>CM059212.1:17292434-18012434 GCA_030347435.1 Clarias fuscus | reverse complement strand
AATTTAATTCAATACACAGATTCAATGAGGTTCAAAACAAGTCAAATACATTTACATGCAAAGGTAGAAGGAGCACAGTTTACTATGTATATAGTATTTATACTGTTATTTTTCTGTTTTCTGCTTCAGATGGCGATAAATTGAAATCAACCATGTAAAATGCATAATATGCATAGTTGTGTTTTTTTAATGATTTTTTTTAATAAGCATTTATGGCTATCATGTAAGAGGTGCAATAAGTGTGCCTTTCTGCTTGACAGCATAGAAATAATTATTCATTAAAAATAAGTGTCTCTTTAATTAGTTCTGCCATTAAAAGAATAAAGCAAATGGCTTTTGATAAAGCTGCGTACAACAGGAATTTACGGTTGGGGTTCGAGTCTTGCTTTATTTAAATACAGTCTTATTCATTTAATGACCAGAGTCTGTGATCAGGACTCATCAGCGTTAATGCCACAGTAGAATGTTCTGCCAATTTGCCTAGATTCGCCCAAGGCCTTGGTTCACCCCCCCCCCCCCCCCCCCCCTTAGTCTTGGAAGGAGTGTCCTCACGTGACTCACACAGCGCGACAAGGAAAATAATGTCCATAGAACGGGGCGATTGTGCGGCAGTGAGACGCCGCACGCAACACTAACGATGATGTGTTTATGTTTTTCAGCCCGATTGCCTTTGAATTAATATATATTTTTTGCATCTATTGTTAAAAGCTTCTTCTATTAGTCTATGTGCCTTAATGAAGGCTCTTTTCTCTATTCAAGAAAGCCAGACCGATGCTTGTCAACATGATGAATTCAGAATTGCTTCATAATGAGATAAAAAGAGAGGGAAAGTTTTTTTCATTTTTTTTATTGCATATTTTCTACACATTAGTTTTGTTGCAATTGTTAAAAAGCAGTATTACTGTAAGGATGGCATCCGGCATGAGGGCTCATCACAAAAAGGCCAATGAAACTAAGGGTAAAAAAACGAGAAGCGGGGGAGGGTGTGAAAACAATAGAAATTAAAAGGCAAACAAGAAGGGCCTTAGTGATGAAAACACACCATATGCCAATGTCGCGTTCCAAATGGATGTGACCTTGAGCGCCCTCTCTTTTCATTTAAATAGTTTTCCTATATTCACCAACAATTCTTTTGAATGCCTTCCGTTTCCTTAAAAAAAAAAGAAAAAATAAGGACCGAACTCTGTGGCCTTTGCTATCAGACACTCAATTGTGTTCTTTATCTATTGATTTTATTATTTATTCATACAGCATGTTTTGATGAGCAGCTTTCAGCATGCACCTATTCTCTAGAAACACCCCATAAGTCTGCTTTATGCTTTACAAATACACGGTGAAGGGCAGACTATAAACTTTTTTCTTTTTTCATTTTTAAATGTCAACCATATAACTAAGAGGTAAAAAAGCCTTTGAAGTCCTGATCTATAAACAAAACAGAATGCTTTTAAGGCTTTGAGTATTTAGTTGTCTAATATGAAGCTTACTTTCAATGTTGTTTGTAGACTGTGGCGATGTGAGGGACAGAGAGAGTGCCATCAGTCACAACAACAACAACAACAACAAAAATCCATAACGAGACAAAACATGCAGCAATTAAACATAACAATGAGAGCTTTTGATGTGACCTGTTGTGCCATTCTGCCTAGACGTATACGGCAGAGAAAAGAGCAAAAATGGACAGTGTTAAAACACCCAGGGAAGTGAACACCCTTGAAGACTGGGGAAGGCCAGCAATAATTAAAAGCCCTGGATTTGTTCTCCAAGGGGATTATCATGGCTAGCGCTCTGATGAACCCCCGGGTCTTTGTCTCATCACACTCCTGGGTGAGCTGCTTTTCTACTGAGTTGTTTTCCAGTGAAATCTGTGTCACAGAGTGACTTTTATCTATGGGCCTCTAGCGCTTCAACCACCTCTATGTGTTTGAAACTGAACAAAGTTAAAGATAAGCTGTCAGAGGAAGAAATTCCATACATTAGGTCATTATTTTCTCTGGTATGAACAATTATACATTTATACCATGAAAAGCATTAATATTAACAAAAAAAAATTATATATACTGTATATAACCAAAAATATCTGCAGCAGATTTTATCCGAACATAACGTGACTTTCCTTAATGTAACTCATATTCAGTTAACTGTCTACAAATGACAACAGAGCATCATTAGACTTCCTGTAGATAAAGCTTCATGATCGAATCATATCGCATATCAGCTGCTGCTACTGTTTCCGCAGTCCCTGCTCCTGCAGACAACGAGGCTGGCTCCTTCAAAACCACCGTTCTTAGCCTTTGAAAAAAATCCACAATATGGTTATCTCTCGCATCCTTATTTCTTTGTCTTGCAACTCCTCTGGGGGAAGTGCAGAAGACCCGGGGCTTGCCAACACCACTAGAGGTTTCTTTCCCTACTTTCACACAAGCCTGGTGTTAATGCCTCGGGCTTCCATCACAGATTTGAATGACTGTGTTATTAATGCTGCACGCCTTGTTTTCAGAGGTTGTCCCTCTAGATTTGCTACACTGGATGCACAATTTGCGCTTAAATTGTAATTATTCATTAGCATGTTATGTTCACCACCCCACTGTCATTTGCTTTAATTGAAACAGACACAGAGGCTGTCCCTGAAGTGAGAGGACCAGTCTACGACCAGCCATGTAGCACTGGCCTACTGTCAGTGTCAGTGGAGTAAGATGACAGTATTGTGCCCAAGATTATGCTCCCACCCTCAGATGCCTACTTGAATTAATGAACATTGCTGTCTAGTTGCAATGTAAGTTCATTCATTCATCTTCTGTCCCGCTTATCATGTACAGGATTGTGTTGGGCCTGGAGCCTATCCCAGAGCACAAGGCAGCGTACACCATGGAGAAGGTGACAATCCATTGCAGGGCATGCACCCACTATGGGCAACTTAGGACCTCCAGTTATCCTAATCTGCATGTCTCTGGACTGTGGGAAGAAACCGGAGAAACATACCAAGCATGGAAGAACATGCAAACTGCATGCACACAGACCCATAGTGGGGTTCAAACTCTCGGCCCTGGAGGTGCAAGGTGCCAGGCTCAACTACACTATCATGCCACACGGCAATGTAAGTGTTATTGTTCAATTGCTGGTTGGATTTAGGAATGGTAAAATAACAAATTATCAACTTTTTGTACCTGGTCTGGTCTTTGGTGGTTCTTTTATATTAAAATACCATGAGCACCGCCTCCAATTAAAATGCTCCTCCCCTGGCTAGCCGTATACAATGAAAGATCCAATAAATAAAGGGAGATAGTATCGTGGTGCACCTAATAAAGTGGATTATCTTACTATTGAAATTTGCAGAATTATTGGTTTAGACCAAAAAAACTGTCCCTGGCTCAAAAATTCTTAAAGCTTCATTTTTATAGTTTGTGAATCATACTGTACCTGCAACAAACTGGATTGGAGAAAACGTTTCCAAAATTTGTTTAAAATCATGGAGAACATTAAAAACAATACAAAAATGAAGGCTACAATGCATCACCAGTCTCCTCCACCGCCAGTTTCATTTTCAGTGTGGTAGTTAATGACAGAACCTTACCACAAAAGCCCATGCCTGCTGGGGAACCTGCAAAAGACACAACAATAGGTCTTCACTGCTTGCTGACATTGGTGAAACCAGCTTTCCGGTTTGACCTCTACTCCAGATCCAACAGGTGCCCAGTTGGGTCCAGAGAAGGTTACTATAGACTGATCGTACACACATGTATAAATTTATACATAATGAAAGTCAAGAAGTCAAATTTTGCAGTGGTTCCAAAGCTTTACCCCAAAACACTGGAAACAAGGAATGAAACAAAGCAACTCCCTTGACCAGTAATTACAGGTGCCCATGCACAAACACAAATTCATAATTTGAGAAATTTTTATCATACTACTTCTAGCATGCTTTCAGGAAACCAAGAGGAAACTTACATTGGCATGGGACCCAGGAACTGTGAATCAGCAACACTGCTTTCCGTGCTACCATGTCATCCTTGTTTTATAATAGTCACACATAATACAATTTACAAATCCGCTGATTGCTCTACTAATTGTTCAAAAGAATCTCAGCAGCAGTGGTGCCACTCTGACTGATTTCAACTAGTGTGGAAACAGCAGGCTGGACAGCGTAATTAATGATGGCATGTGTATGAATTTGTTCTCTTGTGGCCTAAGTGGTTTCAATGTGACCCTGTGGTGAGTTGGCTTGTCAGCTGCTTTGCACATTAGCAAATCTGCTGTTGCTGTTCAGGGGAATTTTCCATCTTTCTCACACCTTTCTCTCTCTCCTCTCTCTTGTTTCTTCGCATCTCTCTGGCTTACAACTGTGTTCGGTAGCCTCGAGTAAAAGCAAAAAAGTGGGAGAAAACATAGAGGAATGGTCATGTAGTCTGTCTCTCTCTCTCTCTCTCTCTCTCTCGCACACACACACACACACACACACACACACACACACACACACACACACACACACACACACACACACTAGTGCTAATTAAAGCCTTCAGTGCATGAGGAGAAATGTGTAATCATGACATTTAGTCAAAGGAAATTTGGGTAGATGAGGAGAAATTCTAGCACTTAAGCCAAGCCAGGCCTGAGGCACCCTGGCAGACAAAAGGACAGCAGCAGCAGCAGCCACGGGTTGGCTGGGGAGCTGCAGAAAGGTCATCTTCATGAAGAGACGAACATGTCTGCTTTTGTTCTAGTCCCTCAGAACATATGTTTGGCCCTCCTCCATCCCTCGCTCTTATCTGGCTGAAATCTATACCCGTGCATGCAAACACAACTTTTGACTGCGTAACTGTTTCTTGCAACAGTTGCAAGGGGGCATTACCTTACCTTCTTGATCGACTGATGAAAATCGACTGAATGGGAAACACCTGTCTCTAGATTTTAGAACCACTCTTGCAGTCGACAAGGCTGGAATCAAGGACGGCTCATCACCCTAATGCAATATCAGGTTTACTTGGTGATGGATACTAATGTTAACAGCAGAGCCATTGGTATTTTGGCCTAATTTATCCTGCTCTTTAACATCTCTACTTCTGTTTGGACCTGTTAGTGCAGCCCTGCTGAATTCTCCATTCTGATTGTTCAGCATATATTGATTAATCTACTGTATTAATGCAGCAACCCTGACAGTCGAGTGAGTCATAAAATCATGTTGTGATTGTACTACTATAACTACTGATATTATTTCTAGTGCCAAATTGTTATTTAAGCAATATCAGACAAAATCAGTTTTAAATTCCTACTAGAACTGTGTAGCCAAAAAGTGAGGAGAATAAACAGTGTACAGTCCCTCGTTCCACACACCAAGTAGTGCCCTTGATCAGGGGTTAGAAAGGGAAGCTAGTGTTGGAAGCTAGTTACCTTTGTAGCTCGCATTGACGATTAACAGACAGCTCAGAAACAATTCAGAAAGACTTGATGCAATTACTAAGGAGACAAAGTGTTGTTTAAAATGACATATTGTTAACAAACGGGTTTTCATGTTGAAAGGCTGGTTTTGAAAGTGTGCGTTGGGAGGCGGGTGCTCTCCACTCTTTCCAGTACTGCGGACAGTACTGATCTACTTTCCCACATGCTGATGACCGATAGTGTAATTAATGACAGATACCTGAGACATGGAGTGATGCATATAGTAAAACATCCCAGTGCTGTTGTGCTCGATATCATCACTCTATGAGAGCCTCTCATCCAATCATCAATTACCTGGTCGGAACTAACTGTTGTATAGGTGTTGATACAGTGAAGGAGAAGTTTATTTAACAATTTTAGAAGGAGTCTCCAGTTTCCACTCCTTTGCAGCTGTCATAGTTGAAGCTGTAAATTATACTGTATGGAAAAGAATGTGCTTTGAGCAACTTTTGTTTTTACTTAAAGAGAAAGAAAAAAAGAAGCTAGTGAGAGAAAAACTGTTTACAGGAGTAACTTCTTTGTGCTACATTAATCACTGCATAACAGCAGGGCCTATCCTGGTTTATTGCTACTATTACAGTTTATCTGTTTTATTATGAATTTGTGACTAATATTGTACCCCATAGGTGAAAATACACAATGGACACACCATTAAAGTGACGTATGTACTTGTTGTGGATCACTCTTGTGGGGGAAAATAACCATCATCATTGTCTATACCACTTTATCCTGTAAACAGGGTCACGGGGCACTTGTAGCTCAGGAGACTTAGGGCACGAGGTAATTTACACCCTGGACAGGGTGCCAATCCATTACAGGGCACACACTAAAGGTCATTTGGGAATGCTAATTAGCTTAATTTGCATGTCCTTGGACTGTGGGAGGAAACCAGAATACCCAGTGGAAATCCACCAACATGGGAAGAAGATGCAAACTCACAGAGTCGGTAATCAAACCTGCCCAGGAATCGAACACGGACCCTGTTGGTGCAAGGCGACAGTGCTAACCACTAATCCACTGTGCTACCAGGGAAAATGTTATTCATAAAATTAGCTATTAGTAAATGCCAGAGTGTAGTACAGTAGGAGGTCATCTTTAATGATTTCCTTCTGAATATTATAGACAATTCAGTATAATTGTAATTTTTAGAAAACAGTTATTTTACAGTTAGAAAAAAATAATAACACATTTACTTGTTGGATATACTGTACATTACTCAATGCAACCTTTTTTTTTTTTGTAAATTAGATAGACCCTTTTAAAGTTATGAAGCATGTTTGGCCTTTCATTTGAAAAATGCTTGGATAATTTGTTTTACTGAATAGATGAAGACAGGTCTATCCTGTCAGTCTGTCCCCAAATCCCATAGGCTGGATGATGACAGTAAGTTTCTGCTCTTCCTCAGGTTAGGAAGAAAACACCCAGATGGCAGCACTGTATGCTGAAAGCACTTTGACCACCATTCTGTCAATGCCACGCTCTCATCGCTCTTGTCTTCTGCCAATCTTAACCAGTATCTAAATCTCATCTTACAGTGAGATGACTAGACAAGAACAGAAGGGACAGATACATCTCTACTGATGGCAATTCAACATTCTTCTCCAGCATGGGGATCTAAGTGTGACAAGGTGGTGGCATGAGCTGTGAGTGTTGTCACATGAATGCAGAGCGGCACTTGGTGGAAGCAAGAATTTGGTGGGTAACTATGTGATTGTGAATTTGCCTTTATGGAGAGAGAATTTAGGAGAGAATATTACTTTCCTGTTTTTGAGAAACTAATTGTATAGACCTTTGCATACTTGTAATGTTTATATATGTTGATGTCAGACATTACCTAACAAAACATGATTATTATCAATCCTATGCTGGTAAAATATGCCTAGTCCCATGTTTTGTTTAACTAATAATAGCTTGCATAATGCAGTAAGGTACCAAAGTTTATCTAGAGCATTTAATTGGATTAATAAAGACACAAATGAGTACATAACTTGACTCAGGTGTATTTATTATCCTTTTTTTTTTTTTTTATAAAAGCAGATACACTAATCAACCATAATATCATTATGCCCAGTGTTGTGTATGTTCCCCTTGTACCACTGGGGCAGCTCTGGCCCCTACGGGTGTGGCTCCACAAGATCTCTGGGGGTGTCAGGACATTACAATTTGATCCTTTGTGTGCTGTGGGTTGCAGGATGGGGACTCGGATCGGATTTTGTTTGCCCGGCGCAGCAAATGGGTGTTCAAATGGTTTGGGATCTCGGGAATTTGAAGGCTGTGTTGGCAACCCTGGGCTCTTTGCCTGCTGGGTGCCATGCATGGTGTGCTGTTTTGGTACACTAGGAGCACTAGGACATATGTGCTGCATTTGCTTTTCCGTGGGATTGGATCGGATTGGATGGGCGTGAGCCTTGGGTGTCTATGATCCTATCACTAGTTTATTGGTGTATAATAGATAATTATTGTGAATGTGTAATTGTTAATTTTATATCCAATCATTATATAAAAGACATACTCTTTGTGCCCTCATCATGGTGTTTCCATTTCCAGACATGTGAATAGCTGGCTTTCATGTCAACCAGGCAACAATTCAGAGACGTCATTCTGATTTGTCCGACTCTTCTAAATGTATTATAAAATGCATAAAGCACAATAAGGTGGTTTGAGAAAGAGAAAGTGAGAGTGAGAGAAAGAGAGAATGAGAGAGAGAGAAAGAGAGAATGAGAGAGAGAAAGAGAGAGAGAGAGAGAGAGAGAGAGATGTAATAATGTTGAAATGTGAAATGCTTTTATTTGGATACAGTCTCTCTAAGCATTCCTTTAATACATTATTTAAAATCCTGCCTGAAATCTGACAAATCTAATCAGTTTCTCTTTGCTAAAGAGAATGAAAACAACAGAAAAGTAACATCTGCTTGCTACTAGCTTCCATGAAGGCACTTTCCACATTGAATATGTGATGGTTATGGCTATCACATGCTGATATGTTTTGAATGGATGCCATGTCTGCCAAGGGCTTGAAGCTCATAAACAGACTCCTCTGAGAGCAAACAAAATTTCCCGGTTCCTAAATCACATTTCTTTGCCACAAGCGTCTCTGTGTTTTCTGTCTCACACTTGCCATTATTTATTTCTTTGTTTCTTTTTTATATAAATATAAAAAAAACTCATTCCTGACACTAATGTAAAGAAATGCATAATGATTTTTTTCCCTGCTAATTAAATAAGGGCTAACCATAAGCTTATGCAAATGTAGGTCATCAGTGGGCAGGCTTGACAGCAAATGGGAGCGGCAGCTTGGCATACATCATACTCGTTGCACTTCCTGAACCCACAATAATGAGGCTCGTCTGTCACTGCCTGCCCTCTTCCTCTTCACATGAATACCGGAAAGAATAGACACTCATATACAGTATGCATTAACAGCTTGTGAAAGAGAAGCAGCTCCGAGAGCGAACACCTACACCTGGGAGGTGAATGTACAAGCAAATTCCATTGGTATCATGAAGATGGTGGAAGGCGTTCACATGGTTTGATTGTGTTGGTAATTCTTAAAGGAAAAGACTACTTCGAAATTGTGTTTAGACATGGTGTTGCTTTATTCCTGATATTTTCGTAGGACGTTCATGAATACAGAACACAGTTATGAGAATATAAACTCCTATTACTTTTCTATATAATCCCCTGCTACACTAATGTATTTCACTAGTGCCTCTCTACCATCAAGGTGGAAAGTATTCTCAGGACGCTGGCACCATGATCGGACCGCCTGCTTCACGTCCGAAACGATGGCCTCCCAGGAACTCCTTTAATGGCCCAAACATGTGGAAATGGCTGTGAGCCGAGGTTAGGACTGCACCAGGAATGTTACAAACGGCATTATGCGTTTGCAGATCATCCGTTCCGCACATGGCTTGACACAGGAACAGCACTGTGCATAAGGTAGGAAATTGTTAACTAAATCAATAAAAAGAATCAATAAAAGATATTTGTTTATTTTAATGTTCAGTCAGAATTACATTACAAAGTAAATCTAAACATAATAATCGTATAATTAAGTTTAATAAGCAAGTTGTTTATGAGGAATTATTACTCATCACTCACTCATCATCATTACCACTTAATCCTGTATTCAGGGTCACGGGGGGCCTGGAGCCTATCCCAGGAGACTTAGGGCACGAGGCAGGATATACCCTGGACAGGGTGCCAATCCATCGCAGGGCACACACATACACACACACTACGGGCAATGTCTTTGGAATGTGGGGGGAAACCCACCAAGCACAGGGAGAACATGCAAACTCCATGCACACAGAGACGTGAATCGAGCCTGGCCGGGGATCGAACCCGGACCCTGGAGGTGCAAGGCGACAGTGCTAACCACTACACTACCGTGCCGCCGAGGAATTATTACTTGATATAAAAACAATCTGAGCCTTAAAGTTTCCTTTTTGTTTCATTGTGAGCAAGTGGTGCATTACATAATGGCACAAACACTGATGCTCAATTACAAAACACTCAGCATGCCAGACTACGTTCGGTGTTGAGAAAATGAAGTGTGTGTGTGTATGTGTGTGTGTGTGTGTGTGTGTGTGTGTGTGTGTTTCATTCTCTAGAGAGCGAGAGCCTTGCTCGCTTGTAGCAGGACTCATTCCAGCATCCCACTCTTCTCCGAAGAGTCTGGCTGAGAGAACCCTTGTCCTGGAGTCTGCTCAATAATGGATGAGTCTGGAGTAAACAAATAGGGCACGAGAAATTAAGCAGAGTTAATTATTCAAAGGTACCAATGCATTTAGATTGGGCATTGGGGCCTGCTAGAAGAGTAGCAAGCTTTTGATTAGCTAAAGTCTGGGCCATTTCTAGTTCCACTGAAATTCAGCACACAGACTTCTCTCTGAGTAAATTAACGTGTTAAGGGGTAAGTGTTGCCAGGTTGAACCTGTAGTATTTAACAACAATAACAAAAAAAACACACACAAAAGTTTCGATAAGTTTTATTATTCTCACAAATAGAAATGTTATACTTACTGTAAGCAATTAAATGTAATTATTTCACCCTAAAGACTACAAGAGGATAAAGATGTTTGAATGGCTAATTTGATAGGAGGTACAACTGACTATCTCTTTCTTTCTTTCTTTCTTTCTTTCTTTTAATACTTTTATTTATACCTATGTTTTGAATACCATTTACCACTACTACCTATACTGCAAGAACTTGTGCATGGATGTTCTTCATCTTCACCCTCTACGTATACCACTTATTCTGTGTACAGCATCGCTGGGGTCTGGAGACTGTACAAGGACACCTAGGGCATGAGGCAAAGTACACCCTGGACAGGGTGCACACATATACACATATACACACAAACACTCACACAATTGACCTAATCTGCATGTCTTTGGATCGTGGGAGGAAACCGAAATACGCAGAGGAAACCCACCAAGCATGGGAAGAACATGCAAACTGTAACCATACAATCATTGTACTATCACTTAATTTAATCAAGCTCCATCTAAGAACCTTTTAGTCCAATTAGGGACCGTGGAGGCCAATGGTGACCTTTGAATTTATTTCTATTTTGTACGACCATGGTAGGACCTCCGGTCAACACTCACACACATTCACACACTATTCTGGAACACCAGTTAACCAATTAGACTAATCAGCATGTTTTTGGATTGTTGGAGGAAATACCTCCAAGCATGGGGAGAACATGCAAGCTCCATGCACACATGACCCGAGGTGGGAATTGAACCCCAATCCTGGAAGTGCAATCATTTGTACTATCACTTTATTACTCAGCATATACCCCATAAAGGTTATGTTTAAAGATAACTTTTGTACTGTATTGCCCTGTATGAGGCTGAGCATAGATTTAAAAGAGAGAGACAAGAGAGCATTCAGGGTCTATGCCCCTGCTGTCCTTGTAACAGCAAAAATAGCCTTAAAGCTCTAGGTACAAGGTCTATTAAATTTACGGCAATTGAGAGAGAGGTCGTCTGGAGCCTTGAGTCATATTGAAAGGGTCCTGACTGGAAAAAATAAGAATCTTTTGTTTTCTATCTGTCCTTCCCTACATGTATAAGTGGCTAAACTGTGAACCTCCATCTCATATTGTCAGTTTATGTTAAAGTGTTTCTTGACCACCAGTGCTAGTGAAGCTTCCCTTTATAGACACAAGTCTAAATGGTTGTATTGTTATTGCAAATTATTGCAAAATTATATTGCAGAACACATGGTTGATCCTTCATGATGGGTTGAATTTAATTGGATTTTCAAATTAATCTAAACATTTTTTAAAATTAAATATGTACAGAGAATAACCTTCCTGGTACACTCGACAAAATGTATAACAAATCATTTTTTATGTATTGATTTCATTCACCTCATTTTACTTGTTCATGAAAAAAATTAATTAGTTAATAATATTGCTTAATTTTTATCACAGATCCATCCTTCGTTAGGTAATCCATACCATGTAACAGTGTCTGTTTTTTTCTTCTTTCTTTTTTCAATATAATGCTAACAACGATCTAGGATCGCTTCCGAAATCCACCCACAGACTGCATATTTGTTTTCATAGGTTCCTTTCATCATAAATATATAATGATATTTATAGTGTACTCTTATCTTTGCTCGTCTATCTGTTGCATTGTTGCACTTCTTTATTGGCTCAGTTTATACCTATATTTTTGCACTATTGCTCCGCCAATAATGGACTCACAATACACTTACAAACCTAAGAGAGTAAAGAGTCATAATGCAGCAAATGGTAGAACAGCAGTGCCACAATGATTCTCGATACTCTGGTATTGATTCATTGGGTACTTTGATCTGCACTTCAACTCACAGGAGGTGGATGATTAGATGATTTATAGTTATGCTCCTCGGGGTCAAATTTCTCTAACTCTCACTGTATCGAGGCATGCGCCAGTGCATTCCCTGACACCTCGTCTGAACGATGTAAACAGCACAATCCCGCCATGAATTTTTCATAACGCCATGTTCGATACTAAATGCAATAAGTGTTTCTTGTAAGATGACTCTGCAGCACTTACGGCACTTGAGACGGAAGCGAGTTTCCACACCAAGGCAAACTGTTTAGATGGGACAAATCAGACTGGTAGACAATATGCTGGTGGCCAGATAACAGTGGAGGAACTAGACTTCCAAACCTGTGCTAAAGACATACTTCATCCTCATCCTTTTAAAGCTTTGTCAATTGTCAAGTCATATCAAAGTATGCCTAAGCCTTGGATCTGAGCTAAATAATAAAAAATCTGATATTTCAAAGTCTTTTTTTGTTGTTTAAACCAGGATTGGTCAGGATTGGTACTGTTGAAAGCAGGTTGCCCTGACAGTTGCACCAGCTGCTGATTTTTCCCCCCTTTTCTTGCATCACTCTACTTAATGAACATACTGTATACACAAATCCCTGCAATGGACGACTGCCACCGCTTCCCAGTTCTTAAGCCGCAATGCTAAAAGTTTTGGAAGACGGATATTCACACGCAAATCACTGCCATTCAACCTCAATCTATTGAGTGTGCCCATTAAAGTTAATTTGCAGCAGGGAGTGGTTAATGGAAGTGCACTCTTCAAGAGTCAGTCAACCTGATTTAGGAGCGTTCGGCTCATAGATCCACTGACTGACATTGACAGCTTTAACAGGGGTCTGCTCATGAGACGTAATCTCGGTACGGGGTTCAGAACAGAATTCATGCTGATCCAAGATAAGGTTGTTTGAGCCACTTTATTAACCTTCCAAACATTATAAAAGCTTTAGAAATGGCAAGGTTGAACTTCGGTCATCATAAAATGACATACCGGTTACCAGCAGCCAATTAACGAGCTTGTCTTTGATTCTTTAAGGGGAACAGTGACATGGGCAAAGATGTTGAGAAATACAAAGACAACAAAAGAAACTCATGAAATAAAAAAAATATTTTACCATTATGTCAGATGACAGGACAATACAGCCAAGTCCTGCAGATGCCATCTTCTCACATGAGACCATGTGGGACTAGGAATGTCTCCTCTGCAAAAAAAATAAAATAAACGTTAACGTACTAGTAAACATAGACAGTTAATGTTAGAAAAGTAACACACTTTACTTTAACATGTAATGAGAAAGGGCTACGGCTTAAGCTTCACATATTCAAACAGACAAGGGTCACTATAATATTATGTACATTGTTCTGTATAGTAAGAGAAGGTCGCAGGTATCACAATTATTGATTTTTTTTTTAATGTAAATAAAATGAATATAATAATAGAATAATGAGTGTAAAGAGCCCTTCAAGATTCGTAATAAGTATGCAAGCATGTAATAAAGAACATATTTTTTTCTAAGAAATGTAATTAAGTGCAGGTACTATTATTTAGATTCAATAACACTCAACTAACTTGCTTAAATAAATATTACATTTCAGTAATGTAGTACATGTATAGTTACAAAACACAACTACGCAAGAAGTTCTTATTTTGCATCCCTGAAGGCTATCATCTTTTTCATGTCTACTTCTCTTATGTCCTGCACCGACATAAAGGCATACAATTTCAGAGACAGGGCTGCAGTTTTAAATAACAACAGGGCAAAACACAGCAGTCCAGAAGTGCAGGGCTCGCCATCCTCCATCCACTATATGAGTGTCGGAGAAAAGTAAAGTGTCAGGCCTTAATCAGGTTAGCCAGAGCCAGTGATGGATTAAGCTCCAGTCAGGGAGACGTTTCCCCAACATTAGGGTGTCTGAGATGTCAGCTGAAGACCGCTCCCATTAATAGCTCTCTCTCAAATTACTGCATTAAGTTTATTAGCAGCTCCAAGTCCACAAACACTTTGGACCCACACGGATGGGGGAGGTGTCTTCCTCCAGTCTCTCTCAATTTCTCTTCAGCACTTCATTAGAATCCACACTGAAGCACCGGTCATGGAACAGCACAGCACTATTGCAGAGCTTATTTAAAAAAATAATCATCTTAAACCAAACCTAAGAAACTACGTTTTCAGCCTGAAATCTCAGAACTGATTACTTTTCTACTTCTATACATTAAATCCTATCAAGTTTTATGTATCATGAACAGTTTATCGTGCCTATGTATCGTGCCTACATTCTAACAAAAAAGTTAAATAATTTCCGATGCTGTACTTGCAGATCTAATAGACCAAAAATGGTAAATAACATGACGTTCTTCTTGCAGAAATGTCACCATATGCACATTTTTTAATCCATTTATGTGACACATTCATGAATGTAAGCTGTTCCTGTAGAATTAACAAAACAACATATTGGAATAAGCGCATAAACCTCCTGAGATCTAGACTCTCCTGTGGTGTACATTAATTAAAGTCTTTAAACAGAAAGATGCTCACTTACTAATCATCTATTCCGCTTTATTCCGTACGGGGTTGCAGGGAGGCCAGGAGGCTATACCAGGAGACTTAGGGCATGAGGTGGCGTACACCCTGAATGGGGTGCCAATCCATTGCAGAAAACACACACACTAGGAGCAATTTGTAAAATCCAATTAACCTAACCTGCATGAGGGTGGGAGAAAACCAGAGTTCCCAGAGAAAACCCTTCAAGCACAAGGAGAGCATGCAAACTCCAAGCACAATCCTGAGGCGGGAATCAAACTAGGCAACAGAGTTAACCACTACTATATAGACATGGTAGCAGTGAGAAAATATATTAGTACATTCAGGTCTCAAGTGATTAATAGAGCTGGCATGAACTAATGTCAAATCTGCTTTTATAGAGAAATAATCAACGCCTAATCAATCAAAATAGACTATCAATGATTTGAAAGTATTTCACGTTTTCGTAGTGGAAGTAAAAGAGGAAAGAGTTACAGCTGTGCCGCATCAATAAAACCACCCGACCATACTATCCGTTCACCTTCCGTGACCTTCCGTGACTCTTTGTTCATAGCTCGTGATTTGTCATCACAATAATATAATATGATTGTTCTAATGTGTGAAAATTGATTTTTATGAACATGTGAACTGTGACCTAGCTTTCGCAATCTTACCCCTTGAGTGTGTATGTGTGCGCATGTTGAGACTCTCCCCTTGATTTACACCTTATGTCAAGGCTGCAATTGATTTTGCTCTGTAATAAACCTCGGTGAATAGGACTGCATGTGTAGCGGGGCAAATCCGATAGACCTATGAGTCTGATTATAGCTTTCCTGGACGTGACATGGGCTGGAGTGGCAAGTGAGGTGGGAGTTTAGGAGGAGTGGAAATGAAGACATACGGCCTCTTAAAAGAAAAGATCGGACCAGCCCTTTTCAACATCCTCATCACTCATTCTCTACGAAGAGGAGGGGAAATTGAGCTGCTTAATCAGTGTGCTTAGGTGCTTGTGATTGGCTTAAGTGCCCCTAGACTAGTTTCACTAGCTAAGATGATGCTGATTTAGCTGCTTTCCTAGTTGTGAATTGCTGCCAGTTTCACAATTAGCTATAGAGAGCATTGAAATTTAACCTTCCTTTTTCTATTTATAACTGCGGTTAGCTTCATTATGTGCATCTGTTATTCTTCTCTATTTGCTGGCCACTTTCCCCAGGCAGGAAAAACAATGCTTCAGTCGAATCATCAGCATTGAAAATAATGCTTAGAGAAGAGGTATTCAATAAAAAGTTGTATATCTGATATAAAATAGCAGTTTTCAATTGTCAATTTGTAATAGTTCTGTTCTGTTTTGCACAGGTGCTTCATGTTAAAAAGAATGTTCAAATTATAGGTGGCTTAGTGGTTAGCACTGTCGCCTGGCACCTCCAGGGTTCCGGGTTCGATTCCCGCCGCAGCTCTGTGTGCTTTTGTGCATGTTCTCCCTGTGCTGGGTGAGGTTCCTCTGGTTTCCTTCCATAGTCCAAAAACATGCAAATGAGGCTAATTGGTGTTCCCAGATTGCTTGTAGTGTGTGAGAGTGTGTACAGTATGTGTGTCTTGCCCTGCGATGGATTGGCACCCCATCCAAGGTGTACCCCGCTTTGTGCCACAAATCTTCTGGGATTGGTTCCAGGCTCCTGCAACCCTGCATAAAAAAGCGGTATAGATGATGAGACGATGAAATTATTCAAATCAATGCATGGATAAATAACTACAGAGGATCTGCTGCAGAAGCCATGTAAGTTAATTTTCAGAAAATCAGAATGCACTGAACTTTTTTTTTTTTTTCATATATCTACTATGATTTTCCTGCAATTTCTGAACCATAGACCAGAAATAGTCAAATCCTACCTTAAAGAGTGCTGTTCCAGATTTCTGATGAGTACCTGATAACACCTGATCTGAGCCGGCAATACAGCATCCTGCCACATTCCCTGACAAAGTCAGCCATAGAAACACAGAGTGGCTCTCTTCATCCGTTCACATGGAGCGCAGCCCAGTTCCGCTTCTATGAGAAAGTATTAGCTTTCCCCTAAGGGAGAGTTCTAATTAAGTAATTGACTGGTGCACAAAGCAGGTGCATGTATCCGTTACATTCGGTCTCGACCTGTTCATTATTAAACAGTGACCCTCTTTGGTTGCTGTGCCAAAGCCATGGGCGGCGGGAGAAAGTCTTCTTAAAGGGTTCTCCTTAAACACATTGGCTGGATCATAATTACGCTTCCTCCTGGTCATCTCTGCTTTCTCTTTGACCCCCAGGCAAGGTGAAATGTTCTCCTGTTCCCAAGTTGCATGTTTATCTCATAAACCGCAAGATCAAATCTCAACAGAGCGAAACAAAGATCCTCAAGATGATCGGGTCACATGTTGAGATGGATAAATATGCCATATTCTTTGACAAGGACTGTGATTTTCACATTTTTCATTTTAAAAAATCATTTTATTACACCGAAACACTGGGAAATTGAAACGCTGCAACACAACAAAACATGTTCGTCTCCTGAGTGTAAAGGATAGAGGCAGCTCACATTCTGTTCAGCTCATGCGGAGATTATTCACCGGAGTAAGCAAGTGGCCAAGATATGGATTGATAGCTGAGAAGCAAATTGATTCACAGGCCTACGAGTGCAAGCTCCACGGAAACAGGAGATGACTCTGCCATTTTAATTCACAAGGCCACACATTTCATTTCATAGAGCTGGGCAGAGTTACAAGAGCAAGCCTGAGGCATCGATGTGCTAGCTATTACATCATGAGCTAAGGCCCAGTGGAAAAGGATCTATACAGACTGAATGCTCTGCAGATCTTCAGTTATTCGGACTGTATTAAATGCTGAAAACCTGATGTACTCTACTGGATGCTCTGTAGGTCAGGAAGTAAAGAACGGACAGGTGGTGACCCTGGCGTAACATCTGCGCTGAACAAGGGATTAAAATCAATCAGTGTTCTCCCACCTTCTCATCTTCATTTTACTTAACGTCTTACTCAAGGATTATAGCAAGGAGGCTGATGAGATAAGAAACAGTGTGATATTGAGGCCTTAGAGAGGAATAATCCCAGAATAAGTGTCTTAAGAATAAGAGGGATATCTTCAGAGGCTTATCGTATACATCCAAGGTTAAATCTGCTGCTGAGAGTGAAGAGCTGGTTCAGAATACATAGAAAACATGATCTATTTCACTTTCCAATGATTCACTTATACACACAATGTAGAAAATATTATCCAGTACCAGTCATTGAAAACTATTATCCAGTACCAGTCATTGAAAATATAAGATTTCAATTATTCTCATATCCAGGCAGCATGGAAGCTTAGTGGTTAGCACTGTGGCCTTGCACCTTCAAGGTCCGGGTTTGATTCCCACCTCTGGTCTGTGTGCAAGGAGTCTGCATGTTCCCCCCATGCTTGGTGGGTTTCCTCGCACAGTCCAAAGAGATGTAGATTAGGTTCAATGCCATTCCTTAATTTTCCATAGTGTGAGTGTCCACCTATCCAATGTATACATAAGCGGTATAGACAATGAGTATGACTTCCTTTAATGTGAATTTTTTTTTTTAATACTGTCAATACGTTCTGTTAAGATACGCAAAACAAATCAAGACTCTTTAAAAAAAAAAAAAAGGGAATAAATTGGTAACAGTAACTATACTTCCACCGAAGCTATCATCTGCTCTCCGGCTATCTTGTAGCAGCGCATTGAACAAACCTTTCCTAAAATAATTTAGGTGATTTACAAACAGCATCCCCACCCAGGAGCTTAACATCATGCATGTGGATTGATAACAACGTAACCCCACACTGCCTCTACAATTTCATCTCTTCAGATTAGCAGACATCAGAATATTACTCAGCCAGATGTAAGCTGTCTAATAGGACTGCTTTCCAGAAGCTTAAATAATCATAACCAACCTCTGAAACCAATAAGCAAAGAGATGGCTTTCAGCCTTGATTGGATTTATCTGATCGCTGATTGACTTACATTAAACAGACCCCTTTGTTTGTACAGTTGTCAAGAGGCTTAGTGCATCTGGCCAGGCGTAAGTAAAATCCATTCACACACGAACATACTGTAGCAGTACCTTTTAAATGATGCTTTAAAAAAAAGTTTTGTATATGTATACAGTATGTATGTGTTCAGAATATATAATAATACCACTATAGTAAATAGCCACCTCTTGTTTGATCAGATTATGCTTCTAAAGACCTAAAGACATTATTGTATTTTTATGTACTCTTGAAGAATAGTTCTAGTTCTCCTTTAGTCTTACTAAAGGATGTTTTCGGCTCACATTTTCAGTTCAGTCCACGAACCTGACCAGTTTCAGACAAATGTGTTGGGTTTTTTAAAGTCATATACAGTAGTGAATCATTCAAGTATAAAAAGCATCTAAATTAAAGCATGAACCAGTGAGAAACAGGTGCAGATGATGACAGATGATCAGGCCGGTGATTAGTACACTGGTGATGCTGAATGCTGAGTGGTTGGAACAAACGAGGGGGGAAACAAGGTTGCTGCCGAGGTTGTAACATAAAAAAAAAAAAATTATATTAGGCACTTTGAAATCTTACAGTATTCATTTATTCAATAAAATTTATTCACTTATTTTAACTTTCACCTACATAATTGAATTGAATTTAATATATCCCTGTAGTTTGACACAATGTAAAATGTATAAAAATAATTACTCCAATGTATGGTTCATCATTTATATCTCACAACCAAAAGAACCTATCAACCACTATAGTTAATCTTTATGAACCTTAAAGAAAAACCCATTCCATTTTTATTTCAATATTTTTTAATTGGTTATTCTAATCAGTTATTCTAATATTTAATAGCATACCTAATTAATTACAAAAGAACAAGAATAAGAATAACAAGAATTATTACCAATCATAGCCATCCAGTCTTTCCCCTCTAACCCTGACCCCTGCAGCTCCTCACCAGCTGACCCCACAGGTCCTGTACCATCTCCAGGTCATTTCCAATGAACACATTTTTTCCAGGTACTTCACACGCAAATAGGACTATAAAAACAAAAAGTAAATAAAAATCACTTTTATGAGATGTAAAAAAAAAAAAAAAAAAAAAAAGAGGTGAGGGCCTCCTCCTTGGGCACCTAGTCACGCTTGTGGTGACCCCAGTATTCTTACCCCCTCCTGTGCAAAGCTGAAATTTGGAGAAAGACAAAACCTAAAGACCTGGTTAAATATTGCATTACCTTTTGAAGGCATGAAGTTTTGGTTACAAGAAGTAAAAAAGCATAAATTTAGATTTCTTTGTTTTTTTATTGATTTATGTATTTTAATTTAAGGTTAAGATTTTTAAGAGGCTAAGAATTCCGTTTATCATCAGCAGATTTCTGGACAATGTAACTGTATAGGAATTTAAAATAGTATATTAAATAATATACAAATATATTATCATATTGTATCATAATGTTATATAAGTAAAATAAAATAGTAAGTAAAATAAATTGTTTTTAAAAAGGTTTAATGGGTTCTAAAACATTTATAAGGTAAAACACAACCTGGAAATGTAAACCTGGAAAAGAACCACATATCATGTATTTTAAAGTTTAAAAAGTTAATGTTATCGTTTAAGTAATTCTCCACACCAGTGCATTTTTTTTTATCTTGAAGTTAATTGAAAGAAAAACACACTTAGCTTGTCATGTTACAGTGGAAGCACAATGCTCTCAACCTGCAGACTTTCCAATGGCTTCATGGATCATGGTGATGATTTCCACACACACAAAAAAATCAAGCCATACTGTGTTTATGTGAACTTGCAACTAAGATAATAATAATAAAAAAACTTTAAGAAAGCATCACCTGAACATAGACACATAGCACACTGACCTATTTTTCACTGTATGCAGCCCAGATCATCATAAACCCAGAGGTCAAACAGACAATTTGTGGTATATTGAAACTAATAAATCTGATTAGTTTCCCGTCTCCACTTTTACAAGGAGAGTGCAGTGTGTGTGTGCAAGCCTTCGTGAGCTTTTCATTCGTCTTCCCAGGTGCAGTCACCTCACATGAAACTTGATCGCAGTTAAAAGTGCCAGCCCTCAAGAGCAAAAATGCTTTTAGGGACTTTTAAAATGGTGTTTAACAGTATCTTTTTAGTGCATACTAAAAGCTCGTCTTTGCCGCATAGAGTGTCGGCTGCAGGAGACCGGGGAAGAGCAGGCTTTTTTTTAATATTGATGGGGTATTTGACAACACCAGCTTTGATTCAAAGGCCCCTCTAACTACAACATTCAGTAAGTGAGTTACTCAAAGCATGTTTATTGCGTTTCAATGTCCTGTTATAATAATGAAATCCTATTTTCCCGTTACTTTGTAAATATTTTATACAGTATGTGGAAAGATTTTTTTTTACTGTATGCATCTTTACTGTTGCTCACACTTGTTTTCAAAAGATAGTAATCACTACAGAAAGTTATATAATGCTCTTCAAATGAAAATAATTATTAACCTCATTGTTAAACCACATGTTTTAAAAATCAAGTGACAAGAAATGGTTCAGGAAAGAAAAAAAGAGAAATGTTTGAATTAAGTTAATCATACTCAAATATAGTTACAATTAAACCGTCTGCAAAAATCACTTATTATTATTATTTTTTTTGTTGTTGTTGTTGTTGTTTACTTTATTTTTTATGTTTCACAGCAATTTGTTCATCTTCTGATGTTTTTAATGTATAAATAAATACATCTAAAAAAATACAAATAAAAAGGCATTAAAACTGGCAATGACAGCTGAAGTAAATAACAGTGATTATCTCATGAAAAAGGTACCTATCAAGGGCTAGGATACATTAGGCAGTAAGAAAACAACCAGTTCTTGAAGTTGATGTGTTAGAAGCAGGGAAAATGGGCAAATGGAAGGATCTGAGTGACTCTAACATGGGTCACGTTGTAATGGCTAGACAAGGGCTGAGCATCACCAAAATGGCAGGGATTGTGGGGTACTCCTGGTGTAAAGTCATTACCAAAAGTGGTCTAAAAAAGGCCACTACTGAACTAGCGACAGGGTTCGTTAATGGTGGCATCGCACTTTGCTTTCTATGGTTTTGTGTAACAACAGACAAGTCGGAGTGCCCATGCCAACCCCTGTCTACTACTAAAAGCATGGGCATGTATATCAGAAAACTAATGTTCTGCTGGAAAGTCTTGTGTAATGCAATTCGTGTGGCTGTTACTTTGGCATGTTACACCTACCTGAACATTGTTGCAAACATAATACACCCTGGGAATAATGCACACCTGGCAATAATAATCCTTTTAGCAGGATGAAGCAGCTTGCAAACAATGTACAGGAATGGTATAAGGAATATGATATATTATAAAATAGCTGGTTGTAGTGTTATGGCTAATTGTCAAATGGGTAAGAACCACTTTAAAAAAAGTAATGTGAAAAAGAAAATAATAATTATATAATAATAATAATAATTATAATAATAATAATAATAATAATAATAATAATAATAATAATAATTATTATTATTATTATTATTATTATTATTATTATTATCATTATTATTATTGTTGTTGTTGTTGTTATTATTATTATTATAAAACTCACATGGACTACATGTGTATAACAGAATGCTTTCAGAAACAAGTATCTTGTCTAAAAACGCCATGTTTAATTCACACACATGTAAAGTATGTAATTATTCCCATATAAAATTCATGTGACTTTTAATTGTTTGATAAAAGTGAATGATAAGTGAATGATGAATAATAATTAATGCATCAATCTTTCTAGAAAGGTGAAAACGCATTGTCACCCCTTAGCCTCATGGACAGGGAAATGCTCAAACAGCAAGGCTTGACCCTTTCACTCCTCTGCTTGTAAAAACATCCACAGGGGGCACCAACAAGTGAAGAAATGGAAGCCATGTGACACAACCCAGCGCCTATAAATATGCACAAGATCACAGGAGCACTTAATGCAAAGGAGGGCAGACTTCACTTTTACCATCACGACTACAACATCTTAAAAAGTGCTTGTCGTGTCATATGAAACCAATAAAACACAAATATTCCTCGTTTTTTTTTTTTTTTTAAAGAAGAACAAGAACAAGAAGCCATCCCTAAAGTGCCACAATTTGCTGTCTAGCTTTCACCTCAGGTTTACGTCTCCCAGGATGGCCTAAAATCCCAGCAGACAGAATAAAAGTGTCTTCACTGTTAAAGCTACTCCTTGCTGATTTGTTGAGGATCAAGGAAACAGGCTATCAGGAGTGTTTGTCTTAAAGAACATCATGATCTCATAGGATATGTAAGGAGTTCAGGGTAGGGGCTTAGGTTTAAATGGGGATGATCACATCAGTGAATAATATCATAGGTTATATAAAAAGTATTTTTAAGGTAAACTTCAGTAAAAACATATACATTAATCTTAGCATATGATTAAACTTTGAATGAAACTTTGTTAAGTTTTAGGTATGCATAAAAACAATATACGTTGTATAAAGAGCCATAAAACGTCTACCCAGCTCATCATCATCTACACATCACAAGTAGATTTTTCCTTTAAACTTGGGCTACTCCAAAACAGTAGTTTCAGTTCTGCACATTTATATGTAATAGTATCTAATATTTGATTCAATGTTGAGTTTCTAATAAATAAAAAAATGTACATGCAGAATGGAAGCATGGTTTAAATCGTTTGTTTTTCATAAGATAAATTTCACTTTGCTACTGCAATTGTAGACAGACAGCGTATTTCTGTTATAAACAACTGTGCTCAAGACTGATTATAGTGGTTGAGATTAAGCAGCAGCATGAAACAGAAGAGATGACATCAAGCCCACATCCAGATCATCATTACCTCATAGGAAGGAAATAGAGGATCTGGGGGACGCGCTCTGTAAGGAGGCCTGGGTCTCTGTTCCACTGCCATTGGACAGAAACACACAGACTTCACAGCAACCAGCTTGCCACTAACTATTTCCTCCAGCCAGGGACAGAAGCCCAAATGAATTGGATTGTTTGTCATCCTAATGATTGGATCTATTAGGATGTCTATTAGGGCATAGGGATATTTTAAATTCCATTTGATTATCTCTTTGTGACTGTCTTTTTTTGTATGAAGAAGTGTATGTGATGAGTTCATACTGTACTGTATGTTGGTGTTAAAGAAAACAGACAACGTTTTAAACTAAGAAATACTTTAAATTACTTCAATACTGCCATGAATGTATTTGCATAGTTTTTTGTTTTTGTTTTTTTGTTGTTACTTTTTTGGGAGGAGGATGAGCCACTAGAGAGACAAGAGGTAAGCGGTAGAAGCAAAGCGCACTATACTATCCGAACAACAGAAGAACCAATGTACACATTTACTATTGGGTCATATGTGATTGGACAAAATTGTTTATTCAAGCTTGAACCAAACATAAAATTTAACTAATTGAAGAAAGGAACTGAGTGGGAACTTGAAAAGGTCTGAACATTTAGCAGTAGGACCAGTCTAAGGAATCATGCAAGAAAGTCTAGAACTGGATTTGTTGCTTTACCACATCATACCTAATTGAACATAGAACTAAAAATCTCAATTCAACAGTTACTTACTGTTGATGAAATCATAGTTCCCTGTAATATGTAGAAAATTAATGGTCACCTGCTGCACTGTGAGTGCAGGGTCACTCTGCAGTCTGCAGTCTGGAGGATGCTGACACGAGATTAAATTAAATAGAAATGGATTGTCCTTATCATTTATGTGCTATTGTGTAAGAAAATGATATACTATGGTAAATATGCTAGTGTCGGTGATCCCCTTAATAACTTCCCAGAATATGCCCCAACAGCCAGTTCCTGCTCTTAATGCCCAGTTCTCTTTTGTCTTATGTTCCTGCAAAGGAGCTTTGGCCTGTCTGGAGCCTGCCTCTGAGGCCGAAATGCTTTAATCAGGCCAGAATCCTTAATGAATGGAGGCCGAGAGTCTGCTGAAGAGAGGAGGAAGAAGGAAGGCAATTTCTGGAAATGATTACTGACTCATTTCCTTGTTTATCCTGCCTTTGAAAGAGAGAGACCCCCCCACTCCTCCCACCCCACTGGCCCTTCACTCCACACCACCGCCCCATGAGCTTCTCCAAGACCTCTCTCTGCCACTACTCTATTTTAGTATGATTGTGGCCCCACTTCTGAACATTTGGCATACTAGATCAAGCCTGCCCCTGTTTCTTTTCATGTCTGGGGCCTAGCCTCCTCTGGCTCTTGTTCTCTTCAAGTGGGGGAGCCGGCTTAGTCTGAAGTTAATGGCTGGAAATCTCCAACTAACCTCCCCAACAGCTGTCTCTTCAGCCTCTTTCTGTACCTCTCCTTTCTTAGCATTTCCCCCTTGTTGTTTTGTTTTCCTGTTCTCCTCTCTTTCTTGGACCAATGAAAAGAAGGATGAAGGCCATGGCCCTGCTTGTTGATAAAACAACCACTCCAAGTAAAATTTTCAAAAAAATTTGCTTTCTCCATAGACAAGTGGCAGGAGGCCGGAAAGGGGGAGGGTACTACAGGCTGGGCTCTTTTTTCCACCTAAGTCTTGTTGAAAAGTATAATAGACAAGCCCTTGCCATTGGACTTGCCTTTCATTTATTTGATGTCCATGCTCAAAAGGCATTGGGAGTTTTCAGTCCTCATTGGAGGATGCATTAATGATGTAGGAGGTGGGCCTGTTGAATTTTTGCCTTCACAAAGTCCCATTTAAGATACAGATTACCGATCATCTGAGTGAATAATCTAAAGTTTGTGGAAAGAGATTTACTGAAGTGTGAAGGAGAAATGGTTCTTTGATTGGATTGCAAATCACTCATTTCACTCATTTCAAATCACTTATTTCTGGAGGACATGTCTTCAATATAATAAAAAGACCTTGTTTGTTAACACATTGTGGCTTATCTTAGAATTAGATGTAATTAAGTGATTAATTAACATGATAAAATACGAAAATCTCAACTTTGGTTGCACAATGGCTACAATAACTGTGTAAAGTGCCCAAGTTTAAATACTGGTACACTACATTACCATGGGCTAGTTTGTTGAGTATTAATGTAAAAAAATACCTCAGCTGGTAAAATTCTCCATCTTGACACCCCCCTTACATCTCAACAATTGTGATGAACTCTAGTCACAATGCATGTGGCCTTGTGCATGTTCTCAGCCGCATAATGTGACCTGGCAAGTAAACATTTAACCGAGCTGTGCATTAAGCAGACAGCAGTAGAATCAGGCCACCCCTCCCGTTGTCTTCCCAACCCTGAATGCAGTGATGAGCCTGGGTTGGACCCAAGCTAATGTACCACTGAAGCATGGATTAACTGCAGCTAATATGGGGGTATCTTCTGTCTGTTTTTTTCCCCTAGTGTTTGGGAGATCAAATCTAGGTGTGTTAAAAAACCTTGCAAACTCCATTGTTACAAAAAATAAATAATAAAATAAGCTAGACACTTGCTGAGAGCCTTGAGCAGTCCTCTCTGTCCCCCTGCACTGATGAGGGGGTTTTCTGCTTTATCAGACTTGTCAGCTTTTCACTTGCAATTAATATCTGCCTGCCTCAAGCTTGACAGATGTCACAAGTTTAGCACCCAGTCATAGGAGCGAACAAATCAGGCTAAGACACATTGACACTTCTGGTGTGAAAGAAGATTCTAATTCTGGATAATTAGCTGACGAGGGTAGGCACAATAAAGGAGGGAGGTGAGGAAAGAAGAAGAGGGTGAAGTGGCAATGCATCGTAAGCATTTTGGTCAACCAGCGGACATTTCAGAAGTCCATGTTGGGCTGGCTGTCTTGATGTACTTTTAGAGGGAAATAATAGGTGGGGTATGGGCTGTGGGGGCCCAAATCCTTTAGTACCTATTTTTAGATAGGTAGGAGTGTGACGTGTGTGTGTGTGTGTGTGTGTGTGTGTGTGTGTGTGTGTGTGTGTGTGTGTGTGTGTGTAGGGCGTGGGGGGGGGGGGGGTGGACTACATTGGGGGGGTATGTAGTCATCCAAAATGCAGAGTGTGGTGTAAATGTCTACAGCCCCATTCACACAGCCATTCGCCATTGGGAACGGAGGTGGAATCAGGGCTTGTTCCTGAATCACCTTTAATCCAAAACTCCATAGCAGAACATATGTCTGATGTATTTAGATGTGTGAAGAAAGATTTAAACAGCAATACACATTTATCAGCTAAACCACTGATGTATTATGTGTGTGTATATAGATCTGATGTAACCACCACATTTAATTAGTGCTAAAGCTGTAGTGCACCAAGAAAAATTAACTGCTAGCTAATTAAATTAGTTGAGATAAGTCTGATCAGCAGTGCTAGGCTTTTAAATTTGGGATTGCATTTAAAAAATGTAAGTGTTTCAGAGTGCAATTGATATCATTGGGGTGACTGGTTCTAGATTTAAGAGGTACAGTACTATGTAAATAACCATTTTGTTCTGACAAATCCCATCATTATGATTGGTTACAAGAATTAGGCTTCATCTATGAACTATTTTGATCTGATTGCCAGGGCAGGACTCAAATGCAGCTCAGTTAGGCACCTGTTCAGTGAGAAATTCTAGTGAATTGTGGAGAAAGGGAGATCAAAGCAGAGTTCTGTTGGTTAGAGATGTACATGTGCATGGATAGCACCTTAACACTTAGTCCATCTGTCTTTATTGTTCTGGATGCAATAGTATGAAGAGTTTTTCTTATGCATTTTGTACAAGTCAGACTAGATGCCTCCACGTTTGTGGAATATTCCATGCCCCCTCTGATAGTGAAAAGTATTGCACTGCTTCGATGGAATCCAAAAAGGCAACGTAGTGCAAAATTTTGGGGTTCTGTGTAAGTTACTAAATGTAAGTAAAAGTGCAATATCGAGAGGGTCTTATTGCCTTAATAGCATGATTTCTGTGTGAAAAGTTGTAATGAAGTGGAGGGAGACCCCCATAATCATTTCAGATTTCCCCTTGATACACTGTCTCTATGTGCAATTTCCAAACTAGGCAGCAATACAGTTACTTAGTTGAGGCTGGTGAACACCAAGGAATTTGATGCTTTTGGTGATCTCTTTGGCGGAGCTGTCAGTGATCAGTGAAGAGTTGTGGCTCTATGCCTTTCCAAAGTCAACATCCATCTTTTAAGATTTGGTTGTTTAGGTTGTTGGTTACCATCCATTAACCGCCGCATCTCCTTTCTGTATGCTGATGCATCACTCATGCTAATGAGACCCACCACAGTCATGCCACCAGCACAGTTTGACTCGAGCTGTGCATTGCTGCTCAATTGTATGTCAGCAGCAGGTTGAGTGTACAGTCTCTTGAGGCACCCAGCTCTTGATCCAGGCTGACTGAGGTCTTACAGACAGAAAGCCTAGGATCCAGCAGAAGGAGGCATGCAGGACCAACAGGCTAATATTTCCTATCAGGTGCTGAGAAAAAAAGTCTATAAATACAGTAGCATTCAAACACACAAGTCCCTTTTATCCAGACTCCAGATAATGAGCAATGGAGGGAGATTGGCATGGCAACATCCTTTGAGCAATTGGAACAATACACAAACTGCAGGAGGTCCAGTGAGGGGGCAGCATGGTCTTGCCATGGCTCATGAAGAGAATCTTGAAGCCCTTAATGATGGTGGATATAAATGTGACAAGGAGGTAGTTATTGAGGCAAGACACTGGAGACTTCTCGCGTACTGGAAGATAGTGTTGACCTTGAAGCACATCAGCATGATGGTGCTGCTCAGGGAGATGTTGAATATGTCAATGAGAACATCTGCTGGCTGGTCTGCACATTCTCTAAGCACTCTCCCAGAAATATTGTCTGGTCCAGTAGTCAACTGTGGATTCACTGTACTGTTTTCTTCACATCACATGAGATGGAGCACCTAATTGTTGGAAGGAGGAATCACTGTCACAGGCAGGTGTTGCTGTCCTGTACACTTTACACTTTACAGCTTCATTGATTATATGTTTTTATTTAGTTATATATACGTTTTCCTTTTTTCTTTTCTCTTTTTTAATACATACAGCTGACAACCTCACGACATCTATTTCTATCCAGAGTTGCATTAATGTTTTGGCAGAGATTTTGTATTGATGACAAGTCTCTACAGCACACCTTAAGACTTTCAATGGGGTTAAGGTCGGGACTCTGTGGTGTCTAATTCAAGATTGAAAATGATCATAACACTGCTTCCAGAGTCTTGAACAGTGGGCACTATGCATGATTGGTGCATCACTTCATGCACATCCCTTATTACCATGATGCCCCAATTACTCTGGTATAGAGTAAATTTGGACTCACCAGACCACATGACCTTTGCTCCATTGCTCCAATGTCAAATCCCTAGCAAATGAAAGCATTCTTTTCTAGTTAGTCTCACTAACAATTTGTTTTCTTATAACCACACAACTATTTTACTATCAAAAATAGCTGAGATTTCTACTGTACAATTTTTATGATCCAGCATCACTAAGTGATTGAGAGGGAGTGAAGTCGTCCAACCACATTTCATTCTGTTAAGTTTAGCACATTCAGCAGGTTTTAACAATAAACTGGACAATTCTTAACCCAACTGCAGTAATTTTAGTTGATTAGTATTCTTTGCTTGATGCAAGACACTCTGTCATTCACTCACTGTCTAGACCGCTTTATCCTGTATTCAGGGTCTCCTATCCCAGGAGGCTTAGGGCATAGGGTTAGGGTTAGGGTTAGCCTAACCTCAGGCAAGGTACACCCTGGACAGGGAGCCAATCCATCACAGGAAACACACACATAAACTCACTCATTCACACATACAGGTAATTTGGGAACGCCAATTAGCATAATTTGCATGTCTTTGGACTGTGGGAGGAAACCCACCAAGCACAGGGATAATATGCAAACTTCATGCACACAGAGATGAGAATCGAACGCCGACCCTGGAGGTGCAAGGCGACAGTGCTAAACACTACACCATGGGACACAACTTCAGACATTCTTGTTTACTCTACTCACTGCATCAGATAGGGAAAACATTATTAATCACTGTACAGTAGTTCTTAATTATGTGCTTATTTTTTAATTCAAGCAACACTTATGTAGCCAAATAGTGACAAAAAAGACGTATTAAACACTGTAATAAAAAAAACTTTTAACTAATCAGATTCAAGAATTCAAAAGCATGATAATTAATTAGCTACGCATGTAAACAAATTGAAATGGAAAACCACATTTATTGCCATATATCTAATCCAAAGATTATCTATTATTATTTTGTGATAAAAAAAAATAAGATGTACTGCACATGAATTTGGTCTACACTTCAGTCCTATTAGAGTTCAGTCCTAATGGAGACCAAATATGTCAGAACAAAATATGTCTACAAGAATCTATTTGTATCAGCACTAAAGAAATAGAAAACAGGAACAGAAAGGATGGCCTGCCCAGTCCTTGAGTGAACAGATTGCTCATTCACTGCAAAATGACATTTCCATTTGAATGCCACTACCAAGGATGCCATTGCCTCATCTAACATTCCTCTCAAAGTAACATGATCCAACTGCCTCAAATACATGCAGCAATTAGTAACTTCCTTTAGCTAATTTGTTTATTTTGTATTTCTCATGTAAGTGATGGTTAAGTGATCATTATACTGCATAATGTAATCAGAGTTAAATGTTTAGCATTTATAATTATGCTCTTGTCTTTATAAATCCAGCTGTATTCAACAAGTATTTAAGTACAGCGGAACATCGGCTTGCGAGTAACGCGGTTTGCGTGTGTTCCACAAGACGAGCAAAGATTTTTAATAAATTTTGACTTGGAAAACGAACAAGTCTTGGTTTACAAATACCGAGTATCATGTATCATGCATGCGCTTCTTGCTTTGACGCCGAGCGTCACGTTATCACAACTGAGCCAACGGTTTTTCTCTCTCTTGCGCTGCAGAATTGTGGGTAATCGTCTCCCCTACTGGGTCTTAGTGCTCGTCTCTTATTGATATAATCAACATCCGTGCACAGGTGTACTGTTTACTGTAACACTGTGAACATGTGTGTGCATATAAAGGCTCTTTTATTTTGTGTTTGTATGTGTGTGTGTGTGTACAGCGCGCATGTACTGTTTATTATAACACACATGTGCGTGCGCGTGTAAAGCAAAAACAAGTCTCATTAGAGAGGTTGAAGATCCGTTTTCTCTCTCTGTATCAGCCTGCACTTTATGTCTGTGTGCACGCGCGTCATTGGACACCGTGCCTCTTCACACACACACACACACACACACAGACCCCTCCTCTTTTCACACACACACTCTCTCTGCTCTACACAGAAACACTGCTCTGTCGCAATTCTTTTCAAAGGTAAAGTGCAGGCTAATTTGTTTTATTTTTACCTTACAGCACTGATTCCGTTAGCGTGTCCCTCAATCGAGTGCCATTAGTGAGATTTCTTGTTTATTTTTTCCGATAAAACAGTGTTTCTGTTGTGTGCATGCATTCAGCTTCACACACACACACACACACACACACACACACACACACACACACACACACACACACACACAGTGCCTGTGCGCACAAACGGAAACTGTCTGGATTTATTTTTACTTTTTTTAAAAAGCTAAAGTGCAGATTAATTTGCTTTATTTTTATTTTATATTTTGTATTAATTATTTTTATGTATTATTTTTTTTGGGCTGTGGAATGAATAATTTGAGTTTCCATTATTTCTTATGGGAAAATTTAAATTGGTTTACAAGTGTTTTGAAAACCGAGCACGCTTCCGGAACGAATTATGTTCGTAATCCAAGGTTCCACTGTATAGTCATGTATTTATACACATTCTTTAATAATAACAACAACAAGAAAAGGTTCCGCAAGGGTTCTTGTAAATCACTCTGAATGTGTTGTAGGGTCCTTCATAGGATTTCAAAAGTTTGGCTGGATTCACAGACCAAGAGACACCTTTAATTTGAACAGATTATACAAATGTCTGCTGTTGTTATTTTAAGACATTTACATAGGTCTCCAGGGTGCATGTAACAAAAAAAACATGAGACAAAACTTTGAACCCAAACCTTACTTTTGTTTTTAAAATTAGATTTTCCCTCTATTGTGACCTCATATAAGAATGAATGTTGTTCAGATGCAAGCCAAGTGAGGACGGGAGTGGCTCAGCAGTCGTTCATTTACATAGACACTGAAGTGGCAAGTTTGGAAAAGGAATGAGACAGATGGAGCTTAAGGTATTGAGGTATGCATTATCTGAGGATTACTTCAGCTGGAGCATTAACAGGCAAACTTTCAGGGACCTCTGTGACCTGTGTTCGCTTGTTAGAGAAATAGTAAAATATGGGACCTTGGGAAAATATGGGAAAATGTATAGAAATGTGGAACTCACAAAGCAGGTCTACAATAAGTCTAAAATAATTCATCATATGTATAATACATATGCATACTGTATGTAAAACTAACATTATATCAAACTTTATTGACAGATTAAAATTCTTTATTTGCTGGAAATTGTTTTTTCTTAAAGCAAAGTAATCGTTTTAACACAAACAATTTAATTTGCCCAGAAATAGGAAAATAATCAGTTTAAATGTTGTTGCACTGCAAGTGCTGCCTGTTATACACAGCATTTTCATTGCTGTGTTTAATAGGACAAATCCAATAATTATTGTCATGGTTCACAGCTGGGGTCAAAGAACAGACAGACAAAATCACACATGCATGACCTATAGCTATCAACATAAACACATAGGTCGAAAACAGGAAATCACATGTGAAACAAAGGAACATTTGAACTTGAAAGAAGGAAGCCAAAAACTAGAAACATTAAACAAGGTACTGAAATGCACACAAACATGAAAAAAGACTTCACAATGATTCAAAGACGCAGAAGAAGTTAAATACACAAACTAATGGGGAAAAAATCAATACCAGAACCGGGACCAGCCGAGTACAATTGTGACGTCATTGGAAGATAAACCAATGACAAGACAGGGTGGAGGCAAGACGCAACAAGTCGCACATAACAAATGTAAACAAGGAAGCACATAAATGCTAAAAACGAAACAAGACTAGACTTTAACATAAACATGAAAACAGCAGTACACAGAACCATGACTCTGCATGCTGAGAGGGGAAATACGTGACAGCTGTTGCTGAAATCATGGCTCTGCGTCAGACACATACGTAGTAAATAAATGGTCATCGGCCACTCCCATAGTCATCATTCCATTAATCTCATCATAAAAATACTGCGAAAATCATATAACACATCAGGTCTTCTTACTGATCACGTTTATTGTATGATGAAACATTCTTATCCTGATCAGAGGGTCCTCTCCTATAACAGTTTGATAAAAATGAAAATAATGTGAATCCTATGCTCTCGCCTTCACATCTACCAGATCTCAGCCTAATCTTAACTAATGCAAGATGTTATATGAGTGATATTGCTATAGTAGAAAATCCTTTTCACCAGCTACTTAACTTTTTTTTTTTTTTTTTTAAATAAATGGTGTTCAGACTTGTAAAACTTATCAAGCATGATAAATCTGTTCTGGTTGCTTGTGTTGGCCCAACATCTTATTCATCATTTAACTGGATACAAAAATGCTTCATAATTCCAGCTGACTGTGTCCATACATAAAACTTTATCAGAGATCAATTTGAATCAGTTCTTTCTGTTTTGGCTTGGGTGGGTACTTAGTCCACACCACCAAGGTGGACATTAACCAATGAAAACCACACATCTTTGATGTCATATCCATTACTGTATGCAACAGGCCTCATAAACCACACACTTTGATGCTCTTGCAGACTGACAAGCCGAGCCAAGTGACACTGATCACTTTGGGCACAAATCAGAGTCAGTTTATTACATCCCAGTTGCTAAGCAGTTTTTCCTGCTCTGGTACTCGTCTCCTGAAATCAGGGACTAAAGGACCAGAGTCTAAGTACTATCACTCACTTGCTCTTTAATGTTATCCCAAGTCTTGCAAACTAAATATCTTTAATACCATTACAAGTTTTCTTATTATGCACTTTTTTCATGATTTTTCACTATGATACCAAGAAGAGTAAAGACACAAAAAGAGATACAGATAGATGGATAAAGGCATACGGTTTATGAATAGGTAAAGCCTTTTAATGTAAAGCATTTTAATATACAGGTAGTGCCTCTTATGCAATGTATAGTAGAGGTATACCTGTATATTCTAAATTCTCACCAACCAACTTAGTTCAATCATCTTTATTACCTTTATAAAATCGATCCTATCAATTCTGTCACCTTTATCTATAACCGATTTAGTCATTATAATGGCTCCACAGTGACATTATATAGTCAGTTACGTAGTTATGGAAAAAGGATAGCACACCCAAAAGGCCTTTGGCAACCATGTAAATTTCATTGTAGTTTTAACAAAAATATGGCACATACACACACTTTCATACTACAGGCAATTTGGGGAATGGCAATTAGTCTAATCTTCATGTCTTGGGAGGACTGCGGGAGGAAACCAGAGTACCCGGAGGAAACCAACCAAGCCCAGGGAGAGCATGCAAACTCTATGCACACAGTGGTTTCCAAGTGATTAGAACTCCAGCCAGAAGTTGGGCATCAGAATGGTTAATGCAGGTCTAGAGGTCATCATATACCAATTTCCCTCTAACCTCAACAAAACAGGTACATAGATAAAAGCCACAACATCAACCTCCTCACTCCACTTGGTGACGTCCCTCATTGCACGCCCCAACAAGTAATACCGGCAAGCCAGAACAATAAGCAAGGGATTTTTATTTGTCCTGCCAATAGGGGGTTACCAAACAAACAAAGTTTTACATACAATTCCTCAGTCTGCTTACCAGTAAAATGTCACCTGTGCAACAGCCATATGGTTACAAGTTAAGGAGAATTTTAACTCCAATCAACAATTCATCTGGTGGCTTTGGTATTCTCCTAAAGGTCAGGAGATAAGTGAGAAACCCCTCAGCCTGAAACAAGCTGCCATTACTGATTTATTACTGATTCCGTGTTGCACTTTTGCATGTTAGCCATAGCTGGAATGACCTGGCATGACCTGGCTGGCATAGCAGCACCACTTCAGTCCAACATGAATACCAAATAATGCCATATGAGAGCTAGCAGTATTCCAGTGCTTCATAATTGATGTGCTTAACTACAGACATGCTAGTAGAATGTCATCGCCTATGATATGCTGATTTACTCTCCAGACCTGTCTATGCACATCAACCATGTATGAAGAGTTCTAGGAAGAAACAACTCAAATGTGAGATTCACATCACATTTTCTGTTTCTGGGATATATCTTTGGGCCAGAGGGCTTACTTATGGACACAGATAAAATGTTAGCCCTGACTAAATATTAATATTAACAATTAAGAAAGTGCAGTTATTTCTGGAAGTTTTATCAAAAGATTTTGTATTATTGTTGCCCCCTTAACTGCCCTGCTTAAGAAGAGACTGAAATACCTCCAGTGGGACCAAGCTGCCTTGAATATATAAAGAACTCACGCCAGGGTAAATGTGCCCTATTTTTGCACATTTTTACTTTACCCTATTCTATCACCCAGGATCAAGGCAGGCTTACTTGTCCTGTATATACCCAGCAGTTGAATTGTCTGATGAATAATGACTCTACCACCAGAGTCATTATTTATGTGTCCAATATCCTGGGATCCAGACAACAAACACTCAACAGCTAGATAGCTAAACAGTGATCCAGGAGGGAAAAGGTTTGTACCACCCTACCTCTGAGATCGATTAAAAACCTGGGCCTGCTCTTCTCCTGGCTCTGGACAACCTTGGCACATGCTTATTCCAGCTCTTCAACACCCCTTGTCACACCTAGTAATCAACTTCATCACTGATCTTCCTCCCTCTCAAAACAATACCACCATTATACTAACATAGTTGACAGGTTTTCCAAATCACTGCATCTGATTCCACTACATAGTTTATTCATTGCTTTTCAAACGCCAGAACTCATGGTCCAACATTTATTCCGATACTATGGCATTGCAGAGGACTTTGTGAGAGACTAGGGCCAACAATTTATGTCCAGTGTCTGGACAATTTTATGGAAATATTTGAAGTACTATAAAACTAACCTTAGAATACCATCCTGAAGGTAATGGATAGGTCAAGAGAACCAATTAAGAATTGGGACAGTTCTCAAATTGGATGTGCTGGAACTACATTTTCCAGGATGCAATGCTGCCTACAGCTATGGGTAGCATGGACTCTAATTCCCAGCACAGTTCAGTACACCTGATTACTAATCCCACACCTGGACTCAATTACACGCACAATATTTAAGGACTCTAAACACTCACACTCATTGAAAAGTGTTAGCCCGATGTTGCTTATCTCCCAATCTACTCCAAGCCTTATATTATTTTTGGTTTTGATCCTGTTCTGGTTTTTCGATTCTGACATGCCCTGCCTAATGCTCTTTGTTTATTGTCTGACCCTTGGTTCTTGTTTCTGATGTTGATTCATATATTTGTTTTGTATACCAGGATTAAAGTGTGCTTGACCTGCATCCTCACATCACTGTATAATTTTCTAACACATTTACACTCTTCATTCTTGCCGTTGGGGAAAAAAGTATGAAAGGGACCAAAAGAATTACACAGTAGGTGATTTGACACATGTAACTGGATAATCTTTAATAAAGAGCCTGCTGCTAAAAAAAAAAGCAGCACTGTTCATGTTTAGAAACCTGTGGCCAGTATAATTCTTTGGCTGTTTTTTTTTTTTCTATGATTGAATGCTCTGCTGGGGTTGTTCTTTCAGTCCACTAAAATACTTTGCTGGGTCTGCATCTCTGCCCACCAGCTGCTAAACCCCTGGGATCACATTTATCAAAGTGTGCAGAGAGCAAGTGCTAAGTTTAAACTTAAGAGCTGCCAGTGTGCACAAGAAAATTAGTATTTATCACATGCACACAGCTGTTCACGTGGCCATTGCTAAATCCCACACATTCAAAATTGATGGGCTTGGGCACGACCATGCACATTTTCATAAAGAAATGCCCTTGTATCACCAAATATGGTAAACACCTTCCCTTTTTATGAGACATGAGCCTGCTTGATGTGCTGGTTGTGGAATGATCTACAGAAGACTGGCTATAAGTGGCAAATAATGAATTTTTGTACTGATCAACTCTATATTTACTCTAGTGTCAGAGAAGATAGACTTTACAATAATGATACTGTCGAACAAGTAGAGGAATGCAAAAAAAATGTAGTTTGTCTAATAAGTCAATACAGCTTAAATAATGTGAATGAGTATACTGTATGTGTACATTCTATTTCTCCAATTACATTTAGAGACTTCCTGTCATTTCTGCTGCTGGTTAGAAGCTGGAAGAACAGATTACTTTCTATTGCATTAGGCATTCCTCCATATGCATGGTCAGGAGTGAGAAAAAAAATACACATCTCACACATAAGCATACACTAATCAGCCACATAATTAATTACAGACCAGTAAACTGGTTACAGGATCATGGGCACCCATGCCTGCGGTAGCCAAAAGCCAACCTGTGCTGTCTAATTCCACAGAAAAGCCAAATGCAGCACAAATTGCAAAACAAGTCAATACTGGCTGTGATAGTTAAGTACTGAAACACCCAGTGCACCAAAGCCTGACACATATGAGGCCCAGCAGGCAAGGAGACCAAGACTGCCAGCTCGGCCTACAGCACCGAAATGATCTATTGCCAATGTCCTGGTGCCAGACACCACATCACACACCCGGAGGGCTTTGGTGGTGTCAGACCTCTAGGGGCTAAATCGGCCGAGGAGGTATCAGGGGAACATACACAATACTGGACTTAATTTCTTATGATTGGTGAATGACAGAGAAACTGTATTGTTTATGATGGATTGAATGATTTTAAGAAATAAATAATCTTGTGTATGGGGGGGGGGGGGTGTAATTTAATGTTTGTGATATCTTCATTTACTCAGGTGTATGAGCAAGTTTCATATTGTATGAAAATCAACCACCAAAAATAGTTTTATTTTTCAAAGTTAATCTTATTAAATTCCTGCATGACAAATGGAGTTACACATGCACAGTAAATTGAAGATACACCCAATTCCTTAGTGAGAATAATGTGAACACCTTTTGGCTGATGTAATTCATAGGCAGCTGCATTAATGGAAACATTTGTCAGAAATACTTTATACACTGTAATGTTGCTTTGACCACTCATTCAGTTTTATCTCAAATAAAGTGTGATTACTTCCTCTCACAAACTAGTACATCTATTTTCTAAATTACAGAACCAGACAGTCTAGCATGTATCTAACAAGATTTCGCATTTTTACTGGGAAAGTTTTGATTCTGTGTCAATATAGTTGCTAAATGTTAAAACTCTCCAAAAAGGGCTTAATTACAACACCTTCCACCACCAATGAAAGCAAAGCAATGACGGATTTTCAAGCACTTTGCCTGTTGCCATGTATCATGCGCTTTAGAAAAAGATCCAGTGCCCGGCAAATTGGGAAAGTGGGACAAAGTGCTACAGTAAAAAGCTGCAGTTTTCCAAACGCTGGCCACTTATGGAAGACATGTGGACAGAAGGTGGTTCAGAATGGCCTGTCTCACTCAAGCCGCCCACAGTCAGCGTTGCATGGCAGATCATAAAAGATAATTGCACAGCCTGGTTTTTTTAAGACCTTAAGAATGAGTGCTACAAGGGTGGTCAGAGAGTTTAGTGTCTCTGACCACCCTTGTGTGTCTGTGTGTAAGAGTTTACCCTGGGCTCACCACAAGACCTACTTAAACTACTGGTGAAATGGTGTATTTCATCTTTCCTGCTTTCACCAAAGGTGGCCTGTATTATGTTCAGTGGTCAAGAAAAAGAGTCTTATATATGATATAGCATATTGGATGTGAAGCGTAGTGTCAAAAGTCTACTACATTTACCAGCCACTAATGAATGAATGCAGAGCATTTGTCCAGATTCAGTCATTTTCACTTAACAAGGTGTTTCTGCAGATAACAGTACTCAGCTCATAACAGCAAAACAGTCTCACACACACACACAGCTTGAAGCTGGCCACACAAGAACAAGAAAGGAAACCTGGCTAACTTATCATACTAGTTATCACACCAGATCATAACACTCCATCTTCTATTACCATGAAAGCCTTACAAACAAACATACTAGGTGAAAGTACATCTTACAATGAACTTTGAAAGTTCTTGAAAAGTTACATCTTTCTAGTTGTAATCGTAATATGAGTCACCTACAGAATGTATGATCAGGAATATTAGATATTTACAGAATGTTGCTGTTTAATTACATATAGTAGATATACACTAGCCCCTATAATTAGTATTATTAGTATTATTAAAGATAATTTCGGACTATGGTTAGTTGTGATAGATATGAAACTAAAAATGTAATAACATAACTAACAATGTCTCAGTGATGAACCTATTAGGGTTGATCTTAAATAATCTAATTTCATTCAAATAAAAAAAAAATAACAGTAAACTTCTGAACAAAAACCTCTTTTGTCTGCCCTTTTTGTTTATCTGCTTGTAATTTCTCCTTCAAAGAGATTTTGAGGATTGAAAAAATATATATATGATAGAGTAAATAAATCATATTGGTCACACTCATCACACCCATGACTGTATTTCTCATGCGCCTTTTCAATCACTGCTGGTGACATGTTAAAGATGTGGCAGTGAAGCAACCCAAATGGAGGTCAAGTCTAGGAGGCATTTCAGTCTTTGTAATCGTCTGACACGACTGTCACTAATAAGCTCCATGAATCTACAACCTGGGCTAGAGAGAAAGAGAAAGAAATCAGCCCCAGCTTTCCTACTTTATACTATTATGTGTACTCATACTTATAACAAATGAAAAGGGCTGTTGTGCTTGGGTACGCAGTAATCCAGTGTATAATTTGGTGTGGATGGCAAAAAAAAAACAGGACTCGTAATATCATTTTTTTATCTCTGCATTTTATACCAGCTGCCCGAACTTTCATTATAATCCTGCTACAGTATGTAAAAAAATTAATAAAAATAAAAATAATTCTTCTTTCAAGCTCTACATGAAATATTTTGAAATTTCTTCATTAATAGTTGCAACATATTCAAGGTTAACCATTTTTTACCTCTATTAACAGAAGTGAAAATGTATCGAGTTCATTTGCTTAACTTTTATTCAATCACTGCATATTATAACAGATCCACGATAATGAACAGCCAGAAGGGCAAAGGAGGCTTTCATTACTGAGGCCAATCTGATATTTCTAGAGATAGACGTCTTGGACGTCCCCCAAGAACCAATAATTGTTGGGGCCGGGACACTGAGTAGGTTTACATGCACAGTTAAGTTGAGCTATGGTTATACCTCAATGTGGCCATTTGATTGGACTACTGTCCTCGGCGCATTATACAAGTATGGCAAGGAAATTGATTTACTAACTAAAGTATGTCCAACTGTGCTACAATAGTTTGTTAGTATTGAATTTCTTAGTTAGTATTGCTAGCGACCTGCAAACTGACTGCATGTTGATCAGTGAAAACATGAACAACATTCCAGGGCTGTACTGTACATTTTATACATGCCACATTCTTTACTTTTTTAACCCTTATGGTTATGGTGTTATCCGAAGGCAAATAACACCGCTGTATTGTTAGCACATTCTTCCGCTATTACACGTTCTGTTTGAATTCCGGGTCAAAGCTCCGGTGAAGCATGTGCAGAGAGATTTCTGTATCTGACTCAGGTCATGAAGAGTAAAAGTAGCACAACTCCAACCCACATTATCTGGGTATGTTAGTCCAAATTTGAGAAGTCCGATTTAGTACGTTTTCATTTGAATTAATGTTTACATTTATTTAAAAATTTGGATTAAAACAGCGTCATGGAAATGTACTGACTGATGGAGCCTTATGTGCATGGACAAAGACATATATGCCAAACTAGGTGACCTTGTACCATAGATCAGGATAAATATAAAGAAGGAGTTTGAGTTTAAGTTGTACTTTTTAATAACTTCATGAGAGGGGTAAGGGTAGCTTTGTGGTTAAGGTGTTGAACTGCTGACAGGATGGTCCCAAGTTGCCACAGTTGGACCCTTGAGGAAGACCCTTAACCCACAACTCTGAGATAAAATCTAAGGTGCTCTGGTTAAGGGTTTTTCAAATGTAGGTGCGTGGGTGCAGTCGAGCTCTCATTCACCACTGATACAGGTTTTTATGCTTGTTATTTTTTTTGCTTTTGATGAAAAATAAAAACAGTTTAACCAGAGAGTTAGACTTACATACAGGTATTTACAAAAAAAGAAAAATGCACAATACATAATACATTCCTTGATTTTCTTTTAAAAGAGGAAGAATAAGGAAATAATATTTTTAATAAAGAAACATTAAGCAGTCATTTCTTGATAGGGCAAGTTGCACATGTTTTAGCTTTTGCACCAGCACAGGAAAAGCATCAGTTTGCTGAAAATACACAATTGCACCCTTGTTTGTGGAATGTGTTTGTTGTAACTTACTAGAAGCATACCGCTAAAATACACAAAAAACTTTCAAAGCACGCACACACGCACACGCACACGCACACACACACACACACACACACACACACACACACACACACACACACACACACACAGATACAGATGGCTCCCAACAGCTGACTGACAGATACCAGTAGTCCACTGACATGACTCAGATAATTGACTGAGTGTCTTGCTTTAAACAACTTGTAAAGTGCCAACAGGGCTAACAATAAAGCGAAGAAAAAAAACAGTATTTTATAGGAAAAAGTCCGTGATTGGGTAGACTATAGGCAAAAATATGCAGGATATAAAACAGCAAATTATTTAAATGTTTGTTTAAAGAGACCTGCCTTATACTATATACTGTAAAGAAAGTTCTTTTCATTAGCAAATGTGTTTGTATACCAAAATATCAGGACTTCCATATAATTTTCTAAAGGATTTTCACATAATTTCATTATAATTTCACGGTTTAAAATAAATTTTATTTTTTTTATTTTTTTTCACTGCAGATTATTCACAGGTATAATATTTTTGCCATTTTATTCATATTATTATTGAACATTCTATCTGTTACAGAAATGCAAAATTATTTATTATTATTATTATTATTATTATTATTATTAACGTTATTTTTGGGTATTATGTAGACTAACTGGTCACAGGATACCATCAAATTGCACGCATGCTGATGGGCTGATATAGGTGATGTAGCTGTAAGAGCTAGTTAGATTTTTTTTTTCAACTGTGCTACAGCAAAAAGAAAAAGACAAAGCTTCATTAATTCAAAGGTCAGAGTTTATTTGAAATAGAAACTCACCAAAAGGCAAAAGTAATCATAATATAACCAAATGTGAATTTAATTTCCCATGTACTTTCCCCTTCAGTGCATTGTTTTTAGGTGAACACATTTTAATGGCCCAAACATGTGGAAATGGCTTGGAGTGAGGTCAGGACTGTTTGGGGGATGTGGCAATAACTCCCAGCCGAGTTCCTGTAATGTGAAAGTGGTGAGGTGGGTAGTATGAGGTTGCGCATTAATTTGTAAAACCAGATCGCTTTTGCTAATCAAACCAGTGCATTTTTCTATTAAAGGAGATCCCGAGAGGCCAGCGTTTTAGCAGGGATGATGACGTGAAGCAGGCAAGCTCTGGTATAGTGACGGATCTTTATACCTTGATGGTATCCGAGTGAAATGCTGTGAAAAGTGCATTAGTGTAGCAGGGGATTATATAGAGAAATAAAGGTAGCTTTTACTCTCACAACTGTGTTCTGTTATTCTGTGCAATCAAAAGTCAAGGTTTGACTTGACCAACCCTCATAAATGCCACAACTTACCCTAGAACTTGATTAACATGTTATAGCTGTAGTATGCTGTAAACATTTGTTCAACAGTAATACCCTGATGTGCTTACCGTTCACCATATTTTCCTTTTCTACCCCCGAGCCAAACCAACCAAACCACCCCAGTGCTCTTTCAAATCAGCACTAAGTCAGTGTGATGCCATCTGCGGAGAAACGAATGACCCTCTTCCCCTAATGCTGAGGCATCCAGTAAGCTGAGGTCTGACAGTTTGTCTCAGACCATATGCCACATGGCAGTAAAGCCAGGGCAATTCATGAAAGGTTGAGGCAGTGGCTAGAGGCACTGTGTACATAATCCCTCATGTATTTGTCTTCTCCAATTTTTCACAAATATGTGTGAAGTACTCTGAATCTAGCCCTAGTCACAAGGCCAGCTACATAGTCTATGCCTGCAGTGCTGCCGTGACTCCACTGATCTTTATTTGGCCAATATTTCAGATTGTACTCATAATAATCTGATGTTTGGGGATGATGGTGCCATGCTGTAATGAAAGGCTTGCCCTTTTGAGAAGGAAGGCCTTTGTATGCAGTAACTTGAGCAGATGGAGAAGCCAATGTGTATTTTGTTTAATGTGTATTTATTCCTTAAAGGAGCTAAATAATGAGTTAATGAAACAATGAAGCCAAATTAATTACAGTTAATTAGAATTAGAACTGAAACTTTATATCCAATATTCTATATAAACACATTATATAAAATTATATAATATCTTGGGTGAGATGCAACTTTAGGATATTTATATATGCTACCATTCCATTTTGTTTCAGAATTTTCCTAATACTTTCCTAAAGTTTTCCTAATACAACCCAGATCTTTTTTCTATCTTGTGGAATTTTGCGCTTACTTCTGACTTTTGTCACATTTTTCACATGTGACTAGGTTTTACAAGAATTCCTAGACACATTCCACACATAATGTGGGAGAATTCCAAAGGATGGGAAAATTTCTCATTACTTGAAAGTGATCATAGATTATACAGTATTGCATAAAAAGCATTAGAAATATACTGTTTATATATACATTTTAACCAGAATTAGCAAATACACATATATGCTGTGTTCCAGATACGCATTAGCACATCTCGTTCTAATCTATAATAAAAATGTAGGTTGCATTTTATCATGAATTGAAATATACATTGGACTTGTTATTTTATGAGTTTATGTTTATTTAGCAAATGTCTAATAGGTTCTGTCTGAGAAATGAAAAAATTGCATAGTTCATATAAGCATTGAGGCTAGAAAATGCCTAAACCTTTGCTCTGTCTAATTTGTAGCCACTTTTACTTTCAAACCTAACACAGTCACAGGGAGAACATAGATAAAGAGACAGTTTCAGATACACAGAAACTCTTATATAATAAAATTCCACATATAATAATAAAAGTATCTTAATATCAAACATTCTCTTCTGCACAAACATGCTTCACATACTTTGAATAACATAAGGGCAAGCATACAGTATGTCACTTAATCTGATATTCCACAGGCACTGAAGATCATCAGGGCTTAATAAAGGACAAGACAGGTGAGTGACACTTGTCTGGGAGAATCAGGAATAGAAAGGAAGTGAACTGCCACAGGTTAGGAGGTGCCAGGCTTAGACAGACAGCGGTGTTTGATGGCACTGCCAGGCACATGTGTCACAGGTGAAGAAAAATAAAAAAAAATTGCAAATGAAGTGATAGAGGGACTTCTATGCAGCACCCAAGACATTTCAGATGAGGACATGAAATGTGAATCATTCAAAGAAGGATCTATGTAGTACATAATTATGCCAAAATTATGTGGAGAATTCATCATCACACCTGTGCAGAGACAAACCTCTCCCAGCAAAACAAGTGTCCTGTGCACAAAGTGAGCGACACACATGGACAAAATTGTTGGTACCCTTCGGTCAATGAAAGAAAAACTCACAATGGTCACAGAAATAACTTTAATCTGACAAAAGTAATAATAAATAAGAATTCTATGAATGTTAACCAATGAAAGTCAGACATTGCTTTTCAACCATGGTTCAACAGAATTATTAAAAAAAAAATGAAAACTCAAAAACTCATGGAACAGGCCTGGACAAAAATGATGGTACCCCTAACTTAATAGTTTGTTGCACAACCTTTTGAGGCAATCACTGCAATCAAACGATTCCTGTAACTGTCAATGAGACTTCTGCACCACTCAGCGGGTATTTTGGCCCACTCCTCATGAGCAAGCTGCTCCAGTTGTTTCCGGTTTGAAGGGTGCCTTTTCCAGACAGCATGTTTCAGCTCCTTCCAAAGATGCTCAATAGCATTGAGGTCAGGGCTCATAGAAGGCCACTTTAGAACAGTCCAATGTTTTCCTCTTAGCCATTCTTGGGTGTTTTTAGCTGTGTTTGGGTCATTGTCCTGTTGCAAGACCCATGACCTGCGACTGAGACCCAGCTTTCTGACACTGGCCAGCACATTTCTCTCTAGAATCCCTTGATAGTCTTGAGATTTCATTGTACCCTGCACAGATTCAAGACACCCTGTGCCAGATGCAGCAAAGCAGCCCCAGAACATAACAGAGCCTCCTCCATGTTTCACAGTAGGGACAGTGTTCTTTTCTTCATATGCTTCATTTTTCCATCTGTGAACATAGAGCTGATTTGCCTTGGCAAAAAGTTCCATTTTTGTCTCATCTGTCCATAGGACATTCTCCCAGAAGCTTTGTGGCTTGTCAACATGTAGTTTGGCATATTCCAGTCTGGCTTTTTTATGATTTGTTTTCAACAATGGTGTCCTCCTTAGTCGTCTCCCATGTAGTCCACTTTGGCTCAAACAACGACGGATGGTGCGATCCGACGCTGATGTTCCTTGAGCATGAAGTTCACCTTGGATCTCTTTAGAAGTCTTTCTGGGCTCTTTTGTTACCATTCGGATTATCCGTCTCTTTGATTTGTCATCAATTTTCCTCCTGCGGCCACGTCCAGGGAGGTTGGCTACAGTCCCATGGATGTTAAATTTCTGAATAATATGTGCAACTGTAGTCACAGGACATCTAGCTGCTTGGAAATGGTCTTATAGCCTTTACCTTTAACATGCTTGTCTATAATTTTCTTTCGAATCTCCTGAGACAACTCTTTCCTTCGCTTTCTCTGGTCCATGTTGAGTGTGATACACACCATGTCACCAAACAACACAGTGACTACCTGGAGCCCTATACATAGGCCCACTGACTGACTGATTACAAGATTGTAGACACCTATGATGCTAATTAGTGGACACACCTTGAATTAACATGTCCCTTTGGTCACATTATTTTCAATATTTTCTAGGGGTACCATCATTTTTGTCCAGGCCTGTTCCATGAGTTTATTTTTTTTAATAATTCTGTTGAAGCATGGTTGAAAAGCAATGTCTGACTTTCATTGGTTAACATTCATATAATTTTTTTTAATTATTACTTTTGTCAGATTAAAGTTATTTATGTGACCATTGTGAGTTTTTCTTTCATTGACCAAAAGGTACCAACAATTTTGTCCACGTGTGTATATATGGAGACATGGTGGAAAAACTCAAGTGGAACAGAGTCCTGCCCTCAGCCTTAATTGAACACCTTTGGTATGAACTGGAATGCAGACTGCATGCCAGCCCTTCTTGCTCAGCATAAGTGCCTGAACCTATTCATGCTTGTGTAGATGAAAGAACACAACAATCCTGATAGCCATACTCAAAAATGTAGTGGAAAGTCTTCCCAGCAATGGGTGTAACAGCAAAGAGGACTATGTCTGGCCTGGAATGTCCAGAATGCTGTATTGGTGTGATAATTAGGTGTTTCCATTTACATTTTACAATAGAACATTGTTATCTATATTCCATCCATCGAACCTCTGTAGTAGTGATGTGTCGTTCATGAATGATTTGTTCTCTTTGAACAAGTCTTTAACGTGACTCAGAAGAACGAGTAGTCTCAGAGAGTGATTTGTTAATTTTCTATTGGGTGCACATACGCAAAGCATCGCAAAACCTCCATAGGTTATGTACAGGAAACAAAAATGAGTAGTTACCTTTGAGCACAGTCGTGGCCGAAAGTTTTGAGAATGACACAAATATTAGTTTTCACAAAGTTTGCTGCTAAACTGCTTTTAAATTTTTGTTTCAGTTGTTTCTGTGATGTACTGAAATATAATTATAAGCACTTCATACGTTTTAAAGGCTTTTATCGACAATTACATGACATTTATGCAAAGAGTCAGTATTTGCAGTGTTGGCCCTTCTTTTTCAGGACCTCTGCAATTCGACTGGGCATGTTCTCAATCAACTTCTGGGCCAAATCCTGACTGATAGCAACCCATTCTTTCATAATCACTTCTTGGAGTTTGTCAGAATTAGTGGGTTTTTGTTTGTCCACCTGCCTCTTGAGGATTGATCACAAATCCTCAATGGGATTAAGATCTGGGGAGTTTCCAGGCCATAGACCCAAAATTTCAACGGTTTGGTCCCCGAGCCACTTAGTTTTACCACTTTTAGTTATACCACTTTTGCCTTATGGCACGGTGCTCCATCGTGCTGGAAAATGCATGGTTCTTCACCAAACTGTTGTTGGATTGTTGGAAGAAGTGGCTATTGGAGGGTGTTTTGGTATCATTCTTTATTCATAAAGAATTTATTCACAGTGTTTTTGGGCAAAATTGTGCGTGAGCCCACTCCCTTGGATGAGAAGCAACCCCACACATGAATGGTCTCAGGATGCTTTACTATTGGCATGACACAGGACTGATGGTAGCGCTCACCTTTTCTTCTCTGGACGAGCCTTTTTCCAGATACCCCAAACAATCGGAAAGAGGCTTCATCCGAGAATATGACTTTGCCCCAGTCCTCAGCAGTCCATTCGCCATACTTTTTGCAGAAGATCAATCTGTCCCTGATGTTTTTTTTTGGAGAAAAGTGGCTTCTTTGCTGCCCTACTTGACACCAGGCCATCTTCCAAAAGTCTTTGCCTCACTGTGCGTGCAGATGCGCTCACACCTGCCTGCTGCCATTCCTGAGCAAGCTCTGCACTGGTGGCACTCAGATCCCGCAGCTGAATCCTCTTTAGGAGACGATCCTGGCGCTTGCTGGACTTTCTTGGACGCCCTGAAGCCTTCTTAACAAGAATTGAACTTCTTTCCTTGAAGTTCTTGATGATCCTATAAATTGTTGATTTAGGTGCAATCTTAGTAACCACAATATCCTTGCCTGTGAAGCCATTTTCATGCAACGCAATTATGGCTGCACGCGTTTCTTTGCAGGTCACCATGGTTAGCAATGAAAGGACAATGATTTCAAGCATCACCCTCCTTTTAACATGTCAAGTCTGCCATTCTAACCCAATTAGCCTGACATAATGATCTCCAGCCTTGTGCTCGTCAACATTCTCACCTGAGTTAACAAGACGATTACTGAAATGATCTCAGCAGGTCCTTTAATGACAGCAATGAAACACAGTGGAAAGTTTTTTTTCGGGATTAAGTTCATTTTCATGGCAAGGAAGGACTATGCAATTCACTCTTCATAACATTCTGGAGTATATGCAAATTGCTATTATAAAACCTTAAGCAGCAACTTTTCCAATTTCCAATATTTATGTAATTCTCAAAACTTTTGGCCACAACTGTACTTTGCTCCGAATCATTCGTTCTTTTATCACATGACACCCATATGCAGTGTAATATATTCCAAAGAACAAACGACTCTGACTAGAAGATATGAGAGGTGAGCTACTCATTCTGTTTATCATAATATGTCCTTAGCTGCATTGTAATATTTTTATTACTAGAACTATAGACAAAATTTATGTATGTAGATGTGTTGGGTGTCTGTTTATTGAAAATGTAACATTTTATTTTAGTTCTGAACAAAAGAACAAAATGAACTAAATGACTCATAAAAAAGATTTGTTCATTTTGATGAACGAAATTCAAAGAATCGAGTCACTAAAATGATTCAAACTTCCCGTCACTACTCTGTAGTCCAAGTAGGGACTGTGGGGTCCAATGGTGATCATTGTATTTATTCCCATGTGTAAGACTGTGGTAGGATACTGATACTATGCATTACAATTAGTTAAATGTATTTAGATAGATTTGTTGGTGGCGTTTACCTAATGCCTTAAGTGAGAACAGGTCCTGAAACCATGTCTGTTCATAATCCAGCTGTGATCTCACCTTTTTAATTTTCCTCCAATGAGCTACAGCCCAAATCTCCTCACAAGCTCTTACAGAGAACAGCAGAAGTGAGCAAAGAAGCAAGGGTATCTTCTTGCGCCTTGATCTAGGAAATCTAATTGCCTTTTTTAGTAGAAACCTGGAAGGAATGTAGCTTTTTTGCAGCTGATTGTGCTTAATGAACTGCCTGGTTTAACAGGTTAGGAGTAGTGCAAAGGAAAAACCTGGTAGACGAAATTTTCATTTTCCTCTCTCAAGACATCATGTGAAGTTTGTTCTGATTTCTAGTTAACGAAGAGACTTACTGTTGCTGATGTTGAACTGACCATGACCTTATTTAGCTAACATAATGTTGTTTGAATGTAGTTGTAATATTGCAGCAACAATGCAGTGAATAGTGCTTTTTTGTATTTTATGAAGCTTATTGAAAGTGGGTGCCATTTTGTCAAGATTCCGTGTTTACTAGGACAGCTACAGTATCTCATTTTCCTTTTAGTCTGCATTTTGACCTTGCACACTCGGTAGGCCTTTCACGATTGTACACTGACCATCTTTTGTTTATTTTTTTTTCTTCTCTTAAATAAATTGGTTGAATAAAAGAGTAATATTTTGTGCTGTTTTTTGTGCTTTGTAGAAGGTACTATTTACTTACACTAACTCCAGTTTTCTGCATTCTATTTTGCACCAGTTACATCTTTTTGAATTTGGACCACAGATGCATATACAGCACCCACTGCTACCATCCTCCTTGGCCTGTTCTGTGCAATTTGATTAAACTACTTTTAAACAAGATGTGACAAAGTATGTATAGTTATGGGAGCATTTATCATTATTTTTATTCATTATCTTTCCCTTCCCTCTCAGCTTAAGACACAGCCATTACTTATGGGGACTAATAGGAGCAGTTCAATGATACAGCTGCTCTCCATTCACACTCATTCAAATGGATATATCTTCAAAAGCCTTGGTGCTGCTAAGCTGCCAAGTTTTAGCTATAGGTAAAAATTTGCGCCAACAAATGATGTAGAGGCTTGTGAGCTTTGTTCTATGCCAAACAAAGCCTTATCCATAAAAGTCTTCATCACCACAATGGACTGAAAAGTAGGTCAATCAATGGCGAAGAAGGGGTCAAATTTAACTCTTGTTATGTTTCACAGAGTCTGTAACTATAAAACAGTCAGTGAAATATGATAATGCTTTCATACAGCACAAAACTGGAATACGTCTTAAATCATGGGAATACAATGGATTGCATTGTATTTGAAAGTAGCAGTATGGCATACAATAAACAGTATACATTTATTCTAATCTAATGTGAAAATAAGCAGTTATATCATACATCCAGTATCATAGCTGCATCAAACACACAGAAGTGTGGCCTGATTTTTTCTCAAAAACTTGCTTTAAAAAATGTAAATAAAAAATAAAAAAAATAATAATAATAATAATAATTAAAATTAAAAAGCTTAAATAAAACTAGCTAAATAAATATTGTTAGACAGATTGTTTTTCCCAAAGCAACTTAAAATTGAGATACAGCAAAGCAGTTGATGGTTAAGTCACTCACTACTTGCTTTATTCCTAGCTTTGCAATAGCTAGCTAGATAGTGCAGTTACTACGTCCACAAAAAAATGTAACTTATTTTGCCTGCTGTTTGTATCTAAAGCAACTCAGTTAAGACAAGAAACATCAGTTACAGTTAAGCATCAGGTTTAGCTATTACTATTGATAGCTGCTTTTCACCTCAACTACTTTGTTTTGCTAGCATTGTAGCAGTTTAATGCTACAAGCAAGTTAGGTACCGACATTTCCTCACCTTTAGCAAATGTTTGTTTTTTTTTTTCTTTTTTTTCTTGATAAAGTTACATATTCCACTTACAGTAAGAGTTTTTTTGGGGGGGATTTTTAAAAAAAAAATTATTTAGATTATTTCAGAATAGTGTAATAAAAAAATGCCTCCTCCCCTCCCTTTACCCAGTGGCCACAAATTTTCCCTGAAGTTTTTTTTTTTTTTTTTACAATTTTGGTAAAACAATTTCTTGGTAACATTGTTTGAGCTTAGTAAATGATCAATGTTAGTTCTATATGAAATAAAATAAATAAATAAATAAAATAAATGGTACCACAACGGTAGAATAAACTGCTTAAAGACAGGGGTAGCTCAGTGGTTGAGGATTTGAAATACTGATTGGAAGGTTCCAGGTTCAAACCCTAGCACCACCAAGTTGCCAGCAGCGATTTACGCAAGGCCCTTACCCCTTAACTGCTCATCTGTGCAATGATAATGTTAAGTACATTAACATTAAACATACATGTTATTTAGGATAAATGTAAGTTGCTCTGGATAAGCGTGTCTGCCAAATAATGTAAGATAATGCACTGGACTACTGATCCGAATGTCCCAGGTTCAAACCCTGTCACCCCCATGTTGCCACTGTTGAGCCCTTGAGCAAGGCCCTTAACTCTCAACTGCTCAGATGTATAATGAGATAAAAACAAAAGTCGCTCTGGGTGAGGGCGTCTGCCAAATGCTGTAAATGGAAATGTAGAATAACAGGAGCTGACATCAGGTAATTTCTGCCTACGCATGCCTGGAACCAGGGGCAGAGCCTGGCACTATATTGGTTGAGTCAAAATAAATCACTGCTATCATCTGTTTTTAAAGTTTTCATTTACAAACACTGAACAAACAATTTAAAATCAGTATGAATTTTAAAACTGTTATGGGACTTATTGATCAAAACACAACATATAGCTGTCAGATTTTTAAACATGTCGCTCAATGATTCTGTCACGTGATCAGTGAAGCAAAGATACTTTCCCATGCAATGCAGCAGCTGCTTTGGATGATGCTGAATCACTCCAGCAGTAATAAATAACAGGTATATGTTGCTTTACGTCCGTGATACAGTCTGTTGTTCACACGCCATGTTTTACTAATGACAAAACTATGTGGGATACTGTAGTGTAAGCAATGTGGTGGGGGACAGAAATAATGTTACAAAATGCAAAATATGCAAAGGCATATTTTTTGTACTAGAGACAAGAGATGCACACGCTATGTGTTGGGAACAAATCTTAAATTAGGTTAAACATCTACTGACGACATCATGTTAGTTTCACATCTACTCACATCATGTCATCTCCTACTTTTATCACTTTTAAGATGTTTTTGTTCACATTAGTTACCTTTGCCTAACTTTGTTCATCTATGAAACTGTGTGTACAAACATTTTGGAACCACTGAGAGAATTAAGATTACCAAGCAGATGTTTCCAATCTTTTATGAACTATTATGAATTTAGGAATGGACATTTTGCTAGCTTTTACATTGCAGTACTGTACTCTTTTAGAAAAAGCTTTAATGGCATTGTTATGGATTTAATTAAAAAAAAAAAAAGATTCCACTTCAAGTCCTTTCAGATAGGGAAAACCTTGTTGACTCTTCCTAGAACACTAGAGATCCTCTAATTGACGTAAAAAAAAAATTCATAGAAACCTACATCTATGTAGTTTAGTGCCTGTTATAATGTCAAGGGGAAAAACTGTGCAAACAGAAAATAGCTTTAAATGATAATATCTTAAGATTTCTTTGGAGAAAGTATAAGATCTGTTGACAGAGAAATAATTTATTGATCAGCAATGTTTTATTCAGTGCAATGAAGGGGTCAACAACAAGCCTTTATTCTTGAAGTTTCCACACTGTGTCATATTGTATTAGTCAATATGTTGAGAGGAGATCACAGTCATGAAAGTCTGCTTCTTGTTACTGTCACTCCACTGCTATTGTGACATCATTAGCTTGCATATTCTTCCTGTCCCTCCTATTTAACATGGACACAAATGGAAACCCACCTCACAGACAAGTAGCAAAAGTTGTTTTTTTTATGCACTTAGTAAAAAGCATTTTAAGTTTCAGATTTGCCTTACGATACTTAAAATAGCTCATTGTGTAACCATGAAGTCACTTCACTAGCCAGTGTGGTTTCGAGTGATTTTTCAGATGAGTCCTATTTCTCTGGGCGTCTTTCATTTCTCTTTGGGCCATATCATCATTCCAGACAAGGCAGGCAATGATGACCCCTGGCCCTAAAAGCCAAGAAAGCTACGAAATACATAGCCTGGCCAAAGAAAAGCTGTTTCAGAAGGGTCAAATTATTGCCCTGTGTCAGGCAAAGGAAATAACTATGGAGATTGCTGAAATTACTGGAATTGTGTTTAGAGTTGTCCAACACATTATTAAAGCCTGGTAAGGTTTTTCCTTAAGTAAGCAATGATACATCAACTTTGCAGAAGAAATGTGGTCAGAAAAAAGTCATGAATGGCTTCATTTGGTCAGGTCTTGACTCACCAGTGTTATGTGGCAATAAAATGAAGTCAGCTGAAATGAATCTGACATTCTGAAGTGAAAGGCTTTGATTTCCTCTCTGTGGGCCTGACTTTGTATGCCAAGCACCAGGCAGGAGATGTTTGTGAGGGCAGCAGAACGAGGGCTCAATCCCACAGGGCCACACTTGTGCTGTGTGTTGTCAGCTCAGCAGGTCAGAGATAACTCCTGGCAGGGGCCATATTGCCTCATTCATCTCAATCAGCCTGGAGCCAGCCAGCAGGACATGGGCATCACACTGAGATGAGCACATGCCTAGATGTCCATCAACACTTCTGATGTGAGTCTCAGTGAACACTTGCCATGCTTAAAATTATTATGGGCTATCAAGAAAGCACTTTTGGTTGTTCTCATTTTTATGCTCAGACTTTGTGAGTCTATCCAAAACAAGGAATCATTTGATAAATCACTGCTGCCAAGCCTGCTTGAAAGAAATCATCCCTGTGTAGTAATGATGAAGCTTGATGCAATGTAGAGGTTGTTTCTAAGGTGCAGAAAAGAACATGGCTCATTTAACTGTCTTTCCTGTTAAAACCTGGGTTGGGGTCATGATGTCACCTGTGTCAGTGAGTTTATGAGCAGGTTGTTTTCAGTGTCACATTCTGCTAGGGAAAGTGCACTTCCATGCTCTTAGAGACACCCTTTTCTGAATCCTAAGATACATCATTTACTGTTCATATCCTGTTCATAGACCGCATGGATTTACAAACCACCCTGAGTTCTGTCTGTTACAGTCAGTCTGTTTGGCACCGAGCATCCAAATTTTATGCCGTGGCAGCTCGTAAATGAAGTATCCATCACACAATAACCATAGTGTTATAGAGGTAATAACGCAAGACAATATTATCATAATAAAACCAAATGTAAATTATAAAAGCACAGGAGCACCTTATCATCTTAATTTTGTTGAAATACACCTTTCAGCTAACTGTGTAGATATCACACTCTTTTTCTGTTCCTATCCGATGTCTTTGTAATAGTAGTGTCAGTGATTATTATATCTCCACTGAGACATCAATCCTAGAGTAGATAAATAAATTAAATCATTCTGGCAGTTATTTCTAGAGTATTTATTAAATTGAGCACTGAATAGAAAGTTGCACAAGTTATTAAACGTTTGTCAGTTATTAGAAATTGTTGGACTAAGGGAAGATTTGCTACAGTGATTATTTGCATTTTATACCATAGCGCTGTTGAATTCTCTATATTTTATTGGATAGAAGGCTTTGATTAATTTACTGTATCAGAGAAACTCTTAAACTAGTGATTAGCACTGTCGCCTTGCACCTTCAGGGTCCGCGTTCAATACCTGCCTCGGATCTCCGTGAATGGAGTTTGCATGGTGGGCCCTAAGTCTCCGGGGATAGGCTCCAGGACTCCCATGACCCTTTATACAGAATAAAGCGGTATAGACGATGTGACTGAGCGAGTGAGTGAGTTAAGCTGTTGTATGAAGGCTTATAAGCTCACATTTTCATATTTTATATTCTGTAGTGTATATATATATATATATATATATATATAGCATCACAGGGTGTTGTTTCTTTTGCAATAACTACACAGAGTAGCAATAACATTAACACTAATCTGTGTGACATGCAGATTAGGCTAATTGGTGTTCCCAAAATGCTCATAGTGTGTGAATAAGTGCGTGAGTGTGTGTATGTTTGTGCCCTGCAATGGATTGGCAGGGTGTCCCCTGCTTTGTCCCCTAAGTCTTCGGGGATAGGCTCCAGGTCCCCCGCGACCCTGAATACAGGATACAGTGGTATAGATGATCAGTGAGTGAGTGATCATTGTTTATATACCAGTTTAATGGTGAAAGGATTATATGCACCCAAGGCTCCTGTTGTACTGTGTATATATATATATATATATATATATATATATATATATATATATATATATATATACACACACACACAATAATTTACAATAGTAAAATAGTATATATACTAGATTTGTTATAGCTGCTAAAATAAAGGTTTCACAGCATTACATATTATTTAAACTGTATAAAAGTTTTTTTTTAATAATTAAAAACTATGTTGGGAAAAAGAGATGGCAAATTCCTGTCTTTGCATTGGACTGCATCATATTACAATGATGTTGATTATTTTCCTTTAACAGTGCATCCCAGTGTGTTATATTCCTTATGCAAGTGATTATACAGTGGACCAATTGCTTCAGCTTTGAGGAATTATGTTGAGATGCAAATGACCCACCGAATGGCTCTTACTTTCAACTCCTACATACAGGGATGCTTCATAGCTCATGAAGTGTGGTCTTCACATAGAGTACAGCACAGTCGTAATCACTCCAGAATGGGCTGCGGTGAGAGATGCTGAGAGTGGGAGTTAAAGAGAGTGAAAGAGAATACAGTTGTAATCTGGGTTAAGAGGGACTGATTGATGCAAAACCTACGTAAGAGGAAGGAAACTGTGAACCCAGGGCAGAGGAGCTGTCAAGTACTTCCTAGTCATTGAAGGGGTGTGAAGTGTGCCTGTATGCCTCTCCTCACTTTTAAATGAGTCATAGCAAGTAAAGGGAAAGACATCATTCCTGCTTAATCTATGCCTGCTGTTCCCATGACACATCCTGGTCCCGGTTCTTATTATGAGGTGAGGTTGCCTGAACAATAGCTAGAAAGCGCTGGCCAGTGTATCCGTTCTCATTCTGCAAGACATGTGCATAGACTGACAGCATGTTGTGTGACAGTCCACTCCAACTTGTAAGGCTTACAGCTCCTGACATGTGTCTGAGTCATTGATGTTTCATGTACTTGTCTGTCCATAACGACAGCATTTCTTAGGTGCTATACTGTGTCCTGATGGCTAGTGTTCGTTCTCATTAGCTTTCCAAGATTAGATCCACCAGATTAACTCCAAGGCTCTAGCTTTGTCCTCTGAAGTGAAGAACTGCTGGTCAGTACGTTTCTAACACTAACAGTCCCAATATGTTGAGAGCACTAGGGGTCAATGTAAAGAAATCAAGAGCCCATCATTAGCATGGACACTGATTTGGTCCTGAATAAATGGTTATATCTACGCTTGCTTAATGCGTGTCTGTACTTTAAGTGGCCATGAGGCAGTTTGACAGAGGACCTGGGTTCAGAGTGCTCAGACAGGAGTGAGTTAATACCCCCCTCCAACCCCCCACCACCCGCCCCCAGTTCACAGTGTCTTGTTGGTGATTTATATGATGGAAGGAATTCTGTGAAGAGCTAAGATCCCTACTGTAACCCTTTACCCCCACCAGATGTTCCCTCTGAAAACATGATAATGTTCATCTGTAAATCGCCGTGCAAACATATCAAGTGGCTGTTATGTGTTTGTGGCAAGACTGAGAAAAATGACAGAAGTGGCAGTGGCAATGGATTTTAAACAGAGCTGGAGTGGGGCAATCATATTTTCCCCATATGGTCTTATAAAGCTCAAAAATAACCCCCTTTTCCGAATACAACACATTCTTCCCCAGCTGACGGCAAAAATAACAAAGACATCAAAGTGACTTTATCTGTTTTTATCTCAATGTATGTATGATTGGCCTTTGACAACCAATGATAAATAAATAATCCAATAAATAAAATACCACACCTCATAATGTCATATAATGTGATATCATTTCATGATAAGTGCAGACTTATCATTCATTATTTGTATTCTGCACCTCTAAAGGGTTTCACAAGCCAGATAAAATAAATAACTTACATGTGACAGATGAAAGGCTAAAAAATGAGAAGCTAAAATTTCCCTGGGTATGTAGAGCTAATAAACAGCTTGGCCTCATCTTGACACCATTACCCAGAGTTCCACTTGGCTAGCTAATGGAGGGTAGGTTCCTGACTCACCAGAGAGATAGGTTTGACAGTCACAGCCAATATTTGTCCTTTTCAAAGTGCATGAATTCTTAATTTGATGTGCTTCAATTGATTCAACTCTGCTTGCCCCTAGCTGTCAATCAGATCTTTCATCCTAACACAGGCAAAGAGCTACCATTAAGTTCCACCAAGACGCCATGTTCCTGCCACAATTGATGCATTAAAGCTTTTTGTATTCCAAGATTTGTTATGGCCCAGGAAGAAAACATAAGATGGTCTGGTAGTGAGAGCTTTTCTGAGTCATTTTATCACGGGATTGCTTGTGGTTTCTTGCCTGTACATTTTCTTATGCCAAAAAAACGAACAGTTCATCCTTTTTTCATGCATACTCTTAAAAATTTATAGTTCCACTGAATGTCGTGAAAGGTCTAGAGACTCTGGAGACTCCTTCCATGAATGTTAAACATCTCCTTGCAGAAAACTTTACCATATGATCATACACTGCATGTTAATTATTATAGTACTATAATGAGTTCCAAATGAGCAATCTGATTGGACAAGGGGAATTCCACAACTGAGGTTGATGGATTTTTAACACCCCTGGGACGTTTAACTACTGTATGTAGAATTCCAAATGGCTCTCCAAACCCTGATCCAGGGCACTACTTGGTGTTACAATGCCACTATAGTCCACGTTAATAGAGCTGATCTTCTAAACTGGAATGAGTGGGAAAATAATGTAAATCTCATAGGTTTCTCAGAACTGTCTATCACCTCCATGTTTCCCTCCAACTCCTGTTAATTTCACTAACTGTCAGTCAGCTCCGCCAATAACAGTTAGTTGCAGTAGATCCACCAAGCACGGAAGGATATGTGCTGGTGGAGCAAAATAACTGTTAAAATAAACAAACAAATCATAATCTGTTGATAATAAATAGTGTTTGTGAAACTGTCATATGAAAGCAATATCAAACTCAAGCTTGTGGTATCAGCAAAGATGTGATGCCTTTTGTGTGATTGTGCTTATTTATTAATGATAGAGTATGTGAAGTTCCATACAGGTCCATGTTACTCAATTATTGCTATATAATTCAAAATGTATTCAAACAAGCTCATTGATATAAACTTGTGATTTGTCTTTCAGTCAGAACCGTTGACAGACCAGGTACATTAGGAGATTTGTTAGAATTTTGATAATTTAAAATAAAAAGCACTGTGGTGTAAAAAATATATATATATATATATTTTTTTTTTTATTTTTTTTTTTTTATCAATGTTCAGTACAATGTTCATGTGTAGTTTCTGTATTTCTCTCTTTGTCATTTCTGTACGTAACATTGGTTTATATCTACAATGATTTTTCTTTTTCTCCCATCATTTACGTATTTGTGCCACTGGATGAGTTAAATGAGCTGAAAAAGAAAAGTAGTTTTAGTGATAACACAAATAGACAAGAGGGTTTAGTTTAGTATAATGCACCTTTGCACAAATGAGAAGGGTTTATTTCTGTATATAGATTTCAAATTTGGTTTCGATAATACAGTGTACAATAACACTTCTTCCTGAATCAGTCTTTGAGGCTTAGTGCACTCAGAATCGTACTGGGAACAATCTTATTTTGCTCCAATTTTGTGGTCGCCAACCAAGGTTGGCAGCATATTTTGTTCAGTGTCAGTGTGTTGCTGCTTTGTTCACGCCATTGCATGTCCCCTTTTGTTGGTAAGAATAAGGATAAAATTTATCATTTACCTTGGGGTGTCCTCTACAGCCTGAGACCCCTTCAGAAAATTGATTTTAGCATGAGGTAGTCCTTGAAATTATAATGTTGTGAAATAATTAACTAATTCAGTTGGGTGAACCCACTTTCCAACCAATGCTGTCTTTCGCGAAGCCTTGGGATAAGAATTGGAAAGATTTGGAGCTGTTTACCTCACATTTAAGGATTGTTTTTTAATGTTTTGCTTGTTTTTTTTTATTTTTATCTTAATATGGTTAACCAAACTATATTTTCACGAGGGGCAGTGTGAGGATAACATACTGCTGGGATTTCATTTCAAATGCAATAAAGCCTAGAGGAAATGGGAGATTCCTATACATCAAAATAGCAGCAAACAAACCAAACATCAGTATGCAAAGAGGGGCCATTTCCCAGTCCACGCCAAAGAATTGTCCCCCTCCACTTCATGATTAACCACCTACTGGTCTGTAGATCATTTGGAACCTTAAATAGAAAGACTTTAAAAAACATCAAGCTCCTCTCCGCTGTTTGGAGTACACTTTATTGCCTCATTCTGCTTTTGTGAGTGTATCTCACTTGAGGCGTGTGATGGCTTTAATCTTTGGACAGAGGTTTACAGTGTTACGATTAGCATGTTGAGAGAGAGAGGCAGCCACATTGAATGGATGAGCGAAATTATTATGGCTAAGAATTTATATGCATACTCAATAGCTTTTAAAGTGTGTACTACAGACATCTTGTGATCGCATTAAGTACTTCTTGAAAGAAGAAAAAAAAAATGAAAAAGCCTTCTGAAATGAGCCAGAGACAATAATCGGCACAGAAGTTGTTGGGCAGTTGGAATCCTACTAAGCGCATGTTCCAGCACTGGTCTTTTCCACCCCCTTCCCCTCATCTATTATGTGTGTGCTACATACGTAATGTCAAATTGATTATGCTGATCGTAAACTGCCTTTATTCTTGTTCTCCTGCCTGTCAGTCAAAGTGTCTGCTGGGATGTGCGTGAGTCACACTAAAAGCTGGCTTTTTAATGTTTTGGTGTTTCTCCAGCAGCTCTAAGGACAGTGCACTTCCCCTCAGATGTCTCATTTCCTCCACATTTTCATGAATTAATTGGTTTTTACTGTTTTTCCTTTTCACCCTAATGTACTAAGTATTTTCCTGTTTGGCCCAAAACCAGGTCCATAAAGGCCTGTTCTGAATAAACCATAACTGCACGGATGTACTGTATGACAGAGTGTGGTGACACTTCTCTGAGGAGTTTTACCTTTCTAAAGGTCCCCCTGGTCCCTCATGGACTACATTCATTCGAGTACAGACCACAGAGTGGAAATAAAATGCTATAAAATAAATGCTTGATGATCCTTTAAGATCATGTTAAACATTTCTGTGAATGAATGCCTTATTTTATTTCTATGGAGTGCAAAATATATAAAGCGATTACTTTTTCATTGAACTCTTATATAATGACCCATCTGATTTGCTTACTTGCAAAAAAAAAAAATCGAATTCAGAGTTCACATTCCAGGCATTAAAGGGCCTCTATCACCGTGTCTACCTCCCTATTGTGATACACACATGCATGTCAACTTGCATCTTTAACCATGTCCTTTTCTGGCATCCAATTATACTCATAAAGATCTTGCTGTTCTAGTGTTTTTGTTTCTCAGTGATCGGATATGATTCCCGAATATATGAAGTCCTCTGGAGTCAACCATTTGCAGGGCACAAGCAGCCTACACCACATGTCTTTGGACTATGAGAGGATACCAGAGTACCCAGAGAAAACCGACCAAGTACTGAAAAAAGATGCAAACTTCATGCACACAGACCGTTTGTGATATTAAATCCCCCAACCCTGGAGGTGCGAGGTGACAGTGCTATCCACTAAACCACTATTTCATTGCAATTTTCATAATGGCAGGAAGTAGATTGCCTGCTTCAAAGTACTGACATTGTGACCTACAGTATGCCGACATACAGTAGGATTAGACAAATTATACTTTAACTAAGTATCATATCTAGGATTTTTCTTCATATTTACATTTCCATCTCAGGGCCCCATTGTTCAATCCTGAGTTTAGATTACTGGGTACATGGAATTTCACAAGTTCTCATCTTGTATCTTGTTGTAGGTTTCCTTTGGGTGTTTTTCTGGATTCCCTTCGATCACCCAAAAGCATGGGAGTAGAGATCTTGACTAGCCTAAATGTCTTCCGAATGTTAACTAGTGTAGATATACAGTATGCATTCATAGTGTTTCTTTTGCCTCATGCCACGTGTTATCAGATCCACCACGGCCCAAGTCTTTCGGGTTATGAATCCTTTCGGATTCTCCACATAGATGGATCCTTCAGCTGTTTGCACTTTTTTTTTTAAAGTTATTCAGGACAAAAGCATCTGCCACTGTATTACATGTGAAAGGAAGCCTTGTCTTTGAAACCTCCATCCTTTATTCTGGCACCTTATCTGATGTCTTCTTAAGAAAACAACTCGTTCAACACATGTTTAGTATAAATCCCAATGCAGACCGATAATCCAATGAGAATCCCACTGATCTCAGACTACTGGACTGTGAGACAGCTCAAGTGATGGGGGTGAGACTTTGGGCTTGTGTTACAGGAGATCCAGCATCTGCCAACTGGCTGTATTCATCATCCTGTAAATATAGTGGTAGCCTAGAGTTTGTAAAAACACCTGAAGGAAATGGAGCCATTCTGCCAGAGAAAAATAAAATTATCGTGATGACTAAGTTCCTTGTTAAGCTCCACTGGGAATGAAACTGGCCATTTGTTTTCATTACTTCCTTTGCTGAAGACAAATCACTGAATTCACTTTTCTGCTTCAGATGGCAGCTAAATCCAATCACAGTAAAAGTTTAGTGGATGAATTTAAGTTTGAAACTCAACAGGACAATATTGCTTGTTGCTGTTGGTGCCAAATTTTGCAATGTCAAATATACAGTGCTCTAATTTTATGAAAATCAGTTGTAAAGAGGTCATATTTTATATAAATATAAAAATATAGTTTCTAATAGATTTTTAGATACTAAAAACAATAGCTACCTGTAGATAGAAAAAAAATTATAATTGAAAATTTTCCTGGCTCTATATTGCCCAGTCAATAGATACACACACACACACACACACACACACACACACACACACACACACACACACACACACACACACACACACACACACACACACACACACACACTGTGTTACAGAGATTGGTTCCAGCTTTTACCACAGTGCCTGTTTTGAGGTAAGTGAAGACATCTTGTAGCTCATTAAAGGTGTGTAGCATTAACACCCTTGCCTCCAGAGTAAACCTGTGAGGTGACCCACAGCCAACTAACCCCTGTGGCTCTTTGTAATATAGCTGTAACCCAGACCTTTCAGCAAATGCCCTACATGAGCAAGTAGAGCTTTTAAGTCCAGCCTCTGATGGAAAGAGGAGCTAGAGTGAGTTCATATGGACAGTGTGTTGAACTGGAAGTGCACTGAAAAAAATATGTTCTTCACCAACATCCATCTCTTTCGGGCTTATCTCATACCTAAACTTTTTTTCCCCCTCTCATGCTGTTCCATGCACATGGGGCTGCTGCTTTTGGGAAGTAAGAAAAATATCTCTGCTTCAAGGCTTGCTACTTATATTCCGATACTTGGGGAGATGCACTGCATGATATCACACTTAAAGCTATATATATATATATACACACACACACACACAATTGAACAATTTTGAGTTTTTGCCCTGTCTATACGTCTATACCATGCTACCAGAACACCTTTTCCACAAAATAACTAAGGCATTTCAATAAAAAACATTATTTTGCAGAAAACACACTGATCAAAATTAGAGAACAACAATGACTGTAGCATGGAAAAAGAAGCTTTCAGAAGGTTACAACAGTCAGCAGTTAGTAAGGAGTGTACAGGTCTCTGCTCTGAATGACTTCAGCACATCTGCGGCCACAGGACAGCACTAGTCTCTCACACTGCTCTGGTGTGATATTGGTCAAGTCTTCTTCCAGTCTCCTCAACAGTTCGGTGACTGTAGTGGGTTTCTTGGCTATAACTTTGTCGCCAATGATTTTCCAGAGGTTCTCTGTTGGGTTGAGATCAGGACTCTGGGCCGCCATGTCATTATTGCAATATTTTCAGTTTCAAGGAACTGCTTTACTCGTTTTGCTGTGTGACATGGAGCGTTGTCCTGCATGAACACTGCGGGCTGATTTGGTGATGAATGCAGGGAAGGAACCATATGTTGTTGAAGAAGTTTCTGATAAACATTTGCATTCACTCTGCCATGTAGCTGTATAAGAGGCCCAACTCCTGCTGCAGAAAACATGCCCCAAACCATGACACTTCCTCCTCCACTTTTCACTGACTTCTTTACACACTTTGGGTTCAGTCTTTCTCCAGTTTGTCGCCGAACATAATGTTTCCCATCGGACCCAAATAAATTAAATTTGCTTTCATCACTGAAGTGAACTTTGGACCAGTTCTCCTCTGTCCACACAACATGCTCCTCAGCAAAGCTTAGTCTAGCCTTTTAATTATTTCTGCTAATGAAAGGTTTGGTCACTGCAGAGTGGGCTTTCAGTCCAAATGCTCTTAAACGTCGAGACACTGTATGACGAGACAGATCCTTACCCTGTTCAGCGCTGAACTGGTGAGCAATTCCAGCTGCAGTGTGGAAACGATTGCCCATTGAGATCCTCCGCAGTATCCTGTCTTCTCTTGTATTTGTCCTCCATGGACGATCAGCCTTCTTGGGAGACTTGAATGAGTTTGTGATGATGTAAAGATTCAATATTCTTGAAATCACAGATTTGGAACGACCAACTTGTCTTGCTATGGCTTACAGGGTCATCCCTTTGGCCTTCATCTGGACAACCTGCTGCCGGAGGCTTTCAGTCACTTTAGAACGGCCCACCATCTTGCAGAGTCAGTGAAACTAGAAGGCTGCCAGTTAAATAGGGGTTGACATATAATCAAGGAAATTAGCACCACGTGCCAGAGTAACACCAATAACTGGGAGGTATCTGAAAGTGTTCTCTAATTTTGATCAGTGTGTTTTCTGCAAAATAATGTTTTTTGTTGAAATGCCTTAGTTATTTTGTGAAAAAGATGTTCTGGTAGCATGGTATAGACAAGACAAAAACTCCTTCAACTGTTGGGCAGTGAAGATGACATTATTTCAAAATTGTTCAATTGTTTATAAATTGTTCTCTAATTTTGATATATATATATAGGGATATACGATGAGGATGTCAAGTTGTCAAGATGTCATGTTAAAAAAAAGAAAACAAACAAAAGTTTCATTTCCCCCATTTGAAGGCACCCTTGGGAGGAATAACCAAGGGGAAATGTTAAGGCTGAGGTTACTGAAGGTGTGTTGGAGCAGCGGCCCGGATTTACAGCTGCCTGGGGTGAAGGCTCACCGTGCTTATTTCCCCAGCCAGTTAAAACAAATTGCATGCTCCAACCTATTTTTCCTCCAAGCTACTTAATGCAATGTTGTTCTTCCGAACACTGTGTAATTTATTCCAAAATAAATACCATTACATGATGGATAAGCTCTAATATACCCTGCCTTACAATTATGAACAGCATTTTTTTACTCTCGTGTTCTATGGTAGCTTTAAATTTCTGTATATTGTCCTATAAAATATTATTTAAAAAATGTTTTTGCTTCTTTATTATTTTCATATCAGTCTAATTCATGGGTAATTTTTAGATTTTTTAGTGGTATCATCTATTAGTCCAATTTGCATTATTAGGATAGTTTATAAAAATATTATATATATATATTATTCTATTTATTTCTTACTACAGTATACATTCTATAAAATAGTTGTACAAGGTTTTTTAAAGTAGCTTTTGGATGTTGTTGTTGTTGTTGTTGTTGTTGTTGTTGTTGTTGTTGTTGTTGTTTCAAAAATCAATACTAATGACAGACTAATTTATATAATCTTTTATAGCTGGTGTGACCAAATAGTTACTATTTACAATTGTTAATTCTTCATTTCCCATGCAATAATATTATAGATACATTTGCTTAACAAATTTTATTCATTATTATTTATAGTTTAAAATAGTTTTTCATACGAATCTTATTTGCCTCATTGTCTATAGTTGCAAAGATTTCACAAAACACACTCCCACTGTACTCATACAATGACAATGTATTATCTCCCAACTATATTTGCATATAACCTCACATGACATTTTTTTTCAAACCATCTTTCTATTTAAAGATACAGCTTTTAAATAACTGCTGTAATTACTTCCATAATGCGACTAAACAAGTAGCAGTTTAGTATAAACAAATAGCAATGAGTAACACAAGATTAAACGATATTTTTGGTTTTGAGTGGTTAAGAAGATTTTGGACATTCCTTACTGTCCAGTAAACTTTTAGGGATTTAGCAACATTCCAGAAACATGCTGGTACAGACAGTAAAACGTTACAGACATGCAAAAAGAAAAAGGACTGAAGCTCATTATACACATATATATTTATATAATTCTCATATAATTCTGCTTGTTACTGTCTTATTGAGAAATTTCTATTTCTGTGTAGTTTATATGATCGCCCCTATAATAACAGCATAATCTAAAGTTATGAAGTCACCTTTTGGCTTCAGGATCAAAGACATACTCAAGGAAAGCATAAATATCATGAACATAAGTTACAGAAAGACTAAGCTTTATGCAGATCACAGCAGGGTTATGGATGTGTCTTGGTCATCATTGACTGGAACACTGGACTTCAGTTGTATTTATATAGCACTTTTAACAATGTTCTTTGTTCCAAAGCAGCTTTACGTAATTTAAAAAGTATTGAAATCAGTATAAAAGGGTGAGGAATTACGTATAAATCATAATTATCAGATTGCCCATCATGAGCAAGCCAGGGTAATGGTGTCAAGGAAAAAATCCCTAGGATGACAAATAGAAGAAACCTTAAGAGAAACCAGACTCAACAGGGAATCCATCCTCATTTGGGTGATATTGGATAGCAGGGTTTTAATTGCATTCATAATGGAAGTTTAGTATAACAAGCAAAGTGTTTTAGTTAATATATGGTCCACTTTCGTTATTGGAGGCACCGGTAAAAACTGTAGGAATTTCAGTACTGAACTATTGAGCAACTTTAGTCACAAGTCTTTGGAGAACAACTGCCTGCATCACCTGAGTCAACTCCAGAGAGAGAGCAGTTAGGTATGCTAACAGCTAAATAATATATAAGGTTAATGTATATTTTGTGCGGAGTGCAGGGAGGGACTCTGGCAGGACTAACTATGACAGCAACCAAAAAGGAGACCAAAAGGAAACACAAACATGAGGGGTCCTTGGGAAGTAAAGCAACCAGTCACTTCACCGTCAACAAACCTTACCAATAAGAGTGGGGGAAAACTGCATCCAAATATACAAATTCACAATAATACTCCACCCCCATGACTCCCCCAGCTCTGCATCTTTACCTAATACAAATCTATTCACAAATAGACCTAAATAAATAGGTCTTCAGTCTAGACTTATACACTTAGACTGTGTGAGTCCCGAACATACATTGGACGGCTGTTCCATAACTTTGGGAACTTTGGGGCTCTGTAAGAAAAAGCTCATAGTTTTCATAATATGAGGTACCGACAAGCAGCCTGCATCCTTTGATCATAATAGGCATGGTCCAACATAAAACTTGCAGTTTGCTCTGGTACTGTGGTGAAAGACTATTTAGTGCTAATAGGTCATTAGTAGTATTTTAAAGTCCATGAAAAATTTCATTAGGAGCTAATGTAGCGTGAATAAGATATGAGTGATATGCTCATATCTTCTGGTTCTTGTATGCACTCTGGCTGCTGCAAGCTGGACTAATTATAAACTAGTTTTTCTGCATCATGACCATTTATTCCTTATTTTGGCAATATTTCTGAGTTGGAAGAATGCTATCCTAGTAATAATATCTACATGAGCTTCAAATGAAAGACTGGAATCAATAATCACATCAAGGTCTTTTACTGCTGCACATGGTGAAACGAGAAGGAACGGCAGCTTTATCTAGCTGCATGTGTTCCTAGCAATAGTACTAATGTCTTTTCAGAATTATGCAGAATGAGATTATTAAGCATCCATTCTCTAATGTCCTTCACACATTCTTCAACTTTATTAAGCTGGTGTCTCTCATCTGACTATGCTGAGACATATGCCTGCGTGTCATCAGCATAACAGCAGGAACTAATATGATGCTTAAACATGTTGAAGGAGTAAGAAGGAGCATGTAAATAGAAAATAGCAGTGGGCCAAAAACAGAACCCTGTGTGACTAGTAATGTAACGAAAACTGACAATGATCAGTCAAATAAGACCTCAAAAGAGTGCATTTCATTTGACTCATTAATTTGACATCTGTGAGAATCGTATGAACAATGGTATCAAAAGTTGCACAAAGGTCAAGTAACACAAGAAAGTAAACACAGCTCTGACCAGAGGGCAGTAGTAGGTAATTTACCACTTTAATCAGCACTATCTTTTTGATGAGGCCTAAATCCTGACAGACGCATTTCATGAATGTTATTCCTATGTAAATATCAGCATAGATGCTGTGCTACAACCTTTTCTAGGATATTGGAGATAAAGGGAAGGTTTTATATATATTTTTGAGATTTTGCTGTAGTTTTAAGTAAGCGTTTAAAAACAAAAATCTGTTTGAATTTTTATTTCCTTAAGTTTCCAGAGAATGTCACTGGGATAGGAGCTCTGTTTTTTTTCTCTCTCTCTCTCTCTCTCTCTCTTTTTCAAGTTTGCAATTAGAAATAGATTTGAGAAGATTAGAGCCCAGTGAGTGCCATGAGTCATATTATAAGATTATAAGATGTGTCCTACTTGTCTATATGCTTGATAAAGAGGTTTGTTTACTCATTGGCAATATATAAATATTAGTTTTCCTAGCTCCTATTTTTTCTAATTTCTTTATTTTAGTAAAGCACAAATAATTAATTGATAGTGAATCCTTTCCAGTCTATGAATAAACTGGACTCTCTCAGGGACTATCTGACCATTTTGATTCATACACATTCACATTCCATATAAACGTAAATCATTCTTTTGATTGTGTAAATCTGCTTTGCGAAAATGACAATTTTTAAAAGCGCTATACAAATAAGCAAGCATTTTTAAAGTGTTACTAGTACTGCATAAAGATCGGATCGGATCAGATACACAAGTTATAGCTATTAACTTTATTTAAGTTTTTAATGCTTCCTGCACAACTCAACATCCAGTCTGCAAAAACATGTACTGGAGAGCTTTTAACTAGCTGCGTGAACTAGTCTAGCACAGTCTGTGCCTTATGAATTATTTAGGGTTTTAGTTTAAGTTAAGTTCATGTTCAGTAGCAACTGTTGGGTTAGATGATAGTTGATCCCACAGATGGGATAACCTGGTCATTCATTACAGTCAAGTGGTCAACTGACTTAATTTTATTGCCAAGTAACATTGCTGAGTCTAGATCTGGCCAACTGCAGCAACCTCAGGTCATAACACTGCCTTCAGAGTGTGTACAGTGGGCACTATCCATGATGGTGCATCATTTCAACAGCTTTCCTTTTTACCCTGACACACACATTGATCTGGAATACGGTCAAACTTCATGCATCAGATCCCATGACCAAAGCTTTATGCTCCCTAGCAAAAGCCTTTTATTAGCCTCACTAAGATATGGTTTTCTTATCACCACGCAGCTGTTTTGCCCTAGTCTTGTGAGTTCTCATCACACTGTGTATGTGGAAATGCTCTTACTTTTACTATTATACATAGCTGTGATCCACTACGTTTCCTTAACAAAATTGACAGTTCAGCCATATCCCTCCAGGTGTTAATAACGTGTTGGACAGTTCTTACCCCAATTTCAGTAATTTAAAATTTTGTTAGTTATGTCCTTTGCTTAACGCAGGCCAACTTTTTTTGGCCAGGCATTTAATATCTGCTAATACAGCCTATAGATATCATTCAAGTTAATGTTTTATGCGTATATTTGCTGGACAGCAACACAACATTTTCTGGACGCTTGACCATCACACCAATTTGTGGTTCTTTCCCAAAGTGTTGCCAAAAAATGGAAAGCCACAACTGAGTAGAATGTATCTGTATCCTGTAAAATTCATTGGAACTAAAAATACCCAACCTTGTTCCACAAATAACAGTGCCATTGTGCACAAAGTGAGGTTCGTAAAGTCATAGCTTGCCACATTGCAGAAATTCGGTTGGAAGTTACTGCCACATCCTCCATAGTCGTGACCTCGCTCCAAGCCATTTCCACATGTTTGGGCTATTAAAGGAGTTCCTGGGAGGCCAGCATTTCAGATTTGAAGCAGGCAGTTTGGTCATGGGTCCAGTGTACTGAGAACACCTTCTATCTTGATTGTATCCAAGCACTAGTGAAACTTTTGAAAAAGTATATGAGTATAACTCTATTGTATAGAATAACTCTATTCTGTTATTCTGCACAAAAAAAAAGTCCTGGTTTATATGATCAGTATCTATCAACTCAGGAGAGTAAAAGTGGTGTCATACCATCACTACAATGCTATCACTACAACTTCCACTCATTGCTTAAATCAGTTGGCTAAAATGGTCACAACTTGGTTCCAAAGATAATAAATGGCTCTTACTAGATAAAAGCTGTAATTCAGTAGCCCACTCCCTCTTCTCTTTATCTGAGTGTCAGCCTGCAATTTATGACAAATTACATGACACTGTGAGCTTACTGGAGAGTGAAAGTAGAGGTCAGGCCTGCTAGGTATTGGGAGGTCAGAGACTTAACCTGCCTGTACCTTGACCCAGGGCATTCTGGAAATTGTACCCACATCTCTGCAGCCTGCCTGTGATAACTGGTGTTGACGATAATGTCGTGTTCAGGCATAGACTTTCAAATGAGCACTCCAAAGACAGGCTGTATCCAGCAGGCCAGAGCCAGATTGTTTGCAGCTTATTAGTAGTGACAGCTTTCACACTGGGGCGGTGGCAAAACTCACAGCTTGTGAATACCAACCAGACCTTTTTCTCCTGTTTACTGCCAAAGAGGTACTAAATAGGGTCATGTTCCGGCAACGCTTGATATTCCGTATGTTTTCGCCTTAAGGATCGGTTTTCGTCACATGGTTGGATTGAGTCATGAGAAGAAGAAAAAATCCTTGTTTGCATATAAACAAAGAATTTATGATATGATCAATTTTGCTGTGTCAATAGAATGCATGCATAATGAATGAGTTTGTTATAGAGTTAGATAGTAGATACTGTAGTAAAATGCAAAGTCGAGAGGTCGACAGGAAATGCTAATATCAATATTATTTTTAGGAGGCTGGTAAAAAGAGGATCTGAGCTAAATGCTGAGTGAAATGCTCCAATCAATGGCCGATGATAGGATATGCCAGTTTTTTTTTGGAGGAACAGGTTATGGCAAAACACTCCTCACAAGCTGCAGTGGTGGAAAATGTAAAGTGGCTTTGTAGTTGGCAGAAAAAGACCTGGGAGGATATGAGCTGTTAGAACTGTTGAGTTCAAAGTCATCATCTTGTGTCGGCAATCTCTGTAAATTCTTGGAATGGTTACATGTTGAACAACACATGCAGCGATACACAAGTCTGAGTGATAAATTATGCTTAATGCACACTTTCCATAGACCTGCTTACTGTTCTTTGGACATTTTTGGAGACTTCATCACCATGTCAAGGAACATTTGCAGTTGTCTGATGCTTCAAAGAAGGAGATCAGATAGAACATGATGACTAATATGCACTGATTTCTTTTCCACTGCCTAGTGCTTGAAAACTTTTTCAAAGCAAGGGTTGTCACAGACATTAAGCATCCTGATTTTAACCTAAAACAAAATAAATCTCCTAAATGCTGGAATATTATAGAATGGTTTAACTAAAATGCTTGTCGCTGATATTCTCACTCCTACAGTGTCCCTTAAGTGCAAAAAATCTTGGAGAATGTACAGTACAATAGTCTGAAATCTGTGATATGAAAGATGATAAGATGCCTAAAGGAAATGACTAGGTATTTTTCTTACTCCAAAATTATATTATTCTAAAAAATAATATGTAACTTGGCATTAAATCATTATACTGGGCTAAGACCAGACTGAGAAAAAATATTTTCCCTATCCAAGCTATGAGTTCAATAAGACACGCCTCTTTCTGTTAATTCTTGTATTATTTGTCAGATTTTCTCTGGTGTTTTTTTTTTTAATGAAAAAAAGTTTTGCGATCAATGGGCACTATATGTAAGTTTCTAATCTTATGGAGGATGTGAATACATCAGATTTTTATTCATACTTATTTTATTTTATTAATCTGACCCAAGCAATATAAGCTGACAAAGGTTAATGAACAGGTTGATGTTTCTTGCTTCGCGCTCCCCTTTATAGGCAACAAGTGTCATTTTTTTTTGTCATTATTTCTGCAGAATTAACCTTTATTCTAATTTATATCTATCATTAGCAATCAACCAGGCTGGGAATCATAAATCCATGATCTCTTGTTGTTGTTGTTGTTGTTGTTTTCCATCCCTTTGTTTTGTTCTTCCATGTTACTTTTCAGCAATTGAAATAGGAGTAATGACTCTGAAAGGAAAAAGAATGTTCTTTCAATAGATAATTAGGGAGATTGGTTTACCAGGTCCACTCAAGGTCCATTCAGAAGCCGGGACTGAGGTCGCCTGTTGTCTGAGGCAATGAAGAGGTCCCTGGAGACGCATTCCCTACTGTTTCATTTCTCAGAGCAGGTGCCTGGCAGGTAGTCAATGGCGACACTAGACCAAAAAATAAGAGGCTGGGGGAAAAGGTCAACATCAGAGGTTGAAGGTCAGGCTCACAAGGTCATTAGGTCAATGGACACCGCAATGGCAGATTAAATGGGGAGTGTCTCATACTAACACTGTATGACTGAGGCTGATCAGAGGACGTGATTCAAGCAGACATATTCATTGACCTCTTTCTTTGCTTTACAAATGAATGATGAAGGTCATTAATAGATATTTAGCTAAGCATATCAATCTACTACCAGTAACTGGTCCCTAAATATTTTTTCTCCCTTTGCATTCATCATGTCTCCGATGCCATGTAATGCATTGCCACTATCTGTAAATATGTGCTCCAAACCTGACGTGGATGTCACCTCAACAGGAAGGATTTTTTACTATTAAGCATGACTATTACTATACCCCCCAGGCACATGGGAATACAGTGAATAAATTCCCAGAGCTAGAAATGCCAGCACTATCAATGAGCATATTGTGTGAATTCTAGCAGTTGCTCAACCTCAGTTACTTCACTGCCGTTCATAATTGTTGCCAACTTTTTCCTTCTGCAGTTTTTTTTCCCAGTTTGGTCATCTGCCAATTCCCACCTGCTTGCCAGCTCTTCCTTATCATGTGACAGCTTCCAACTTGAGAAGGGGGAAGGCTAACACGGGCTTTTCTTCCTAACACATAGAACCAGTCGAACACATTTTTAAAAAAAACTTTTACTAGTGCTGTGTTCTATGTTCTGCATACATAAGCTCACAGATGTGCATAATTGACGGGTATCGCTCTGTTTGACAAAAAAGAGTAAGTAATAAAAATGTAAAAAAATCTTTTTATTTATTTATTTTCACTTTTTTAAACATGGCCACGGATGACTTTTGATGCCACGTTGGGCTCCCAAACATGCCATTAAAATGACCCTTTTTAATGTTGCTTGCACAGTTATTATTATTTGATATATTATTATTATTGTTTGTGCCTACCCACGTTATAATTTAACAAACTTTATTGGTTCAATATTATAAATTCTGAATAAATTGGAAACATAATTCATACCATCGGAGTCCTGGTGATGATTGAACAAATTTTTTAAATAGATTGGACAGCATTAACGCTCATGTTAACAAATTTAACCTACAATTTTATGACTTTTCCTTCTATTGCTATCTGTATTTGTTTCAGTTAATAACTCATTATCTGTTCATTTATATAACGTTATTCTATTTGTACTACATATTAAACCTGTATACACTACGCATACAGCTTAAAAAAATGGAGAAAAATTTTTTTAACAGACTTCTTTGTCTCCAAAGTATCAATTTTTATGTTTATCCTTGAACACACTTATGATTCTCACTGTGATTAGTACAGAACAACCTTCTGGGTCAACTGTACACTGGACTGGAGTATCTAATTAAATCTCAGCCAAGAAAATTCTGTCATTGCCCATCGGCATCCATTGAAAGCAGCCAAGAAGTAAGATCTGGTGCTATTCATCACCCACCACCCATAAGGCAATGTCCTGGCAGAGAGCAGAGCAGTGCCCTTGGGAAATGCTCTATAAATGTCAGCGTGCAGAATACACAGGATAATGAGGAAACAGATAGAAAAGACAGAACACAGAGGCAAATTTATAAGGATATTTTGCTCCAAGCATCACAGCATCTACCACCTTGCATGAGAACAAAAATGTGGGTCCTTTCATAGTTATAGTTTCAACGGAACTGGAAATGTACAACTTTCAAAATTTCAAGAACTACAGATCAGTTGCAGAAGCATTAGAGTTTAGTATTGGAATGCATCTTGTGCTTAAAACATTAAAACATCAGGGCTAGTAATTATTGTTGCCATGGAACCCATAGGAATTTCATTTTGGCGCAAGGGTGCTAAAATGAAGATATTGGTAAAAGGACTTATCGGCAAACTCATAGTTATAAATTTCTCTTAACATATCGGACTAGTAAGCATATGTTAGTTATAGGAAACCCATGGAATATTGCTCAAAGAGGTCAAAGGCTATGAAGGTCAAAGGTTTCATCCTCCCTTCATCATAAAGTGCATTATCATCTCCATGGACTAACTATCCAGATGGCTAAGTTTGCCAAAGACAGCTGCTGCATACATCTTGGGATAAAATTGCTATGATTCTCCTTTAAGACATCATATTACAAAAAAATCATTATAGTTACATTTTTTGGCAGTGCAATAATGAGCATATATTATATTACATTTCTTTGAGTAAAGGGTTTAAATGTGACTTCTGAAAAATTAAACAAAAAATAAATTATATTATAATAAATTTGCGTATATAATCTTCTTCTTTTTTTTTTGCTTTGTGAAGAGCTGGAGGTAAAGCACATGATGGTCTAACAATCCAATAATTATGTTCTTGTTTAGTTCCATTTTCGAGAAAGTCAAATGTATTTCTTGGGCAACTGTTTGTTGGTAAAAAAAAAATTCTGTGAGTAAGGTCAATGTCAGTACCAAATATCATACACTAGCAAAATATGTCAAATATCTTAATTAATTTTAACTCTTAAAACATCTTATGACATCTTATGACATCGCAAAAATGTAAAACTCTTAAATGGAGCTTAGTATTATTATAACTTTTTTGGTCATAGAAACAACCAAAAACAATGAGTAAAACACATGATCATGTGTTTGCTTTGCCTATGTGACGCATTGTTTAAATTTTTTGGTCAGTCATGTTTGTATAGTTGATTAAAATGAAATTAAATTCAGTTCATCATATTGCCTAGGTTGTGCGTAAACATTGCTTAATACCAGTTAATTATGGGATTCAGACTTATTTTCACTAGGAATACTAAAACTATCAAATACATTTTCAGACCTCTCAATACTGATTACTGAATTTCATGAACCAAATCCACCTAATCAATTATTGGGCTTGATGTTTAACTATGTGCAATAATATTTGCCAGTCACTTGGATTAGAGGCAGTTCGACATATTTTTTTAAGCCTACTTGTTTTGGAATTGTTGACATTTAAATTCAACCCATTTAATATGCTGTATGTGAATTGTCAAACAGGCTGATAACTGTAACAGCGCAAAAATTAATGCATTGCTTTCCTAATAGTTGTTTATAATTCCCACCACTGTGTAATACAAAAAATCAAATACAGACCACGAGGCTATTCTTCATGGACGCCTGGAAGAAACTTGAACTTAAATGACATGGAACAACAAGGAGTAATTTAATATATTTGCATTCTCCTTTCTCCCCCAAACCCCCTAATGAAGCCTGCCTGGATGCTGTGTGTGTTTAGGTCAGGCCCCAAGCTGGGGGTCTCTCCCTGGAAACTCTGAGTAAACCTGCTGCGTTCAGTCAACACATTGTAAATCATCCCTTCTCTCCATGGCTTGCCACACTCCACACCAAGCAACTACACAGAAATAAAATGAGTTGTAACATTATACACCAAACTAATCCTGGCTTGAACAATTGCTGGCATAGCTGAGTGCAGAGGTGATGATGCCATCCTGAATGTGGGCATGAAAAGGAACTGAGCTATGTGCTACTGTGACAGTGGTGAGGGTGAGAGACTTACAGGATAGACTTGGCTGCCCCAAATTGTGATACAGTATCAAATTAATGGCTGTTCTCTAACTCCCTAGATTACATACACTACTGTGACACTGTATTATAGTGTCTGTGCAGATTTGGAACATTGTAAAAAATAATAATTCATTTTGTACTTATTACGGGAAATTACACACTAAATCCTTCATTTATTCATTTATTTATTAATACATTATTTATGCAGCAAATTCTGCAGCCCATACAGAGCTGGGAATGCTGGGCATGAGGAGGAAATACACCGTGAATGGGATAACCATCTGTAAGAACCATGCACACACACCCACATCCAATTTAGAGGGCAATTTAAACTCGTCATTACATTTACCTGCATGAACAGAACAGAACAGAGAACCCAGACAAAATCCATGAAGTCATGGGAAGAAAATGTACATAAGCATCTCACTGGCAATAACTCGAACGGTGTGAAGAAAAAAACATATCGTTCTGAAGTATCACAACAAAGACCATTTTTGTAACATTTGATTGAACATGGGATTGAGAAAAAAAAAGGATCAAATAAAGGGTGATGTTTTTTTAAGGGTGACATGCTGCAGTTCGTCTGTCCAAAACACATTTACGTATTAAATAGTATGTCAGAACAGAATAGAATGCTATATACACTTCATTTCAACCAATTATACAAACATGACTGAGAAAAAAATGGCATAGAAATAGGAAAGATACACATCATCATCTGTTTTATGATTGTTTTTGGTTGTTTCTATGACCAAAATAATAATAATAATAATAATAATAATAATAATATGCTAATTTTGAGAGTTCTACATTTTTGTGACATCATTCCCATTTTCCGAGAGGGCTAAAATTTACACTTTATAAAAGTAATGATAACTTTAATTCTACCTGACATACCCGAAAACCAAGATGCATAGTTTGATGGCTGAAGCCTCCTCGTTAACACATGCAAGGCTTCCATATAAGCACATATAGTATATATATTTTTAATGGTCCTTGACCTATGCTGTGTTGCCCACACAGGTCTGCGTGGCTTGGGTTTTAAGGGTTAATAAGTATGCCATTCTGAATGCAATTACTGCCCTTGTATTTGATTGATGTCAGAGTTGAAACAGAGGATACAAGCTCGGCTCAGATGAACTTTATTAAACCAAGCACTAGAAAAAAACACAGGTATTAAAAATATAAACATGATGTAAACTGTAATATGACTAATAATAAACAAAGCGTGGTAATGACTTGTACACAAAGTGTATACTGTACTTTGCAACGTGCAAGTGGAAATAGGGGGTTTTATTTATTGTGGTCGTGTTAGGCTGTGTAATTGAGTCAATTCGATTGAAATCAGTAATCAAATGAGTTTGTACGTGTGAGTCAGGTTTGTTCTGGGAAGTGTAGGCTGAGGCCGATTCTGGTAGTGGCGATTCAGGAAGCGTTCTTCATTCGTTAATCTTCAGAATGGTTAAGGCATTTTTTAAAATAAAGTACATTACAATTTCTATAGTATCATGTATCTACATATCTATGTATTTCTACAGTATCACTTTTGCACATGCTTTTATGACACAATTTAAGGCTATTAATGAGCACATTTAAAAAATGTACTGGTATTTAACAAAGAAAATCACATAATCATTGAAATGTAACTTTTATTTACCATTTATGGAAGGAGTCTCCAGTGTCAGCTCTTGCCTAACAGACAGTCCACAATTAATGTAATTATGAATGAATAACAATTATGTTCTTTTGCTTAGTAATAAATTAAAGATTTGGAATTGTTCTAAAACTGAACTTTTTTGAAAAAAAAAACACTCTGCTGTTATTAGAAAGTAATCAGGACAGTAAATCAAAATCTTGTTGCATATTTTCCTATAATAGCATATCCTGTTGAGTTTTATTTCTTACATATTTACCACAGCTAGTGAAAAAAAAGTATTAAAAAAAGACATGTTGTGAATATTATGTATTGTTTATATATTTTATGTCTTCAAATATATATTGTAATTTAGACGCATCAGTGCGCTTCCTGAATTTTACAGCAGAGCAAATATCTACCTGGAAATCTGCACCACTCTCTCCTTGTAGCGATCAGAGCCTTAATTAGCCTAATATATCCTGAAACGCAAGAAGCAGGCCTTCATTCCTGTCAATAGCCAGTAGGAGGAATGTCTCCGCATCTTTATCCTGGTCTTAGTGATAACATCAGCAACCAAGCAGAAAGAAGCCACGGGCCATGAGACAGACGTTTATAGACGTCTATCTGTGCGACTGATCAACTCAAAAGGCCTCGGAGACTGGCCAACCTGTTTATCCCCCCCCCAGACCAGGAGACACAAGCTCTACAGTCCAACCTGTGTAAATCAAACCCTAGTATTGACACTTTGAACATTACCCAAGTCTGAGAGGTCTATCTGATACAGGCTGACCAATTGAGAGCTTAAGTGAGACCAAAAAACACAAAAAAAAAGTGCACATTTTTATTCTAATCTGTACATTTTGTTGTAAAACAGAGAGAAAAAAAATCAGCTATTATTTATTTTAGACAGTATTATCATGTTTTTATTAGTGTTAGTTTTAGTGTCAAAAAGTACTTGTAATTTTAGCACTAAGGGGGATAATTTAAACCCTAAAAAATAATGCAGTCTGATACACTTTTCTCTTTACTTTTTTTAAGTTTGTTTCATAACCATCCAGCAAGTTAACAACAAGAAAAAAAAATCATGTTTCTTGTTCCTTTTTCCAAAATAAAACCCACCATACAGATAAACAGAGTGTGTTCAGCGACCACTCCTTTTTTCTGTCCATAGATCTCATATTCAAGCACTCTGAGCTCTGATGGACTGCTTTATTCTTTCCTAGCCTCAATGGTCCACTTTCACAACAACAACAACAAAAAAGAGAGAAATGTGTTCTCCGGGGAGTGAGGATAATGAAATCAGAGCATCCAAGGTAGCGTGAGCTTGGGCCATGCCAGTGCTCTCAGAGAATGAGCTCCCTTTGGCAGCCACTTGCAGTTTTAGCTGGGGCAGCAGATTTCTTTGAGACGGAGGCACCTTTACAGAAGGGCCATGCATTAACAATACTGCAGCAGGAGTGCATTAGTGTGGGTGCCTTCAGATTGTACTCCTCTGTTAATATTGCCCTAACAGTGCTTTTGATTTTATTTTCATTTTTCTCTTCCTCGTCTGAGAATCAGATTAGGATCGATTGCTTGGGCTGGAGCGCACCGGCAACTGAATGGCACGCTGTTGAATTGTGCTGGCCTGCCTCTGCTAGTATTCAGGCGACTAAATAGAATGATTTGCCCTTATATGTCAAATTCCCTTCGAGACACAGATGTCAATACCAATTAGATTGTCTGCAGCCACCATGGTGACTCAAAGCCTGTACTTTTTTTCTCTATATATGTGTCTGCATCTGGCAAGGCTGAGTGGCAGCCGCTGCAAAAGAATTGATAAATAAATGAAACTTCCAAATCAGTTTAATCACAGCCCCTGACAAGACATTACACTAACTGCAAACAAAACAAAAAGAAAAACAAATAGAGAGAAAAGTAGGTAGAAAATGAACGATGAACATCTGTCTACAGTACGATTTCTGCACAGGAACGATAATAGTATGATAAAAAGATGTGTCTCTTTTATAATGGACACCGCCAAATGTCCATTAAGAATGTACAGTACATACACCAAGTCCACACGGACGGTGTTGTACATAATGTGGGTGTTACTATTTAGGGTATATAATTCTACAGATGTAATGAATTCGTGTACTATTCATTATGCATTAAATAAATGTTTTAACTTTAAATGCTTGAAAAAATGTCAACTAGATACTGTAAATATAATAATATAATATAAATAAACCACATAACCACTATATAAGTACCATTCCTTATGATTCAAAATAGAAAAAATAATGTTATACGATGTAGAAAAATATCCTATTAAAAATGTTCTATAACCTAATGGCCAGTAGCAATTTACCCAAAGTTACATTTTGTATTAATTAACCAACAACACATTCATTGTTAATGATATACTTATTATCCATTTATAGTTACATTTAATGAAACTTCCTCTTCTGGCATCATTGTGACCTCAGGGTCGAGGGTTCGAGTCCTAACTTCGGGTCTCTCTGAGTTTGCATGTTCTCTCCATGTGGGGTAGTTTTCCTCTAGATACTCTGATTTCCTACAACAGGCTAAAGACAAGCAAATTAGTCTAACTGGTATTTCCAAATTGCCTGTAGCGTGTAAATAGGTGTGTGCATGCATGCTTGTGCCCTGTGATACACTGGCAACCCATTCAGGGTGTATCCCACCTAGTACCCAGAGTCCCCAGGAATAGGCTCCAGGCCCTGGACAAGATAAGTGGTATAGAGAATGAGTGAGTGAGAGTGAAGTTCCTGTTCCTACTTGTGTTAGACCATAAACCAACATTCTTTTACCAATCTTTCTTTTCCTCTCTTAAGGCTACTATGAAATAAAAGTCTAGCTTGTTCTGTTAACATGAAGCTATAAACTATTATGTCCTGAATATTTCTTTTTTTTTTCTTCTTCTTTTTTTTTAAATCAGTACATCTTTAAGGAAAATCTTTACCTCTTATGGATCACTGGAAAATCTTTTGATTATTTTCCTCAAAAAAATGTTACATAATCGTGTTCTCTCATCTATATAATAAACAGTACTATAGTGTAAGAATGGCTTAATAAGAAAGTATGGGATCAATTTACCATAAGCTTCTGATTCTACACTTTTAAAGAAGCAATCCTCATAACTATATCAGAAGATTTTTACTTACAGATATAATCTATATCCATTATAATCTATAATTCCCTCAATTTCTAGACACAGGCAAAGAAAGAACAGACACAATTTCTACATTAAAAAATGTTACAACTAAGCACCACATCTTTAGCAAAGACTACAAAGGTAAGGCTCAATCGGACATGTGCTTGGGAGCAGCCAAGAACAACAGGTCTCATCACTATACAGTGGATAATTGTATTAGAAGGATCCTAATTTAGCAATTAGTTGCATTTCATCAGGAATATTATTACAGCTTAAAGTGGTTTACTTGCTCTGTACAGATCAAGGTTCATATTGATGGCTGATCCTCAGTAAAGTGCTTCAATCATGGAAGATATAACTGTAGAAAGCTGGGAGGTCCGGTGCTGGGGCCACTGTTGAGTGCATTGTCTATTACCTTCTACTTAACAAACTAATTATGCACTCAATGATCTGTGAATATTATGGGTAACTTTGTGGCACAGAAAAAAAAAAGAAAAAAAAACAGCACATCATTGTCCACTCTGCTTTAGTGTGCTGTAAAACTGTTGTACCAGGGTGAATTACTGTAGACAGGCACATCTTTTTCTTTGATGTTGACACATTTATCTTGTTAGTACGCCGCCTGCTGAATCAGAGCGCTACATGACTCTTAAAAGTATTACATTTGGCCTAAAATTGAACACAGTAAGGCAATAAGGAAAGGTTTTTTTTGTTTGTAATGCTCCTCTACTAGGCATAACAACACAGTTTAATTTTCTAAGAGCTTTCTGGTTTGTTTGTAGTTGTTAATGTGTCATGCCTCTATTTGCTAGAAAAGTCTAAAGTTGTTGGCTGTAAAAAAAAAAAAAAAAAAATATATATATATATATATATATATATATATATATATATATATATATATATATATATGAACTATATATATGAACTACCCAATGAACTACTCATGTCATGTTCTAGCTAGTTAGGTTATTCTAAAATCATCTTTCTAAAATCAAATGGCAGTCATTAGTGGGTAATAGCCAAAGTTAGCTGTTTAATAGGAATTTGGTTATTTCAGTAGAACATAAGATGCATTTTATGTGCACTTACTTTATTAAGGATTACTATCTTGCTGTTTGATGCCTCTTTAATTGACTATCTATTTTTTTAATAAATAAATACAAATGTTTATTTTTCCTTAAGCACTTTGCAAACATCTACCATTCAGTGTCTGCTTACATTGCATACTGTGAAACTTTTACATCTTACTGTAGATTTGATTTTTGAAAGTTTGAATACACGTTTTATCTCATATAATGCATGTAATTTAAATATCTAAATCCAAAGACATTTTATTCTAAATGACTTTCTTCAGCTTCCTCATAGTATACAAGCCAGCCTATTTGTTTCTTGATTGAGGCTATTAGTTAATATCTGATGCTTAAAAAATGTTAACATTTAATTTTGAAATTTAAAATTTACAGAAATTGCCCAAATTTAATCTAGTTGCAAATGCTGTAGTTCACCAAGTTTATAAGGCTAAAATCGAATTGTGCTGGATGCAGAAGGTGAGTAAAATAATGACCGCTGGATTTCTAGATTAGCTACACAAACATATACACAGATTTTTTTTTTCTTTTTCAGGCAACCTGCATAGGTACGATAATACACCACATGGCCAGCTAAATGTATGTCTTGAATAGAATGGACCTCACTAAACTTAGCTTTAATGGAACTAGATAACAGTACATATATTTGATCAATTATTCAAAGAAGTCACCGCTGCACTCCAATTTAGCATTGTAAAAGATACACATTGAGTCTTTCAGAGGTATTCATTCTCTAATTGTGCTCTCCAAATGGACCTGGACATTGTGTCTTCATAAGGAAGAGTAAGTAATTCTATAGCTACAATCTTCAATCGGAAATGGCAAGGTAATCAAACAGCATTTTTATCGAGAGATGGATAGCCTGCTCAGCTTGTACAATTAAAGCTCAGTGCTGTGTCTTCAAACAACCAAGAGACTGCAATTAGCTTGTAAAAAATACTGATCCCTGCCATCATGCGTTTCAGTGATAGGGTTTCTAGATGGGCCTTTGCCAGGGAATTCTTTCATAGGTCATTAAAAGGCAATTCTGCCTACATGGACAGCTCCCAAGAATAATCTTATTGGCATCTGAAATTATAGTTATAGAAAAACCTTTGTTGTGATGCAAGTATAACTTGCTGGATTTGCCTGAGGAAACAGTGAGTGCACTTTCAAGGATAGTGTTGTAGAAAGTTGTTTGTTTGTTTGTTTTTGGTTGTTTTTTTATGGCAACCAATAAAACAATAATTTTATAAAAACAAATCATTTTTATGCCTACTTGTATTCGGTTCATCTGGGTTGTCATCTTTCAAATAAACCAAAGTAATTGAGAAAAGTAATCTTTTTTTTAATTTTGCTTGTATTTGAAAAGAATTGGTATCTAAATTATGAAAGGAAGGTTTACGAACACAGCATGAACCAGGAATGAGTCAAACAAGTTCACATTCGTGTTGTTTATGTCTTAGAGCAGAGAGCAGAAATAGAACTTTTATCTATGAGAGAAAAGCACATTGGAAGAAAAACTAACAGATTGGGGGAAAAAAACCCTGAGGTGGAATTGGAAGCAATGATGGGATAGAATGGAAATGAAAAGATTGTTCGGAATGCTCCAGCATGACCGCCACGTGAACTTCTGAACCCCAATCTCCACCTGACAAAATCTGTTCTTTGCCTTGACATAATGCCATAAAGAACTTGTTGCAGAGCAGGCAGGAATGCAATCTAAAGATTAGAGTTACCTCTCCACGGACATTACGAATAAATATGTCTTCCTCTACGACCCCGGAACAGAAATATTGCATATCGGTTACAGCAGAATTTGTCTGTGGATTTCATACACGCAATTTTGCCCAGGGCTTAGGGGGACAGTGAAATGTCAGGTCATCCCAAGGTCATGTTTGGAAAAGAACAACTTCAACATGATGTGACATATGTTGTGACTCTTCATTACATAGCTAATAATGTATTAGCTCCTCTTAGCTATTAGCCCCTGTTAGCATGTGGCTCTAATAAGGTAACATTTAACATTGCCATTTAGGATTTGATAGTTAAACTAAAAAAGTGTATGGTGACTCATTTACTATGCTGCAATGTGCCATATTTCATTTAGCAGGTGTATTCATGGTATATGTCTTTGAGAAAGAAAATGGCACTGAGTGGTAGGATTAAGTCTATAAGGTTTGTTTTGTGACACACGTCTGTGAAGGGCTAGCCAATCCCCTATAATCCACATTTTGACACATTCCATCCAGCAGGAGCACTGCTGCCTGTAGACCAGACCAAAGTGTTTATGTGGGAACACAATCTTGGCTCTAAAGGATGGGGGTTAGTTAATCCATCCTCTTTTCTGGGTGAGAGTAAATGGAGAAAGAAAAAATGTCAACTTGAAAGCGCTTTTCCAGTGGGTTATGCGGTAGAATATTATTCAAATACTATTGGTGTAATGCCCTGTGAAATTTGAATAGGTGTTCTACCTGAATTGTGCGGCGTCCCCTAAGTGCAAAAGAAACTGAAAAAAGCAACCCCAAAACCCAACAGTAAATTTAAAAAACACAATGTGCACATGAAAAATGAACCATAAAATCACCAACTAAAAGACCAAATTAAAACACAATAGTAAAGCCAAGCTGTATCAACTAAATCAACTCACAACAGTTAAAACAAAAAAGCAAATTGTAAAAAAAAAAAAATTAAAAGAAATTGCTTGCAAAATGAAAAACATAACAGTAAAACAAGAAACAGAACAACAAACTAAAAGCACTAAACGGAAGTCAGAAAAAATCAGCAAAAAGAAACACATCAAATAAAAAAAATATGGCAAAACTAAACCACCATTGTAAAACTAACACAACAAATCAGAAAACACAATAGCAAATGTCTAAACAACAGCAAAACTAAAAAATCATGACAGCAAACCTAAACATAATATCGAAACAGAAACACACATAAAATCCATACAAATTTAAAATACAAAATGCAGCAGCAAAAACTAAAAAAACTAAAGTTAACCTAAAAACACAAAATCAGCTCAGTAAAGCAATGGCAAAACCAAAGCCAAAACCACAATGCATTTCTATGGTTGCATGTAGGCATAACAGATTTCAAAAAACAAAACACATTTTGTTATACCAAAGTCCTTTAGCAAGTCAGAAATGCTTACGCAATGTTTACTCAAAAAGAAAAGTCTAAGTTTTTACTGAACATCACATGATCATTGCTGTTTGGCTACAGCAGACATCAGTCAGGGAAAGAATGGAAAATAAAAGCTAGAGAATGTTTACCGTGATCTTAAATGAATAGTGATGCTTTTATTCATGCTTATTTTTATCAAGGGCTTTCACGTAATGTTATTCAGGATATGCTATCAAATTGCTCCCTAGTGACACAACATAAAAGCATTTGTTCTATCAACACGAGAATGTGACTTTGAATTCCAACAATGACACAGTCGTCCAAAGCCATGAGAGCCAAACTGTCCATGCTCTCTGGATGGGAGGGGACATTAGGGGGCTTTACCAAATTTTAAAAGATTTTTGCCAGATCACACTTGATGAAAATTCCTGATGGTTCTTGATTCACTGCAATAGTGTTCACACAGGTCTTAATATCCTACTACAAGTTGGAGCCACAAATTGGCTATTTACCTTGTACAACGCTGTAAAATCACAAACTGCCTATTACCGTTATGTAAAGAGCTACCTAATTTTCTATTAATCATCAAGACTAATTAAGAAATGCTACAATTCCTTTCAAATCCCCTACATTTTCCCAAGACTTGCTTTAATTTTAGTCATGGACCCTATAAAAGGCAACACATATGTAGAGTTTGTCATTCATGCCCTGTCAGCTCATCTGCTAACAATGATATGGATACTTCTTATAAACATCCTTTTTATTAAAATTGACATCCAGATCTCTATCTCATCTTTCTCTGCAAAGCCTGTGAAAAATAAGCACTTAGCAAACAATTTGGGGCTGACCCATGAAACACTTCCTTCCTAATTAAGAACACTACATAGCTAGTGGACATAAAGTATTCAACCCATCTTTGTAGTTTACTACATGTCAATTCGAAATGCAGTCACCTAGACAAGTGAGCTAAAGCGGCATTGGTTGCTAATCACCCCATGTCACCCTGTGATCGTTCAGCGCATTTCACAGCATAGTGTCTTACCACGGCAATTCTTAAATAATTTGAAGCTGAAATTTTGTCATTTTGTAAGCATTTGTAATTACTGTATATAATACCAAATTGTAGGAATTTTGGGGCTCTGATCCATTGGAGATATTAATCCATTAAAGAATGCCTACAAATAACTTACTCTCTGCTATGATGTTTTTTTGTCAACAACTATATTTTAAAGTTTTGGGTATGTTCAAAAAAATGTTGGACTGCTACAATTTTTCTGCCCTTCTGTTTCCCTCTCCCCTGTCAACCAGAGTGCCACAAGCCAGCTGTGAGTTCTTGTATCTGGAAGGGGGCAAACACCACTTGAGGCTAATTTACCATAAAACTATCCTGGGGAGAGAAGGCTAGCCCATGTGATCCCATAAAACAGAAGGACTACTATGGCACAAACTGCCTCTACTGCTACTATTGTAGCATACCAAAAAAAAAGCTACAGTATCAAAAACTGCAGTTCAGGGTGCCCATTCTGACCCATGTCTACCTCCAAAAGTGCCTACAATGGGGACGTAAGCAACAGAACTCAACCATGGACCAATGGAAGAATATGTTTTGATTATGTTTTTCGTAGTGAGTACTGACAGCAACTCACTACAAAAAAAAAGTTGCAGCAGAATCTTTTTAATTACAAAGTTTGGCAAATATCATATGAAACATTAAAGTCAATACAAAACCTTCGAATTTTGCAATGCATCATCAGACTCTTTCCCCTATGATTTTCAGTTTCACCTCAACTTTTTGAAAAGAGAAAGAAAATGCACCTTACCATCATGAGAGCATATGCCACATAATGTCTAATCACTCATCAACCAACTGCATATACATATGTGTCCCATAAAGTTATTACAGAGCTTAGAAATCCTGAATGTAGGTCAGAGAGTATCAGATAGAACAAGGCATACCAATGCATCAGCTTCCCACACACAGTGCATTTATCTCTCGTCTCTTGTAAGCAAGTGGGCATGTGCATGAGTGTTGTGCAGTTATCTCTTTGTTTAATTTTCTTTTTAAAATATTATCTTTATAAATATTGTAGTGCATGTGAAGGTTCACAAATGCAGCAAACCAGCACTAGTTATAACATTTAAAACTTCTAAAGAAGAACGACATTCTTTAGAAGAGACGTTCCCTGAAGACAATCATTTGTCAAAATGGTTGAAAATCCAAACATGGTGTTTATCTCAATTTGCTGTCACATTGTTCATATACTTCTTTTAGGGGCTTTGAAGTTCCACATTTCATGAAAACCACAACATCATGGAGCTATCAAATTTTATAGTAAAAGTTGACTTGTGTCATATGGGATAATTATAACTTTTTTAAAAAATTTCATTCCTTTTTTCTCCCCCTCTTGCTCCTGCTGTCATTAGCCCTGGGATGGTGCAACTGGAAGGCATGATGCATAAGGTAATATTTTCAAATGAAAATTAAGCAGAGGAATAATGTTAAAACACTCCAAAAACATACAAACTTTGTGTGAATGAGACAAGAGATACACACATGCATTAAGACTGTCATGCAGGCAGCATTTGCGTTTGTTGTGTTTGGTTCTATTTGCTACTCTTCTTCTGTATAGGGATTTTTAAACTCATTTAAACCTTGTTATAGCCTTAAGGGACCAATGATGCATATGCAGTCAAGCAATGTACAAACAGACCTTATACAGTGCATAGCTATACCCTTGATAAGGTTCTGCCATCAACAATGAAAGTGAAGCCAAAACTGGGAGGGGAAAGAGGTTGATTATTGATTATTGATTTTTTTATATTGATTGTTTTAATATAGTTTATGTTTATAAAGCACATTAAAAAGGTTTTGTGTGCAACAAAAAATAAACCATTTTCCCAATCTTTCATTCAATTTGTTCTCAGTGACTCACTGCAAAACTACAAGCATGAGTTTGCTTTAATTTTTATTATAACTCAGCATATTATTTATAAAATGCATACTTAAATTACCACAAACACAGCCACAGGTTGATTTATCCATTGTGACAAAACTATAAGAGGGTGAGCATTTGGCAAAGCCACACACCATTTATATTGATATAATCAAAGAAATTTGACATAATATTTTGCCATTAGTTTGACTCCAGAAACAGAAAAGAATAATCACTTTTTACTTAAAACTGCAAAACTGGAAATGCAGTAAGTAGCTTCTCAAATCTTAAACAAACCTGTTGAGAGAAAAATCCAATGGCCATGAAAAATTTTTACTTTGTTTAAAAGGGTGCCATTAACAAACAAACAACAAATTTGTCATGCTTAAAATGAAAGAATGTGCATAGGAAGGTAGCAACAAAGCAATTCTGAACTGTTGAGGCATGGACTCCACAAGATCACTAAAGTTGTTGTGTGGTAGTTCGGTAGTTCATGAGCACATTGTAAGTGCTGACAGGGTTCAGCATTGGCACTCTGACTGGTCTGTGACTGTGCAGATGCAATGCAATGTGTTTTCTGACATCTTTTTATTAAAACCAGCATTAAGGCTGTCAACAATTTATGCCACAGTAGCTCTTAGATATAATCAGATCACACAGGCTAGCCTCCACTCCCCACATACATAAGTGAGCCTTGGGCACCCATAACAATGATGCCAGTTCACCGGTTATCCATTGACTACTTTTGTAGGTATCAATCAGTGAATACCAGGAATAGCCCACAAAATCTGCCATTTTGTAGATTTTCTGAACTAGTCTAGCCTTCCCAATTTATCCCATGTCAAATTCTCTTCAACATATGAGCTTCAAGAACTGACTGTTCACTTGCTGCCTAATATATGGACAGGAGGCAAGTGTCAGTCAATGAAACTATGTTATTTGAAAGACTAATTACTCCTCACTATGAGAACAGACCCAAAATGAACATTATTCATAGTCAAATACCATGTCCAATCAGCAACAATCATGTGATGTTAGGAATAAGGACCAACCCATTCTGGTTTGAGTGAATTTAAGTTTCTCAATTAACTGTTGTTATAATGTTAACTGCTGTGTTTTTAGATATGCTTTTGCATTTTTATAAGTTTATATGCCGCTGTGTAAATGCCATCCCCATGCAAACACCTTACTAGCTATTCACAATTCTGAAATTACGCAATAAATTATGAATAATCTTACCTACCCACAGATGATGCTTTATTAAAAGGCTCTGCTACAAAAGAGCAGTATTCACTGCTGTTTTGTATGGTGTTGCCAGCTGCTCTGGATGTTGCACCATCGGCTTCATCAAACAGTTGGGCCACAAAACAAATAGTATGCAAGGACCTGTGCATTATGGCAGTATGATGAAGCCTGTTTCACTTCAGGGAAATAATCTTTATGAGGACATGAGAATATTATGACTAGGACAAAGAGGTCTAGGTGAAACTGAGTTCTTCAAACATGCATCATGCCATTCTACCTTCTTCTTGTTTTTGAAAGGAAAAAAAAATACTGACAGCAATGCTAATGCGAATAATCTTATTCAAAGCAAGATACGAGTTTGATATATGATATTCTAGAACTAAATATATTTTAAACTGCGATCTAGGAAAGCTATAAAAAAATTGGGAAATGGAAGCAGGGGCACTGCAGGAAGATGTTCTCTGCTGGGGTTTTTTGGGGGGGGGGTTGGGGGATGTTGGTAATGGTTAGTATCATGGTTGGTATAGACAACCAGAAAAGTGGTTGGGGGGTCTTGACACCAACCGCCAGATCACTTTTCACTGGACCTTGAATATTTCATGCAGCAAGTCATACAGCAGACACACAGATGGGCCCAACAAATGGCAAAGTTATATGTCCATAACTTGCACCCTTCCCCTCCCTTCATCCAATGGGACAGGCTCCAAAGAATGATGTCTGGCTCATGTTTCTGGGCACACAACCCATGTGGTTTATGTAACCTCCTGACATAGACATGGTCCTCTACAAAGAAGCAGTAAATTCGAAAGGGCTTGTTTGCTGCTGTGCTATGACTGTGATCATGAGAGGGATAAACCAAGTGTTTGGGGATGCATGGAGAAAGCATGGATTTTTACAGGATTAGTTTTGAAGATCTTACCTTATTTGAGTGTCAGTGGATCCCCTACTACTGGGAACTATTCCTGCTTTGAATCAAAAAGTATATCCCACATTGTAAGATAGAGCTATAATTACTAATGATAGTCAAGGGCAAATGATAGTCATGAAATAACATGTGAAGCAATCTATGAAATAATTGATTAATAAATCATCATCATCAGAATGGTAAATTTACAGATTGGCCACATGATGTTCCAATCACATAACAAGACCAGTAGGCTATATTATGTATATGTATAATGAAGTTAAAAATACAGAAAGGCTGAAGGGGAAATATCGAGCTATAATGTTACACACATAGTTACAACACGTCACGTACTGCTTTAACTATACTGCCATATGGTATATTGTCACATTGCCTTTTGTCAATTTTTTTTAAATATAAAACCTATGCAGATAAATCGGCTTATACTTATACTTGGGCAACAAAGCGGAATCAAATTACAACATCAGAATACAATGTTAAATTGCAGATGAAATGAAGCACAAGTAAAAATATAAAGACTCTTACAGAAAAGCACTAAAATTCATCAACGCATCAGCATTCTCCAGACCTTCCTGATAAGCTTGTATCTTCTCTCGGGACTGACCTAAACACAATGTCTTCCAAATCCAACGAGCAGAAATTAATTTAGCATTGATGTCCCTCGCCGGATTCGACAACAAATCTCATTTGGTGTTTTTTTTCTCCCTCCTTTCTTCCTAATGTTTTTAGTGAAAGCAGTGGACCTGGGTATTGTCAATCAGCGACAGGCCTCTTTTTTCGAGTATGAGGGGGGAAAGGAAAAAAAAAAAAAAACTTTTTTTGTTCTCCAAAGTGTGCTCTTGTAATTCCGCAGTGGTCTCTCTGAGATGAAAAGGAAAAATCCTTAAAAAATAAATGTCTTAGCTATGCAAACAACTACATACTACTACTACTACTACTACTACTAATAATAATAATAATAATAATAATAATAATAAGCTCGGCTAGCTATAACGACAGGCACCTCCACTGAGTGAATGAGAGACAGATCGAATGATCATTGTTGCCCTTACGCTATAAAACAAAACGATACACTTAAGTACACATTGAATTGGCTACCCCAACCCTATTTAGTTGTGTTTTTGCATAAAAATCGAACAATAAAGAAAGATCATTTAAAAAATTACAATATATTGTTAATCTTAACTAAATGCGCATACACCGAGTGTTCGCATCGGAAAAAAAGAAAACCTGACAAACTGCTCCATAAAGGCTCAGGTGATGGTAAGTGCCAATACTGATAGTAAGAAGTACACAGAACAAATAACAAGGTCTACAGAAACTCGTTCTGATGCATGATCATTCCTTAACATTGGTATCATTGCAGCATGATATAATTGCATTATAGCATATTAAATGTTTCTTAGTGCACTGCGACGTTAAACCACCCTTGTTTGTTTAAGGTGTAGAATCCAATAAGCTTAAATAAACAATAAAAATAAGAGCGAAAAGGTAATGTAATGTCGAAAATTAGGTCGACATGCTTATAGATTTTGTATTATAGTATACCATAAGAGTTAAAAATTAAGCTAAATACCTGATACCTGTACTAATAATAATTCATTTGCCCTTGGTAGAAGGTTATTTTGCTGTAGTGGTGTCATTACTGAGAAGAAATAGCAGGATATTAATATTATTATTATTATTATTATTAATAATAATAATAATAATAATAATAATAATAATAATAATAATAATAATAATTATTATTATTATTATTATTATTATTATTATTTGTTGTTGTTGTTGTTGTTGTTGTTGTTGTTGCTGTTGTTGTTGGTGGTGGTCGATTTTGTATTTATTTTTAATTTTTTGGGGGTGGTCAGTGTAAGAAGCGTTAGAGGATATGAGGCCCGACCCCCGTCTAACCACAAAAGGACGATTCTCTCTCTTCCTCTGTCTGTGTACTCCCATACGATAGATAGATAGATAGATAGATAGATAGATAGATAGATAGATAGATAGATACATACATACATACATACATACATACATACATACATACATACATACATACATATAAAGGATTAGGCCAAATTATACTTGACAACCTTTGGTTTTCACGCTCAGCAATTTATTTATTAATTTGTTTTATTTATTCATTTTGCAATTTTGCAATATTAGAGAAAGCCTGAACAGTTTATTTACATTTATTCGCATTTAAAATGGTCTATTACCAAGAATAAATGCGCACACGTGAATTTGAGGTTCTGTAGGCCTATATATGGGATGATTACAAATAAATTAAAATAGACTGCATACAATATTAGATTAATATATAATTCATTCATTAATTACTATACATTTATATAAAAGTGTTAACTGAACATTAAAAAGGTAATATTTCTCAATAGAATTCATTATGATAAACATTATTTTATATGAATTATCAGTAAACGTACCGGTGTCCACGAAATAATCAACGTCAAATTGTAAAACAACGCGAGTTTCCCACCAATTATTTTGGTGTCTTTATGTAGCCTGGTATATTATAAATATTGCAATTAAACTATGATCATAAATCTTAAAAACTGACGAACACATCAAAGAAAAAAATGTGAAATTTTGTAATCCTTGCATTAATTAAATAAATGTATATTATTATGATTTAAGGGGTAAAGTTTAAGGAGTAAAGCGCAGCACGGGGGAAACCTATTTAGGCTTCTGTCACAGTAGAGCTTCCACTGAGCTGTAAAAAAAAAAAAAAAAAAGGGCATGGAGAGAAGTTGTGCTGTGTCAGCGCGGAGTTTCTCTCTTGTGACCCGTGACAGTTCGGAGCTCCGCTCGTCTCGCCGCCGTGACAGTGAAAAATAAACGAAAACACAGACAGAAAACATGCAGAGACAGAAAGCATTTTGGGAGCGCAGGGCGGGGACGCTCCTCATTCTGGACAGGAGAAGCGAGAGTTGCGCGTCAGAGTAACGGAGCTTGCCGGTGCACTTCTAAAGACTGTTGTTGTTTTTGTTGTTGTTGTTTGCCTCGAGCTCTATATCTCATAACTAGTCTATCGTTTGTTTTTTTTGTGCGTTTTACTCTCCATTTTATCGCGTTTTTAATCCGGATTTGGAAGTGGCTCACGGGTTCCAGACAACCTGGCTCCAGCGGTCTACTCTCATGGCCTGAGAGGTTGTCTGTTCGAGCAGAGACAAGTGTAAATCTCTTTGACAATCTTTTAGGATAGCTGTGTATGTGTTTGTGTGTGTGTGTGTGTGTGCGCGCGCGCGCGTGTTTGCGTGCATGTTCTTGTGGGTGCGTTTGTGTGTGCGTGAGTATTAGTGCGTACGCGTGTTTGTGTTGGTCTACTATTCAAATAAGAATGAAATGAAAACATTACCTTCGATATTGTAAAATATACTCGATAATAAAACACTTGTTTTTTGCAGAAAGGTGATCAGTGTAGTCAAAATGTCAATATCTCAATCGGCAGCTTTTCCTCTTATATACATTGAATTGGATGTTGAAAATATTGAAATGTTTACACTTTAAAAGCATTATTTCTTCATTTTGTATTGATGCGCAAATGAAATGCAATATTGTTAACCAGATTATTAGTTAAAGCAACAGGTGTTGTGTTGTATTGTTGTATTCTTTGTATTATATAATAATAATAATAATAATAATAATAATAAGTATTATTATTATTATTATTATTATTATTATTATTATTATTATTATTATTATTATGTATATGTTTGAGTAATGGTTTCAAAACAATCATAAAGAATCAAGAATCATTTCAAAGTTTCTATGTTATTTGTTGTTGTAGTTGTTGTTGTTTTTGTTTATTGTAGCTGATCTGACCAATTAATTCCACAAACATGTTTTACCTGTGTCATATATGTTTAATTATGCACGTGATGTTAAAAGCTGTACACATGGCATGCCTGGGAAACCTTTTACGCCACGTTTGCCTCGGGCTTGCTCCCTTAAATAAAATGACCAGAGAAATGAGATAATGAGGTCCTGGGGTCCTGCGATAACGCAGTTTTTTCCCTTCCATCCACCCGATCTGTTGCGAGTTTCCCAAAAGAAAACCCGACACTGTACCCAGTCACCGCGCTAGTCACTTCTCATTTGGCGCACACAAAAGTTGATCCAGCCCAAATCCCCACTAACAAACTGGGCGCCAGGGCGACACGCCGTGCAATGCTCCAAACGTATTCAGTTCGTGACTAATTAACTGGAATACCACCTTCTTTTAAAAGGGAATACAGTGGGCATTTAATTTACTGTGTATGTCAAAGGTTCCCCAATCAGTCGCTAAGAACAGTTGTGAAGCCTATGCGTCTGCAATGGATCTTATTAGGGGGATGACCTGGGCGCTGAAAAGGTTATGGGCTTTTCACTGCCTCGCTCTGAAACCAAGATATTTCCTAGTCGGATTTTAATTGGTTGTGTGTGTGTGTGTGTGTGTGTGTGTGTGTGTGTGTGTGTGTGTGTGTGTGTGTGTGTGTGTGTGTGTGTGTGTGTGTGAGAGAGAGAGAGAGAGAGGGGGGGGGGGGGGGGGGGGCTGAGAGAATGTTTGGGGTGGGTATAGCGTGAGTTTGTAATATGATTGCAGTACCTGCCAAACATAATTCAATTTCTTTTTTTCTTTTTTTCTTTTTTTTTTTAAAGAAAACGTCCTGGTCGAATTTTAACTGGTTTATTGTGCTTGGCCTTGTTTTCGTGTCTAGTTGACCAAACTAATTTGGTGGCCAAAACTAAATGGCCCACAATAATTAAATATTCTGAGGATTTAGATCTTTTAAGGACATGTGGCTGGTCCCTCCTATGTGCTTTTGATTGCTGAACCCAAGGTTGGAGTTAGTTTTAGATGTTGCATAGAACTTGCCAATAATAATTTAAGACTGGCTCTTTAACGATTTTAGCATGATTGTTTTTCAATTTTTTTATATCACTCCTAAAAAAATAGATCAGAGCATGTCATGGTGCAAAACATCACAATGTTTGTTATTCGTGTTACAAACTTGACACTATTATTGTTACTTAGTGTATGATTAGCTAGCGTGAATAATAGATTTAGCCAACATGTGTTTATTAGATTTTTTCACTGTAAAACCACATAACACTATTGCCAGATAGGCTTGCATGTTAGTTGCTTTTGCATGGAAACAATAACGGAGATCTTGTTCAAAATATTTGACACTTCACAAGATGAACAAATGTTAGGAGGAAAAAACTGATCACAGTTTTAGCCAGGCTACTCTAGTGTCATTATTTTTTTTCTAAGGAAACTAGTTTAGGCAAAGCAGAAAACAAATGAAACAACAGAAAATGACTGATTTACTCTTTCTTAGAATTCTTAGAACAAGTCAGATTTACACAAAGCATTCCGTGTTATTGGGTACCGATATATAAGGGAATAATATAATAACACCAAAATATGTAGACATTTTAGGACTGCTTTGGTTAAAGGTCTGAGGAATATCAGTCTGCGTACCAATTTAGGTTATCATGGTAGAACATATATACCATATTTATGGTATGATAAGTGGAATGGAAACATATGCTGTTTACAAAGTTTGGAAATAGTTTAAATTAAAGTTGGAAAATCATATTTTTTATAACAGATTACTTATTTTGAACTTTGCAAAGCACATAAAATACTGAAGCAAATGTTGCATCAATTCGTTAAAAGGATCTACTGTTCTACTGTATATGCATTAGACTCAAATTGATGATAATATAATTAGGGGAAAATATACAGACTCGTTAAAATATGTACTAGGATGAGAAAGCTAACCTGTTGAGGCAGAGAAAGATTAGTGATCACATTTGGCTACTGATCCAAGCTCAGTTTTTCTACTTTGTAATTGTGTAAATTACTGCTGTAAATTGGGATAACTTGAGCATACACTATGGCTCATGCGCATCCTGTCTGGCATGACCTCCACTGCTGTCCCACTGTCAGGTCATACAGCTCCCATACAAGAAAACAACATGAGGCCCAAAATATTCTCTTAAAATGAACAAAAGACCACTTGGCACCATTAAAATTTTGCAGCATTAAGTCATTACCTGGAATTGTGTAATAGTCTGTTCCTCTGTCAATTAAATGCAGAGAAAACTTAACGGCAGCATGATCTACTCAGTAAACAGAGCTATCTGAATCCAGTCATCGACAGCACATGAAAGTATACAATTAGTAAACAAAATATAAAAACAAACATTTTTGCTGTTTATAATAATGCGTACCATGGTCTAAATATACAATGCTTAATGTTTTGTTTCTAGGTTCAATGGTGGTTCATTTGTTATCATTAGTATTTTGGTGGGGAAAAAAGGTTTGCACGTGAACCTGGAGGCAAATACAAAATATTGGTCAAACCACTGTTGTTAAGAAATCACACTTTACCATGGTCTAAATATAAAGTAATAAATTGCTTTTTAAACATGCCACAGAGCAGTGGTCTCCTTCATGTTTCAAGTTTCAATTTCAAAGGTGTCTGTTGCCACATAAATACTAAACCACTGTAACTCAGATGACTCAGAAACAGTTAGCACCCTTCTATTGCTGGTAGGTTTTGTTGAGGTTCTGATAGGAAACATTCCTCAAATCAACATTCTCAAATCAGAATATTATGTATAATTGGTACAACCTACATTCTAGTTGTAGAGCTCTGAACATTTTCAAAATATATCTGATATTGGACCAAATGTTATAAATTACCAATGCCATTTGATGCATAACTATTTGCAAGTACTACAAACATGTTTCAGCTTCACTGCATAGTGACAGCAAAGCATCATGGAGAGCTCTAAAGATAAAAAAATATTTAGAGGATATATGTATAGCACTTTGCTGTTTTTCATCAAGTTTAATGATAATTTAAGATAATCTGGGATAATTATATCTGAACTATCACTTAACTATAACTCAACTGTGGGAGCAAATTCCCACATTTATTTTTGAAGTCATGGTGTATCCACTTTCTGATTAACCAAAGTCATTTATGTGCATTTGTGGGCTTTACCCCCCCCCCACCCATTTGCTCATGTATATCTCTTAGACTACAATGAATCTCCTTGAAAAGAATTCAATGAACACATCCCCTAATTAACTAAAATAGTTTTCATCAATACTTGTTGCAAGTTATTGCACAACTTAATGAAAGCACTGGTGGACTGGTCTAAATAATTGACAGGTAAAGTGACTCGGGTGTAGCATTAGCTACCATGGCCTTATTGCCATGTCCCTGTTTATGTGACCATTAATCAGCACCCAATTAATGATATACATTAAGCAAGTTAAATGAACGTGGGTCAACCATGCACAAGGCATATATCATTACAATGTCTTACAGACAAGAGAATGAAGTACTGTAGGTATTTGTCAATTATGGGGCGTATACGCAACTCAGGATGTATGCATTTGGGTTTACAGGTACCATAAATATTACTTTGTACCTTATTTATGTCTTCTGTGATGTTGATTCATTCAGCGTAGACTAAACCAATAGCTTTCTGTCACTTTTCAGTTTCATAAATAAGCAAATGACAAGTTTAAAAAAATACATTACTTACCTTTGCTGAGAAATGGAGAAGCAGATAAAAAAAATAAAAGTTATATATCCAAGTTCTATGTTAAATGATTTTGTCATATGGAAATATGTTAGATTAAATTACATGAGGAAGTGTGATTAATTAAACATATTAGATATTTCGTTCTTTTGGGTGCATTGAATGAAGTAAATGAAGAAAGAAGACAACTAAAATATGAATTAAGTTGTGAATAAATTAAGAGTTCGTTTGCAATAACAGATATCTCCAAAATCACAATTCATTATTGTAATCATTTTGAATAATAGCATTCATCTGTTTTTACAAATGAACCCTTGAAATCTTCCAAGTAGAATGAATTAGACTAATAATTGAAAAAAAAATCTTTTTATACACAGTAAAGGAGAGATATGACAAACATCATCAGAGATGCTTGTGTTGCACTGTTATTTACCGTTCTCTGAGGGCTGCTTATTTAATTAGGCCTTGTGGACATGAAAGAGTGCTACTATGTTAACATTGCTTCCTATTTAGCGCGGGAGCTTGCCCTAATAATAGATAGATAGATAGATAGATAGATAGATAGATAGATAGATAGATAGATAGATAGATAGATAGATAGATACATACATACATACATACATACATACATACATACATACATGCATGACTGCATAAATTAGCAAGATTACCGTTACATACTAAAGGGAATTGTACACGAATTGTTTACGTGCAAATGAATCGTGCAAAAGGTTGTCATTTGCATATTATATTCGGCTATGGTTTGCGGTAATTGGATATCGTCAACTGTACACCATTCAAATACATTATAGAAACCGTATGAAAGCTCTGTTTTTAATTAGAAGCAGAAATAAAGGTACCAAGTTGTCGCTGGGTTGATACCAACAATGATGCATTTACCTTAGGTACCTTTGGCTTGGAGCATATTGTTTGAAAATGGGGAATATACATTTAAAAATTCAATATGTAAGATTTAATCGGATCGGATGATTGGTGTCCCTTAAAGTAACACCACATGCACAAGCAAAAGTGACATACTAAAGGTCAAAAGATGTACCCTTGAATACACCAGCCGAACGAAAGCACAAAGTACAACTTGGCAACTTGATTTTAGAAAAAAAAAAATTATATAGAAAAATAATTGTAAAAAAAAAATACGCAGACGAATATTTTAACCCAGAAAACATTAAACAATATCAATTAAATACTGAACAGTATGAATTACAAAACGAGTATGAATTACAAAAAGAATTAGTGTTTTGTGAGAAACAAAAATCTGAATCTGATTAGACCTTATAATGTTGTATTTGTAGGAGGGTGGTACCTTGAAGGGTACATCTTTCATGGGTTTACTGTGTATATTTTACTTAGGAAGTTTCGTGAGGTGTGCCTTTAATTAGATTTTTAGAGTAGAGGTTCAATAAGATGTCTTTCAATGATGTTTAGAGGTGGCGGACAGTGGTAGCTCAGGAGGTTGAGTCTCTGGGTTATTGGTCCGGGGTTCGAGCCAATGTCGGGCTGCACTTTTTCCGCAGGGCATCTTTAGTATCAGTGCCAATCCCAAGACTTAAGAAATGGGTTGCGGCAGGAAGCACATCCGGCGTAAAACTTATAGCAATAACTTGCGGATCGAATGATCCGATTTGGTGACTCAGGGGAAGGGAAAAGTCCAATAAGCAAATAAATATTATGAGGTACACTATGTTCACAGTTTCAGGTGAAAGGTTCTAAATCAAACCTTAAATAAAAAATGAATAAAGTAATTAAGAAAAACGTGAATGCAATCTGCCAGAAGTACAATATGTAAAATGTAATAATTAGAGAAAAAAAAATAATGTATGGGTTTTTCAATTTTCGATTAGAATTTTGTGACAGTGTAAATAAAGAAATAAAGGACGTTGGTTTAAATTAATGCTTCTTATTAATAACATTAACTGCGTTCATGTATTAAAGCAAATATAAAGGCGCAGGACAGGAGCTTAGCCGTGACGGTACAAGCATGAGGCAGTGATTTCTTACGGCTTTGCTTTGCTCTTCTTCGCTGAATGCCACAGATCGTTTGCTCTCGCCCACCCTGTGTCTTTCGACGTGATCCGCGTAAACAGCGAGCGAGGCAGCGCTGTCTCGCGGCGGCAATCGAGTTTTTCCAGACACCTCTTTATAAGTCCGAAGTCTTTCCCCTCCACCCGACCTGTTAAAACCACGCCTACGGAGCCACACAATTGGTCCTGAAAGCGTCAAAGAGCCAATCAACGGAGTCTGGCGTCTGGCAGCGCGCGTCACATCCACACGGCTCTGGAGCTCATGGAATTCAGAAGCACTGGTAAGATCTCGGTGCTGGGAACTCGCTACCTCCGCGCGGGCCAAACGGACTTTCTCCGACGTGTGTGTGTGTGTGTGTGTGTGTGTGTGAGCGCGCGCGTGTGTGTTTTAGTAAGAAATGCGTGTGTGCGTGAAGATGTAGGCTATGTAATAAACTAATGGACTCAGGAACATTTATTTGAGCCACCACTGCGTCTGTGTGGAAGAGTCTTTTTAACGCAAACACAGCGAACGCATTTGGAACAGAATGTAGATTTTGACCACCAGCAACGTGAACGCATATTTACATATATATAAATAACAAAAATCACTGTGATTTGTCTTGTTTTTTTTTTTTGTTGTTGTTTTCTGTTCGTGTGTGTTTCTCGCTTCGGTTAAGCGAGCTGTACACATGTACGACAGCCTTTGAAGATAAACTGTACAACAACGTCGGCGAGGAGTTAATGGATAGGCTTCCCTTATTCTCTGTTGCAGTCACTTTGCTGGAACCCATCTAACGAAGGACACTTCGCGACTTGAACCTGGGCGGTGGATGCTGAGGGGTTTCATTTACAAAACTGGATTTTTGCGGATTTCTAAAAACTGGATAAAGGATCGGACTCATTTTTAATACTGTTGAAAAACCCAAAGCAAGGCACAACTTCTAGACTAGCAGATATTGCTATATGCAATATCTGGACTTTTGGATGACCTTCCTAATGAGAGATCCAGTTATCCAAGGCACGAGTATGGCATACCACCCGTTTTTACCGAACCGGGGTCCAGAGTTTGCCATGAGCGCCATGCTGGGCCACCAACCGCCTTTCTTCCCAGCTTTGGCATTGCCACCGAACGGCTCGCTTTCACTGCCAGGAGCGCTCGGCAAGCCCATAATGGAGCAGTTGATGGGCACCGCGGATTCGGGCCTGCATTTCTCCGCTCTAGGACATCAGGCCGCCGCTGCTCATCTTCGGCCTCTTAAAACACTCGAGCCGGAGGAGGAAGTGGAGGACGACCCAAAAGTTCACCTCGAAGCGAAGGAACTTTGGGAGCTCTTCCACAAATGCGGCACAGAAATGGTTATCACCAAATCAGGAAGGTAAATCAAGGCGATATTCGAATTTCCTGTTATCAGTGGGCAAGGAGATTCTTCTCTATTACATTGATTTATTGATTTGGGTTTCCCACTAAATATATATTTAGCAATTAGCATATCTGAATATGAGACGGCTAGGTAAACTTAGGAAGTTCTTTAGCATATACAGTGGCGCCTAACGTGGTAATATAATTTTACAGTTTTAAATGCTGCCCGACCTATGCTACTTTTATAGCATCACTTTAACGTAATCATATTTTATGACTGAAGCTAATATATCCTGACCTGTCATAACAATTTAAATGGAGTAGGCCTGATGCAAAGTGTTAAGGCTATTCTTAATTTAACACCTTAAAGAAATCAGTAGATTTTAATTACACCTATATTATTTTACGCAATTTAAGTAGGAAATAAGAAAATCAGAAAATAAGACAGATATCTTGTGAAAAGTTGTTGTTATTATTATTATTATTATTATTATTATTATTATTATTATTATTAATTCAAGTAGCCTCGTCGGATTAGGACTGAAATTAAATTTGAATCAGCTAGGTTGTGGGTAAATGTTAGGCCAAAATCAAGGCCAAAATAAATTCAACACAAAACTAATTTGCTGGTGTTTTCGTAGACTGACACCTAGATGCTACTAGAGCAATAAGATTGTTAAATTGTAGTCGTCCCAAAGTGAATAGGTTGGGACGACTACAAGATAACAAAAATATCAGATTATTCAAACGCATTTTTTTCTATTTCTTACAGACGAATGTTTCCTCCGTTTAAAGTAAGATGCACTGGCCTGGACAAGAAAGCCAAATATATTCTGTTGATGGATATTGTAGCGGCTGATGACTGTAGGTATAAATTTCACAATTCGCGATGGATGGTGGCCGGTAAAGCTGACCCCGAAATGCCAAAACGGATGTACATTCATCCCGACAGCCCAGCCACTGGCGAGCAATGGATGTCCAAAGTCGTCAACTTTCACAAACTGAAACTCACCAACAATATCTCCGATAAGCATGGATTTGTAAGTAGACTTTACGTTATACCAATTATTAAGTAGCACCCAAATGTAGTAGTAGTAGTAGTAGTAGTGGTGGTGGTTGTGGTGGTGGTGGCAGTTGTATAATAATTGTGATGGGTATTCATGTCTAGATGTTAAAGCTTTTTTAAATTATAAATAAATAAATAAATAAAGAAAGAAAGAATAAATGAATTAAAAGTCACGTGTTTTATATAAGAAGAAAGTTGTTTTAACGGCATGCAGTATAGGCCCCTACTTGTAAGACTTCTGAAATGGGTTTGTAGACTATTTCTTCTGTTGCTCACAGTTGTAAGCTATAGGCGTATTTAAAATGTTACCAGGCCTTGTTTTCATTTCAGACAATTCTGAACTCCATGCACAAATACCAGCCACGATTTCATATTGTTCGTGCCAACGACATTCTCAAGCTCCCCTACAGCACGTTCAGAACTTACGTTTTCCCCGAGACTGATTTCATTGCTGTTACTGCGTACCAAAACGACAAGGTAAGTTAAGATTTAGGTGCTACGCCGAATGTTGCCAATTTTCTGCTATTTTTTATATATATTTTTTCAGCTTCGATTGTATAACCGCATCATGCATTTAAATGTACCCAAAGTACTGTAGCATGTTTAATTTATCACTGAGACCATGCTCAAATGTAGAGGCCAAAATGTTTTTCTTCAGAGTGTGGGCTGGACCTTTCAGGAATGTATGGTTTACAGGTTATCTTAATTATATTTAATCACACATGGTCGAGGATTTGGCAAACTACCCGGAGAGTGTGTGTGTGCGCGCGCGCGCGCGCGCGTGTGTGTGTGTATGTGAGAGAGAGAGAGAGAGAGAGAGAGAGAGAGAGAGAGAGAGTAAGTGAAAGAAGGAGATTATAGACGGTCATAATTAAATAAGTGTATGTGAGGGGGTGTTTGCACTGGCATGACACAATGCACACAAGTTTTTTTTTTTCCTTTTTTTCACAAGGTTATATATTAGAGCTAAATAGTTATCTTAAAAAGAATTTACCTGAGTGCAAAGTAAAATTAACATGCTTAGTTGCATGTTGCAGTGCGTGTGCGTGTGTGAGTGCGTGTGTGCGTGCGTATGTGTGTGCGTGTGTGCGTGCGTGTGTGTGTGTGTGTGTGTGTGTGTGTGTGTGTGTGTGTGTGGAGAGAGAGAGCACTGCCAGGCTGTTAATGTAAACGCATTTTATGAGTGGAGGAAATCTCTTCAGACCACCAAGGCACCTAATTAAAAAAAAGCAAACCAGCAACAATTAAATGCCCCAAATAATAATACATTACGTATGGTAGATTTGTTTTTTTATTGCTTGCCAGTAACGCTGCATAGTATAATTAGCAAAAGATAATTTTATCTTTGCGTAGATATAGTGGCCTGTTAAAATCAGCAACTAAATATGTATTTCAAATATTTCATATTTGAATACCGATGCTTATCTTTAATTTCAGATTACACAGCTGAAAATCGACCACAATCCGTTCGCTAAGGGGTTTCGAGATACTGGAAATGGAAGACGTGAAAAAAGGTGTGTAAATGATTCACTTTAATACAGTTTTTTTTTCAAATGGAAATGCTATACAGATTGTCCCAGTGTCTTTATACATAGGAGAAATTACTTTTTTTTTTTTTTAGCAAAATATCTTGATAAAAATATAATATAATATATGCCTCCAGCGATGACTCCATATTTGTTTATAAAAATGCAATTATGTAGAAGATGTTTTGTAAATAATGTTCCATTTTTTATATATAAACATGGGGGGTAGTGTTATTCTATGCATGGAGCATCATATATCATTAAAGTGCACATGGTTTAAATGATAAATAAACTACAAAAATATAACTAAACTATAGGATGAACATTCATTAATGGGGTTGTTTTCGCTGCAGGAAACAGTTGGCCTTACAATCCTTACGATCCTACGAGGAGCCACAGAAAAAAGAGAACGGCACTTCTGACGATTCATCCGGGGAACAGACTTCGTTCAAATGTTTTCGTCAGGCGTCTTCTCCTGCCGTGGCAACTGTTGGTCGGCAGAGCTTAAAAGGTAAAAACAGTGCATTTATTTTAATACGAAGCAGAGAAATCCTACAGGCCATCAATACACCGATTTTATCCAAATAAATTAAACTGATTTAACTGAAGACTATATTGCATTGCAAGGTCATTCCAAATTATGCATGTATGAATACATTTTTCTGTGGTTTATTTTTGACGAGCAGTAATTCATTTAAAATTAAATACCTGACATGGTATAGATTTTTATTTACATAAAATAGTAAGTTAAAACGTTTTTTTTAACTGTTTGCTTTCTTTGAACAAAATTATTTGATAAGATTCATGAAATTTGATTTAGCACTATTGGATTTTCATTACACAACTTTTATTTATATTTCAAATATTTCAGGCTTGACCATATAGGCCCTTTAATTCATTTAGATTCAAATTAAATTCAAATTAACTGCATTTTCCAATACTTTCTGTAATTTAAGCTTCAATAGTTTATTGTCATTGTTATTAAAAAGAAGCTGCTGTTTTTAATAACGACAGCCTCAGTGTAATAAACATATAGATTCACACCACATTAGGCATATTTTGATTAAAAAGCCTGGGAAAAAATATCATGTAATTTTCGACCTGACATTATCATTTTGATGCAGATTTCTGCGACAGCGATGAAGACAGTGACGAGGACGAAAGGGACGCAAATCCCAAAGAAGGACCAGACTCAAGCAAAATCTCCACGACGACCGAAGACGCAAAGGAGCGCGAGGGTGCTTTGGTCAAACTCAATTCGTTTGGAGAAGGCGACTCTCGATTGAGAGAGAGCAGGACTGAGAAAAGCCGTGCCGATTCGCGACAGAGCCCTGTGACGCTCATTTCCAGCACCACACGCTCGGGAGAAGAGCATAAAAGTCCCGCTGGAGAGCAGTCCAAACTGGACGAGTGCCGCTCCGCAAGCAAGGAGAGTTACACGACACCACTCACTGTTCAGACAGACGCCGGCGTGCATCTGAACCAGAGCCACTTGCACAGTTTCGGATTTCCGCCCGGTTTGGCTGGGCAGCAGTTTTTCAATCACCTGGGAAGCGCCCATCCTTTCCTCCTGCATCCCAGTCAGTTCAATATGGGAGGTGCGTTTTCCAATATGGCCGCCGGGATGGGGCCTTTATTGGCAGCCGTGTCCTCCGGAGGAGTGACCAGCATGGACACGGCCAGCATGGCGTCACCGTCACAAAGTCTGACTGGAGCTCCGGGAGTGCCTTTTCCTCTGCAGCAACACGTTCTGGCATCTCAGGTAAATAGTCTTAACCTGTAACCCTGACTACTCTTTTCAACTTTTTATTAGATTCCTTTGTGTGTAGTTTTATATACAGACAGCTAGGTTATGTGTTTTTTTTATCGTCAACTTTGATAGCTTAAGGTGTGGCAGTACTTGTTGAACAGTGTTTTCCACTTAAATCATAAATTACGAGAAACAGCGTACCATATTTGGGACTATAAAAACAGATACCATTTGAACTAGTTTTATTAAGGCTATGGTTAGTTTCTTTATAACTGGTTACATTTTTAGAATAACTTTATAAAAACAAGTGCAAAAGCCTGTACATTTCGGAAAGGGGGTGTTTGTTTTTTGTTACGAAAAAATATATTCAAATTAGCAATAACAAACTAAACAGTTCCAAACTAACAACGCCAGTTAAAGATCGGTTTGGACACAGATATTCCGTATAATATTAAATATTTTCGCAAACCTTATTTATTTAAATAAATCAGAGCATTTTTCGTTTGATAAAAGTAGAAGTAGCATATAAACTTTTTTTCACCCCGTGCAGCCTTTATTTTTGATGGGGAAAAAAAACTTCCTAGTTAAATTAGGTCAATACTTGAAACTATATTAGCGTTTCCCTTTGACCTGCTTGCTAGTGTTTTTTTTTTTGTTTGTTTGTTTGTTTGTTTTTTTTATTGTTTTTATAGAGATTTTCTTTTTCTTGTTTATTTCTCTATGCAGGGATTGGCGATGTCTCACTTTGGAGGTCTTTTCCCCTACCCCTATACGTACATGGCAGCAGCAGCTGCTGCTTCTTCCGCAGCCACCTCCTCAGTCCATCGCCACCCGTTCCTGAACGCCGTACGCCCGCGTCTGCGGTACAGCCCTTACTCATTACCGACTGTCCCGGACAGCACTTTGCTCACAACCGCCATACCTCCCATCGACCTGAAGGGGGACATCATGGCTTCCAGTCCCGTCTCTGCAACGTTGGACTCCACGTCTGAGGTGACCAGCCGTTCCTCGACCATATCTTCTGGCTCGGTGTCTCTTTCGCCAAAAACGGGCTCTGAAAAAGATTCAAACAACGAGCTGCAGAGCATCCAGCGCCTTGTGAGCGGACTCGAATCAAAACAGGACAGAGCGCGAAGCGTTTCTCCATAATAATTATCATTCGTTATAGTAAGACATGATCTGCATTGGGAATCATTAAGGACATTGATGATACGGATCGTGTACGACGACGCCCTGTTAGCGAAAGCAGGTTTACATAGGCTACGGACCTATAGATTAAAAATGGTCGATTTTAAAATGCACTTTGGTGAAAAACTAAATAAAAAATAGTTGTGTTCTTGTCTTGTTAAATTAAAACAATCTTTTTTTTTTTCCTCTCCTGATATTTGAATAGATTACCGTAGAAGTATTGAAAATGAACAGCTTGACAAGGAAAATGTCACAGGTCGAATAAGCTGCTGCTGTTCTCACGACGTTTTATGTCAAGTTGGGGTGTCAACAGAAAGAAAATATGCACTCTTGATTTGTTCTTAGTTTATTGGATATCTCTTTATCTAATAAAATACTGCTGTGTTTTTAAAAATTAGTTATTATATAGTCTATTGTTTGAAGCCTATCTTTACTGCCAAATGGAAGCAGGCGTTCTGCATGTGTTTTTTTTTTTCTTTCTTTCTTTTTTTTTGGATTACCAGATACAGACAACTACATCCAACGTGAAAAATGACGACGAAGCATTGCGTGCAATATTACGTCACGGGTTTACTTTTATCCCAAGTGTAGACTCTTTTAGCCTAAGTCAATGAGCAAACAGTAACCAAAAGTTCGGACCTTGCAATCGCATAAAATACATGGGTTATAGCCTCAATTAATCAAACTATCTGATATTGAAGGCCACCCGCGGTACACAAAAATCCATTGTTCACATGAATTGGGGAAATGGGAAAGCTTACCGACGGACTCGGTTCTAATGACTATAATGTAAATAATAACATATAATGTAGCTACAAAGTATTTATGTAATTATTTCATATGAAAATTGCGTGTAAATATAATGGAGTTGGTTTCTTCATAGGGGATCTGTTATTAATTTATTGTTGATATACTGTGTAAAAAAAAATCGTTGTGAGGTATCCTCTTTGCTTATGACATTCACGATGACATCCCTCTGACTATGGATTGTATTGAGCCCCATAAAATATCTGCTTTGCTACGTTCCTAGCAGACCCATGTGCCATTGTTCCATACTGTTCTCTGTGTTCAAGTGTTTCTGTTCAAACGCATTAAAGGCGACAAAGCAGTGCGCCAGTGTCTTCATCCCGATTAAATCATCTTCTTTTTATGTCTAACACACAAAAAACCAAAACAAAAAAAATCTTATATGTTCAGAAATACGTTTGTTGCCAGAAGTGTAAAGTAAGATTTTTTGTATATATTTGTGTTTTTTATTTAATTTTGAACAGTTTACATCAGCAGTGTTTTCTTGAAAGTGTCAATAAAAACCTTGAATTAATCAAGATTTAAAATTGGTTGCAAAAAGCGCAAAAGAAGGAGACGAATAATTTGAGAAATCTTGAAAATGTGATCATATTACAAAGAAATATGAAGTTATGAGTGCAGTAGAGAAGGGAGGCTAATATAATTCCACTGAAGATGTCAAATGCATCGTTTTTGCATGCATGTATAGTATGGTCTACAAATCAGATATTCATCAAGGGGTTTTACCGAATGCAGTTAAACTCAGAAATAAAGGTACTAAGCTGTACTTGTGATTGTCTCTGGCGTGGTATTATCAAAGATGGATGGTATGTACCTTTGCCTTTAATATATTAGAGGTATTCAATATGTAGCATAAATAGCTAAAGAGGTTTACTGGTAACATTCGCAAGCTACAGGTTGGTGATGTTTCTCAGGAAAGCTATAGTCTGGCACTTTGATTTCTGAGAGTGTATTATATAGTATGGTGGGTAAAGTAATGAAAATAGCGTTAAAGAAAAAAAAACACTTCTCATTGTGCAAGTGATGTAAGCTGTAAGCTTTGCAAGAGGTCTGAGCTATCTCATAGGTTATTTTCAGTTGATCTATTTTTCTTTCACCAAATTTCTACTAAAATCTCCCCTGGAAGCGGTAAAAGTGAAAGCATCAGTAGGTTCGACCTGTCCTTGGCGGAATTCTTTCCCTTGACGTTAAGCTGTATGGAGCCACTGCGCTTTATGAGGGCCACCGTGGCACCAGCAACCTCAGTGTTTATTTCTAACCTGGAAGAATGTAAAATAACATGTTCGCCCCCTCGTTTGCTCCTGGAGTCACAGGTTTATCAAAGCACCTATCTTTATTTGTATATAGTGTGGTTAATAAGTAACGTCAGTGGCGCTGGAAAATAGAGGTAAACATGAGGCGAACTATCTCAATTGCTCCTTCTATTGCTCACCTGGCGCCTTCGATATCTTAACCGATTTTATTACTCGACAGGCGACAGTGCGTCTGCCGGATAACGTTGGAACGATGTTCCCAGCTGAGGTCAGCTGCTTATCGCCACCCAGTGGTTACAGGGCAAAGTACATGTCAAAGTGCGAAGGGATTGCTCAGTCTAAACACTGTATAAGAATTGTTGGTTAATAGATAGTTTAGAAGTCTTTGTTTAGAGGTTATACAAACGTTGTAGAAACATTATACAAACGTTATACAAACATACAATCAAATTTATTTTGTTTTAACTGATGTTATATATATATATATATATATATATATATATATATATATATATATATATATATATATATATATATATATATATATGTGTGTGTGTGTGTGTGTGTGTGTGTGTGTGTGTGTGTGTGTGTGTGTGTGCTTCTATATCCGTCTCGCAAAGATAACATTCGTAGAATGTCAGTAGATCATCAGGATTCAGTGGGGAAAAAAACTATTTCAGTGTATTTCATTTGCAACAAACAAAATCCACATAACCATTTAAATCCAATTCGATCCAATTTATAATTATATAGCGCTTTTAAAAATGCCGCAAGGCAGAAAAGAAAGAAAATTAGGGAAATCAAAATGAAATCCGTGAGAAATTATGTATGAATCAGAATTGACAGATTTTCCCTGATGAGCAAGCTGAGGGCGACGGTTAACATGAAAAGTAATTTTTTTTTATTATTATTCTGCTGATTCTGACTCTGACGAGAATTTTATTGAAGGCAATGTCACGACATCATTATAAAATTGCTGTTAAGGCGCAGTTAGATTAACTGTATAATAGTGTTAGAAACGTCACATCACCACCCAACATTTATAACGTCCAATTATTTTATGAGACTGTTAACTGCCATAAGTCATTGGTTAGCTATATCACTGTAACCGGTGATGGGGTCAAAGATTCTTTTAAAGTAGATGAAATCGATTGCAATTAACATAAGTGCATTAATTCAACAGCGGGGATTTTGCATTTATTTTCCCACAACCACACAAAAATCAGTCGACATGTTGAATGTCTAAATGATATTCCCAATTCGAAATTAAATAACCCTACAATAATACTCAATCAAATCAGAATCCGAAAGTGGAATTCATTCATCTGAAAGAGTCAAGTAACTGAGAAGTCTGTATACGTTCACGTACAGATTCATGTTCGCAAACGCGGTAGATCTTTTTCATTTGGTTTGTGCGCCATCTAGAGTTTGTTTGTAAATTAGCTGGCTGAACTTTTTTTTGAACATGTAGTAGTAGTAGTAGTAATAATAATAATAATAATAATAATAATAATAATAATAATAATAAATTTAATAACCTAAAGCATATAGAAAATATATAATCCATTGCTAATGTTGATGTATTTAATCACATAGATTTAACTATAAAAGTTACTACTGTATTTTTGTTTTAGTCATTTAATTTTCTGATATTAGTTATTCGTGGGCTATGATTGTCTTAAAGAGATCGTGTGTTTTTTTCTGTTTTATCTGGTAATGTCTATCAACAGTTCAGTGATTAAAGATCTCGAGATGGCGAAAGTTAGAGTACCTCCCTTGCCTCCAGCAAAACAACAAATGCTCCAACAGGCAGCCTATTTGGTGGTGTCCTAACACCATTTTGTGTTTACACGACACTATTCACCTCTTGGGGGGAAATGCCCCGTGATTTACATATATATATATATATATATATATATATATATATATATATATATATATATATATATATATATATATATATATATATATATATATATATATGTGTGTGTGTGTGTGTGTTTGTAGGTCGCCACATTAGGCAATGCATTTAGACATTTGCAGTCAGTTACAGTACTTAATGTAAACTTTATGTATTTATCTATTTGTTTTTACACACCACTATTCCTATTTCCTGGTGTGTACTCTAAAACACCAACTGTTTACGGTTACCCTCTTGCTTGTCAATCTTTAAATGACTGTTTATTTTTATTATTTTTTAAAACACAATTGTTTCCTCTCTGTTCTGACAAACTGATTACATTTTAGTGGGCCATAATGATGACACCTTAAATACTAAGTTTATAATTCTTTCATTGTTCCATAAAGATAGAAATAACTAATTTAATATTTATTACATAATCTTGTTAAAGCTGACATGGCCCGGGTAAATATTTACCCCAATCGTACTAACAAGAAAGGTAAAACAGTTGTGCAAGCAGTAAAATTCGTCCGGTTGACTAATAGTGACCTCTACCGGCGGAATATTGCACCTGCAATTATTTAAGGTGGAACGGCTAATTCAAATTGGAAACTTTGCAGCTAGATGACAGGGAATATATATGGCCACGTGAAAAATAAGTTGTTTAAAGATTTTAGCTAAAGCTGGTTTCATTGCTTCTCTCCTGACCTTTGATAATTCTGCTTTGTATTCTATCTGTCGGAGCTGAAGAACTTACCTTGATGTTCCAGTAGATAAATAATACCAGACCAGAGTTTTACTGGTAACTCAGGCTGTGCTACAACTTGTTCTGGTGTTAGCTGAACCAGCTATCTGGTCTCCCAGCCAGTTCTATTTTGTTGGTCAGATTGCCTTGCAGTCTGAGCTGGCTGGTCAACAGAATTTAAATGGTTTCTTAGTCTAATCAACCGAGCTGGTGAACCTGATCTACTGGAACTGGCCTGAAAACCTACTGTAGAACCCACCTGTAAATATACAAAATCCCTCTAAAACCATGAAACCTATTTAGAGCTATCTTGACCAGGTACCAAGTGCAGTCAGTCTGAAAATGAGTAGAAATCATTCTAAAGCTGTAAAACTAGCCCAGATGATAGAGTGATGACCAAATTTCTTGTTAATGCTTTTTTCCCCATATTTGCATTAACATAGTATGAACCCACTGAAATCAACTAACTGCCTGTTACGATATTGAGTTTATTGAGGTGGGTGTTGCAAACCAGTCCGGTAAGTCTGAGGATTCAGCTACAGCGGAGGCTGTGGTCGAACCCAAGGACCCCGCACGCATAGATCCCGCGGTAGTAGGTTCACCACTGAATGACCCGAAGCTCGCACTGCAATTGAAGCAATTGGACCTTGAGTTTGCCCGTCAGCATTATGAAGCCCAACTGCTTCAATTTCGTATGGTGGAACTCGAGTCTCAGAGGGAAATTAAATTAAAGGAATTGGAGTTGGCGCTAAGGAATAAGCCAGCTTCAGATTCTCTTGTTCGTGACCCTCTATCTCCTGTTCGTGCATCATCCCCTGTACCGCATCCTGCACCTGCAGCCCCTGTACAGGCCAGTGAACCATCACCTGCACCTAGCGGATCTTCAGCTGTAAGTTCATCTGGCTTTAATGTTAGTAAGCACGTTGCTTTGGTGCCGATGTTCAGGGAAAGTGAGGTGGATACTTATTTCCCTGTGTTTGAACGTATCGCAGCCACTTTACAGTGGCCTAGAAGCATCTGGTCTCTTCTTTTGCAATGCAAGTTTGTTGGGAAGGCAAAGGAAGTGTGTTCTGCTTTAAGTTTAGAGCAGAGTTTGGATTATGAAACTGTTAAAAGTGCTATTTTACGTGCTTATGAGCTTGTCCCTGAGGCCTACCGGCAGAAATTTCGTAAGCATGCCAAATCCGTCAGCCAAACATTTGTAGAATTCGCTCGTGAAAAAGGTGTTTTGTTCGACAAGTGGTGTGCAGCCAGTAAAGTCACCACCTTTGATCAGTTAAAAGAACTGCTACTGTTAGAAGAGTTTAAAGATTGTATTTCGGACAAAATCTTTGTTTATTTGAAAGAACGAAAAGTCTTGTCGCTAGCTGATGCTGCCATTTTGGCTGATGAGTTTGTGCTTACTCACAAAACTGTGTTTTCGCCTCCTCGTCGTGATATTACTAATCGTAGCCCTAAGGTTTCCGCTAGCACATCTAAGAATGGTGGTGAGTTCCGTGAATGTTTCTATTGTCATGAATCTGGTCATCTCATCGCTAACTGTCCTGCATTAGCTCGTAAGAACCGTCGTAAAGCACAGAACACTAAGAGTGTGGCTTTAGTTCATGTACCACCGCAGCCAGCTGAAAGTTCAGATTCACTTTCGTCAGTGGACGCTGCTTTTGACCCTTTTATCTTGAGTGGAATGGTTTCGCTTTCGGACACAGATTCTGAGTCTAAGACACAACGTATTCTGAGAGACACCGGTGCTGCTCAGTCATTTATTTTGGAAGGTGTTTTGGCTTTATCTGAGCAGGCTAGCTGTGGTGCAGATGTTTTAGTTCAGGGAATTGAACTTGGTGTGGTTAAAGCTCCGTTACATAGGATTTATCTTAACTGTGATATTGTGTCTGGCCTTGTTAAGGTTGCAGTTCGTCCTCAGTTGCCAGTTAAAGGAATTTCTCTTATTTTGGGTAATGATTTAGCTGGTGGTAAGGTTTCTCACTTGCCTGTTGTAACGGACGCTCCTGAGGTGAATGAAAGTGACGCGCTGTCATGTGAGTTTCCTTCTGTTTTTAGTACCTGTGTGGTGACACGCGCTCAGGCTCGTAAAATGAAGGATGCTGACGATATTTCAGATTCTTTCATATGTAGTGACAATCCAGTATTTGAAGAAGATAAGTTGTCCTCCAGTCCACATGTTTCAATTGAGGATAAGGCCTCCTGCATACAGGAAGATGATTTCGCTACATGGGGCGGTGGACGAGAGCAGTTCGTTGCTGCTCAAAAATCTGATGCGTCTCTTTCTCGTTGTATTGCTACAGCTGTAGATACTGCTGAGTTACTTCAACACTCAATGGCATATTTCTATGATGATGATGTTTTAATGCGAAAGTGGTCACCCTCTGATGTTAAGGATGAGTCAAGGGCTGTTTTTCAAGTTGTGGTTCCAAAACCATATAGAACACAAGTTTTGCGTATTGCCCATGACCATGATCTCTCTGGTCACCTTGGTGTAAGGAAGACCCACCACCGCATTTTAAATCACTTCTTTTGGCCTGCCATGAAGTCTGATGTTGCTAGGTACTGTCGATCTTGTCATGTTTGTCAAATTGTAGGGAAGCCTAACCAGGTTATTCCCCCTGCTCCTCTTCAACCCATACCTATTATGGGAGAGCCTTTTGAGAGGATTTTTTTAGATTGCGTTTGTCTCCTTCCTCGAACTATATCTGGTAATGTGTATCTGCTAACCCTGATGTGTGCTGCCACTAGATATCCTGAACCCATACCTCTGCGTAGCATCAAATCACGTGCCATCATTCGCACCACTTTTGGTTTGCCCAAATATGTTCCGTCAGACCATGGTTAAGGATCTGAAAATGTAGTGGCCGACTCATTATCTCGTTGCTATGATTCAAATTGTGAACAAGATGTTCACTCTTAAGGGAGGGGGTGTTACGATATTGAGTTTATTTGTTTTGTGTCTGGTTATGTGTGCTTTGTCTCTGCTGGTGGGAGGGGGTGTATCTTCCCTTGTTGTTGCAGGTCCCACCCTCTTCAGTGTGCCTGCAATCTATTGGTTGCTGCCCTGCCTGTCCTTTGTTGGTCCTGCCTCCTGCCGGATGATTGGATGTCCAGGAGACTCAGAGGCCTACTTAAGGCCTTCAGACCACAGTGCTTCAGACCGTGTCTTTGCTTACTGTTTTTCTGATGATTATTCGTAAAATTGTATTGTGTATGACCTTCTGCTATGTTTCTGACTTCGTTTTTGTGTTTGCCCTTCTTTGGTTCTGGTTGCCCGATTGTAAATACAATTTGTATATATTTGTACATAGTTTTGTAATTAGTGGCTTAGTAGGGAGTCAACGCCATTTTGTTTACACCCTGTTTTCTCTTGGTTTGTGGTTAGCTAGGGAGTAAGGGAAGAACTTTGTATTTCTTTTTCTTTAGTTTCGGTGCAGGTTAGTTATTTCACTTTGGTACTAGGTAGAGAGCATTTTGTTTATTGTTTTGGCCTTGTCGGCTTCTGAAGCTCGCAGCCACTTTTTGGGGATTTGCTTGTTCACTGTTTGTAAATAAACACTAAGCAAACGCACTTTTGGTCTCACCCCCTTTTTTTTTTCTTTTCGTTTCTTTTTCATTCCTGTTATGGCCCGACCTAGACCGGGGCGTAACACTGCCAAACCCACTGAATGGTTTATGTAAACGACCCCAGATTTTAAAAATAAGTAAAAAAAATACTAATAATAAGACCTTTGTTTGCCCTAAGGTCATTGATATCCCTGGTTTATTCAGTGTATCGACTGAACTGAATATCAACAGACATTGTCACAAGCAGCTTTAGAAAAATTCAGACATAGATTCAGATCCCTAATGAGCTAGCCAGAGGCAACCATGTAGAAAGGAAAACAACTCCATAAGATGAGGAGGAAACCTTGAAAGGAATCAGACTCAAAAGGGAACCCCACCCTCTTCTGGGTGACACCGGATAGTGGGATTATGTTCATTATACTACACAGACATATGATGAAAAGACAAAATGGTAAGGGTAACAAAAGAATGAGCTAACTTTTCTGCAACCTGCATTATATGTCTTGGCGCTGCAATAAACACTGTGTGTAGAGGAGGCATCAATGTAATTAACCTCCTAGTTATAACATGTTTAAAATTGCTAATACAAATAGGTAAGCACACTGATGCCGATGTATTTAATGACATCGGAGACAAATCTCTGCACTCTGTCATTAAATTACTGTTAAACCTTTATGCAATTTTATTTTGATTTAGAAGAAAATTTGAAAAATTAAATATAGCTTTAGATTTGGCCTATAACTGCGTCCTTAGGTCCATGAATGTCAACCCCAGGGATCCATGATGTTTAGCCAGTCAGTCTATCATTTATTTGGTTACAGTCATGAAAATTAGAGCTCATTATTATCATAGTTATAGGTAGTAGAATATTTGGCCAGTTACTTGAATTGACTGCGCTCGATCCAAACCTCAAGAAATAAAACTATGTAGGCCTCTAAATAATGTTAAAATAAATCTAATGACTTTTTAAATGTTAAAAATAAATAAGGCTTTATAACTACAATAAAGGACAACAGTTATTTTAAAGATTATTTCTATTTTGTTTGTTTGTAGGTTTTAACAGATACAGAGATTCCTGACGGAAAACTTTGAGAAAGTTGCAGTAATTTACGTTTCAATTTGAATAAGTATATTTAAACTGTGTTTTATAAATGTATTGTTCATTGTATGTTTTGTGTTTGAATAGTCTGTTCCAGGACCCAGGAAGTGAAGTCCACAACCTTATTTAAGAGTCTGCCAAAATAGATGTAATGCTATTTTTTTTTTTCTGTTAACTTTCTGTATCTGTTTTTCTGTGTGGTTAGTGAACACTTGAATGAACTGTTGATTGTGGGTTTTGTTTTGGGTTATTTTGGAACTGAGATTGCTTTCGTCTTTTTGGACACTGTTAGCTTGATTTTCTTCAGTACTAATCGGAGTTGGTTGTGATTGCTATTTATTGTCATGTCTCAAGTACTGAAGGCGGACGCAAACGCAGGGTGCACAAACACGTTCTCTTTATTGGAGTTCAAAACAAGGAAAGCACGAAACACAAATAAAGAAAACAAACCAAAATAACACTCCCCAGGCTGGGTATGACGCAGGCAGGCTGGTAGTGACAACGTCGTCCTTATGAAATACAAAGTTCCACTGGAAATATAAACTTGAACGGAGGATGGCTGAGCTTCCCTCAGCCGTGACCTTGAACCAGGTCGTTTGCCAGCCTCGCCCTGCCGATATACCTCAGTCCTGGGGGGAGAGACGATACGAACAAGTTTCTAAGACAATTAGACATGGAAAACAAGGTGTGCACGACGGTGAACGGACAGGTGTGTACGGGTTCGGCCGGCCTAAATAGAGACACACAGGGAAGACACAGGTGAACTTAATTTGGTTTAAATAATGACAACAAATACACACGTAGACACACTAGGGGGGGGACAAAGCGCCGGCTCAGTAATCCGGTGAACCCGATCTCTCTCTCCCGGACTGAGGTGGCACAGATGTGACATTTATGTTGGTGGTTGTGGTTTTGTCTATGTTTTTAGGATTAGTAGGGAATTATTATTATTATTATTATTATTATTATTATTATTATGGAAGTGATGGCTCAGCCAGCTAAGGCTCTAGGTTGTTGGTATAGGAATCTGAGTATCTGGGTTTGAGCCTTGCTGTCAGTGGGGTGCCATATCCCAATACTACTCAGCCACTGCATGCAGTGCCAGTACTAGGCCTGGATACAATGGAGGGTTGTGCCAGAAAGAGTATCTAGGGTAAATCCTGTGTCAAAGTTGTGTGCAAATTGGATGGTCCGCTGTGGCGACACCTTGATGTGAGCAGCCGAATGAAAGTTTATTATGATTGAGTGCTTGTTTTTTATTTTGGTAATCTGCCTAAAGTTTTGTGTATTTTTGTTACTGGAAGTCAAATCTGGATTATACTTAAGCAACATCAGATGAGAGGGAGTGCTTTACTGCATAGCTGTGAGTCCATTGTAGGCACAAGGGAATAGTCTGAGTGCAGAGGGCCTCACAGCCATGCTATATCCAGCAGTACAGCACGACTTTGACTATGATATTGCTTTTATACAACAGTTTCACAAACACCATTTATTATCAACAGATTATGATTTGTTTATTTATTTAACCAATTATTTTGCTCGGCCAACACATATCCCTCCATCAGTGGTGTAATTAACTAATTGCAACTAATCAAGCGAGCTACTGACATTTGGTGAAGTTAACAGAGGTAAAAGTTGTTTTATATTTTAAACCATGTAGGTGGTGGACAGTCCAGTAAATCTCATAAGTTTCTCTTTATATTACCTTTTATACCCTTTTAGAATATCATCTCTGTTATCATCTCTGTTAACAACAACCGATTTCACACACAAATCAAGTCTTGCCCTTAATCAGGGGTTCGAGAGGGATTTGAATATCCAATATGTTGGGCTTTGTAGCCATAAATAAAAGAACACAGAGAGTTTAGATGCCATTCAAAACAACTCATAAGCAATTATTGAGCAGTCAAAGGGTTTTCTTTAAGTTAACTTAACAGATGTTTTTTCTTACTGAAGGTGTTTCTGTGGCCTTTTTTGGCAGGCAATTTTTCTCTCGCCAGAATAGCAGACCAAACACCCCACTTTCACCCATGCTGCATCCAGCAGTTGGTGTAATTAAGGATTTTAGAACACCTGGGAAGTGGAGCGATCCATATAATTAAATGTCCCAGTAGTGTTACTGTCCATTATCACCACCTGTGGAAACCTCTAGTCCAATCAGGTATTATTGAACCAACTGTTGTATAATAAATATTGTAGTGCAAATTCCTGTTGGTCCAATATACATCTTTTTTATTTAGTTTTGCCTGTCTGTGTGTTGCTTCCTCTTCTTTGTAGCACATACACACGTGGACAAAATTGTTGGTACCCTTCGGTCAATGAAAGAAAAACTCACAATGGTCACAGAAATAACTTTAATTTGACAAAAGTAATAATAAATAAGAATTCTATGAATGTTAACCAATGAAAGTCAGACATTGCTTTTCAACCATGCTTCAACGGAATTATATTTAAAAAATGAACTCATGGAACAGGCCTGGACAAAAATGATGGTACCCCTAACTTAATAGTTTGTTGCACAACCTTTTGAGGCAATCACTGCAATCAAACGATTCCTGTAACTGTCAATGAGATTTCTGCACCTCTCTGCAGGTATTTTGGCCCACTCCTCATGAGCAAGCTGCTCCAGTTGCTTTTCCAGACAGCATGTTTCAGCTCCTTCCAAAGATGCTCAATAGGATTGAGGTCAGGTCTCATAGAAGGCCACTTTAGAATAGTCCAATGTTTTCCTCTTAGCCATTCTTGGGTGTTTTTAGCTGTGTGTTTTGGGTCATTGTCCTGTTACAAGACCCATGACCTGCAACCGAGACCCAGCTTTCTGACACTGGCCAGGACATTTCTCTCTAGAATCCCTTGATAGTCTTGAGATTTCATTGTACCCTGCACAGATTCAAGACACCCTGTGCCAGATGCAGCAAAGCAGCCCCAGAACATAACAGAGCCTCCTCCATGTTTCACAGTAGGGACAGTGTTCTTTTCTTGATATGCTTCATTTTTCCATCTGTGAACATAGAGCTGATGTGCCTTGGCAAAAAGTTCCATTTTTGTCTCATCTGAGGACATTCTCCCAGAAGCTTTGTGGCTTGTCAACATGTAGTTTGGCATATTCCAGTCTGGCTTTTTTATGATTTGTTTTCAACAATGGTGTCCTCCTTGGTCGTCTCCCATGTAGTCCACTTTGGCTCAAACAACGACGGATAGTGCGATCTGACACTGATGTTCCTTGAGCATGAAGTTCACCTTGGATCTCTTTAGAAGTCTTTCTGGGTTCTTTTGTTACCATTCGGATTATCCGTCTCTTTGATTTGTCATCAATTTTCCTCCTGCGGCCACGTCCAGGGAGGTTGGCTACAGTCCCATGGATCTTAAATTTCTGAATAATATGTGCAACTGTAGTCACAGGAACATCTAGCTGCTTGGAAATGGTCTTATAGACTTTACCTTTAACATGCTTGTCTATAATTTTCTTTCGAATCTCCTGAGACAACTCTTTCCTTCGCTTCCTCTGGTCCATGTTGAGTGTGGTACATACCATGTCACCAAACAACACAGTGACTACCTGGAGCCCTATATATAGGCTCACTGACTGATTACAAGATTGTAGACACCTGTGATGCTAATTAGTGGTCACATTATTTTCAGTATTTTCTAGTGGTACCATCATTTTTGTCCAGACCTGTTCCATTAGTTTATTTTTTTAAATAATTCTGTTGAAGCATGGTTGAAAAGCAATGTCTGACTTTCATTGGTTAACATTCATAGAATTTTTTTTAATTATTACTTTTGTCAGATTAAAGTTATTTATGTGACCATTGTGAGTTTTTCTTTCATTGACCGAAGGGTGCCAACAATTTTGTCCACGTGTGTATTTATAATCCTACACCTTCTGGGATTCAGACTGAAGACTAAATTGTTTGTCACGAGCTAGCCAGACTCATGGGTCTAAATCCATTTCGGAGTTCTTCCCTACGCGCTCCGCTCTCAATCACAGCACACCTGTATCGAATCAAGCAATCAACCCTTGGCTTTATAAGCACACCGAGTGTGTCACTCAGCGCCGCAGTGTCTCGCTCGTGTGCCCCGTGCTTTCCTTGCTAAATCTAGTTCATCGTATTCTTTCTCGTTGCCAACCCCTGCTTACCCTCTCTGGATTTATTCTTTCGTCTTCGCCCTTGGTTACCTCGCTCGTTTTGGATTGATCATCGTGTATGACCCTGACTGTGTTTTTGGATTTCGATTTAGCTATCGCCCCCGGATTTGTTTGTGCTCACAGCTGCACCTCCGTTCAGCGGCACTCACCTCGGATCCAAGCCAACTCTTCGGCGTCCCACGCTCACGCCATTCACCAGCCTCCGGCACCCCAGCAAAGGCAGAACAAAAGACTACGACATCCGCTCTCAGTTCACGCAGCGAAACAGCGCCGAGGAAAGAAAAAATAATAAATCGCCGGGACCATCTCCGAGGATATTCTCGCATGCGCTACTTCCGGGTTCGCGGAGGATTCCCTGACGTCATCACCGCGTGCACTCATTGCATTCTAGAACATTCCCCTTCTGGACCGTTTACACACACACACACACACACACACACACAAATAAACACACATGCATACGTACATACACACACACACACACACACTGCTCTTCCAGCCTTTGTCCATTTTACCCTGGTGCATAAATAAAAGGCTATTCTAAAGAGTAGAATTCTGCTATTGGGTCGTTTCTCTGTCCACGTCCGCCCCTGACAGTACACTGCGGCCATGTCAGACCCAGCAGACGCCTCCCACTCCAGGTCCAGCCTCCGAACCAAGTTCCAACTCCGTGCCACCAGTCAATCAGAGGCCAAATTGCGCCAAACTGTTGCCCAACAGGGTGCAATCCTTAATTCTCAGCAGCAGAGCCTACTGCAGATATCCCACTCGCTATCCCAGTTATCGACTCAGTTCCAACAGGTCTGCTCCGCGCTCCCTTCTGCTCTCACACCCCCAGCTCGGCATGAACCTTGCTTGCCTAATCCCCAGCCCTATGACGGAAATCCTGGTACCTGCCGCTCATTTTTATCACAATGTTCTCTGTTGCTCGAACTCCAGCCTTCGACCTTCCCTACTGAACGCTCCAAAGTGGCGTATATCATAACCCTCCTCACAGGGCGAACCCGCGAATGGGGAACTGCTGTCTGGGACGCTAACGACCCTTGCTGTGTCACCTTTGACTCTTTCACTGAGGAGATGAGGAGAGTGTTCGACCGCTCCCATGTTGGGAGGGAGGCTGCCAGAAAACTACTGGAACTTCGTCAGGGTCCCCGGTCTGCCTATGACTACGCCATTGACTTCCGAACCCTGGCGGCCGCCACTCAGTGGGACGCCCAGGCCCTGTATGACACCTTCATGAATGGGCTCTCTGAGTCGGTCAAGGACCAGCTAACTTCCCAGCAGCTCCCCGAAGACTTGAACGCTCTGATGGACCTTGCGGGCCGGATAGATTCACGGATTAGAGAACGGTATCGCCTCTCGAACCAACCCCGCCTCCAAGCCAGCTCCTCTTCTGCTCCGGTCAGGCCAGCCAGCCCCCCGGCTGAACCAATGCAGGTCGGACGCACTCGGATCTCACCGGAGGAGCGACAGCGACGGGTTCAGGCCGGAGCATGCCTTTACTGTGGCCAGGTCAGACATTTGCGGTTACAGTGCCCGTTAAAAGCCAAACCCCCCCAGTGAACCTAGGCACACTGGAGGGGGGCGCCCAAGAGCTGCTGCCTAGAGGTCGTCCCGTCCTTCCTGTCACACTTCTTCTCCGGAGTCAGTTCCATGTGGCCCAGGCCCTCGTTGATTCTGGGTCCGACCAGAACATGATCAGTGCCACGAAAGTCAAGGAACTGCGCATTCCTACTGTCCCCTTGAAGGCTCCATTATCTGTCCACGCTCTGGATGGAACCCCGCTCCCGCCTATCACCCATCGAACCATTCCAATTACTCTGAGGACCTCAGGCAATCACACAGAAGTGATCTCCTTCCTCATCATGCACCAAGCTCACTCTCAGCTGGTTCTCGGGCGCCCATGGCTTACCCGCGACAACCCACACATAGACTGGCGAAATAACACCATCCTGGGATGGAGCTCTCTCTGCCTGGCCTCCTGCTTGAAATCTGCTCTCTGCCCTACCCTTGCCTCAGCAGCCAGCGATGAGTTCCCGGATCTCTCTGGGGTTCCACACGATTATATTGATCTCAAGGCCGTGTTCAGCAAGTCTCAGGCCATTTCTCTCCCTCCTCATCGTCCCTATGATTGTGGAATCGACCTTCTACCCGGCACAGCTCCACCCCAAGGACGCCTCTTTTCACTCTCTCCTCAAGAAAGGGAGGTCATGGATAAGTACATTTCGGAGGGATTAGCCGCGGGCATCATAAGGCCGTCATCATCACCCGCTGGGGCAGGCTTCTTCTTCGTGGCCAAAAAAGACGGTACCCTACGTCCCTGCATTGATTATAGAGGGTTGAATGATATTACTATCAAGAACCGCTACCCTCTGCCCCTGATGTCCACTGCCTTCGACTTCCTGCAGGGGGCCCAAGGTTTTACGAAACTGGATCTGCGTTGTGCTTATCACCTGGTCAGAATCAGGGAAGGAGACGAGTGGAAGACTGCATTCAACACTCCGTCAGGCCACTACGAGAATCTGGTCATGCCCTTCAGGTTGGCCAACGCCCCACGCGTGTTTCAAGCCCTCGTCAACAACGTCCTCAGGGATTTTATCAACATCTTCGTCTTTGTATACCTAGATGACATCCTCATCTTCTCACGCTCCATCGACGAACATAAGAGGCATGTACGCCAGGTACTTCAGAGGCTCCTCGAGAATCAGCTCTATGTAAAAGCTGAGAAGTGTGAGTTCCACAGTAGCACAGTCTCCTTCCTGGGCTTTATTGTAGCCCCGTCCAAGATTCAGATGGACCCTGTCAAGCTGAAAGCCGTCACAGACTGGCCTGTCCCAACATCCCGTAAGGAGCTTCAACGGTTTCTGGGTTCCGCCAATTTTTACAGGCGGTTCATCCGCAACTACAGCTTGGTGGCTGCCCCGCTAATCTCTTTGACATCATCCAAGACTCCGTTCATGTGGTCAGAACAGGCGGCCAGGACCTTCCTTGACCTAAAGAGGCGTTTCACCTCAGCCCCTATCCTTCTTCAGCCAGACCCTTCTCTTCAGTTTGTGGTCGAGGTTGATGCCTCAGACACCGGAGTTGGAGCAATCTTGTCACAAAGATTTCCTAAGGATGATAAGCTGCACCCATGTTGCTTCTTCTCCCATCGACTCTCTTCCGCTGAGAGGAATTTTGACATCGGTGACCGAGAATTACTGGCGGTCAAGCTCGCTCTGGAGGAATGGAGGCATTGGCTTGAGGGTTCCAAAACCCCTTTTCTGGTCTGGACGGATCACAAGAACCTGGAGTACCTCTGGACGGCCAAACGGCTGAACTCCCGGCAAGCGAGGTGGTCTCTGTTCTTCTCGCGCTTTAATTTCTCCCTGTCTTATCGCCCGGGGTCTAAAAACGCCAAACCAGATGCTCTCTCTCGGCAGTTCTCTCCAGCCCATGATCCAGCACCTGACGCCACAATCTTACCGCCCCAATGCCTGGTAGGAGCGGCCTTACTGGAGGTTGAGTCACGGGTCAAACATGCTCTTCATCAGCAACCCGGTCCTCCTGGGGTACCGCCAGGCAGACTCTTCGTCCCTGAAGCAGAACGATCCCACGTGCTACAGTGGGGACATAACTCCAGACTAGCCTGCCACCCGGGCACCTCACGGACGTTAGCCCTGGTCCAGTAGCGCTTTTGGTGGCCTACCGTAAGAGAAGACACACGCCGCTTCGTGAGTGCATGTGACTCTTGTGCCAGGAATAAAACTAGCAACAAACCCCCTGCCGGTTCCCTTAGACCTCTCCCAATCCCTCACAGGCCCTGGTCCCACATCGCCGTCGACTTTGTCACCGGACTCCCCGACTCAGAGGGGAATACATGCATTCTCACGGTGGTCGATCGCTTCTCCAAGGCTGCCCACTTCGTCCCCTTATCTGGCCTTCCTACAGCCAAGGAAACCGCCGAACTCTTAATCACCCACATTTTCCGGCTGCATGGGCTCCCGACGGACATCATATCAGACCGGGGTCCCCAATTCACCGCCCAATTCTGGTCCGCCTTCTGTAAGCTAATCGGAGCTACCTCCAGCCTATCCTCGGGTTACCACCCGCAGACAAACGGCCAAGCGGAGAGGACCAATCAAGACCTAGAGACGGCCATCCGGTGCATGACCTCTAAGGACGCCCATTCCTGGAGCCGGACGCTCCCATGGATTGAGTATGCCCATAATTCCCTGCCCACATCGGCCACGGGTCTCTCCCCCTTCCAATGTTGCCTCGGTTACCAGCCTGCACTGTTTCCCTCTCAGGAGACAGAAGTCTCAGTCCCTTCTGCCCGAGCTTTCATTTGTCGTTGCAGGTGGACATGGCTGAATGCGAGGTCTAGGATCCGTCGAGCCGTTTCGGCCTTTAAGCAACAAGCCGACCGACGCCGCTCCAGGGCACCGATATATCGCGTGGGCCAAAGAGTCATGTTGTCCTCTCGCTACATTCCCCTCAAGACGACCTCCCGCAAGCTATCTCCCAGGTTTATTGGTCCATTCACTATCACCTAGATCATCAACCCCTGTACTGTTAGACTTCTCCTGCCGTCTACCATGCCCCGAGTAAATCCCTCCTTCCATGTCTCCCAAATAAAACCTCTGGTCTCTTGCCCACTGAGTCCACCTACCCGCCCAGCTCCTCCTCCCTAAATTATCGACGGAAGTGAAGCCTTCACGGTGCATAAGCTATTGAAGGCCCGACGCCGAGGCAGAGGCCTCCAATATCTGGTAGACTGGGAAGGTTATGGCCCAGAGGAAAGAAGCTGGATTCCTTCTAGATTAATTTTGGACCCGGCCCTTATTGCTGACTTCCACCGGCGACACACCAACGCACCAGCCAGAACGCCAGGTGGCGTCCCTAGGAGGGGGGGTACTGTCACGAGCTAGCCAGACTCATGGGTCTAAATCCATTCTTCCCTACGCGCTCCGCTCTCAATCACAGCACACCTGTATCGAATCAAGCAATCAACCCTTGGCTTTATAAGCACACCGAGTGTGTCACTCAGCGCCGCAGTGTCTCGCTCGTGTGCCCCGTGCTTTCCTTGCTAAATCTAGTTCATCGTATTCTTTCTCGTTGCCGACCCCTGCTTACCCTCTCTGGATTTATTCTTTCGTCTTCGCCCTTGGTTACCTCGCTCGTTTTGAATTGATCATCGTGTATGACCCTGACTACGTTTTTGGATTTCGATTTAGCTATTGCCCCCGGATTTGTTTGTGCTCACAGCTGCACCTCCGTTCAGCGGCACTCACCTCGTATCCGAGCCAACTCTTCGGCGTCCTACACTTCTGCCCTCCCGGTGCGACGCTCACGCCATTCACCATCCTCCGGCACCCCAGCAAAGGCAGAACAAAAGACTCCGACATCCGCTCTCAGTTCACGCAGCGAAACAGCGCCAAGGAAAGAAAAATAATAAATCGCCGGGACCATCTCCGAGGATATTCTCGCACGCGCTACTTCCGGGTCCGCGGCGGATTCCCTGATGTCATCACCGCGTGCACTCATTGCATTCTAGAACATTCCCCTTCTGGACCGTTTACACACACACACACACACACACACACATACACACACAAATAAACACACATACATACGTACATACACACACACACACACTGCTCTTCCAGCCTTTGTCCATTTTACCCTGGTGCATAAATAAAAGGCTATTCTAAAGAGTTTAATTCTGCTATTGGGTCGTTTCTCTGTCCACGTCCGCCCCTGACAGTGTTAAAAAATCCAAAAAAATACAGAAAACTTCCTAGTGTTCTATCCTTGTTTTTAGGATTAAACAATAGTAAGACCGTATTCTACCCAAAGTGCTGTTCAATTTTTTCTCTAGAAATACACACGTGGACAAAATTGTTGGTACCCTTCGGTCAATGAAAGAAAAACTCACAATGGTCACAGAAATAACTTTAATCTGACAAAAGTAATAATAAATAAGAATTCTATGAATGTTAACCAATGAAAATCAGACATTGCTTTTCAACCATGCTTCAACTGAATTATTTAAAAAAATGAACTCATGGAACAGGCCTGGACAAAAATGATGGTACCCCTAACTTAATAGTTTGTTGCCACAACCTTTAGAGGCAATCACTGCAATCAAACGATTCCTGTAACTGTCAATGAGACTTCTGCACCTCTCTGCAGGTATTTTGGCCCACTCCTCATGAGCAAGCTGCTCCAGTTGTTTCCGGTTTGAAGGGTGCCTTTTCCAGACGGCATGTTTCAGCTCCTTCCAAAGATGCTCAATAGGATTGAGGTCAGGGCTCATAGAAGGCCACTTTAGAATAGTCCAATGTTTTCCTCTTAACCATTCTTGGGTGTTTTTAGCTGTTTTTTGGGTCATTGTCCTGTTGCAAGACCCATGACCTGCGACTGAGACCCAGCTTTCTGACACTGGCCAGCACATTTCTCTCTATAATCCCTTGATAGTCTTGAGATTTCATTGTACCCTGCACAGATTCAAGACACCCTGTGCCAGATGCAGCAAAGCAGCTCCAGAACATAACAGAGCCTCCTCCATGTTTCACAGTAGGGACAGTGTTCTTTTCTTCATATGCTTCAAGTATAATTAGCAAAATTTGCCTTGGCAAAAAGTTCAATTTTTTCTGTCCATAGGACATTCTCCCAGAAGCTTTGTGGCTTGTCAACATGTAGTTTGGCATATTCCAGTCTGGCTTTTTTATGATTTGTTTTCAACAATGGTGTCCTCCTTGGTCGTCTCCCATGTAGTCCACTTTGGCTCAAACAACGACGGATGGTGCGATCTGACACTGATGTTCCTTGAGCTTGAAATTCACCTTGGATCTCTTTAGAAGTCTTTCTGGGCTCTTTTGTTACCATTCGGATTATCCGTCTCTTTGATTTGTCATCAATTTTCCTCCTGCGGCCACGTCCAGGGAGGTTGGCTACAGTCCCATGGATCTTAAATTTCTGAATAATATGTGCAACTGTAGTCACAGGAACATCTAGCTGCTTGGAAATGGTCTTATAGCCTTTACCTTTAACATGCTTGTCTATAATTTTCTTTCGAATCTCCTGAGACAACTCTTTCCTTCACTTCCTCTGGTCCATGTTGAGTGTGGTACATACCATGTCACCAAACCACACAGTGACTACCTGGAGCCCTATATATAGGCCCACTGACTGATTACAAGATTGTAGACACCGGTGATGCTAATTAGTGGACACACTTTGAATTAACATGTCCCTTTGGTCACATTATTTTCAGTATTTTCTAAGGGTACCATCATTTTTGTCCAGGCCTGTTCCATGAGTTAATTTTTTTTAATAATTCTGTTGAAGCATGGTTGAAAAGCAATGTCTGACTTTCATTGGTTAACATTCATAGAATTTTTTTAAATTATTACTTTTGTCAGATTAAAGTTATTTCTGTGACCATTGTGAGTTTTTCTTTCATTGACCGAAGGGTACCAACAATTTTGTCCACGTGTGTAATATAGATATTTCTCATGTGTAATAAAATGCCCAAAGATAACAATGTATGTGGCTAGAATGCATGATGAAAAATATAGAGCTTGTCTGTAACTTGCCACTTGTAGCAAATAACTGGAATGTACAGAACAATCTGAAGTTATTGTACAGTAATATTCTGAATATCCACCAGATGGACACATTTGACTGTTTTAAACTGGATTATGTTTCCTATTACTGCTTAGTCTTAAGGCTTTATGCAGGTGTTAACTTTACAGCAGCCTCTGATCTTTTCGCAAATATTACCATTTGAATATACACACACACACACACACACACACACACACACACATTGAGCTGTAGAAAATGGTGGCCTGTTCACATTTAGTCATGTGTGTGTGTGTGCATGCGTGTGTGTGCACGTGCACGTGTCACCTAACTGGAGAAGAGATGGGATGCACTATGAAAAAAGGCCAAGCTTGGGAAGACTGTGTTACCTCTGGAAAATTTTCTGCAAGGAATCCTTGGGTCCTGGTATTCATATGTATGCTGCTTTGCCTCACGTCCCCTACCTCGTTGCAGACCAAGTACACCCTTTCAGAGCAGTGATATTTCCTGATGGCAGTGGCATTTAGCAGGATAATGTCCTGCAAATTTGTTTAGAAATTGTTTTACAAACATGACAATGTGTTGACAAAGAGTTCAATGTGTTGAATTGGCTTCCAATTTCCCCAGATCTTAATCTGATCCATCACCTGTGGGATGTGCTCAAAAGTCTGATCAGTGGAACCCCCACTTTTATCTGAAGACTTTCCATAGTTTAAGTTAGATTTTATATTGATGCATATATTGGTCCACTGTCACAACCTCTGCTGGAATAACAATTTCATTAGTATTGTTGCTGTTAAAGTGCACAATGCAGACAAGTGGAATGAAGCAAACAATGAACTGTCTCAGTGTGGTTGTACTAAATATAAACTCTTTTGAAGCACACCAATCAAATTAGTGGAACAGAATTAAATGTTTAATGGGCTATAACAGCGAAAATCTACTCCTCTACTTTGCTGTTAATTGTTTTTATATCACTACACCAGTAGATGGCACAAGATAACCTGTATGGCTGAGTGAGTCCCTCATTAATATAATTGTGGACCCAAATATCCAACTTTATTGAAAGACAAGTTAATGAACTAAATAATTCATTGACCCTGCTGTGGCTAAATGAATGTCAATACACCCATAGGTGGTTGTTTCCCAAACTGTTGCCGCAAAGTTGGAAGCATGCTGTTGTCCAGAATGTCTTGTGAACTGTAACACTAGAATTTTCCTTTCCTGGAAGTAAGAGCTCAAGAAACCTATTTCAGCCTGACAGTGCCACTGTGCACAAAACACAAGCACACAAGCCATAACTTGCTCAATGTAGCACAGTATTTTGAGTAACCCAAAATAACTGAACACCTTTGGAAAGAATTGGAATGCTCACAGACACGACTAACTAATCCTTGTGTGGATCAGCGACCACAAATCCTTTCAGCTATGTTCAAAATCTATTGTAGAGCCTTCCCAGAAAAGTTGAGGCAACTATAGAAGCAAAGACAGGCCAACTCTGGAACAGAATGCTCAACATGCACATATTCAGTAAGTGTAATGACGTGGTGAACACAAACAAATAAAACCTTCTTAAAAGTAGGCTATGCATATGTATGGGACAGTAGTGCTTTGGTTTGCCATGTGTGTGTGTGTGTGTGTGTGTGTGTGTGTGTGTGTGTGTGTGTGTAGAACTAATATCATTAGGCCTAATATTGTTAGTATTATCTCCATAATGTTCATGCAAAAAAATCTAATGAATAGTGAAAACATAACTACATTACAGATGAATGGGCTTGTTTTTATTATTCAGTCGAATGTTTGCTATTATAAAATATGAAACAAATAATTATGAATTCTCTTAATACTCATTGTCATTCACTTTAGGGTTTTCTTCCCTTGTTGCTTTAAAGTGTTGGCTTGTTTTCATTCACTCATTTGGGTAAAAAAAATATCCTGAGTACAGGTTTGCAGGGAGCCTGGGAGAACATGCAAACTCTATGCACACAGACCAAAGGTGAGAATCAAACCCTTGATCTGGAAGTGCACAGTGTCCACAGTGCTAACCACTACGCCGCTGTGCCACCAGCTTCTTTCCATACATGATCAAAAAAATATATCATGCAGCTTAAACCCTGATTTTTTTTTTAAAGAGTCCAGCTAGGGGTAACACAGTGGAAAACTAAAGACTGTAAGCTACAAACAAGACAACACTAAGCTTGTAAGCATACAATACTTTATAAACACAATGGACAACCCAATGAGTTTAAACAGATCGCTCAGACAGAATTAGTAAGCAACAAGTAAACCTAATGTTCTTCCATGGTAACTGAAAAAGATTAAAATATTTAACCAGAAGCCACAAATTACAATATACAGTAATGAACACACACAACACAGAATATGAGCAATGGCATAACCTCAGGAGACAACACAGCACCCACTGTTGCTTTTTGACCCAGAAGAGAAAACTGGGAGGTGGAGCTTGAATTGAGATGTGGGATCAGGGATAGACTCAGGGAAAGAAGTGAAGATTAAGTGGAAAGAACAGACAACACAGAAATAGTGAACTTGCAACAACAAAAAAAGCCTGCACAGGCTAAGACAGACATAGGAGTTAAGACATACTATGATTTTGTCCAGACACAGAGGTTAACTTAGGAATAAAGGTCACATCCACAGAGCCGTCAACAACAATAAAGCAGGAATCCACAGAAAAGCTGAGGCTCAGGGACATGTTGACTGGCCCACACTGGGAGAACCATCAGGGCCACCTGGAGTTGTGATTATATATGTAGACAGCGGATTCTGGAAAAGAAGCAAAGCTCACAGATCTTTCTTATGTCAGCAAGCAGAGAATCCAGATGGGCCAATAAGTTGCTGCAATGCAAGGGCACAAAGTCAGAGTAATGTTCCATTGAGGTTGGTGAGCCTGATCTCATTTATTGGACTGTTAGTTAGGGTTTGACTGGTTGCAGGATGAGTCAAAAATGAAAAGGTATTTGGGCAGACCTGTATGCCAGTAGAACAGGGCTGTGGGTCATAGAAGTCACACATTGGCAATGCAGAGATTTCCCAGCTTGTCTAGCAAGTTATTTTTTCATCACATTGGTTTACCAGGAGTATGATGCGTGTAGGCTTTCTACTGTTTAAATTAACATGCTTTAAGCAATCCCAACTATAAAGTATTTGTACAAACCTGCAGCAACATTGTGTCAAAACACATATCAACCAATATGGAGTTGTTCCCCCGTTTGCAGCTATAACAGCTTCCACCCTTCTTGGAAGGCTGTCCACAAGATTTTGGACAGTTTCTGTGGGAATTTGTGGCCATTCATTGTGTAGAGCATTTATGAGGTCAGTCACTAATGTTGGATAAGAAGTTCTGGCTCTTAATCTCCATTCCAGTTAATCCCAAAGGTGCTTGATGTAGTTGAGGTCAAGGGCTCCATGTGGGCCAGTCAGGTTCTTCCACACCAAATTCATCAAACCATGTCTTTATAGTCCTTGCTTTGTGCACAGGGGCACAGTCATGTTGGAATAGAAAAGAGAATCTCCAAAACTGTTGCCACAAAGTTGGAAGCATAGCATTGTCCAAGATGTCTTGGTATAATACTGAAGCATTAAGATTGCTCTTCACTGGGGATAAGGGGCCTGATTGAAACACCTGAATTCAATAATTAACAGGTTTGGACATACAAAATACAAAATACTTTTGTCCTTATAGTGCATTTGTGTTTTATAAATTTAGAGAGGCTGTTTCTTAAAGTTAAATAAATAACGTATTTGATTATGGAATTGGGTACTGTAAATAGAAGCTTAAAATACAAGGCATATACAGTGTCCATACTTACTGATAAGGTGGTTACACTACTATTTTGTCTATTTTTATCAAATAAAACCAAATACATTTTATGTGCAGGTACAAACAAACATAACTGCAAAACATGACAAAAAACTCTCCCATCTTTAGTTGGGGCCATTACTTAGCTAGTAACGTAGCTAAGGTTGAGTACCTTGCAGTGGTGTTCCTGCCTTACATGGGTGAGCCTTCGAGTGACCACAACCCTAATCAAAACATGTACAATAAAATAAATAAATAAAAATGAACCGACAAATGAAGAAAAGTAGATATAATATAAACCACCACAGAACTGATAGTGTTGTTCCAAAGAGAGGCCATAAATATTGAGTAAAGGACATCTAGAGCAAGGCAGTACAGTTCAGGGTAGTCGGAACCCCCAGATTAGGTGAGACAGAAAATGCACAGATCCTCCTCACTCTCATGGACCTCCCCTGACCAAAACCTTCAGCATATAATTAATTACCACTGTATGGCTCTTTTTACTTCTAAAATAACACTTTTATAATAATTATTATTGTTGTAGTTGTAGTTGACCATAGAATGCTTGATGCTGTGTTTATTATGGTCAAATTTTGGGAGACTACCTATGCAGCAATTTTGTTCACCTCTCAAGCGTTTTCAACTCTAGCACCACCATCAGGAGGAATTTCGACATACATCGAGGGGAATAATGCCACCATGCAAGGTTTACTCCTAAATCTTTATTTATTTATTTAGTTAGTTAGTTATTCTTTATTGGTCATGTTATGTCCACCATATTGTGTTTTCCATCATTTCAAGTTTGTTTCTCCATGTATAGAAGTACAAATCTACAAAGTTACAGATCTACAAATGTCCATCATGACAGAATTGAAATTGCATCAGTGTAAAACCAAATCTATTATGGATCAAGACTGTTTTTTAATATATGTTTTGCTGTAAAATATATAAATTTGAGCAGCACAATGACATAGTGGTTAGCACTGTCGCCTTTCACTTTCAGGGTTCAGGGATCAATTCCTACCTTGGGTCGAGTTTGTTATGTTCTCAGGGTGTACCCTGCCTCATGCCTAAAGTCTCAAAGTACTGTACATATACAGATACACACACACACACACACACACATATGTAGTCATATGTGGCCCATGCAACCTGCAACAAAGTTAGGGTCAATAATTAAACCTATTACAACTGATGTCCATTAGAGGGCACTACAGCATAACAGGACAGCTTTGGACTGCCTATCAACAATGATTTATATCATGATTGAGTTATTCCACTGAATAATTATTAGTATGAGAATTAATCTACTGTTACAACATATTAGGATGGTATTGCAAAGACACTAGCTATCACATCTAAATAGAAAATATATATTGCTCCAAACATCATACTGAAGCTCTTTCAATACATTAAATTTTAAGCAGTCTCATATATGACCCATGGACTTGTACATGTATGTGCACATGGCTACATGGTATATTTGTGTGTGAGGGTGTTGGGGAGGGAGTGTGTTGGTTTGATGAAGCCAATAGTGAGATGCTTGTGGAAATGAATAGGGGGAAAAAGCAGGGGACCAGGAAAGCGGAATGTTGGTCCGTGTGATGTGATTGTTAGCAGAAATGTGTCAGCCCAGGCCCACCAACCCCAGAGCCCTTGGCCCCAGACAGGCTGTGGAGTTGTGAGTGAGGCGTGAGGTATGGGGGACGACGCTGCTGAGCACTGTGCTGTAGTAAAGACCCCAGATACCTTATCAGCTGTGCCTTTAGTGGAACAAGCAAACAGGGGACATTTGGCCCTCCTGGATGACCATGTGTGGCCATTTCAGGTTCTATTAAGAGCCAGACCATTACTTCAGTAGCAAATGTGTTGCTCATTAGGAATTCTGATCAACATTTTGATTTGTGTGAAGCTGCTTTGTTGTATAGACTACAATACGGATAACTCTAAATCTATACCAGATATCAACAATGCACCAGAAATTATAGTTATATAATGCACATAATGCTCAATGCTTAATTACATAAGGAGGGCAATATGATCCACAGAGTCTGCTAAATTTAAGAAAGAACAGCCTAATGACAAATGCTGCACATGTTCTAGTGCAATGTTCTCTTCAAACATTGCTTTAATCTGGATGCACTTTCATTCTCATATGCATGTCTGCTCTATTTAGCCATGTTCATTAGGATAGAAAAAGCACAAACAATATCCAGATCAGCAACCATACTCTCAGATATGTGATACACATGAGTGCTGAGTGTTGATGTTGACTTAAAAGTCAAATCCCGTAGCTCTTTCCATTAGGGGCATGTCTCTCATATATGGAAGATCTATTAGGTGTTGGGATTTCTTCCCATCACTGATGATTCAAAACAAGCTTAAGCGTAGATTATTCTAGATTCTTAGTAGATTGCACAGACACACACAAGCATGTATGCACATGCAATGTACATATGTATGTGTGATTGAATGTTTCAACATTATGCACAAGAAACACAACTTTCATGAAAACTGAACCAGTGGTGGGTCTCTTTGGCCTGTTTCTCATTTGCCTGCTTACACTGCTTTCTTCCTCATTGAAGCCAATATGGGCAAGTTAATGTGTGCACCATCTAACTTGCAACCAGCTGCCACCTTAACCCTCTCTTATTACCCAAGCATGTGTGCACCCTCATTATGCGTACCAATATGATTAGACTTCACAAACTGGTCTTGTCAGCACGTCGGAAGTAGTAACTTTCATTCCACTATGCTTCCATGGGCATTTGCTAAAGTGACTCACTCGTTAAGCTTTTTTCTTTCTGTCTCCAAATAGCCTATGTGTATTTGCCTTAGTCGCTACCACAAGTGACTCAGAGCCAAGTTTACAGGACTATCTCTCAGTGGTATTCCAGTTTAAGCAATATGCTCAGGGTGATTGGACTGGAAAATCGTATGGCTGAAATATATGACACAAAATGGCATCAATTATTTTATGAAAATGAATTTGCCATTATGAAAGTTTCATTCATATTCTACTAAGTGCTTTAAATAATAAATTATATAATAAATGCACACTTGCACACAAATACATACATGCATGCATACATACATACATACATACATACATTTGTTGCACAGTGCAACATCAACCGGCTAAAATGCTAAAACAAAGACATGCATGTTTCTTTAGTATACCTATTTTTACATTAATTATTTTAAGGAATATTATTTTAATTAACGTTATTCAAGAAGTTACAGCAGTGACATCAAATTCAAAGTTAATAAAAATAACTCTATTTCTGTTTAGTTTTAGTCGGACACCCTGTTACTAAAGGAATAAAAGTTTTTTTTTTTTTTTCTAAAAAAAAATACGAATTCAAACTTGCTATTATTCAGATGTTTTTTATTTCATAAATGAGCAGCTTTTGTGGCGAACTCTTAATTCCAATATAATGCGCTGGCTAAGTAACAGTAATTATGCTAATTTCCTGATTTGGGGCATGGATAACATTTCCTTCGAACCCTTTTAGTTTCCAACATCTTTAATCAATTCATACTAATTACTAAAATATATATTTCAGAGACTGAGCTCTTATTTCTTCAGGGTGTATTCCCACATTGCTCACAGTTGTCCCGGGATAGACGGATTCACTGCGACCCAGAACAGGGTAAAGTGCTTATTGGGAATAAATTAATTAATGAATGAGTGAATGCATGAATGAATGAATGAATGAATTAATCAATTAATTAAACAACCGGCTACATTACATTCATACTACAGAAAGTTGGCTGTTCTAATTTCTTTTAAACGCTGAAGAATAAATAGGGGCAACTTTGGGGTATTGTGCCGTTTTTATTTATTTTATTTATTTATATCCGTGTGACTTTTCATTCTTTTGCTGCTTGTTTTTTTTTTTTTTCAGCTCTAATATTTATCGAGGCAATCTATAACACATAACGAAATGCTTGATTCCCTAGGAGAATATATTTGCCCAGCATTCTGAGTTTAACATTTGGTTGTTGTTTTTTTCCGTTGTGCAGCGCAGTGGATTTGTTCATTATTAGTATTATTAGTAGTAGTAGTAGTAGTAATAGTAGTAATAGTAGTAGTAGTAGCATAGAATATTTAGAATTTCTAATGGTTTTTAGTTAGCTCGTTTAATTGGAAGTACGTATACATTTTCCTCAAATATTGAGGGACAGTTTATACAGGGTAATGGCAAATATGTTTTCGCGTTTAATACACTCTTAATTATGTCTTATTATAGTAACGTATTCTGAGAATATCTACAGCGACATCTTCATAAAGTTTGTTAGGATCCTGTTATTTAGGATGAATTATTATTATTTTAAAAAAATATTTAGGATAAATAAAATACTCATGGAGGTAAAAATGCGTTTTGTGAAGCAGATTTGCAAATCGGGCGACAATCAAAGAAATCTAGCTAATGCACATATTCTAGAAGGAGTACACAAACTGTATATGTATTTGTAGAATGAGGTAACCTTTTTGCAAAGACATTTTACTTGCCTTCATATTACACATAGTACATATACACATATATATCTATCTATCTGTGGGGGGAGAGAGAGAGAGACAGAGAGAGAGAAAGGTTTTTTTCTCAAATGATTAAAAAGTTGCACACAATAAAAAGAACGGATTTTTACTTATTCCTGTAAAACGATTTGTGTACTGTAGCATAATTATTAAACGTTGCTTTTGTTGCACTTTACAGATTTTTCATTAGGTTTACATAAATTGTAGTTTTAATCAAGCATTAGCATTGAACAAATGAGGAGGTATAATCCGTTTTACCAAACAAAATGTATATCAAAATTCAGACATATTTTCATGTGTTTTTCCTTAAGGTTTTTAAATTAACGGTAAACTATGTTTGACTGTGGTCCCATCCAGATATTGGCCAAAATTTTACCATTTTAACGAGTTACTGTTCTTTTTTTTTTATTATTATTCATACATTCATTCATTTAAAACCATGCTAAAATAAACCAATAGTTTGCGCACGGACTCTCTGATAACCACGGCAAATATGAATCTAACATCAAATCTAAGAGTTCACTAACGTTTGTGGTATGTTTCTTTTAAACCGTTTTGTGGCACCTGTTGACATTGACATGGTAATCTGTCCAGTAGGAATTTTATTGTCTGACAACGACAAGGGTATAAAAATTAGACTCATAACAGAAATGCGTAAATAGCCCACTGCTGACTGACTGTAACGCAGGTCTAATCTTACCTCCTGTGTGCATAGTCTCTAGTCTCCTGTGTGCATAGTCTTAAATGTTCTATAAGAGCTCACTGGATAATCAAGTGTTCGTAGCTATTGAAAGAATTTGTACATGAAAGCATTTTCTGGTAGGGAAAACTAGCATACTGTTGGGCTCTGCCCATATTTAACTTTTTTTTCCCCCTAGAATCCTTAAGGTTTCTAAATTTTCCAGTAGTCTATTCAAATGTAAGACAGTCTTAGCCGGATATTGGTGGGAATACACTTAGGCTATGGTTAGCGAAAATTGCCATGCACTAGTGCCACAAAATGACGCGTTAAAAAAAAAAGCTACAGCAAGAATTAGTTTGGTAAACATTTCTTTGAACATTTTGATAAAGGAGCGATGGATCTCATATGATTTTATGTTTGGTCATCAAAATAAGTCGGTTCAGGAAAATTTATAATGCTGATTTGAATAATTTCTTCTCTAGATCTTGCTATAACGTTATGTATTTGTGACTCTATGTATTTTTACAGATTAGAGGCACTGAGTCTCGTGAAGAGAATGACTAATGCTAACGATTTAGCCAGCACAGTCAGATGTGGAAGACGTGTCAAAGTGTGTGTGTGTGTGCGTGAGTGCGTGCGGGCGTGCGCGCGTGTGTGTAAACTTCACCGAAAGCATGCTCCAAGCTATAAAGTTTATTAGAAGAAGAATATATTAGCATGCATTTAGAAGGCTATGCATTTGGTGAGTTTAGAACAGCCCGAACAGTGTTTGCTAAAATATTTTATGTGAGCTCCAAATGTATTTGTTTGTGTGCGAATAAAATAAAAGTGATTGTTGTTATTACTAGTGTTGTTGTCGTGGTCGTCGTCGTCGTTGTTGTCGGTAGTAGTCGTGATAGTCGTAGAGTATTAGAAGTACTACTACTACTTTTTCAAACAGTGCCATCGGTATCTTTTGATTTTTTTTTGAAGTAATATGTTTACTCCGTTACGTTTAAGTAATTTTGTTACTATGTTACTATTACTATGTTACACTGCATATAACAGCAATGTAGGTAAGTCTAAATTAAATTTAGATTAAATTAATCAACATTCAATAAAATGTATTGATTAATATTGCTTGAAAACATTTCTGATAGGGAAAACGAACGTATTGTTGACCTCCGCGTAGAATCATTTACGTTTTCCTAGAATCCTTACGGTATCTAAAGAAACAAATAAAGAAATCGTTTCATACCCCACAACGTTATTTGAAGATCCGAAATGCAGTTTTTCATTTTTTTTTTTTTTGGACGCGTTCAACAAATACCTTTACTTAAACGAAGCATAAATTAGTCGCCATTTTTGAAGTAATGAATAAATAAATGTTAATGGAATGACATTATTATAAGGCAAACAATTAGCTGGGTAATTAGCACAAGCAACAGTTGTAGTGATTGTTGTAAACCAGGAATAATAATCCATTGGTTTTATTTAAACTGTTACATTGACTCATCATGTTCTCGGCGTTTCCTGTTCTCATTTGTCACTGGCTAGTTTGTGGTGACTTGGATTTCATCGTGAATGCTCAAGTTGCAAGTGTCACTCACAAGTGTTACAGCGGTTTCGCGGCCTATTGTCTAAATTCCACCGTAAGCACTATGTCCTCAAACGCAGTGCTCTTTACACAGGCGCAGACCTGTTCGCATTAGATTAATCATTGATGATCTCACTTGTGGGATGCAAGGAAGTTCACGCACCAGAAGAAGGCCACGGTCCTTGGTTTGATATGCATTATATAGGTAATAAAGTGTGAATACTGGAGGTCCTATCACGGTGATACAAAATAGGAATAAATACAATGGTCACTATTGGCCTCCACGGCCCCTAGTTGGACTACAGGCGTCCCTAGATGGATGGATGGAAATATGTTATAACCTACGCACTTTATAATTTCTAATGAAAGAACTTTTGTACAGATAGCCAGCCTGTATCCTTACTTGTCTGTGGTCATTGCGCTTAGTTCTCAAGTTCTTAGTTCTCTATTTATTTGTCCCTATTTTTAAAAATGTTAAGTTAACTTCCTATACCGACAAACTCTGGATTTCACGTCCCACTGATCTGAGATCTTAAAGACAAAATGTGTCAGAAATTACATTTCCATCATATATAGGTCGAGCTGTTACAGTATGCACGGCTATCAAGATCAGGACAAATCACTTGATAGCCTAATGGACCGTCAGTTGCGCGCCTTCTCGTCTGTCTTAGAGGAGAGAGGGAGAGAGAGAGAGAGAGAGTGTGTGTGTGTGTGTTCGTCTGTGTGTGTGTGTGAGAGAGAGAGAGAGAGAGAGAGAGAGAGGGTGGAGAATATGAGGACAGCGAAACCAGACGCGAACCAATACCATTGCAGCACAGCATGTCCACGGCGCTTCCGTTTTCCACAACGTCTCACTCACCGACTAGCTGAGCAGCATCAGGCGGAGAGAAAGTGTGCAAGAGAGAGAAAGAGAGCGAGAGAGAGAGAGAGAGAGAGAGGAAGGCGGTGACAGAAGTGGCCTCCTTGACGTGATGGTATTCCTTAACCGATGGTATCCGCTAAACAGGGCTCGCGGAAAAACGGGTACAACGGTGTGAACGTCAGCGCGTGGTCTCCTCCATCATCACAATCTTTTGGAGCGAAGCGTAAACACTCAATCGTTGGAGATTGTGGAAATTAAGGAAAAGAATTCCATGGGTTCGCAGAGTAGTGGTGCGTGAGCTGGCGATAATTATCGCGTTAAAAACCAAAAACAAAACATCAAGCGTAACGGAAAATTACGGAATTTCGCACCAATCTGTGTAGAAGGTAACATGATTTCCGAAGCTGTTTTGCTGTTTCTAGTTCTCTTTATCTATTGTTGCAGTGAACCATAAACAAATCTAGGCCCTCGGTATCAGTATGTCTGTATGTAGGTTGTACCTCTGGTGAATCTGTTGGCTACTCATGTTGGACAAGATTTTAAAATTGTTTCAGTCAGACTGTCATTTATCAACTGAAATGGCCTATACAAAGCATAAAGCTCTGCATGACAATCAAATGCTTAATCAAATTCTTGTCTAATGTTAGTATAATTGACTAACTCATGTGTATTGTGTGTATTATTTATATGTGTTAACTTGTGAAGATTGTATTATTATTATTATTATTATTATTAATAATAATAATAATAATAATAATAATAATAATAATAATAATAATAGTGGTTCAACAGATTAAAAAATAATAAAGCTAAGTATAATTTTCTGAAATAACTTTTCTTTCTTTCTTTCTTTTATAAAGAAAACTTATTTATTCATTGAAAAGTATAGAACAATGGTCAACACATATAATATAAGCTTACTACAGAATTAAAAAAAACTTTAAAAGATTATGTAGCTCGCTATTAGATTCGTTGAATGTCGTGTGTTCGTTTGATTTAAAGCAGGCCTGAATTATTATTATTATTAGTAGTAGTAGTAGTAGTAGTAGTAGTAGTAGTTAGTGCTATGAATGTACAAGACCATTTGGTTAAAAAGGATTTAATCTGCCTTTCTCAGAAATGCGTCAGATAATATTCCATACTTTTTGGTTTTATAGTTTTATACTAATAAAAGGACAAACGCGTCTTCAAAAAAAGTTGGTATTTGATCTAACTGTTGATTCCATGTCTATTTGTTTTATTCTTTATTGTCATCTAGACTTGAGGTATAGACAGCAGTGGCGGAATAGGCCTTCTGACATGGCTGACAACGAAGAAGGTTCTGGGCTGCAAAAATCTCCAAATGATCCAGATTCAAAGGATTTAAATGAGAGTAAAGCGGATAAACAAAATGGAAGTTCCAGCAAATCTCCATCATCCCAAACAACTTATATTCAACAGGTTGGGATTGCTTGTGTGTGTGTGTGTGTGTGTGTGTGTGTGTGTGTGTGTGTGTGTGTGTGTGTGTGTGTGTGTGTGTGTGTGTGTGTGTGTGTGTGTGCGTGCGTGCGCACAGGCTTAAGGAACCAAGAAACCTATAAGTCTTCATCTCTTTTATTTTTTGCATGGAAAACGAGTGTTGAAATAATACATACAATTAATTTCTTTTACAGAGTTTAATTATTCCTAGTTGGCGTCAATATTGGATTTTTCTTCATTTAGTTCCAAACTACAGTTCCGATATCGAATATAACAGAATGCTCAGAATTACTTTATAAGTAATAGCTAGCATAGTCGATAGTATTGGTCAAATCTGACATTTAGAACGTACAAAGACTTTGAAATCATGTTGCAGAAAAACATGAAAACGTGTAATAAGCGCAAACACAATCATATTTTTTTTGTTTGTTGCATGTTTATATCGTCAAAAATGTGACATTGCTCTAATGTTTTTAAACGTATTCTCTTTTTATATAAAAACACTATACACAACTCTACACATTACATCTAAGCTAAATAGTTTGTTCTTATACCTCGCATAATATTATTCTAACATTCTAAAATGTATTTTATTGTAGGAAACTGAGTTTTCATTGTAATTATTTTTTTCTTGCGCAACTCCAGTCCTTTGTTATGCCCAGCATGTGGTGTTCAGAGGGTCCAGCAGATGATGATGATGATGCTTTATTTGTTCATGCTCTATTCTGAACTGTGTGTACTCTTGTAGGGAATGGAAGGAATAAAAGTTTACTTACACGAACGTGACCTTTGGATGAAATTCCATGAAGTAGGAACGGAAATGATCATCACCAAAGCAGGGAGGTAGGTCGCCTTATGTTCCACAATAACTAACATTTTGTCCATAACTAAACGGAGAATTTAGGCCTATATACCTTTTGAAAAATATATAGAACAAAATGCATAATGCAGCGTTTTTCACCATCGTATCATTGGTCGCTACGAGCCGTGTTTCTGAATAAAGGAAAATCTAATCCTGACTTAATTCAATTATAATTAATATATAATTAATTTCTGTTTTTAACTATCCTTCATACGACCACTTTCTGGTCTCTAGTGGATTTTAAGTGTTTGTTCTATCTCCGAGTGCTTTCTGTATGTTTTTGTATATAGTATTACTCTATGGTTTACATAACCCTAATCCCAGTTTCTCCCCTTATATGCTCACATCATCATTTAGCTGGCCAAAGATATTATAGGATTATTGTATGAGGCTTTGAAGTGCACTTTTTCAAGTTAAAGTTCCTGTTTTTTGCAACGGCATTTTTGTTGTAATATTTAACGTTTGTGTTTGCAGCGAAATCAATTAACTGCAAATTTTGAACTGTTAAACTTGCAGTTAGCTGATGTAGCGTTGAAAGCGTTAAAAACTAGAATTGTCTGAATTTGTTTCGTCTATACATTCCAGTTGGAGTGAGGCTTTACGCATAAATGTATAACACGAGATAAAGGAGCAGTTTACAGGAAATTATATGAACCTATGTATTTATTATTTAATACGGCAAGAGTCTCTGAAAACTTCTCAGAGAGAGAGAGAGAGAGATGCAAAAAGCGGCCCCCACTTTTTTAACGTGTTTGCCATCACTCCCACATCATTGAGACAGCTCCCGAAGGCTTGTAGTTTTTAGGCCTCCGGTTCTGCCTTGCAGCTACATAAACTGGTTCAGGCTTGGTGTATGGCCTTTTCTGCATGCATTCGCCTCATTCGCATGCTAATAAGGAGGAAAGTATCAACTTAGTTGCACATTTCATTAATCCCACAACTTCCAAAACAAGTTCTGGAGCAAATTCGCTGATTATTAGCGGACTTTAGCGACAATGCACCATCAAAACAAAATATACAAACGTCTAATTCTTTAATGGCGACTATGTATTGTAATCATTTTTGAGTGTTTTACGTTACAGAATGTCTGAATCATAAACGAGTAACAAAATGATGCGTGGGCTACAGTGACTAAGCTGGTATAAGATGAATGTTTCATTAAATGCCATATGAAATAACAATACTCAAAAACAACAACAGCAACATTATTGTTATTAATGTTGTTGTTGTTATTTAGATTTTTTGTATGCTGTTACATTATTCTTGCTGTATTTGAGTTATTAGTTCATTTACATCAAACGGATGTCTATAGTTGATTATAGGTTTCAGGAATAAAAATATAAATATCTTGAACTCTCACTTTTAACCATTGTTTTTAATCATTCAAAGCCTGGTTTTTTTTTTTTCAGTGCCATAATGTTCCTATTTTCGTCTACAGGCGAATGTTCCCGAGCTTCAAAGTGAAGGTCACTGGACTGAACCCCAAAACGAAATACATTCTTCTGATGGATGTCGTGCCAGCGGACGACCACCGCTATAAATTCGCCGATAATAAATGGTTCGTAGTACACCTCTAAACATTTTTTTAAAATGCGCGATAGAGTTAAGTGCATGACTGCTGTATATTTAAAAAAGATTGTGCTCGCTCTTTAGAGCAGGCTAGCAGAATATTTTTGGAAGTTTCGGGAAGCCGGAGCCACATTCAAGCCAAGAACTGAAAGTTTTCGGGCTTGCCAATTTTGTCCTCGACTAATGCTTAGTATTCAGCGGCTGCCTTCTTCGTAACAGGGGAAAATGCAGACATTTCTCGTTTCTCTTGTTTCAACCACATTTAGTTTCTCCATGAAACACCCCGTTAACCTCTTGCAGCCTCACATTTTACACCACAATAGACTCCTTGCACGACATATACAGAATGCTGACAAAAGTTTACATACCAAATGTGGATGTAGTTCTTGCAGTGTTTTATTTGTGTATATAGATAGATAGATAGATAGATAGATAGATAGATAGATAGATAGATAGATAGATAGATAGATAGATAGAGATATTAGTTATATATTGCTTTTGGATTGAGCATTTATGAAAATCAATAAATACAATTAACAGACAAACAACTCACTATTAATAGCGCTATGATAGCACTGATAAGATATCTGTGCCGAAAGTGGTTTTCCGAAGAACCTGGAAGAGCTAGAGGTTTTAAGTCATTTTGGCAAGCCTAGTTGGGCTCAAATGTTGAGTATAGGCTACGATGTTGTGGCAAGAGACGTGACTGGTAAAGAAATGTGACTTTTTTAGAGAAAATGGGCAAATGTTATGAAAAGAATTCTTTGAATATTTCACGTGTACCTCTGTATATTTCTGCTCCCAGAAAATATGTAGAATTCAGATGTTTTAATTATAAGGTTATTCGTTGAGTATGACCACATGCCAATATTGTTGATAATTATCCCTTCTGTGCAAACGCTGGAACTAATAGCGCTCGCAACCAGCTACTGCTTTAGCTCTTTACTCAACAAATGTTTCTTTACAATTAACATAAGGGAGAAATTTGTGTGTGAAAGCCACTGCACAGTCTAATGAGCCATGCAAGATTGTCAATTAATTACATTTTGGAAATAAATCGTAAACCTTTTTCAAACTGAACCTCCAATACACCTGCTAACCTTTTTAATGGATTCTTCTTCTTCTCATTCTTCTTCCTCGTCTCATTATTATTATTATTATTATTATTATTATTATTATTATAAAAACCTGCCTTTTTAATTAAAAAAATACTGATTAAATTTATTACGATTTAAACATAATAAATAGAGATATTTTATTTATTTATTTATTTATTTATTTATTTATTTATTAAACCTTTCCCCACCCTTCGAGAACTACAGAATAAGTCTACTCTAGCACGAATTGTATATATAAATGGAAATGTTAGGACAACTATACGGTTCAAATGATTGATTATGTTATGATATTTTTGGCGTGTGTTCTAGGTCAGTGACAGGAAAGGCAGAACCCGCAATGCCCGGCAGGCTCTACGTGCATCCCGACTCTCCAGCCACAGGCGCGCATTGGATGCGACAACTCGTCTCATTCCAGAAACTTAAACTCACCAACAACCATCTCGATCCATTTGGACATGTACGTAAACACCTATTTGTATTTTTTTTTTTTTTTTGCTTTTCTACATTATGTCTGAACTAGCTAGTTGAGGTTTAAAAACGCCTCACGTTGCGTTACGCATATTTTAATATTAAACAGACCAGACCCGGAGGTGGACTTTTAAGTGTATGCATAAAATTCGCATTGTGGAAGTGTTACGACCATTTTTTTAAAATAAGATCAATTAGGTAGCCTTGCTTTTGGAGCAAATTGCAAGCATCGGAACTCGAGGAGAAGGTGAATACGACTCGTAGCAGGCGTCGTTGACAAATTCCAGAGCATAGACTATAACAATCATAATTAAAAGAACCCCTCATCCAGGCAAAGGACTGTTAATGTACTAGAAGCACAGCAATATAAATTTTGCCTGTTTTTGGCTTTTGAATAACGTAGCGTGGGCTTTTGTATTGTGCCAGACGCGTGATCCATCCTGAAGATACTGTTAGTAAGATATTTGACCCTGATTTAAGTTTTGAGTTTCTACGTCAGAAAATTATACAGAACGCGATCTACCATAGATCACTGAAGAGCTCTATTGTAAAACCTTTAACAGGATGCCGTAGGAATGACTTTGTAACCCTTAATGTTAATGGTTATATTAAGGTTAGTTGTGCCTTTTTTATCAGCCTTATAATTGTATCATGTCCTAAATTATATGCATTAGTTTTAATAACTGACATCATACATACATTAAGAAAAATGTGTTTAAAATCTTATATTCGTCAACAAAAAATTGCTTAATCGCAAACTTGCTTAAACTCTTAAATTTGTGCTGCTTGATTTTTTTAAAATACATTTACACTGTGAATATGAGATATCGTCTCATGTCACTATTTAGTGCTGATCACAAGTTTTCCATTGCATTTAAGTTAATCATGGTTGCTTTATTGCCAAAACCTCAGCTGGCAAAATGAAATTGGACTCCAGATGGAATGTGAGTACTGTTGTAATTTAAAAAAAAAAAAAAGTTTTTTTTTTTTTTACCAGAATGCATTTTTGATTAGTTGCAGTGGTTCTTGGCATTTTCCTCCTTTTTTATCCTGAAAGAGCAACCTGGAATTTATAAAAGAAGATTGGTTTCTCGAACAAAATAATAATGTATCTATTTGTTGTTCCAGGTGTAATTTACAAATAATTTTAAACCTATGAATAATTACTGAACTTATCGATGTCATCTGAATATGCAGCGAAACGGGCTGTTAGGGAAACGCCTTAAATTGGCTTATGTTGTTGGTAATTGGTTTTAATTATGCTCACAAATAATAACAATTTACATCAAGACGTTATTGAAAACAACAATTATGCATGAATGGTCACATCAGTGATAGGTGATTGTTCCAGGGAGAGGATACTTGCTGTGAGTATTTCAAGTTAAAACTGTCTGGTTTTGTCTTCCCTAATCCACTTTGATCATTTTTAGTACCAAACACTATTCCACATTCTTTCTCGAAAAAATTTGAGTCACAGGGTGGAGTTTGGATATCAGTGTTGCAAACTGTTTATATTACAATGATAGAGCAAAATGAGTTATGGACAAAGGTATACAAAACTTGTTAATCTGTACTTTTTTAAAATCCCTGTGATGTTCAGAACATGAAAGCATGGGGCAAGCAATAAGAGACCTCTGTGATCCCTTGCTATTAATAAAAACTACCAAGGCAAATGAAGATACTGAGCAACAGGGCACCAAACTCACACTAATGTTGAACTCCTTGTGGGTGGTCCAGCCACAGGCATGCCAGAAAAACTTATTCTGCTGATCTGCCTGATCACAAATTTTGTTTCAAATGCTTGGCGTGATGTAGTTCTGAGGTAAAAGCTTTGCAGGATGTAGTCTCTTACATCGCAAGAGCTATGTGTGTTTTCTTGGTCAGCCATTTTTGTAAATTTTTCTATCATATCTGAAGACAGAGCAGTATATTTTATCAAGCACTCTAACCATGAAAGGGGGGACTAGTTGTCTGATGGTGAGTGCAGTATTTAAATAGTAGATCTTCTTCAGCTTTGTAACCATTTGCTGTTCCTGTCAATCAGTGAGCCAAGAGCAGATAGAGGAAAGATGATGCATATCAAAGAGGATATTCTTTCCCTGTAATTTAGCTAGCATTTAGATTAGAAAATGAATGACATGACAGTAAATGTTTCCAAGTGTAATATTTGCCAAACTTATTTGCAGTTAAGGACTTCTTTAGTTGATTCTGGACCCCCTCAGCCCACCACAATTTTTTCATGATATAATTATTAGACAAGTTTTTCAAATAGGGCTATTATATTCTTGTTATATTCTTATTTTTGGAGATTTTTATTCATGAAGAAGTCCAAATGAAATTGACATAATTTATATTGCTTAATTTATTGTGTTTTGAATTAAGCCCATTCAAGTGACCAGTTAAAGTAGGTTAAAAACTACAAACCCATTAATAAATAAATCTAATCAAAAATATTATTTTTATGACGGTAACAAAATTCTTATTATTATTATTATTATTATTATTGTTGTTGTTGTTGTTGTTGTTGTGACGATGATGATGATAATGATGATGATGATTATTATTATTATTATTAATTATTGCAAAATTATTGCAGAAGGTTGGCTACAGTTCACAGTCTTTATTATCTTAAATTAGTTAAATATGGGTTAACTTCACAGATAAAATCTACTTTAACGTGTTTTTCTATCTTTTATTCCAATTTTAGAAGTTAAGCTTAGAAATAAAGTTTTATATGCACAAGCAGATCTTTCTAGGCAAAACTCCTTCTTTTGTTTGTTTGCTTGCTTGTTTTTCTTTTTTTTCTATCTTTTCAAGAATGCATTATTTATTTATTTTTGCTATCTTTATGTAAAAGTGGCCATTAGAAAGCATTATTAGATTGTTCACGGGTGATGCCCATGACTCCTGAGCGTGTCAGTACAATTAGGCTTAGCTCTATGGATAACAGGGACTTCAGCTTCGAGTCGAGGGCTCAAGTTCAACTGAGTGAGCAGCGTCTCGGTGTCGCCAGGCCATGCCACAAAACAGCGCCGAGTGCTTTACTCCCAACAGGTCAGGGGAGGTCAAAAAATGCAGGCTTAGGTGTTCGGATATCTCAATGAGGGGAAAAAAAACTTTCACCTTGATTTTAGATCACGTTCGAGTTTTGTGCATTAATATGTTATAAGTGCAAACTTGTGCCAAACGGCTTGTTTGTGTTTAAAATCAAATAGTGGCACACAATCTGTTCCACCTTTCAACTATAACACGTTTTATCAATTTCCTTACTTTTAGATAATTTTGAACTCCATGCATAAATACCAGCCGAGGATCCACATTGTAAAGGCGGATGAAAACAACGGCTTCGGCTCCAAAAACACTGCCTTCTGCACTCATGTTTTCCCCGAAACATCGTTCATTGCGGTCACGTCTTACCAGAACCACAAGGTACGTGGAGGAGATGATGTGTGCGTATGCATTTTGAGAAATAACATTTAGCATATTCTTCGCTATTTTGCCATTGGTTGGCTTGGATTAGACGATGCACTAAGAAAACCAGTAAAACAAAAGTTCATGAAGGGCTAGGTCATATTTCAGGACTGGAGATTATGCAAAACATGATTTGGTTAAATATTTGTCAAGTCAGAGATCATTAGGCAAAAACGAGGCTTCCATGGTGCTATTTCTTCATGCAATAAATACTTAGGATAAAATATATTAAGGGACTGTTAAGCGATTTTTGTATCAAACCATTTCATGCACTGTTAATTAAGTATTTTATTTCCTGTTCATGTAATATATACATTAACAGACTTTTGTCATTTCATTTTCCCCACACCAATAATAGTAATCGAGGTTATGCTCAAAACATTTCTTCATTTAGACCAGCAATTATTGAAATAGCTTGTACTTAAAAATTAAATATGTTGTACTTGGTGGTTCCCTATACAGCTTCTCCTAAGATTTATTCTCTTTTTTTTTTTTCTTTTTTTTTAAACGCTCCGCTTTCCCGTATAATAATGCCCCCGTTTGTCTGTAACAACACAGCCATATAAGTGCCTGATATCATGTCATGTCGAAGCTTCATTAAAAAACTATGCACACTGTAATTGTCCAAACTTCCCTGTATTTAACGATAGTACTAGCTGAAATACTAAACAATTAGTGCACAATGAAAATATACGGAATGAAGCAGTTTAGCCAACTTGTCATTTAATCCGGTAAATTTGACAAAATCTGGAACAACTTTCTCTCTTTTTCATTCTTTTTTTAAATTACTTTTTATACTTTAATTCTGATTTCGTTTGTTTTTATTAACCCAATAGAAATGAATTAACTTCTGACTTCTGCTAAAACAGTTTCATGGACATACAGTACGAAAAAGTCAGCCAGTGAGTCATTGCGTGAGGCGTTGACCCGCGCCGGAGTAGGATTACTATTTTTACGCATGTCGTTTTTTTTAAGCATTCTTCCACTCGTTTAACTTTCAGAAGAAGTTAAAGTTAAAAATATTTTTAAAAAGCAAGAGGTTTCTATTTCTACACAGATATGGCAATACTTAGTCAACTTGTTCAACATAGTTATTTGTAACAACAACAACAACAACAATAATAATAATAATAATAATAATAATAATAATAATAATAATAATAATAATAATAATAAGCAATCTTGCACCATAAAATTCCTTAACTGTAATTTGAACTACCAGGCATTTTGTGCGTGTGCATTTTAGCATCATGGAAAAACAGGATGTTACGACAGAATATTTTGTTTGTTTATTTGTTTGTTTGTTGTCGCTTTAGCTTTTTTATCATACGGTGAATTAATTCAGTTTAAATGAAACTGCATTTACTCAAAAATATTAAAAAGTTAGAAGGTGCATGCTACATTCAGTGTTCAATGTTTTTGTTTGTTTGTTTGTTTGTTTATTTGCTTGTTTGTTTGTTTTTCCCCCTCATAATTAATCATTTCTGAGGGTTTTTTTCTGAAAATCACCCTGATCTTTTGTGTCTAACCGACTTATTTTACCACATGGTCTCCACCAAAATGATGCAAATTTAATTGGTACTACGTAAAGTAGTATGTACACCGAATTACCAGTGGGCCATACGAGAACTGCAAGTAGCCTAGTTTGAAATCGGACTCGTTTGTAATCATTTAAAATAGTTTATAATCAATTAAGTCAAGCTACCGTCTGTATAGTTATCTGAACATTTGTAATCAACTAAACTGTCCCTCAAAATTTATACTAAAAAAAAAAACAGTCTAAAAAATATTTGACATTCTGCAAGAAATGTGGTGATTGTAATGTTTTTGCTGTTGAGTAGTTTTTTTTAATTATTATTAATATAATGTAACAAGGGTCAAAGGCCTACTGCTGTAGGCATGCAGATAAGTAGATTATTGTGATCCATGAGTGTCGATAAAAAGCACTTAATAAGATCTGTGCAATAGTGCTTAATTGTCCACTTGTTACATTACATAACATAAACATATCTAACGTATCTCTTCCTCGTCGTGCTTGTAAGGACCTTTAGTGTCAGGTGTTAGTGTGCACTGTGAGGAATATGACAGTGAGAGGCGACGACTGGCAATGATCTATGAGCCAATCAAAACTCGGTACCTCTTAGAACCGGAAATCCGTCCAAGTGGTCCTCAATGATTATATTTAACTTGTTAACTGGAGACTATGAGAGAAATGTAGGTTATAATCAACAGGATGCCCAAATTTACATTCGAGTCGTAAATTATGAATTTATTCACTTATTCATTCATATGTATATATGTGTACATGTTATATATGTAAATTGCAAGAATATGCATCCAAAGAGTAATGGAAGTTACAAGTTGCTAGAATTATAAAGAGCATCAAAGCATGCAGAGAATATACATTTTCTTGCTTTGTTGCTGGGCTGGTACCGTTATAATATAATATAATGTAATATAATATCGTTATATTATTAATGAGGTCATAAAATATGTCATTCAGTTGAAAATGTGGATATAGTGTACCATTGAAAGGTACATTTATTTAGTTTGTAAAGAATTAAAGGTACCTGTCTAGGTATACTAAAGTTAGAAATGGTCGAAGAGTTCCATCTCAGCGACAAGGAAAACGGACAGTTTAATGTTAATAATAATTATTTAACAAGAAATAACAGTATACAAAATACGAGTATAACAATACTAATTAAATGTTACATAGTCCTTCCTTCGCGATTCAGTTGTTATTATTATTATTTTATTATTTTATTTTATTTTATTTTTTTATTATTGTTGTTGTTGTTCTTATTATTATTATTATTATTATTATTATTATTATTATTATTTACCTCGTTTAAAACCTCGCATTTTGCGCAAAATTCCCCGCGTTAACTGAATTCTTTGTGCAATTTAAGCATGGCATACACAAAATGACATACTTAAGGAAGTTGTCTGTCTGCCAAGTTTGAAGTGTGTTTACGAGAGCTTGAAAATAAGTCCCAACTTCCAACATGAAGATCTTTTACGGGGTCTCAAGTGAGAGCCAACACGCAGTTAAACTTCCCGTCTTGTTGGGAAACACACCACACCGCCGACAACAAACCTGCCAAGGAAAGCCATGGATTATTGCGTGGGAGATACGCGAAACCCCTGAGCTGGACAGCTTGCACTCCCCAAACGCCTCGTTCTCCAAATCTTGTCATTCTTATAATGTATTTATATCAGAAACGTTCAAATCAAGTTTAATGCATTTTGCAGTGTTAGATTTTAAATGCATTACGATTCAACTATAGGCATAATGGTCATTCTATATAATAATAATAACATCAAAAACCATTATCCTCGACACAATTATTATAATAATAATTATTATTATTATTGTTGTTATTGTTGTTGCTTTTGTTGTTGCTGTTATCATAGGCAAATGATAATCATGTAGCATTGCACCTGGTTTTACTTACAGTGTAGGGTCAGTTTACTGGTGACCACCAATAGCACATAGCCCCAAAAATGTATTGCTCTTTTGATAAAGGCGACTTTTCTTTATTTTTCCCCCTCATTCCTAATTTCCTATATCCCCCTATCAGACAACTGAAAAACTTTAACTTTTCTAAGTGACTGATGAAAATCTGGTCTACTCATTGTTTTCTAGATTACTCAGCTAAAGATTGAGAACAATCCTTTTGCAAAGGGCTTTCGTGGCAGTGATGACATGGAACTACACCGCATGTCGAGAATGCAGAGGTAGGTAAAGATAAGGTTCTCTCAAGTATTTTTTAGGCAGACTGTTGCTTTAACTTGTCTAAGCCCTAGCAATTCATGTGCGTGGTGCTGAACTAATGTGTAAATAATCAGATTTAAAGTGTCATATTGTATTCAGCAAACAAACAGTTACTAAAACATTGCCTGATAGTTAGCTGTACTTTGATTCTGTTTTAGTGTTTTCACAGTGCAAACCATTAACTGCATCTCAGTACTCTACTGATATGAGATATAGGAGATATAACTCCCATAAATGCACATTTGTATTTACCAGTCATCCCTGACAAGAGGCTTGATTGACATTACGAGATAAGCAGGACCTCAACAGAACAGTCAACAATCTCACAAGCTCCATAATTATCACCAAGGCGAGCTGTGCTAATCAATGCACATGCCCATCCAAGAGAAACAGCCTCTTAGATACTAGCCAGAAGTGCTCATTTGCAGAAAAGTAGTTTCCCTATCCCTTATCCCCAATGAGGAAGTTCTGTGTAGTTCTTGAAGGAGAACCAGCCTTTCGCCTGATGGCTTTCGAGGCTGATTTATCTTGGCCTTGAAACCACAGCAATATCACAGCTTCATGCAAAGGCTCTACGTTTCATGCATATTCTGAACAATTGTCTGTGGTGGTGCTGCAGTTGTTCCTTTGGAAGCTAAGCCCACATGGCTTTTCCTCTTATTCACTCCAGATGACTGATGTATAACATGCGTCCATACAGTGTGGAAAAACACGTTTTCAAAGGAGAAAATCTGGTCTATGAATTGTGGCAGCCAACAAAGGGGTGTCCAGTCTAAAATGCAATTTTGAGATACATGAGGAAAAAATATGACTGGCCATTTCTCAATGAAGTTAGTATTATTTGTCATTATATTTTTGGCTGAGCAAAAACATACTTGTTAAGCATTTTTTATAGGCTCATGCATGGGATATTATTCAGAGATTTTACATATATTTAAGATTTTAACCAATAACCTAATACTATTCAGCATTCATAGAATAGCTCCTCTTTAAAGTCCTATAATTAGCATACAAGAGCATGGAGCTATCACTATATCACAAGTGTGACACATTCTTATAATGCCACAGAGTAAAGTAAATTGTGAACCAAATTTAAAACTACAAAAGCTCTTTCATAATCATCTATAAGAAATGGATTATTAACAAACATTAAGCAAATTTTATATGCCTCATTACTGAAATAGCAGATGTGAAATGGATACCATGTTTGTCTTTTATCATCATGTATTGGTCAAAGGTCTTATTGCCCTTTCTGTCCTCAAGCGCTTCCTTATCTGAAACTAAGCAGATCTTTTCAGACTTGGGCCATGCAAAAAATGTTCATGCATCTTTGGGGAATAGAAATATATTTGTGCTGCAACAAATGTTTCAAGCATGTTTCCCAAGATCTAAAGAATAAACATCTGAGTTATCTGAGTACAGGACTGTTGCGCACTGATTTATTTATTTTTTCTTTTTACATCATTCTGTGTTAACTCAACAGCATATAATAGGTTAAAACAGCAGGGACAATCAGCAGTTTTTGTAGTTTCTGCAGTATGTAGACCAATCCATCAGGCACTAGCAACATCTTTTAATGTTTTGGATTTAAAATATTTCCTCATGCTAGATTTGTATATTTATCCAAGCGCTTAATCAGTGTATGCTGGAAAATGATTGGCTGTTTGGGTAATTGACTGAATGAGCATGTATACAGGGATTCCTATTAAAGAATGAGTGTATTCAGGATGGTACACCAGCAAGTTTTCCTATCAAGAAATTCAATTCAATTCAATTCAATTTTATTTCTATAGCGCTTTTAACAATGGTCATTGTCTCAAAGCAGCTTTACAGAAATGAAAAGAAAATGAAAAGAAAATTTATGGAAGTGTATATATGTGTAAGAAAATGTGTCTAGATAATGAGATTGTCCCTGATGAGCAAGCCAAGGGTGACGGCGACAGTGGCCAGGAAAAACTCCCTGAGATGGCAATAGGAAGAAACCTTGAGAGGAACCAGACTCAACAGGGAACCCATCCTCATTTGGGTGATAACAGATAACAAAAATTGTATGACATCATGTGTGTTATGCAGCTGAAAGTTCGATATAACAGAAGTTATTTAAATTAACACAAAGTCCAGTTCAGCACAGGGATGAGTCAGCAGGTGCAGAGGGCAGATGGGGGTCTGGATCACTGGAAGCTCAGGAGCAGCATGTGTAGATCCAAACCAACATGAAGAATTCAGCTGGAGCAGGTCCTTCTCTGGATGCCTCAGGAATCTCGCAGGGTTGGCCTCTTTCTACTGAAGCTAATGGGTTTAGGAAGCAAAAAAATGGCCCCTTATGGAACCCCTTTTCTTCCTCAAAGCTACTAAAATACAATAAAAGATACAACATGGCAAATGGATTATTATTTTTCAACCAGTAGCTCACAACCTCAAGTTGCTCAAGGTGGTGCATATATAGTTTCATTGTTGTGGAGTAAATATAAAATAAGACATAAAAGTGTTACGAGCATGATTAATGCTAATGATTTAGGAAATCCTTGTCTCCTCCAACAGCACTAAGGAGTATCCAGTGGTTCCTCGAAGTACAGTACGTCAACGAGTGGGTGCCAGTCAAAGTCCTTTTAGCGGCGACATTCAGGGGATTCCTACACCCAGCAGCATGAGCTCTCAGTACGCTTGTGAGAATGGAGTTACCAGCACATCCCAGGATCTCCTGCCTCAGTCCAGCTCCTACCCATTACCACATGAGCATAGCCAAGACTATCACTGCATCAAGAGAAAAGGTGGGTGAACTGATGTTTACACTTCTTTTAATATTCTGGCTTTGTGTCTATTTCAGTTGTACCAATCAATCTATTCATTGGTGCACTTCCACAAAATGAGAAAAAAAATTTTTTAGTGTGACTACCCCACAGTTAGTGATTTTCTGAGTGATTTTCTAACTTTTTCAAATGTTTTTCTGTGTAATGCAATATGCAATTTTTGTTTTATGAGCAATCCCACAAGAAATATTCAGGGAAACCATTGGCAGCGCTAATGATGATGCGAAACAAGTATGGTGACTTTTGGTTAAATTGAGTAACTGATTATTTTATGCAAGCAAGCTTAATTTTAGATAATATTTGCCCAGTGAAGGATGCCACTAATTGTGGAGTCATAATTCCATACATTTCAGTTAAACATCTAATTCAACCCAATTTTATGCCACAGCAATTCATAGTTGGGATCCAAGAGAGCTGAACTGGTCTGGGTGAAAGGAGTGGTATTACTCTGTCTGCTTGCAACAACAGTGATACTAGCCAATGTGTGAGCTCATGTATGCAGAATTGGGTAGATAGAGCTTTTGTCCGAATTTATTAGACTGCCCTGTGATGCAGCATAAGCAGCAGTTTGAAAATATGTTTCCCTGGCTTCATTTGTCTTAGAGTAAATGTGTAATCCACCCCAACTGTTAGCTGGCTGGCATGAGGAAACTGGCAGGTGATCTAATTTTGTTCTAAATTTGATCTTACCAGTTTAAAAATTGTAGAAGTTTTATTATTGTTAGTTATAATGGTTGCATATTTTTATTATAAAACTACACTATTTCAGAAGTACATGAGAAATGAAAGATGTTATTTTATTTTATACCCTATAATGACACATTAACTTATGACTTTTCCTCTTACTTCCACTATATTTAGTTGAGGATGAGTGTCACACAGATCACTCCTACAAGAAGGCCTACATGGAGAGCTCATCTAGCGAAGATGACCATTACTACCGGCCCGTCAGCTATTCCCAAACGCTGGGTCTTTCCACTGCAGCTTATCGGACCGAGTCTGGACAGCGGCAGGCGTGCATGTATGCCAGTGCTTCACAAGCCAGCGAGGCTGTTCCGAGCCTGGAAGACATCAGTTGCAACACATGGGCTGGCGTCTCTCCTTATAGCAGTTGTTCCATGCAACCTATGGAGCGGTTGCCCTACCAGCACTTCTCTGCCCACTTCACCTCCAGCCCTCTAGTGTCCAGGTTGAGTGGAGTGGCCGGCCATGCCTCACCGCAACTGGGTGACGCCCACGCTATGTACCAGGGCTCTATGCCCCACCAGACTCTCGGCCGTCAGTGTAGCCCTGGAGCAGGAATTCAGTCACCTGGTGCTAGCCTGCAGGGGAATGAGTACTTGTACACTCATGGTATTCCTCGTACCCTATCGCCCCACCAGTATCACGCTGTCCACAGTGTAAGCATCATGCCCGAATGGAATGAAGGCAGCTAACTGGATTTTCTTGAACTACATAAAATGTTGGAGTTGCACACACAATGGCATAGGTGTATATTTATATAGCAAAGCTCTTCACCATACCGGCAGTCATGGGATTTTGTCATCGATGTTGTAACCGACTGGTTGGATAGATGATGAATTGGTTCAAATAGCAATGAATGTCTCAGTAGTCCAGTGTGAATGTTGTAGTAAAAGGCAGGAAAACATTTTTTTTTTGCATAATATAGGATTTTTTAACCATGTTCTGTAAATTGTATATTATATTCTGTAAATCAGAGCTGAATATATGCCAAGTAAGTATGGTTCAATTTTAATCAGAGGACGCACTTGGGGCTAACCCTATTTTATATACTTTTTAAAAACAAAACAGAAAAAGAAAAATCCATTTTCATATTATTTTTCCTCTCGATGTTTGTATTATGCTTTGTTTTTGTATTCGGAAATCCTAGAGCATTCCTGAAGATGTACTGTAGTGTTTGGTCCACATTCCTCCAGGTCCACCATTTCAAAAAGCATTTGAGACTTTTGACATTTCACATTTATTTAAAATTTACAAATTCTGTTTGGACTACAGATATTTATTGGGTACGAATAAATGTATTAAGTTTTTTTTTTTTTACACATTCCGGGTTAAGGTACAAATTTAAAGTATGTATAAATCAACTGCTATGTTCAAACTGAGGCTGCAAAAAAAAAAAAAAAAAAAAGAACAGCGAAGGCACATCTTCTAGGCACAGAGATATGTCATGTACCACACACCATACCCTGTGATCTCCATTTAATGGATTAGTTAATTACTTTTTGATAGCACTATTATAGCTAATGCTAGTGGTCATAGACAAATTTTCTTCTTTTTTTAATAAAGTTGTAACCTAGGTTACATACGAGTGCAGAAATAATTTTGGAGAAGTATAAAGGCACAAATCCTTTTCAAATGCTCTACTGTTTAATAATTAGATCTATATGCATCCAAAAGCAAAAAATTATCCAATTGTCAAAATTAAATTTTTTAAATATAAAGCTTCACATTATTGAATAAAAAATGAAGAATGAAAAACTCAACTCTTAGTTATAAGTAAATGTCCATTGGAAATAATGGTGTACAGTCATTACATTTGTTCCTGTTAATAGTATTTATTTTTCCTCATTAATAAGCCTATCAGTGTTTTATCTGCAATATTTGTTTGTCTTTTCTAGTATGTAAGTTTAACTTAGATTTTTCTCTTTTTGTTAAGAAAACAAACAAACTGGTTTCGAAATTCTGACACCTGTTCATAGGTGCAAAGGACAATTTTAAAACACAGTATAAAAAATGAATTTGTAAATAAAAATACAAATGTATATAGACAACAGAATGGAAATAAATATAAATGGTGTACTTTTTTGTCATAGTTTGCAGTTTGACTTGTACATCCTAATCAAAGATATCTCTTATCTGTGCTGTGAACTGTAAGCATAACAATAAATTCTAATAATTTTAATATCTATGAAAATGATATCTCTTAAGGCGGCACGGTGGTGTACTGGTTAGCACTGTTGCCTTGCACCTCCAGGGTCCGGGTTTGATCCCCGGACAAGCTCGATTCCCATCTCTGTCTGCATGAAGTTTGCATGTTCTCCCCGTGCTTGGTGGGTTTCCTCCAGGTACTCCGGTTCCCTCCCACATTCCATTAGGTTAATTGGCGTTCCCAAATTGCCTGTAGTGTGTGTATGTCTGTGTGCCCTGTGATGGATTGGCACCCTGTCCAGGGTGTATCCTGCCTCGTGCCCTAAGTCTCCTGGGATAGGCTCCAGGCTCCCCACGACCCTGAATACAGGATTAAGCGGTAATGATGATGAGTGAGTGAGTGATATCTCTTCACATATTACCTTAGTTTACAAGAAATGTATAAACATTAGTGAATCAAAGTACTGCAACACTACAAATACACTTTAATTTCAGATGCTCTCATTATCAAAATACACTATATAGACAAAAATATTTGGCCAGACCTGAAATGACATTGTATCCAAATACATTTACTTCAGTATGGAGTTGGTCGCCTTTTTGCAGCTATAACATCTTCACCTCTTCTTGGAAGGCTGTCCACAAGAATTTGGCGTGTTTCTGTGGGAATTTGTGTTCATTCAATCTGAAGAAGTGCCTGCATTGTGGACATCCAATAACTTCTGGGATTTGAGTACTGAATGATGTACTTCAACTACATCTAGTTTGGATTTATATTTAAAATGCCTTTGAATTAGTTTGAAAAATGGTGAATAAAGAAGCCCTAATTTATTGAAATTATGAAAGCAATAACCCCCCGTGACACTACAGCTGCCCACAACAGCTAATTTCTCACAGGAACACAAACAATACAGCACCAACTAACAAATAAGAACCAGAATCCCGAAGCACATTCGAAATACATCAATATAAAAATATTTTATGTGTTTCAGGGCCTTTGAAGTCTGTATTGGCAGGGTGGGTAATTGAAAAGAGTGGAAGGATTTCTAGTGGGCTGCCATTGGTTCTTGGTGGATGAAAGAGTCAGAAAACCCAATAATCATGGAAATGGATTGTCAGTTTTTGCTTTCAATTCCTCACAATCATCCACGCTGCTACTGACATCCCAGGATGGTCCAACTTCTGATCCAATAATCTCTTTTTTAAAAAAGCTAACATAATAAATTTAAGCAATTTTGTTGAAAGTATAACAGCATATCATTAATCATATTAATAAACTGTGCTCCACTACAAATACTGTGAATGAGCATCAGAAAAAGTACATATTAATTTCCAAGTGTCTCCCAACCTTAGGATAATCTAAATAATTCTGACTGATATAATTTAAGAACCAATGGCCAGAAAACAGACAGGTCGCACACAATCACTCTTTCAATGTTTGAGGTCTGGAACATGCCTGTGCCTTCAAAAAATGCCATCAGGTCATCATCAGCTGACTTAATTTTTTGCCACATAACATTGCTGAGCCTAGACCTGACCGACTGAATCAATCCCCAATCATAACACTGCCTCCAGAGGCTTTTACAGTAAGCACTATGCAAGGCGGGTACATCGCTTGATGTGCTTCTCCTCTTACCCTGTCAGACCCATTGCTCTGGAATAGGGTCAATCTATTGCTCCAAAATCCTTATGCTCCCTAGAAAATTCAAGCCCTTTTTCTGATTAGTCTCACTAACAAGAGGTTTTCTTATGTCCACACAGCTGTTTAGTCCCAATGAGTTCACATCACTTACATTCACAGTTAAAATTGACAGTTCTGCACTATCCTCAGGTTTTGGTAATATGTTGGTGGGTTTTTAACCCAGTTCCCATTTTTAAATCTCAAATAGTTGTTTTCAGCCCAATAATTTGATTGTTGACAATCAAATTGAGATTGTTGACATTTGATCATGACAAGTGACTTTTTCAGATGACCACCATATAACCACTCTATAATGTGGATGGTAAAAGATGATTCTTTATTATGTATGTATGCAGTGTGCTGGGTATTTATGACACATTTCTAAGACACTAGATGCCAATGCCGTTGTGTTACACATCATGACACTTCTGTCTCCAAAACACAGGGTTTGGGTTACTGTGGGGCCGTTATACTGGAACGAATAGTTCAGGGTGAATTACCAAGGCAGATGAAGGTAGCATGTTGAGGGGCTGCATCTCTGTGTTTTTACAGCATAGTCTCTGTGTAAACGTGATGTAACACTATTAATACCACAACCTATTCCTCAACTGCTAAGACCATAATCCCTACTATTACCACAAATACTACTACTACTACAAATGCCACAACCATTGACGGTACTAACACCACCACCACCACGACCAATACACTTACTACTATTATTACTACCACTGTCACCACCACAACTACTCCTGCTACTATCGCATGTGTTGGTCTGGCATTCCAGTCAGGCAGCCTATTGTTCATAGCGTAAGCTTTCCACTGGTTATTAGGCCTTTGCAACATCAGAAAAATAACTAATGGTTGTTCAATTGTCATTATCAAAATATCCAGGACTGTTTGTTCCCCATTATGGATCCTGGATGCAATGAGCTGGTCTGATGCATGAATCTCCCAGGTTGTCTGTTTGGTCAGGCTAAAAATATAGTTCATACCTTTCTTTAATATACACAGGCAAACATATTTGTTATTTACAATAATAGTAGAAATGTAATATTATATGAAATGATTCGTGAAATACAAGACAAAGCACCCGTGAGGATTTCACAAAGACTGCAGGCTTCATTTTATCTGGGCTTAAACAAAGTGAAGAATGACAGCAGTGAAAGGAGAACTGCAGATAGACCATTTTTCCCTTTTTGCTGTTTATTCCCCCTCCTTTTTTTTTCTTTTTCTCCTTCTCTGGGCAGGTCTTCGGCCAAATGTGATGACCTTCCCTACATATGGCTTTGATCTGATAGATGGAGCCTCTCCGGACTACCTGCTCCTACGCGGCCGTCCTTATCCATCGCTAAAATCCTTGACGTCGTCCCCCCACAGGCCAGAGAAATTCATTAACCCTGTAGCCCGAGCCCTGCTGCTTAATGTCTGATTTATCGCTATGACCATCCCACACATCTTTCAATCAGCCCAACATTTGTGCGAAAGACAAGACAGATTACAGCAAAGATTTAAAAAAAAAGAAAAGAAAAAAGATGCTTTAAGGCAGGGTCAATTTTCAAAGCAAATTTTTAAATAGTAAATTTTTAAATTTTTAAATTTAAGTAGTTAAATATGACAACATACACTGTGATCACAATAACATTTAATTTATTCATATTTTTTTACACTACGAAATTACTTTGCTTCAAATATTTATAACTGTAATGTATAATAACAATAACAAGTGATTAAATTAATTAACAAATAAAAAAGTCTCAAAAAACAAATTAACTTGCTTTTTTTCACTAAGCTAATAGACATTGGAATTTAAATTTCAATTCAAGTGCAGTCTTTAATATCATGTTCTGATTTACTCTTTAAACTCTTTGGATTTTTTTTTTATTCTGGTTATGATTTAAGCAACACCATTACACACACAATATCATACATGGAACAAGTCATACATTCTGTAGAGACATCCAGAGTAAGGTTGGAGTAATGATAAGCCGTGGCCCTTCTCAACCTAGAATTTGAAAAGAAAACAAATCATTGCTGGGGTGCCCTGAATGAGTAAAGAGAAACAGAAAGAACAAGAGCATTCCAAAGGGGAGGGAAAAAATGAGAGAGAGGAGGATTACTTTATTAAGATGCACTGAAATGCAGCCAGTCAGTGATGGATGACTAGTTCAAAAAGGAAGAGTCTGGAGGAGACAAATCTATCTGCCATAGGAGTCGCGCTGCTTCTTTGAAAATGTGCTTGGACCCAAATGGAGCAGCCAGAACCTCATTACTTGACATGCAGCATGTTTCTAATTTTTTTTTTTATTAGTCTTCCAGCAAATATACCAGATATGTATAAGCGTCTTCTTAATTTGCACTTTTGCTCTCGCATTATTATTTTAATAATAACTTTCATTTTAACTTTCAAAATCTTTCATTTTCAATTAAATGTATTTGAATATACTGTAGATGTAATATCTGTCTATTTTGTAATACAATAATTAAATCTCACCACTGTTCACTTAGTCCGTGTATCTGAGTGAACATGGTGCATTGAATTAAGCCAAACCTCAAGCAGACAGCACATTTTCTGGTTCATGTAAAGATGTCCAGCATATCAACAGAGGCATACATCATGTGGATGACATGCAGCATCTGTGTCAAGCACCAGGCTTTTTTGGTACTTAGATGGGAACAGAGGCACTCCGCTGATGCTCACATTCAGTCTTTCAGCACTCAGTACGGGCCTGGAGCTGGAGGAATCAAGGTACTGAGAGAGTGAGAAACAGACTTGCTGATCTGGGGAGGCCTGCAAAAGCTGTCAAAGTTCAAAAGAACTGATATAATGGAAAGATCTTTCCACTTGATAGGAATATTTAGGCACAAGTTCAAGTCTAGATGCAAAAAATAGAAGCATTTCTTTCTACAATGCAACGTGAATGATTCATAACACCGAACAAATTATTACAAAACCCTGATAACCCATACAGAAGGAACGATGAAGATTTATTCCATTTGCTGATCAGCTTTTATCATCATCTTAGCCATTGCAATGCACCAACATACACCGTTAATCACAAACCCATTTCATTATGAAGTTTCTCGCATTATGACTCATGAGGTCAGAGCAGCGACGGTGAAAAATAACAGCACTGATGTAAAATGCGGTCATATCAGATTTTAATGTGTATCAGAGCGTCTGCATTCATCCTTGTCATGAGAGGGCTGGATGGGCCAGTAAAGGTTGCAAAGCTTAATCTAGCCATGGGCCTGGAAAATGGCTTCCAGCTGTCTAATCATTAGAGCTGATAAGGCACCCCATTCCTTCCACCTTTAGGCAGCCTTTGGGAAAAGGTAAGCACCCTTTTGGGTGCTCTGGTACACCCAGATAGCTCTTTCACCTGCATTTGGGCTCCATATGGAAAACATTTATGTTCTTTCCTTACTTTCGATGGGAACTGGGTATTACATAGAGAGTCTGTGTCATTTCAGACTTTCTCATTATTTGCTGACAGCATCACTCTCACTTGCTATTCTCTCGTCACACATTATTATACTTTTCGTAGTGATATACTACATATAAAGAGATCATGGTGCTGCCTCTTAAGTTATTCAGCTATAGGAAACATGAATCAACTATAAGGAATCTGTACAATATTTATTACAAAAAAATGACAAACGATTTTTAAAACTGTTATTTGCATTAGAATTGATATTCATTCTGAAAAAGTCTGAGCCAGTGACATTTAAGGAAAAATCACATTAATTTTGTCTATAAATATGCAAAAAAAAAGGGGGGGGGGGGTATTTCGACGAAAATATTTAAAAATCATGCAATGAAAGAAGCATAAAGAATAGCATAAAGAAAATGAATGATGAGTAAAATCATGTATGATACATGCAAAAATTTAAGTAAAAAATCCCAGTGAAATATCTTAAATTGACATGCTTAACGCAACATGCATTTTTTTTTTTTTACATTTCAAGACAATGCAGCACATTTGACTAAAACATTAAATCACCCTGCAACTTTACAGCATGTAACCCAATGTTTAAAAAATAGCACTGGTAACTTTCTTACAAAGAGTACTCCTTTTCACATCAGAAAATATTTGGAAAGAAATTTTGACCATTGTATGTTCCTAAACTTGCACTGAATTTTGTGATCCAATTTCTCATTCATAGACTATGCAGAACAAACTGGACCAGTATTATGAGGGACAGAGCTGATGACGATCGGAGGTTATTAGAGATGTGCTGCGGTAATATACTACTGATGATCTAGAGAGTCCTCAGAGAGCATGAACCATCAACAAAGCAGGTCAATGACTCTAGCCTTATCACCATGGGGTAACACTCCGAACCAAGAATAACACATGAATAACCAATTCCTATTCTCTGTGTAATTTTACAATTTGCATTCCAATTTTTAAACATGTTTAAAAATCATGTTTAGTGCTTTTTGCAGCAATAGGTACAACAATATAAACACTTAATGTGTGTGTATCTACAGAAGTCTTCCCAAAACTGATTGCTTTTCAATAAGCACATGTCCTGAAAAGTTTTATTCCTCTCACACCTTAGCAGAATTATTAAATAATGCCACATAGTGATACATTTACAGTAATGTTTTTGAATATTCATGAGTCCCTGGAGTTTATGTTGTCATTTACATTCTCATCATCATCATCATCATCATCACATTTAGGAACCTCTGTAGTCCAACTAGAGATTGTGGAAGCCAGTGTTGGTTAGCATTGTATTTTTAGGCCCTCCAGGCAACATTCACACACGCATTCACACACTATGGGCAATTTGGGAACGCCAATTTGCCTTGTCTTTGCATGTCTGAAGGAAACCCACCAAGCACTCTGGAGGTCCAAGGTGACAGTGCTAACCACTAAGAAACTATGCCGTCCATTTACATGCTAATCATTATTCTTTCACTTATCAGCTTATCATGTGCTAGATACCTGGAAAGCACACATTTTCCAGGTATACAAAACATTAATACAACAGACTCCTTCTCCAAATTTTAACAACACAATCTATCAATTATGTTTTTTTTTTTTTACCTGTTAGCTCCTACTATGGTAATGAGACTTTAGCACAAATGCATTAAAATAAATCTATCAGAGAAGGAAAACATAGTGAGGATAACCTGGCCATTGAGTACATGCAGGTGTACATCAGCTGACTTCATATTATTGCCACATAACGTTGCTGAGCCTAGACCTGACCAACTGAAGCAACCCCAGATCAGAACACTCCTTCCAGAATAATGTGCAGCCAACACTTCTTACCCTGGAATAATCTAAACTCATCAGAACACATGACCTTTTTTCATTCCTCAGTCCAATCTTAATGCTAAGTTTTTTTTTCTGATTAGTCTCACTAACAAGTCTTTTTCTTATTATGTGAGTTCCCATCGCATTGCGTGAGGTAGGAAATGCTCTTACTTTCACTATGAAACATAATGGATCTCTGTTCATGATTTTTTTTCTGCCCACGTTTCTTCCACAAAGTTGAATGCTCAGCACAGTCCTTACAGGTTTTAATAATGTTCTTAAAGCATCATTGCCAACTACAATAGCAATAGTTCTCAAACAAAAGGCAAGCCCTACAGTGTATAAAGAAAGCTCCAAGCCTGCCAACTCAATCTCCTCGCTTTATGAATACCAATCCGAGATCGAAACAAGCATGTCCCTTGACATTGTTCATGCTGGTTTTGTTCAGAGCTATCGATTTCCCCAAATGCAGGGGGTCTGACAAGGTCAGTCTCTGGGTTGTCTGAATGCCTCGGCACTCCACAGGAAAACAGCGAGGAGCTTCCGAAGTAACCAGTGTGTGATTTGGTGCTCTCAATAAAATTTCTTTTCACTACAGACTACATCCATGACCCTGGCTTGTTGGACGGAGAAGGGTCGGCGACTCAACTCAGCAGAAAACAGCACTCCAACACTCAATATCACTCTTATCTGACTGCAATGATCTGTAACTTAACATCTCTGTTCATTTCTATGCCTGTGCTGTGTTGTCTGGGTTAAAGGAGTGCAAGTTGGCATTTAGACAGAATGGCATGTTCAGAGTGTGTGTGTGTGTGTGTGTGTGTGTGCGTGCGTGCGTGCATGCGTGCGTGTGTGTGTGTGTGTGTGTGTGTGTGTCAGGTGTTAAATGGAATAGCTAAAACACAGAAGTTGTACATTTTGGATGAAGAACAGAAAGTTTCCATTTAAAAAGGCACACATAACTATTAATCCCTCAAACCCCTGGCTTTTTATTCAGTCATTTACCTTAAAGCATATTTATTAATATTTATTAATGACATATTTATTAAGTATTTATTCAAACTAAAAAATGAAGATGATGCATTTATGCATTATGCATTATGCATTTATGAGTGAAGAATGTAATTCTGGGTCCAGGCTGTTTGAGGATGTGTTTTGTTGCAAATGAGTATCTTTTATTCTTATTCTAAACTTATAAAATTTGCAATAATATAAAGAAATACAGCAGCACGATGGCTCAGTGGTTATCATTAATGCTCCACTCTCCCCTCCAGTCTTTGTGCATGGAGTTTGCATGTTCTCAGTATTCTTGGTGGGTTTCTTCTGGGTACTCTGGTTTCCTTCAACAGCCCCAAGTCATACCGTGCAGGCTGACTGGCATTTCTAAATTGACGTCATGAATGACTGGGTGTGTAAGTGTTTGCTTGTGCCCTACAATGAGTTGGCACCCTATCCAGGGTGTACTGCACTTGGGCATGATGATTCCATGATTTGTTTTGCTATCAGTGTCACTCTGATATAAACTTTGCAAATATTTATGTAAAAGTAAAAGAAGTTTTGAACACAAATAAAGTGCTTAACAAACTTTCTTTCTCAAAATTATTTGATTGTTTGATCAGAGGTTACTAAGAATACATTTTAGTTCATCAAACAAACATGCTATTTAATAATCTATTTGCCCTTTTTTTCTAATATATTTGTAAATATAAATCACATTTTTATCAGGAAGTTGCATCGTCTGAATTTCTTGAATACCACAAAAAGAAGAAAAGAAAGTTCTCTTATTGTTTTTCTCTTTATTTTTAGTGATATTTTGATTATTACTGAAAAAGTAAATTATATAATTAGGACATAAGTGTGTTTAATAATTATATATTATCATATAAATTCGCATTTGGTGCAACACTTGTTTACACTTCTTTATACTTAAAACCCCTTAATGGGATTTCTTTTTTTTTTTTTTGTCAAGATTAAGTCTAAAATCAAAATTGAAATAAAATATTATACCATACATATTGATCTTTATAAATTTTCCTAATCTGCGCAAATGTACAACCCTTGTTCCAGGCAAAAATGCATTCTTGCATGCACATTTCAACTGAGACTCATATGAAGCTTCTACTCGGCTAAAAGGAGTTGGAATGGTTCAAAGTTGCTGTGTATTTATTTATTTTTTTAATTATTTATTTATTTATTTATTAAAAACTCCATGATCAGTGTGAAGAGCAGGAAAATGTATATCCTGTTGTAATATACTCAAATGCACCTCAATTCTGATTTAAACATCAATAAAATTCTGATATTAAAAAAAAAAACTTAGCATTTAATACCAAATGCGCCTGAAATCAGTAACAAACCCTGTTAAAAATTATTTTATGAGGGGCAACTAGCACCATAATTGTGTATTTGCTAATAAGACATTTTATTATTATTATACATCTGAGTAGTTAAGGGTCTTACTAAGCATTTCACTGCATATAGTACTGTGTATGTGACAAATAACATTTGAATTTTTCAAGGGCCCAACTTAGCAGTCACGTGATTTGAACCTGGGACCTCTTGAACCATAATCTAATGCCTTAATCACTGAGCTACCCCTGACCACAGTTTGCATACCCTTGGATATACACTGACATAATGACTCTCAATGCATACACACTTTATGTGTGTGTGTGCGCGTGTGTGAGTGTAGAAGCAAGATTATCCTCCACGTGCTGGTGGTCCGGCACCAACTTCACTTTACAAACAAACTTGCCACTCCATGGCTCCAGCCTCATTTCAATGTTAAATAAATATACCTGAACTATCGAAAGATCTCTCAGGATGAGCGTATAATCTCTCACCCTACTTGTCAACCTCTCACCAGTTAGATAGATTTGTGTTTTCTGTTTGCGTTTCCAATTAAGTGCAGCAGATGGGTTGGCAGAGAGGCCCATTCGCATGTCGTGCTGACAGAGTATTTGTCTCGCTGCTCTGATGCACATATGTGAACAGTACACACTATCAGTCACAGTGAAAGACACTGACAGCTTAGTCTGCCATAGCGGAGCATGTTAACGCTGCAGATCATAAAGCAGAGTTGAAGTCTACCATGTGAGAAGTGAAAGATCTTTAACTATTACGCAAATCCAGTAACTTTTTCCATAATTTATTTTTAGGTTTTATTTATCTTAATAATTAATAAATTATGATAAAAATGTGTTTGGTTTTACACATTGACAGTATTACAAATCAAACAGGGTATATTAATACATTCATAGGGGAAAAAAATATCATGACATTTGTAAACATTTGTTAAACTTGTGTATTTCCTTTTCTGAACATATAAATATTGTTAGTCTTATTACCGTATGACATATCCCAGTCTTCCTGGATATATATTTCTCAGTCATTACTTGAATGCTTCTCCTCAAAAATATGTCCCAGTTGATTTTAGATTGTTTAAAAGAAAAAAAATGTTCTACATTTATTTGACCTCTCCTTGAATTTGTTTGGGTCAGATTTTTTATTTATTTTTTAATTTTTTTACAGAGGTTTATTAAACTATGTATTGTCCCTAAGAATCCCTGAGAATGTATTTTTGTAGAGCATATATTATGACTTTGTTTATTATAATTATATGTTATAATGAACTATTATAATTATCTATTATATCTGCATAATATTTTAATCCATCATAGAGAGTGCAGTTTTATGCTTCAACATTTGCAAAAATGTCAGTTACATGTAGCAACAATTGTCCATATAAATGTTTCTCTAGTTTACAAGAGGTGTTGTGATGAAATTTTGCGTAAATGAGCGTCGTAAAAAAAAAAAAAAAAAAAAAAAAACACTGACATTTACTGGTTGAAAGAATGAATGATGATGCCGGCCGAGGTGGCTCAGAGCCCACTGCAGATGTTCCTGTGAACATTCAGCGGGAGTAGACTGCATGATCCTTAAAAATCTATAATCTTTCACGAATACGAATTGCACATTACAGGAACTCAGTTGGGAGTTATTGCCACATGACCTTGCTCCAAACCATATCTACATATTTCGGGAATTAAAGGTGAAGCAGGCGGTCCAATCACTTCTCCGGTGTACTGAGAAAATTTTCTACCTTGATGGTGTCCAAGCACTAGTGAAACACTGGAATAAGTGCATTAGTGTAGCAGGGGATTATATAGAGAGATAAAAGGAGTTTCTACTGTGTTTTGTTATTTTAGGTTAGTAGTTCATGCAAATAAGTGTTTATTGTCTATTATCATGATTTATAATGCAGTTATTGGTTATAAATCATTTACATACATACGATAATGGCGATATGTGGCTTAGTGTTTATAATTTTTCGTCTTTCACCTCCAGGGTCCAGGTCCATGTGTGTGGAGTTTGCATGTTCTCACCGTGCTTGGTGGATTTCTTCTGGGTACTCCGGTTTCTCCCACAGTCCAAAGAAATGCGAATTGTTGTTCCTAAATTGCACAGATGTCCTTTCACAGTTGTTAGCATGGGCCTCCATGGCCCCTAATTAGATTACAGAGGTTCCTAGGTGGATGGATGAATACATATGATATGTATTAATAAACATCTTAAAGACTTATGAACAATTTTTTATAAATATGTAATTTGATCTCTGCTATACAAATAACATTAAAACATTAATTAATCTTAAAGGTGTTACCAATTTAGTATAGCGGACAACAAAGTGGATGTACAAACTTTTGCCCTCAATTGTAACTATGGAAGTAGTTGGACTGTAACTATGGCAACTATGGACCGTAACTTTTTAATAAGTTTTAAAACGTTTTAACCTTCACATTATGAGTTTTCCAAGGTCATTAGTTAATTTTTTTAAGAAAAAGATTTTAATTCAACAGTCCGATTCTAAATCTGTCACGTCTGCTTGACATAAACAAGACTGCAGTTTGGGTGACAATACAAACAGAGAAGAGGACTCAGCGTCTGAGCTCTTCATACCAGAAGCCCTATCATGATGGATCGCCGGTGGAGGCCGGTCTCATGCTGATTGTGCGACACTGCTGAAGGTCTACAGGGCTACGCACCGACACACTGACCTGCCAATCATGTCTTCACTATCCACAGGCACAGGACATGATTGGTTAACAGGACTGCTGCTACGGTTCAGATGATAAGACTTGTTCCACAATCTGGATTGGTCTGCGTTACAAAGACAAAATAGAGCATGTGATACCAATTTCTTATCAGATTTGAAGCAATAAGAATTCTGTGCAGATATTTGTAGTATAAACCTACAGTAGGAGAGTTTTAGGAGATAAATTAATGATGATATTCAATTGTTAGCTGGCGTTCGTCTTGTTCTGTTCTGTGAAAATATGATTTAAGACATGACAGGTGAAGCAAAGTATAAAATAAGCAAAGAAAAAAAAATTACGAATCTTTTGCAATTGGTTGAAAGTATTTTTGAATGGGGACTTTCATTCAATTTTTGCATTGATTTATATAAATTAAGCTTAATTGAATGAAATATCCAGAAACTTATTTCATTTATTTATGTTAATTTATATCATGTTGGTTAATATTTAATCATAAAAAAGATGTCATTTCTTTCTTATAAAATTTAACATGATTTTAACAATAAACATCTCTGTGATCTTCTTATTTCAAGAACTTGAAATTTCAAGATACCTTCTGTGGAATACAGTTTTAAAAATACATTGTGGTTTATTGGGTCTTTTTCCATTCTAGTTTATGCGATTTTGTTTTTAGATTTTATGGATTTTTTTTTTAACTGTCATGTATTTGACACAATTTTGATGTACAGTCTAAAAAAGTCTCCAGTAAGCAGCGGTTTTGCACATGAAAGCACCTTTTTGATCAGAGCGGTCATATGAGAATGGCCAAAGTAATCAAAAAATCTGGAACCTTTGGAATCAGGCGTATACACTGGTCAGATATTACATTAAAACAGTTGAAATGTAAAATGAATAACATTCACGTCCCACCTTGCTACAGTGGCACCTGACAAGTGGTTGAAATGACATTAGGCAGCATGTAAACAGTCAGTTCTTGACATGGTGAAAGCAGAGAAAAATGGGCATGTATGAGGATCTGAGTGACTCTGACAAGAGCCAAATTGTAATGGCTAGATGACCGGGTCAGAGCATCTCCAACACAACAGGTCGGGTGGGGTGTTCCAAGGAAGGACAACCAGTGAATTGGTGACGGGGTCGTGGATGTCCAAGACTCACTGATGTACATGGGGAGTGAAAGCTAGTACATCTGGTCTGATTCCACAAAAAAGCTACTGTAACAACAAATTGTTGAAGACGTTAATGCTGGCTATAACAGAAAAGTGTCCGAACTCACAATGCATTGCAGCTCGCTGTGTATGAAGGCCATGACAATCAAGATACCTCCATCCACATGTTGCTTCATGGAGCATTTGAATTGAACCATGAAGCCACATAAGAAGGTGACCTGATTGTGAGTTTACGACGCTACAAAAATACGTGATGTTAGATTTCAGATAATGCATTGGTTACAGGTGCACAAAAATGTACGTTTTCAGTTATTGATCATTTCTACGGCTTATGAGAAAATATGTAGTAGTTGATCCAAAATTGTTGTTTCTAGCTGAAAGGTCTTTCCATACTGTAGATAATGCATTTAAAGAGCAGCACAAACTCAAATGTCATTTAAAAACGATTACACAGTTGAAACACAGTTGAAACGTGATTATCCTCTCTCTCTCTGGCCCGGTTAATAGACGCAAAACCAAACACACATTTGATGTGGGTTAGAAGCAGGGTACTGAAAACTTTTTAACCGTAAAATAGTTCAAGGACTCGAGATATATAACATATCAAGAGTGTGTATACAAACAGGTCGGCTGGCCTCAAAGTGCTACGCCGTAGAAAGGAAACTTGGCCTCGGCTACAGAGAAGATGGATGAGAGTGTGACAGCTTTCTCTTCTCTCTTCCATCTCTATGGGAGGCTCGTGTTGGGCCCTGTGTGTGAGTGTGCGTGTGTGTGTGTGTGTGTGTGTAGCCGTGAGAGAGAGAGAGAGAGAGAGAGAGAGAGAGAGAGAGAGAGTGAAAGAGGGGGGAAAAGAGAGAGATGGGAAGACAGCTAGTCTGTGTGTGTGTCTATGCTAGCACTATGTAAACTCACGACGAGAGATCCCAGGCTTGGGGAAGATAAAGACTTCTCACTAGAATGTAAACACTCTGTGAAGTGGCGAGGGGGGCAGCTGCAGTCACACACAGACACTTTGAAAAGAGCCTGCCGTGGGTCAAGGTTAAGCGGCACACACTTTGGGGGCTGCTTTCCCTCTTAACCCCCCTGAGTGGTGGAGCAGCCATGTAACAATGAGAATGCAAAAGATAAACATCTTGTAAAGGTCCGACCGAGCCTGGGTGATGGTGATGATGTCGTACAAGCAGCCTCGATGGCCATTCATAGTCACAGGTTCCTTGGTGCTACATAAAATATCCAACCAGTGTAGAGTCTCAGGCCAAATTTGTAATTTCAGTCACAATTTTTCTGCAAATCTGAAACCAACCTTTATTCATTGCAATTTCTGGTCAGAGATTACAGCTTATCCTGGGTAGGGTTGACTGGGCTCTTCGTTAATGTAAGCATTCACTGGCTCAAGCTTGACCCGAGACACAGGCGGGACTCGCTTGTGAAGTAAATGATTCATTACGTCAAGGAGGGCAGTAGATGCTTAGACACACGCGCTTGCAAAAAATGTTAATTTATTCATTCATCTTCAGTGATAGCTTTATCCTCGTCAGGGCTGAGGTGAATCCAGAGCCTATCCGAGTGAAGCAGAAAAATCAAACCATGCTGGCCCGAGTAATTAATGAATCTCCAAAATGTCCAAACAAAGTAGCTTAGCGGATAGATAAACCCTCGTGAACTGATGGTAAAATATGTGTAGTGGTATTTGTGGGGGTCTAGACTGTATAGTGTGCATCGTGGTGATGGAGTTGGTTCTTTGGGTGTTTATGGCTCCTAGTTTCCAAAAATGGAAGTCTTTCACCTTAAAGAGGTTCCCATAGACGGACAAATTGTCTCTGTACCGCTTTTAACTGTCCAATTCCATTAATGGAAACCAATAAAGGGAACCATTTACTGTATAAGGGGACCCCATTGGTACACACTGCTCATTGCAGTATGCAGGTGGCCAAACTTTGAATAGTCTACCAAAAACAAAAACAAACAATCAGTATGCTGCATGAAAAGAGGTGTCGAGGCGGAGCATGGGTGGTTCAAACATTGCAATTGACTGATGGATTTATAAAAAAAAAAATGGTCGAGCTGCAGTCCAGTCCTCAGACTCAGATTCAGCCGTGGAATGCAGATGAATGACAAGTCAAAACACTATCATGAGAAGACAAATAGGATCAATTACTTTAGTAAGGGAAAGTTTGGAGAGGGAAAAAAAATGTTAGAAGGCCAGTATCAGTGAAGCTTTTTGTCGCCTTTCTACAAAGGCTCAGGTCTTATCTGAGTGCATGTATACAGTTTCAGACTTATCTCTCATTCATTTGACTACAGTGGAGATTAATGAAAGTGCAGGTGGTTGGTCAGCACTTATGTTGAAAAATCCTCTTTGTTCGTTTAGTCTGCCTTTGAGGATCAACCCGCCTGCGCATGTTTAGAAAGGAATTCTTTATGTTGAAGGGCTGCACCAAGAGGAATAGGAGAAAATAATGCTATACGCTTAGTACGTTGCTAGTCTGAAGCCTAGCGCATTCTTTGAAGATGACAATGTGTTATAGCATTTTTTTTAAAACATCTGTTTAAAATAGTAATTACACTGTGCTTTGTGTCTGGATATATCACACCACCCCATCACTAATTCTTTTTCAATATCAGCATTTGTATTTTATAGGTTAATAAGATAATAATGTAGCTTGTTGTATTACTCAGAACCCACCAAGCCCTCCATCCTGAACAGCTGCACAGATAAAAAAAAAAATGATGTAGAGCATACACCACGCGAGTTGTTGTTTTTTTTTCCTTCACTTTCCCACCAGTCAGCGTTCCTGTATTAAATGATACCAACATGGGAGGGGAAGTCAATGGTAAGTGCTTCCTCTGAAACACTTTTCAACCTTTTCAAATCGCTGATTATCCTGCATCCCAGGGCAGTGTAACACAGTCAGACGAAAGCAGTATCTGCCAATTTTCATACAGGACATGAGCTCAGAGATGTCCTCGTTTGGCTAGAGTCACTAACACTGACAAGTGAGAGAGAGCGTATGCCGCCCCCGTTCCCCCATGTCCACCCCAACAAACCTCCACCCCCATTCCAACCAGAGAGCACGGCCAAATTTGTTTCCTGGCCGCAGATGGTTTTGGTGTTTTCACAATTCAAACTCGCTATTTTGCAAGTTACCTTTGTTACTACGGAAACAACAGCACACAAGGATAATAGATCGAGCATGTTAAAATATAGTGGCCACCAAAAGTATTAAGACAACATATGCCATGTATTACAGTTCTCCATATGCACAAAACAGGTGATGTCACTAATTAGTTCGAGACTATCCGTGTGTTAAATAGAATCAGCTGGCTTAGTTAATGAACGTAACAAATATATGGCAGGATTTTTACTTTCTGAAGGCAACTCTGCACAAAAATGCCTAAGACTCTGAGGAATTCTCAAAGAAACTGATCTGGATACCAGAGTATTGCAAATGTCTTTGACTCTATGCACAGCCGGGTTTTAAAAAAATAAAATAATAATAATAATAATAATAATAATAATAATTATTATTATTATTATTATTATTATTATTATTATTATTATTATTAATGTAATAATAATTTTTGTTAACATTTATTTATTTATTTCTACTTTTATTTTTATTTTTTTTTCTTTCAAAACTGGCTTGGTTTATATATTTATGTTTATTTCCAAAAATGTTTGGATTTTCAAAATTTTTATTATTTTCAAAATTTAAGAATGTCATTAAAACATTGAATTTCACTTTTGTCTCAATATTTTTGCCTACTACTGTACATTATGCATTCAGAACTGCTGTTAACGATACCAACGATCAATACTTTCAGACCATCAGAAATTCCTTTATCATCACCTGGTTATGATTTAAAGTAAAAGTTGCTTTCTAGTAAATTCTAATCTAATAATGTTTTTATTTTCAATTCGACTGCTTATTTTTTAAGACATGTTCTTTTGCATAAGTACAGATCACTTGTTACAATACACCTGATACAGCGATGTACATGGTAATAATAACTTTGGTTGTCCTTGTAATATATACAAGACCTCTGCTGTTAATGTACACTGTACAAGACTGTACAAGAGTGTTAATGTACACTGATCAAAGTGCCTGAAGTGGCACATAATGTTACCCACTCGCCTTTGACATTCTCTCTCGCACGCGCGCTCTCTCTCTCTCTTCCTTTAACCTCACCAGGGTAATGTTTGCATGCATCCTACAAAATAACTCTCTTGACAAGTACTTAACAAAGGAGCTTCTCCTGTGGGGTATGCATGCTGGAATATGATGGGGTTGTCATAGCCATGGGCTAAACCTTTCTCTCAGACCTTCTTTATTATCTGTCTCAATGGACAGTAAGTGGACAGTAAGTGCTCGGGTTATAAATAACACCGTCTGCACTTTGTCATTCTTATCAGCTGCTGCAGAATTTGATTTGGTGCATCCTCTAAACCCGATCAGGGCTATTTTTAAAGGTTTCTGGTAGCAGCACACATCTTGTGGCCTGATAACAAAAATACTTTTTAAGTGTACTGTATAGCACAGTAGTTTTCAGATTGCCCATCTGTAATAATAAGGTCCTCAGGTAGGTGGGTTGAAGCAACGTAATTCTTCTGATTGATAAAGATTTAAAAACTCAATCATGACACTAGTCACATTGTCATCTGGGCAATAGATATGGACAAATATTACTTGGTTTTTGGTCTAACGTGGAGAAAAATGGAAGCTCACAGCCAATAATGGTAGTAAGTTCCACTCTAGTAAACTATTGATTTTCTCACCAGTTGACTCAAAGACAGACAATTGGCAAGGGATTTGAGTGCACTCTTCCTCAAGCCTGTTGACAATCAATCAGATTTCTAAGTTGTGACAAGATTGTCATGGGAACTGTTGACAGAAGAGACTGGATGTAGTTAAACTGAGACAATGGCTGCCCTGGACATCCCAGGACAACTCTCACTTTCTCCATGAACACACAAAGAGCTGAGGTTCTGCTTGACTTGACTTGTTCCCTAGGCTTAAAAAGTCTTTCAGTTATTGCTGAAATAAACAAAGTGATGGTGATGACAGGTGCAATCAAGCAGTAGCTGGGATGATTTTTGCCAATACCTGATATGATCAAGTCTACTAAACGACACTATTTTACAGTATATGGGATTACTTTCATAGACTGTGCAGCATAATAGCAATTGGTGAGCCTAAAAAATAAAGATATTAAAATATATTACACTTTTTTTTTTTCAAACCTTGTAAGTAGTGGTGTATTGATATCACATGCACATACCATGGCCAAAAGTTTTGAGAATGACTCAAATATTAATTTTCACAAAGTCTGCTGCTTCTGTGTTTTTAGATCTTTTTGTCAGATGTTACTATAGTGACCCTTCTTGACACATCTTTTTCAAGACCTCTGCAATTCTCTCAATCAACTTCTGGGCTCAAATCAATGCTTGGAGTTTGTCCGAATTTTGGGGATTTTGTTTGTCCACCCGCCTTTAACAGAAGTTCTCGTTGTGATTAAGGTCTGGGGAGTTTCCTGGCCATAAAGCCCTAATTTTGTTTTGGTCCTCCAGAGCCACGTGGATGGTTGGGAAGTTGGAGGATGTTTTTGTAGCATTCTTAATACATGAGGGTGTTCTTAGGCAAAATTATAAGTGAGCATACTCCCTTGGGTGAGAAGCGACCAAGCGTATTTCAGAAATTCCTGAATTTCTTTGGAGCTTAGACAGAATGATTCACAAAAAAACAAATCCAGGAGCAGTTCTGCAAGGGGGAACAATTGTCTAGAAAATAATAACTATTCAGGTTTGAGCTGACGGCTATAGTGACTCGAATAAAAACTGTTTACAACAGTGTTGAGCAGAAATGTATCTCAAAATTCTCATCGCATCAAACCGTGAAGTGGATACGCTACAACAGCAGGAGACCACATCGAGTCCACTTCTGCCATCCAAGAAGAGGAATCTGAAGCTACGACATGAGTGTGCAGACAAAATCTGCAGCAAATTAATATTAACATGGACCAGAATTTTAAATGTTTTGAAATTTCCCAACACCTGGTGGTATCTATGCCACGCAGAACTGAGGCTGTTCTGAGCGTGAGTGGGCTCCTGTCCAGTATAGTATGATGTTTCTCATAAATCTGCTCAGTATACTCAGTATTTTTCAGTACTGAGCATTTTACTGAATTTTGATTTCTAATTTGGTCTCCTGCTGTTGTAGCGTATCCACTTGACGGTTTGATGCGATGAGAATTTTGAGACTGATCCATGCCAAAAGTAATTACAGGAAAATGTAACTTATATGCAATAATTTCTTACTCATTATAGATATTGTAATATTTTGTCTATTCACAGAAATTCTGCCATTATACTCTCCTGGCATGAAAGCTTTATAACTTTAGTTAAAGAAAATAAAGCAATGTTAAGTTCTTGAATTTAAAAGACAAACTTAAAATAATGCAGAGGAATGCTTTAACAAGATGCCTAAGGACCACCGAAACATTTTATGACTCAAAAGCTTGGAGGTTTATTAAACTTATTCAATTTTTTATATATTATAAATAGTCAATACAGTACACATGGAGATGTAAGAAAGGACTGTAATGCCAACAATGTCCCAACCCAAAACCTTTTCTACCATTTCTATGCAAATTGCATACATTTAATAGGAATTAATTAAAGCTTATAAGGAGTGCAGCAGATGGAACCTCTCTCTTCCTTTCTCTCTAATTGTGCTCTCTACTTCACAGAAACAAAACCTTTCAAATGGCACTGCTTTGTTATTCCACCCTGGTCAAATGTTCACATGCTAACTAGGTACCTAGACCTGGCAGGATGGCCAGATTTGTCCTTGTCATGGAAAGAGCTTAGGAGGTCACGGCATCAAAATAGAAGTCTTTTGGCAGGTCAGAAAAGAGAGCAGCGTAAGGGCAAAGGTCAAACTAACTTCAAGATACATAGTCACATAGCAGGTCATATGGTGGGCCACAAGGAGACAGCTGCACCACAGACAGCGTCATTAGTACACCTCAATATCAACTCTGTGGGCATTCAGAGCAGTGGATCTAATATAATCACAGTTTACTAGTTAAATGTATTGGTTGTTTTGAATATTCTATAAACATTAGCAAAAAGCTCATTTTTACTTTAGCTTTTACAGCTAAAGTACTCTGCAAAAGATGTTGAGCCACTCCTCATTTCTTCATATTAAATTAAATTTCATTATGTAGAACAACTAAAAAAAAATGGAAACAGATTTTTTAGCTGTAAAAGCTAAAGTAAAAATTTGCTTTTAGCTAATGTTTATGGAATGTTCACTGTGTTTTACTGTGACATGCTACAAAGTGCCAAAAAATAAAATTTTTATTTCATAATTTCAATGAAATTATTATTTATATACAGTAACAATCTCAGCAGCAATCTCATTTCTCGTCTGTTCCAACCCCTCAGCATTTACCATCACCAGTACTAATCACCGGTCTGATCATCTGTCATCATCTGTATCTGCTTCTCACTGGTTCATGCCTTAAGTTAGATGTTTTTTATGCATGAATGATTCATAGGTGGTGGTACAGTAGGTGGAGTTTGCATGTTCTCCCTGTGCTTGGTGGGTTTCCTCCCACAGTCCAAAGATATGCAGATTATGTTTATTTGTATTCCCAAATTGCCTGTAGTGTGTAATGTGTGTGTTGCCTGCAATGGATTGACACCCAGTCCAGGGTGTACCCCGAGTACCCCGCCTTGGATATGCTCCAGGCCCCCTACGCGACCCTTAACAAATCCGTATCTAATTTTTTACAGTTTGTTCAGTCTGAGCATTAAGAGGAATCTGTCTTTCATGGAACAGATTAGTAAACACTACCAGTTAGTATTAGCATGATACTGTAGCTTACAAGATGACTTATACAGTAAGAGGGGTTGACACATGTTCATTTTTAGTTATAGCTAAAATTTAAACTATAGTTCAGTTCAGTAGACGCAGCATCCTCATTCTCATGACTATAGTCACTGGGCTCCAACATGGGTTAAAAGATATTTGCCAAAAAAGAAGTTGCCAAGCGCTGCGCTTACTTCAAATTTATAATTTGTCTGGAAAATAAATCTTACTGTTCTCTGGGCTCATTATTATTATGCTTATGAGTCATTACTGGATGTGGCTTTTGTAACTGTTTAGGTTTAGGTTTAGGCAAACTGTTTAGGTTTACATAGTTTTTTTTAATAATTAATAATATCTCATACAGTCAAAAGCAAAAAAAAAAAAAGGTAAAGCTTGGTGCATAACTGAGACCTTAATTTAATTAAAATAGTTCACTATGACTATTATGTTTTGCATTTTAATTAAATCAAGGTCTCAGTTATGCTAACACTATATAATATTTAATAGTGAAAATTTAACAATTATGCCAATTAAGCAATTAAGTCAAACCATATTTGCACACATACACAATCTAATTCACATAAAGAGCAAACAGTCAGCATGGCACCAGGCAGCAGTGAACAGAGGATGGGATTGGCGAGAGCCCTTTGCTGCAAAGATGAGGGAGGAAACAAAACCTTGCTAATGGAGACATGACATGCTCACCAGGGCATAAACTCAAACAAACGATTAATGGGCCATAGACCCTACAATACCACATCCCACCCTTGCTTTTCCCTCCCTCTTTCACTCCCATTCTCCAATTTCTCTCTCTCTCTCGCCCTCTTTCTCTCTCTCCCTCTCTCTCTCTTTCCACACGCCACACACTGCTGTTATTTGGTTGGTCTTCTTTCCACCCCCGTTCACTATAATCATCATCCCTGCCGGAGTTGAGAACAAGTTGCCCAAAAGCAAAAACGTGGCAGATATGGAACCTTGCATACAACTTTGTGGAAAATAACACAACATTGCAGCACATGACAACCTGTGGATATGTTAAGGAATGTTTCTCTCACATGTGAGAAACAAACATGTGAAATTTGACTAGCCAATCACTATACTGTAAATATGTGATCATTGAGGCAGCAAAAACTGGTGAGCATCTATGTGAGGATGGTGCTCAGCATAAAAGGAAGAGCCGGTCTGCAAAGGAGACACCAAGCTTTGCAAATCTCATCCATAAGCAGAATGTTGCTTTTCTACTATTGGATAGAGCATGTGACCTTAATGAGGCAGGAGCAGCACAGCCGAAATGGGATTAGAGTGGGGTTATGAGGCCAGAGCTTAGCCCCCCCCATTCTCCTACTATGCATGTATTCTTAATAATCCATAGATCCTGGTTGTTTTCATTTTTTACTTTGGCTAGGTTGATGTTTGAGATAATCACTAAAACCATGAAACTTATTATCAAACTGTCTTCCAGGGTCATTTAAAAGAAGAACACTATGTAATATTTTGCTAATAACATGAAAGATATGGCTGCAAACATGTTACATGATACAAAGTTCATATCCAAGTGTCGAAATGTACATGTTTTTAAGCTAGATTTTTTTTCAATGTTGTGGTTTATGTGAGAAAGATTTGGCATAAGTATCTCCATTATTAGTGAGGCAGGTTGTCTGATCCTTTAGTTGCCCCCACCTGTTCTGCTGTCAAAGCATCACAAAAAGAGGGAGAGCCTCAAGCTCATGTGTTTTGATTAGCAGGTAATGATCTTTGATCTAATGCACAGACTGGGAAAGTGCGGCTCTGATTGAATTCCGACGGATGCTCAGGCCAACCTGGAGCCAGTGTCACGTCTCATTAGGGCTGCCAGCCCTGTGACCTCCCATCCGCCCAGCCGGAGTCCCTGCGCTTGGCTGGAGAGGCTGGCGTAATGATATCAGTAGCAGCAGGGGTGCAATGAATACAAATCTGTGTGCATAAGTTTGCACAAGAATCCAACCCCAGAGCCCTCACACTAATCAGTGCACATGCATAATGGGCATGCAGTCAATCAGTGGACTAAGATGAGCAGTATTTACCAAACTCCCCCAAGTGGTGGCCGAGTCAAAAGCAAGTGTGCTGCATGACTTTCTCAAGCAGGGCTTTCAAGGCTTGAGTAGAAATGGAATGAAAAGTCCACATGATTTGCATTTGAGTGCCAGCCAACAACCCAACCACAGCTCTTCCAAATAAAATGTGCTAATATACTTTCTTTAAAAAGCACAGCTAAATCTGGGACGAATTTACTGTACCTGTCATCGCCGGACACACTATTCAGAGAAAAAGGCAGTTGAAATTCGTTTTTCTATCTCTGGCATTAATATAGCTGGTTTGAAAACTTACCAAAGATCTGGAATCTGACCTCTACTTAAATAGTGATGACAATGAGCGTGTGCATATTAAGCACCGAAAATCCCATACAACATGTAGCAAATACATCGTTTAAATCACAACAGCCCCAATCCATGATAACTTATAGACAATTCTTGTTCAATGTTGTACTTGGGGGAAAATGTTTGAGCTACAAATGTAATATAAAGTGACATCATTTTAACAGTGAACTGCACAGTGGTGAAGAAAAGTATTAAACCAGCATATACCATGTATTATAATTCCTCCTGTGCACAAAACAGATGATTTCACTAGTTAGTTCTAATTAACTGACCTAATTAACTAGTGAATAACTGGCTATGTGACAATGGTATTCAGTTTCTCAAGACATGGCCTGGGGCATCTCCAGACCTAAACTTAAATAGAAAACTGTTGGACAATGTTGAAAAAGGCAGGAGCAGTCAAGAAACTGTCTTCTGTCCAGGATCTTCAGGAAGCAATCAAGCAGGCATGGATTGAGCGAGTGACACCAGAGTACCGCAGATGTTCTCTTGACTTCATGCTGGATCCAGCAAGATCTAGAAAGTTTTTAAAAATTATTTCAAAATGTCATTAAAACATGAAATTTCACATTTGTCACAATACTTTTGGCCACCAATGAGCACATTTAATACTGTACATAATTTTTCACTACCAATTGTAGACATCTTGTTTTAATGGATCACATTACCAATTTGTAGTTTCCAAAGTTGACCGTAGTGTGTGTATGTGTTCTGCACTGGATTGGCACCCTGTCCAGGGTGTACCCCACCTTGTCCCCTAAGTCTCCGGGGATAGGCTCCAGGACTCCATGACCCTGTATGCAGGATAAAGCGCTTCTAGACGATGAAAATTATATTAATTAAACTACAATTCTTTGGAGTTTGGATCTTTTTGGAGCTTGCATGTTCTCCCCGTGCTTGGTGGGTTTCCTCCAGGTACTCCGGTTTCCTCCAACAGTCCAAAGACATGTAGGTTAGATTAATTGACATTTCCAAATTGGCCGTAGTGTGTGAATGAGTGCGTGAGTGAATGTGTGTGTGTGTGCCCTGCGATGGATTGGCACCCTGTCCAGGATAGGCTCCAGGCCCAGGACACAAGGCAGGGTACACCCTGACCAAAATAAAATGAGCTAAATAAACACTCACTTAGAAGACTTAGAGCTTGAGGCAGGGTACACCCTGGATGGGGTGCCAATCCATCACAGGACCCACACACACACACATTCAAATAGTCATTCACACAACTTGCGTAATTTGGGAATGCCAGTTAGCCTAATCTGCATGTTTTTATACTGTTGAAAGAAACCGGAGTACCCGGAGGAAACCCACCAAGCACGGGGAGAACATGCAAACTCCAAAAAGATCCAAACAATCAAAAAATTTTATTTCACTCACTCACTCACTCACTCACTCATCGTATATACTGCCTCAAGCCCTAAGTCTTCTAAGTGAGTGTTTATTTAGCTCATATTATTTTGTTTATTTTGCACAAAATTTCCATTAAAGGAAGTTAAAGGCTACCTATGCTTTACTCTAAATTCTCAGACAACTGTACAGTATCTTTCACATGGCAGCATGACACACACAAAAAAAAAAGAGTCATCTGACCTCTTCTGCAAAGACGAGCTTGACAGATTCCTACAACTGGCTAGTAAGAGTGTGCAATACAAAGAATAGATTATGTGTCATGCACACTCGTAACACGACCGGCACTAGGACCCGGAAGTAGGATGGTCGTGAACCAGGAAGCATAAAAGGAGACAAAATGGCGCTTCACATTGCTCAGTCATTGAGTTCACCCATGCCTTTGCCGACATTTCGCCAACTATTCTGTAAGTACTCACCGATTCGGGTTGCTTCTTTGATTGAGTGTGGGTTACTAGAGCGCGGGTTTATTTGTGTAGATCCTTGCTCTTTGCGTAAGAGAGTTCTTAGATTAAACGCGTGGTTATCCTGCCTACTCGCGCTACTTCCGCGTTTGGGTTTACCATCCACGCTACACGGGCTAACTGCTAAGGCTGTTGTGTCTATCCTCCGGTTGCTCGTGATAGAATGACTGAGCCTAAAGCAGTAAACCCAGCGGAGTTTGCTCGCCTCTGCGATGTGGTTGACCAGCATGCCGAGCTGATCAATAAGCTCCGTGGTGAAGTCGCGTCTCTCCAAAAGGACCTCCAAGACGTCGCGGTTTTGTGGCGCGACGTGGCGGAGCTACGGCAGGAGAACGCGACCCTCCGCGGGGCGGCTGCTCATTCGGCTGTTGCCACGCCCGTCGCAGCGGCTGCGGCGCCGTTCCCCCCCTCCCCCTTTCTCTTATGTTTTCATAGCCCTGCCAGATAAATGGGATGGTACTGATGGGAAGTGCAGTGTCTTTCTAACTGCGTTGGATCTTGTGTTTGAGTTTAATTCCACCAGGTACTCCACAGACCGACTGCGCGTTGCGCTTCTCATCTTGTTGCTATCCGGGCAGGCAGCTGAGTGGGCCACGGCGGTTCTCAGATCAGACTCGGACACGGCCTACTCGTATGGAGAGTTCACCCATCAACTATAATTGACTTTCGAACATCCTGCTGCTGAGGTGGAGACCGACAGCAAACTGTACCATCTGCGGCAGGGTGGGTCGTCCGTGAGCCGCTACACCGCGGATTTCCGTACCCTCGCTGTGCAGACCACCTGGGGGGACGCCGCCCTCCGAACGGCCTACTACGAGGGACTGGCTTCACGCATCAAAGACGAGCTCCGACCACGCTGGAGGGATTGATTCAACTCGCCCTCCGGATTGACCAGCGCCTGCTCTCTCGTCCGAGGCCAGCCCCCCGCACCCTGCCACCCATCACGCCATCCTTCTCACACTCCACGCCTCGACCACCAGCTTTCACGACCACCGCTATGACACCCGCCGGATCTCCACCTCCCGCCGTGGTTGACACAGGAGCCGGGGAACTTATGCAATTAGGACACGCCTCCTTGAACCCCGCAGAGCGAGAACGACGTTTCAGGGAGGGACTCTGTGCCTATTGTGAGTCGGCGGCGCACCATAGAGCCATCTGCCCTCTACGCCCGGGAAACGCCCAGGCCCGATGAACCAGAGGTGCAGTTCACCGGGTCCCCTTCATCTCGCCGCCACCACGCCCAGCGTCTTGCGTCTCTTGGTTCAGGTACACCTCCAATTTGGCCACAAACGAGTCCAAAGTTCCCCGTTCATCGATTCCGGTGCCGCTGGAAACTTTATTGACTCCTCCTATGCCAAAAAGTTGGGGGTGGAAACGGAAGCGTTATCCCAGCCTGTTCGAGTAACATCCGTCGATGGCCGGCCCCTTTCCTCCAGTCCTATCACCACCCAGACTCGACCCATCACCCTCACCATTGATCAACACCAAGAATTAATCCGCTTCCACCTCACCTCCATCTCATCACCACCCATCATCCTCGGAATTCCCTGGCTAATTCAACATGACCCTCTCATCTCCTGGTCTCAAAACCGGATCCTACAATGGGGGCCGACCTGCCTCGAACTCTGCCTGCGGGCGCCGGCTGGGACGAGGACCCTGATGTCGACACCAACGCCATCCCCACTGCATATCGGGACCTGGCTGAAGTCTTTTGTAAGAAACGTGCCAACCACCTTTCTCCTCATCGCCACTACGACCTGGCTATTGAACTCCAGCCAGGCTCCATTCCACCCCACGGCCGTCTATATTCTCTCTCCACCACCTAGACGTGGGCGATGGAGGAGTATGTGTCATCCGCTCTCCGCCAAGTTACCATCCGACCCTCCTCCTCGCCCGCCGCCGCGGGATTTTTCTTCATAAAGAAAAATTCGGGCGACTTACGCCCTTGTGTCGACTATCGGGGCTAAACAACATCACCATAAAAAACAGACATCCGCTGCCTCTTACCAACTCAGCCCTGGACTCCCTCTCTGGTGCCACCATTTTCACAAAGTTGGACCTCCGGAGCGCCTACAACTTGGTGCGTATCAGAGAGGGCGATGAGTGGAAGACAGCCTTTATCACCCCGACTGGACATTGCGAAAGCCTGGTCATCCCTTTTGGACTCTGTAATGCTCCAGCGGCTTTCCAGCACTTCATTAATGACGTTCTCAGGGACATGTTGGGCCAATGGGTATTGTCTACCCAGACGATATCCTGATTTACTCCCGCACCGCCGAAGAACACACCCAACACATCAGGGCGGTCCTCAAGAGATTGCTTGCCCACCGACTGTACTGTAAGTTGGAGAAGTGCGCTTTTCACATGCGCTCCACCACGTTCCTGGGCTTTGTCATCTCGCCAAAAATTTGACACCACTCAGCAGCGATACGGGGTAGGGGACCGCGAGCTGTTGGCCATAAAGTGGGCATTGGAAGAATGGCGACACTGGCTCCAGGGCGCCAGAGAACCATTTATCGTCTGGACTGACCACCAAAACCTCATCACCATCAGGAATTTGAAACAACTCAACCCAAGGCAGGCGCGGTGGACTCTGTTCTTCGAGCACTATGACTTCCATCTATCATACCGCTCGGGGTCAAAAAACATCAAAGCCGACGCTCTCTCTCGACAACATGAGGAGGACGTCCCCCGGGCGGACCCCGCGCCTGTCCTGCCATCTTCCAAGATCATCGCCCCGCTCCATTGGGAACTGGAGACGAAGGTTCGCCAGGCACAAGCCACGGAAACCGAATCGGCAGGTGTGCCGCCTGGACGACTCTACGTACCCGGGAACATCAAGGCCGACGTCACCCAGTGGGGCCATTCCTCGCCACTGTCGGGGCACCCAGGCACGCAGCGCACCCTTAAATACATTCAGCGCGCTTTCTGGTGGCCCTCAATGGCCAAGGACATCGAGGAGTTCGTCCAGGCGTGCCCAGTGTGCGCCAGGGCCAAGACCTCCAACCAACCAACACCAGGGAAACTCCAGCCACTCCCAGTTCCCCGTCGACCCTGGACGCACATTGCCATTGATTTCATCACGGGCCTGCCGGTCTCCGAGGGAAAGAACGTCATCATGACCATAGTGGATCGGTTTTCCAAAGCTGTGCACCTGGTGGCCCTCACCGGACTCCCGTCAGCTAAAAGGACAGCCGAGCTGATATTAGAGCACGTAGTCCGTCTGCATGGGTTCCCAAAGGACATCGTCTCGGACAGGGGGCCCCTGTTCACTGCACGGTTCTGGAAGGCCTTCTGCCGTCTGATCAATTCTACCTGCAGTCTCTCCTCGGGCTACCATCCCCAAACTAATGGTCAGACGGAACAGGCCGACCAACAACTGGAGTGCTACCTGAGATGTTTCATTGCCGACCGGCAGCGCTCCTGGGCCCGCTACCTCATTTGGGCGGAACTATCACACAACCTCCACGTCTCCTCCGCCACAAAGTTGAGCCCATTTGAGATATGCCAGGGTTTCCAACCTCCGATGTTCGAACATCAAGAACCAGAGGTTGAAGTACCCTCGGCCCAAAAGTTGGTCCGCAGGTGTCGACGGTCCTGGATTCAAGCCAAGGAGGCCATCCAGCGCGCCAACATCCGCTACACCTTACAACATCGCCGTCGACACCCTCCGAGACGATTGTACCACGCAGGTGACAAGGTATGGCTGTCCACACAAAACCTACACCTCTACACGGAATCCAAAAAACTCTCACCCAGATTCATCAGCCCGTATCATATCACCCTCCGTGTCAATCCTGTCACCTACCGGCTCCAGCTGCCTGCGGCGGTCCGGATCCACCCGGTATTCCACATCTCACAACTCAAACCCTTCACGACGTCACCCATGGTTCCACCCACCCACCCTGCTCCTCCTCCCCGTATCATTGAGGGTGGTCCTGCCTACACCGTTCGCCGGATCCTTGATTCACGTCCTCGGGGCAGAGGCCTCCAGTACCTGGTCGATTGGGAAGGTTACGGTCCCGAGGAGCGATCTTGGATTCCGACTCGGCTCGTCCTAGACCCCGAACTCATCCGGGACTACCGTCGTCGGGTATCCTCCACCCCAGGACCGTCGAGAGTCGGTCCTGAACAGGGGGGTACTGTCATGCACACTCGTAACACGACCGGCACTAGGACCCGGAAGTAGGACGGTCGTGAACCAGGAAGCATAAAAGGAGACAAAATGGCGCTTCACATTGCTCAGTCATTGAGTTCGCCCATGCCTTTGTCGACGCTTCGCCAACTATTCTGTGAGTACTCACCGATTTGGGTTGCTTCTTTGATTGAGTGTGTGTTGCTAGAACGCGGGTTTATTTGTGTAGATCCTTGCTCTTTGCGTAAGAGAGTTCTTAGACTAAACGCGTGGTTATCCTGCCTACTCGTGCTACTTCCGTGTTAGGGTTTACCATCCACGCTACACAGGCTAACTGCTAAGGCTGTTGTGTCTATCCTCCGGTTGCTCGTGACATTATGTTAAAAATTAAAAATTCTGTTATACACTACATGAATCTGTTATATGTATTAACGTTTGTTTATTGTAATTGTCATTTTCACGTTACTGAATAGAAAAATCTAGTGAAAATGACAGTTAAAGCCTAATAATGCCATATAACAACACTGTCTTCCCCCTGCAATATATTTCGGCAGCTTTTTCTTCTTATTTGTGTTTTTGGAAGTGTTGCTTGTATAATAAAAGGGTTTCTGTTTCTGATAAATAGAATTCAGGCTTGAAAAGGTTACAAGTATTTATTCTAATTCAACTCATATGCATGCTGGTAAAAGAAAATCTAAAAAGAATGTTTGAATGTCAAAATAAATTTTTGTCTCAAGAAAGAGAACTCTGAAGAAGTGCCGTTGTTACACTGCAATCCTTATAGGGCTTTAAGTATCGCACACTTATATGTCATATATAATTACAGATACATTGCAAGGCAAACAAAAAAAAAAACATCACCACCTGGATTTAATTAAAGGAAGCTGTTAAGCGCCTTCTACTGGGTAATCACTGCAGTGATTAATATTGTTAAACTGACGACAAGTCATTTAACCCTAACTGATGCAGTGAGTAGCTTCTTTCTTAAGAGTTTTCAGAAGAGTCAAATGTATCAAGCAAAGAAAACAACTAAGGACATTTACATTAAAACATTTGGCAGACACCGTTAACCAGAATGACTTACATTTTTATCTCATTATACATCTGAGGGTAAAGGGCCTTGATCGGCCCAATAGTGACAACTTGGCGGTCATGGTATTTGAACCTGGAATCTTCCAAACCGCAGCCCGATGCCTTATCTATTGAGCTTCCCCTCACCGTGAAACCACTTAACTTGGGTTAAGAACTGTAAAAAGCATTATTAAAACCACATTAGAGGAAGAATTTGGGGGGGGAACGAGTGTGATGAGAGCTCCTTTAAACATTTGGTAAAATCAAATCATAAAAACACAACAGTAGAACACAGCTATGTTTAAGAGCATTTCCACAAGCACAATGCAATGAGAAAACCATTTATCAATGAGACTAATCAGAAAAAAATGAATGAGTTTGCTAGGGAGCATAAAGAACTGTGGAGCACTGTGAGCATCTGACAGGCGCGTGAGGGTAAGAAGAGAGGCAGATGTATTGATGCACCCATTATGCCATACGAGCCTGTTGGGACAGTGTTATGATCTGGGGCTGCTTCTGTTGGTCAGGACTTAGTTCAGCTCCATTATGTGCCCGAAATATAACATCAGCTGGCTACCTGAATGTACTGAATGACCAGGTTTTTCCATCAATGGATTTTTTCTTCCTTGATGGCAGATGACAGTGCCTAGATTTATCAGGTTCAAATTGTGAAAGAGTGCTTCAGGGAGCATGAGACATCATTTACACATATGAATTGGCCACTATAGCGTCCAGATCTTAACCCCATTGGGAATCTTTGGAATGTGCTGAAAAAGACTTCACACTGTGGTCAGTCAGGCTCTCCCATCATTTATACAAGATTATGGAGAGAACTGTATGCTCTCTGGACAAAAATAAATGTTGTGACATTGCGTAAAACAATTCCATGGCCACACTCAACGTAAAAGGCGATCCAATGAAATATTAAAGTGCGCAACTTTCATTTTGGCCGGGTAATGTATGTTGTATGCCATCATAAAAGAAGATAATTTAGTATCAGGGCCTGTCTCGGCTTGTATTTGGCCAAAGATCATATACCTGGTTTTGTTCTTTTTTAATTGTGTTTCATCTCAAATCACAAATACAAATAAAATTCAAATTATTATTGCATGCAAAGTCAGCTATCTAACTAGTTACACTTCTCTCAAGAGATTCTGAAAATGCCAATCAGCCTAATCTGCATGTTTTTCGACTGTGTGAGGAAACCGGAGAAGCTGGAGGAAACCCACCAAGCATGGAGAGAACATGAAAACTCCATTCACACAGACCCAAGAGGTGGGAATCAAACCTGGAGCCTGTAGTGTCTCATAGGATACAATGATGAATGCAGTCATCACTATATGCTCAGTATTGTTTGGAATAGAAAAGCTTTCTTAAATACTCACATGTATCTTTAGGCACACCATATGGAGCCATCTTCAGCAGCAGTGACTGATCTTCATGTGATGAGAACTCCAACCAGCAGTAGGTAATCAGAAAGGACCAGGCAGGTCTGGAGAGTAAGAGTTAAGGGTGATTGCAAAACTATTAGCACTGTACAAAACTTTGTATATACAGTATGCAGAGGTTTAATGTAGTGGCCCAATGTGAATTTTGGTGAAGCTAGGGTTAGAGATAAAATTTGAGGAAAAAAAAATCAATATACCCTGTGCATTCTCTCAAAATGATGGCAAATTTATGATAATATTGTGGCTTTCAGAAGACTCACTATGCTTATACTATTCTAGATAATGAAATGTGATCAGTACCCAAGGAGACGTTCAGCTCTATAACCACCTGAAGATTCATCTCATTGAAAGCTGTCTTGTCTTCTAAGTCAACAATCATAATGATAAATATAAGAAACTTCCATAACTCTACATCACATATCAATGAGATGGATGTCATTTAATGGCATGGACATAAGTATCAATCAACAAAACCACCACCCCTCATTCTTTTTTTTCACACACTTCTTTAAATATGTTTCAAGTATCTGCAGACAGAACACCAACCACCAAGCCCAGAGATGGGATTTCCACTTATGCATGCATGTTGCCATTTTAAAAGGCCTGTTTGACATGTACATGGGTGCCAGGGGTCCATCTCTGTGATCCTTACACTAAGCTACCAAAATAATGTTTCATTCGAGTACAGCCCAAGTGCATTAAAATCCTGAAACTGGCATAATGTCCTGTGCCCTAAAACGTAGCACACTGGACTGAAAGTCCCTTCTGCCAAATTTGACTTTCAAAGCAGAATCGTTGAAATATCTGAGTTGACATTTAATGTACTTATAAATTTATTATCATTGCATTTTTTCTGAGCAAAAAGGTGAGAACATTCGGGCGCATTATAAAAAAGCAAATCCGACACTCATAAATATTTATCATTATTATCATTGTTTAATGAGATACTTAACATCATAAATGTTTCATATTGCTTATATGTGGAAGAAAAAAGCATGATATTGTACAGTATCTAAGGTCATTTGGGGTCACTGTACAATCTAAAGGATTTAAATGATCAATTTCAAATGATATATTGGTAAATACATAGTTTGACAGGTTTATTGTCAAAATCAGGATGGCATGATGCCAATGACATACGCTTCAACTTAGGCGTTTACCACAAAGAGAAACCACAAAAATGCTGTATAACACCGTTATCAGTGATCCATTAGTGTCTTTGAAGTGGCTGGGGCCGGAGATCCCATCCATTACATTACAGGCCAGGGTTTCGGTCCTGTCAGTGCAGTGGGCCGTCTGCCGCGGATGCCTGTTCTTTGTCTCCCATCATGCCGCTCTTGGGCTTCACCACACTTCTAAGTCTCTCCCTGGACTCTTACTAACACAAGCCATAGAATCTGTGGAGTAACTCGCTGCAGATTTTCAGCTCTTGTTTTCTACGGTTTTATCACTCCTTTGGGTTCGTACTTTTCAATAGACTGGCCTGTTCTTTGCTCATTTTGATTGCAAGGTTTGTAGCACAGACACACACACACACACACACACACACACACACACACACACACACACACAAAAAAAAAAAAAAAAAAAAAAAATCTGCAAGGGCTGTTGCAGTGCCTTGAGAGTAAACGTAGAAATATTAAAATGAAAATACAATTTGTGGTCAACCATTCATGTGAATAATCAGTGGCTTAGATAAATTGTATGCTATTGATTTCTCTGCTGTACCTCCAAAAATTCACGCAGATACAGGAGCTTCAAATGGTTGTTGACGTCTACGCCTGACTGATTTGTTGTCCAGTGAATAGGATGAAACATCTTGTTGATGAGAGAGGTTAGATGAATAAAGCCAGACTGGTTCGAGCTGGCAGGAAAGATATAGTAAATCAAATACCCACTCTTTGCAAGTTTGCTGAGCAGATATATAATATATATGTCCAAACATTGAGGCAGATGGGCTGCAACATCAGAAGAGTTCGTCAGGTTCCTGTTCTTTCAGGCAGTGGGTACAGGCTCTCAGAAGGTGTACAGATGTTCCTATTAAAATGGTGAGTGAGTGTGTTTTTGTGATCATGGTCTCTGAAGATGAAAACAGTCAAACCACACGCACATTGAGTGGCAGCGGTCAACTCTTCAGATCTAGTCCATCCAGCGCCATACCTACACCAGTGAGTAGAAAAGCTGGTGACTGCTAGTCATTCTGCCACGTCCTTACGAGTGTAGGTAGAAACATCACTGGTAACGCAAGGGACGTGAAGCTACATGATTTATCCACACTCACTGCCTCATTAAAAAATGATAGTGGATTAACTGTGAAAAGACAAGCAAGCAGCAGGATGACACTTTTACAACAGCAAGAGCCTCTAAAGTGGCAGTGGATAAGGTGAGCAAGATGTGACACATAAGGGAAGAAAATATTTAGCACTTCTTTACTGCATATTTTAACTATTGTATAAGAAGAAAAAAAATAATGTTTTTTTATTTTGGCCTGACCTTCATATTAAGGTAATATTCAATATGGGACAGCAGAGAGGTTTAGTGATTAAACCTTGCACGTCCACCTTGCACGTCCAGGTCCTAGGTTTGATTTCCTTGTTGGGTCTGTGTTCATGGAGTTTGCATGTTCCCCCTGTGCTTGGTGGGTTTCCTCCAGGTATTCGGGTTTACTCCCACAGTCCAAAGACAGGCAGATTAGGCTAAGTGGTGCCCATCCTAGTGCAAAATAAGAATAAATAAAGTGGTCACCATTGGACTACAGCGGCCCTAGAGGTGTGGATGGAATATTTCATATAGATGATAAACCACTCACTCACTATACCGCCTTATCCTGTATACATGGTCAATGGGGGGGCTGGAGTCTATCCCAGGAGACTAAGGGCACAAGGCAAGGTACAACCCTGGACGGGGTGCCAATTCATAGCAGGGCACACAAACATACACACTACAGGCAATTTGGGAATGCCAATTAGCCTAACTGCATGTCTTTGGACTGTGGGAGGAAACCGGAGAACCCAGAGGGAACCAACCAAGCACAAGGAGGACATGCAAACCCCTTGCACATAGACTCAGGGTGGGAATCGAACCCGGACCCAGGAGGCGTAAGGCGACTGTTCTAACACCTAAGCCACTGTGCTGTCTAGATGATAAACTATGATGGTATGAAAATTATTGTCTGTCCTGATTAAATGCTAAAATGTGCAGTGTGGTGAAATCTCTTGATTTGATTTCATGGTTTATGAAACCTAGCTGAAGAAATGGACAGTATTTCTAGAATGTAACCTTGATTTTTTACTTAAATATGAGCCAATTTTTTTTTAGATACACCATGGCAAAGTATACTGTAGCTGCTACCAAATCAAGTCTCAAGTCCTTTATCTTTGAATTCCGCACATTTTTTGTTTGGTTATTAGATACACTCTATTTCAGTAGTCCACGAGCATAGTAGAAATCTGAATCTTAAACCCCAGACCAATCAAGATGACAGAACAAGGTTCAGATGGATGCTCGCTTGCTCCCATCAGCCCGCTGAGGTATCTGAGGTATCACTTCATTCCATGAGACCACTGACAGCAGTGTTAATTAGCACCTAGATGCTGTTTCCCAAGCCAAGAGTTCCCACTGCTAGCCATTCTGCACACACTCCTAAATTCACTGGGCACCGAGCCATGTGTGCATTCTTTAATCTTTTGATGACTTGATGTACTTCTGTATGTGTGTTTTCCAAGCCAGCCAAAACACTCCAGCGGGGATAAAGATTTGGTCTACAGACTGACAGGCTATGAACACAAAGGTTAACCAAAAGTTAACACTAGCCTGAAACTATGACAGATCACAGAATGATCACTCGTCAAGGCCACTCCATAAATACGCAGATGATTAAAAGTTAGGAAGGAAGTAGGAATAGGTCCATCATAATGTGACATTGAATATAAATGGTAAAAATTTTCATATTAATAAAAAAAAAATTGTATAAAAGCAGAAAATATATGAAGTATAAAACCATAGAATATATGAAATTTACTTCTAATATAAGAAATTATCTTTCTTTAGGGAATGATTTACTGTTTTTATAGGAGCCTCCTGTAGATAAATTGAAAGAAAAATAGTTTGTTCATTTTTGTCATTCATTCATCTTTCATTCCGCTTATCCTATATACAGTGTCACAGGGAGCCTGGATCTTATCCCAAGAGACTTAGGGCACAAGTCGGGGTACAACCTGGACAGGGAGCCAATCCATTGCAGGACACACACACTACGATCAACTTTGGGAACTAGAAATTAGCCTAATTTGCATGTTTTTGGACTGTGGAAGGAAACCGGAAAACCCAGAAGAAACCCACCAAGCATGTAGAAAACATGCAAACTCGTGACCCATGCACACAGACCCAAGGTGGGAATCGAACCTGCACCCTGGAGGTGCAAGGCAACAGTGCTATCCATTTATTTGTAGTTGTTTTTTATTTTAATTAATTAATTTGGATTATTTTTTATGGTTGGATATTTTCATCAAATTTTGCTTTTTTTTGACACGTAATTTATGAATATGTGATGTATGGGTGACAAAGGAAAAGGAAAAACAGAGGGTGTGTTTATGTTTATGTCCACTTTTCAGCTTAGAGTGAAGTTCACTTCTTCTGACTCATCGCTGTTATAGGATAATGAAACATTTCTCTCTTGATCGGCGTGGTCTCTCCGAAGTGACTCTGCCCCAATTCAGCAGGATGCAAAGGCTCCAAATTATCACGGAATGGACATTCAGACAACACATACACAAGCCTAAAAGGAATTATAATGGACATTAAGCAAGAAAATGAGTGTTCCATGGTTGAGAGCAAGGCAGATGGAATTAACTAATTTGCCATCTGTTTCCTGAAACAAAATGGCTCCATTGGCACATGTGCTTTGAAAGAAGGGAAAGCAGAATAGATGCATCTGATCTTTTTTTTTTTTTTTGCTTTGTGGAGGAATTTAATTCATGACCTGTTGGCTATTTGTCCGGTGCCCTACCCAACCCGACTGGTGTGCTATTCTGTGGCCGCACAAATGACCTTGCCTCTTTGATCTCTTTGGCCTTGATGCTAGAGTAATGAACCTCTACTGATGAATTAGAGCAGCATCAAATGGCACTCCAATGATAGAGATGCAAAATGAATAAATAAGGAGTTTTGCGAATTACTCCACTTTTTTGTTGTCATTTTATAAATGTGCGTTTATTAATGACTACAGCCTTGTATATAAATGGCATGCTATTACTAGGAGAAGTGAAACGGCAGACTTCTCAACTGCTAAGAAACTACCAAAAACACCTTAACAAATAGTGATCCCCAAACAATTAACAAATCATTATTTCAGTGAGGGTCAATACCATCTTAGCATGAACCGTCACAGGATTGCAGGAAGTTTCACATCCCTCTCAAGCAACTACAGAGAAGCACACATATATATTAATAATAAAAGTCAAAGTTGCCCACTAATCCTCCCAGCTCTTTTGAGGTTTTGACCGCTGGCTTCTGCCCCTGCTTGATGAATGGATCCTCCTCCAAGCGGGCACAGTACTTCCTCTCCCGGGTCATGTCCTGTCTGCCCCTTGTCCACTACACACTTCCACAATATGTAAAGGGCCTTAGACTGAACCCCTTCTTGGCCTCACTGGGCGCCAACGCAGCACCGATGATCACCCACCCTCCCATGGTGTGCTCTACTGGACGGAGCAAAGACATTTGGTCTACGTATCTTCAAAGCTACTGATTCATCATGCACAGCATAGAAAACACATACTGACACACTGTCCTTCCAACTGGTGATGACCAACTGATGACATGATGTTTCTGTCATAATATGCCTTAAGCATAGAAACTGTTTATGCTGCATTAGGATGGCTATAACTAAGAGCATATGTTCATTTCTTCCTCAGTGTACAGTGGTTTACAATGTAAGGAAACATACCACATTAAAACAAATGGTTAATACAAGGTGAACTGGTGGGCAATACCAGAGCACCAGCACTGCCCTCTAGTGGTTACTAAACTTACCACCACTGACTCAGTTTGGGCCAATAACATGTTTCCAACCGATGGAATACACACTGCCCTGCAAGTTTTAGTGTTTTAAACATTTCAACACTGAAACGGCTGGTAATTAGCTGGCTCTGTGACTATGAGAAGGGAAAACTTTAAAATGCCACTGATAGTGGAACTAGGAGTTGGAACCAATTCTATAGTAATTTTAACACCATTAATTAATGTTTAGAAACATCGAATGTTGGTGCGCCATCTTATTCGACTTATTCAGATCATCTACCAGCCGCCAAAACAAAGAACAAGCTAGTTAAATGGTAGACCCTATTTGCCTGGGTAAAAAGACAAGTTCCTTGATTACCATTACCAATGCTGCATTTAAAGTTCACTGTCTACAACTTGTAAACACTGCTTTAACTTGAAATGTCAACTCCTCTATCTGGGGTGTCTAATTTCTTTGTTTAACGAGTGACGTCAACGCAACATGGATGTGCACACTGTGAACGATGTGAAATTCCCCCCTGTTCCCCTTATTGCTAAGCTTGTTACTAACATACTTACTATTGTCTATTGAACATGAAGTTAAGTTAACTAAAGGGCAGTAAATGTAACTCAGGGCAGAACAATTAAAATAGACTTTTACAAAAAATTTTTTTACTTACAAACATCCTTACATGAGAAAAGAAGTTATTTAAAATTTTATTTTACAAATTACCACTTACAATGCAGCTTGTGCAAAAAAATAGTGCTACCATAATGCTACATATTAGAGATTAGAGAGAGAGAGAGGAAAAAAAAAACATTTATCAATCAATTTAGGCGGGTAACCTGGATGGAATTTTATTATTACCAGCTTTCAAAGATTATCTACAAGCTTTATAAGCTAGGGCTGTTTTAACAGCTGGTAACTGGCCAGACCAAGCTGGATTTTTCAGCAGGGACAGTAAATTCATGTCATCTGGGGCTTATGTTTTAATTCATTCTTTTTATTTTAAGTCCTAAGGTTAGAAAATAGAGAATCAGTTATACAGGTGAATCTTTATAAGGTTTGGTAAAAGTCTTAAAGGCAATTAAGATGCCAAATTTAAATGTGATTTAAACATACAGTAAGTGCTGATTGTAACATCTTAAGTTTACTCTATCTGAAAATTTTATTCTATCTGAACTATAACTATTTATAATAAGATTTGTGACCGAGAAACAGCTTTCACCGGCAAATATTTCGTTTCTGTCTACCTCCTCTAGGCCCCTCCCCCACTATGGAGTTAGGACAGGTTGATGAACAAAGTGTCCATTGTCCCTCACTTCATTTGCTTGGCAAATGCACTACGTAACTCAGGTCTTTCACTGCACTACATTTGTTTGTATTTAGCACTGTGTCCACACTAGACAGTTTTATATATTCAAACATCGGCTAGGGTAATACATAAGTAAGTGACTTGATCCACAGCTGTTATCAAAGCCATATGACATTATGGATGTGACATCATAAAGGGGTGGAGTCAAACAGGAGGTTTCTCAGAGAGAGAATAATGTCATTCGTAACTTTAGCAGAACTCTCTAGTACAAATGAAATAGTAAAGTATACACATTTAATACATATAAAAGTTTTAACACTGTTACTTTAAAAAAATTCCATATTCTTAATATATCAAATTTAGTAGGGGAATATTGGCATTTTATACTCTTAAGCTTTAGACTCTTAACACAGGGAAATTATGATTTTACACATACAATTATACAAGATTTACAAAATGCAAGATTTATACAAAATTTATAATTGATTATGTAATAGTTTTCTACACAATACATATTTAAAATATGGATCAACAAAATATTTTATATGATTTAGACGAATATATTTATCATTATTTGTTATTAATGATTAAACTAAAAGATTGCAGTAGTTTAGCTTCTTTGAGACCTCTATAAAGTGCACTATCTATCTGCTATACAGACATAATTATACAGATTTTATTAGAATTTTTTTTTATTTCACAATTTGAAGGCTATATCAAACTATGTAAAACTGTAAGAAGTCCTGTCCTAGTCAGTCACGATTTTCTTTTATATAATATTTACATGTATACATATATGTATATACCTATAATATTTACATGTTTTCCTGTTAGCCAGATTAGTCAACATAGTGAAGATGACTTGAGAACATAAAAGTATGTGTATACGTGATCATGAAAGTATACTGTATATGAAACCCAGGCTCCGAATCCCAAAGCTGTAAATTGTATAAGATGTAAAACTGTAACTGATGTGACAGAAAAAAGCATCGTAGTGTGATTCAAAGTTTTTACAAAACGAGCGCATTAGCCACTAATGTCACAAAGGAGTCCTGATGGTTTGAGTTTCAGTATGGTGTAGCAGTGTAACTCATAAAAGCAACAAAAAAAAGCAACCAGAAATAAAAAAAGGTTTATGTAAAATTATTTTTATTATTTTCTATTTTAATTAGAAATTAAATTTGACATTCAATGTTCTACTTTGTAGGTTAATTTTTATCTGTCTATTGTATTAGTTTTGTACAATAAATGAACAGACCGGACATAACTTAAATATAAATTCAATAAACATTAGATATAAATTAAAAACATGTGATCAGAGTTCAGAAAAACAGACACTAGCAAGTTGATTTATTTTCGTATTTTTATTTTTATCTATAAGTTCATTTAAGAAGTTATCTGTTGAATGTTCTGATTCAGATCAGGACCAGGACAAGAAAATAACAAAAAAAGAAATCTATCTGCCTCAGATTTGCCTCTCATGACTGTACGAGTGCAACCCAAGAAGCCTTGTTATCTTGAGGCCGGCTTTTTTCCCCCTGCTAGAGACTTTGTGCAATGATTATTTTGATTTTCACCGCCTCCTCTGATCCTTCCAGTGACGAATGAGGTGTCTAACCGCGGAGGGGCAGGGCACATCAGAGCGGTTACGGGGAGACTCTGAGTACACACGGCTACATCAGACATCCAACAGGAAAAAGAAATGGGGGCGCAGCAATGGAGTAAAGAGAAAGCCAAGGCACTAGGACAAACACAAGCTTGCTTGTAACATTACCTTAGTACACAAAGAGCTCTCACTCACGAATTCAAAGAAGAGCGATTGTTGGTTTGTTGTTTTGAAAATCATGGAAAGGAGGGGGTTTGTGACCTGTGCTTTTTAAACCGTTCCAGTTCATTCGGTTCATGACTAAGAGGTTTGAGGGTGAGTGAAGAAAATGCTGTCAAGCTTGGTGTCTCAAGATTATATTACTAAATAAGACACACGGCCAGAAAAAAAATCTAATTGCTATAAATACACAAAGTACAGAATGAGAGGGGGAAATTTAATACCTCTTTTTAGTTTTTTTCTTTATAGGTTTACCTCAATCTTCAACCAGAATACAACAAGAAATGAAACTACAATTTGGAAGCAAACGGTAGCATTAATGCGATGCAGTTTTAATAAATAGACTGAACCGTATACTAGCATCAAAGTAAACCAGAACTTAACATACAATTATCGTTAAAAAAGAAAAATTATAATAAATAAATAAATAAATAAAAAGAAGAGCTTGGAAAACACGAAAAAACCATTAAAAGCGTAAGCGCTCGACATTGGCATGGCCAAACCAGAGGCCCATCATCTCTTATGAATAATACAAGCCACATGGAGACGAAAGAGGGGACTTGTTTTCCAGGCTTGGATGCGTGAGGAGAACCCGACAAAGCCAGAGGTTGCTTTAGGAAGCCAGGAGCAGCAAGCAGTAGTTGGAAGGTGTTGTCTAAATGCGAATGAGTCGATGTCACAAGGCACCAGAGTGTAATGATAACCCACTTTTTCCTCTGCCACTCAGTAGGGCGTCTTTATAAGGATGTTCCGATCAACACCAGTGACCTGCGGACTCTCAAAATAACCCTGGATTCATAATATCTCGAGCATACAGTACGCAGTATATTACTTCTAGCAATTTACTAATCAGTCCAGTTTTCTGTTGTGTTAATGTGCTGCATAAATCTGCATTCTTTTTATTTGAGATTGTACACGTGTACAATCTCTGCATAGTCTGCATATCCTGCAACTTGTTATACCATATCACTGTGGGAATTCTCAGATCTCATTTGTCGAACAGTGTTTCTAATTATAATACTAGAATTATAATCTAATTATAACAGTAATTCTAATTACTAAAACGGCAGCTTCAATTGAAGTTCCTACTGTTATTCGAATCAAAGGTTTATACTAATGCACAGGATCTAATAATTTTTTTTTCCATACAACACATTTATAGGAATGTGCATGGCAAACACTTTAATATTGTCTAATTCTGATAATAAACAGATTTTTGTAAAATTACAAAAATAAGAAAAATGCATAGTAATTAGTACGTTGTTATTATTATTATTATCATCAGCAATTAACTAATTACTTTATTTATCTATTTATTTATTTAACATGTATGGAAGGCGACCCCAGTGTCAGCACTTTGTAACAATCACTAGTTTCAATCTCAAATTTTTTCAGTGGCATGACAAAGGAAGGACTCTAAAGCTGATATATTGTACATCATAGAATATACTAGATTTAAAAAATATATTGAGTCATTTATTAATGAATTAATACATTTAAAATGTCTTTGTTGACAAATTGTTATGGTACAGCAAGAATAAAGCACTCTGTGACATTCTGTCATTGGAAAATGATCACATTGGACCACATCACACCACCGCAGTATTGATGATTTTCCTGTAACAGCAAATCTTATTTTATTGTGTTTTATTCCCTCCAAAAGCATTTCCTCCAAGCTTTTAATCCAAATGATTACCCACATTTTTCATTTCAGAAAAATTTATAGTAGACTCTAATTCAATAACAAAAAATCTGAACTGAAAAACAAAGCAGCAACAAAAAGATTATATATATATATATATATATTTTATTATTATTATTATTATTACTGTGGGGGGGGGAGCGGAGAGGAGTTAAGAAACCCTTGCGTGCTGAGAGCGCTCCAGCAAGCAGACTGAGCACATTCTCTCTCCATGTGCTGTAACCAAACGCTCACGCTTCAAGTTCACATAGCTGTCTGAATAGGGTGCATAAGGATTTATCGCAGTGGGACGAAAGATTTTAGCAGACCATCCTGCAGCCTACCTTACATTGGGCTTAACTCGTATTTCATATGTCAGTGACAGGTGGTAGCAGAAAGCAGAGAAAAGGTTTTATTTCTCTCTGCTTTATTAGAATTAATGGGATTTCAGTGTGTTCGGTATGCCATAAGCACATCATCAAACTGTGAGGATGAAAACAAATTATAAGGCTGAAAGAAGGCATCAAAGAACCACTAAAAATAAATCTGATTTAAAAAATAAAAAAAAAAGTTTAATAGGACAAAAAGGAATCTTTTCTGGAATTTAAACATAGAGTCATTCCCCAAATTATTTACATATTACTACATACAAGAAACATGTGAGTCTAACCCCGGTCCAGAATTTGAGTTATTAAGCGATTTGTATTTGGGTTGACTCAAACAAACAATGGACCACAGATCAAGATGAGGCATTAAACAAAAAAACTGGCATTAAAAACCACAAAGCTGATGTGAACCTACATTCCACAGATCAATGCACACTTGCCTTTGCCTCTACTAAGCTCTCAACACTCTGCAGTCTTTACTCCATATAGCGAATGACGGTTCTTTACAGATGTGCACTTTCCCATATTGGGGTCCAAAGTTGACCGGGAGGACTTGAAAACTTCTGGAGCAGAAAAAAAAAAGAAGCCTGATTTTGGAATCGATTATGTTTGGGCTTGTTAAAGATTGCACAAAGATTTGGGTGGAGGTTTGCCAACACAAGGTGTGAAGAACCAACAGTACAATGAGATGGAGTTCACGTTTAGGACTTCCCAGCTGAGGACATCAGATCCAGATGCCGGCAGTCTGTGAAGTGCTTTTGAAATGAAAATTGACAAAACAAATTAACAAGACATTAACATGCTACACGATGGTGTAACATATATCTGCATTCGTTTGTGCATTCCTCATAATATTCACCAAGAATATGCACCGCAACATGAGAGCATCGTGCATCACTACACAGGGTGATCCAAAGGTCTGAATTAACATTTGTGAAATTTGATAGTTTTACACCCAAGATTGCTTTCGAAACCAAACAGACCTAAGAGAATTTGACTTTCGAGTCATTGTTGCACTGAAAGAGGACATCATCTCTGCATGAAACTCGTGCTTTCATTATAAAATGAAGGCAGTCAATTTGAGCATGTGCTGTGATTTATACTTTTTTTTTTGCCTATGGATCCAGACTTACTGTAGGGGCCACCCTGTATGACTACACACTCCTACATGAAAGTTAATGCCTTATGCTAACACAACTTTCCTGCTGTGTATTGAATTAAATAACACTCTGTGAGCTTTCCTGACAATCTTTCTTATCCGGACCCGGCTGTAATTGTGTGCATTACATTTTCTCCTGACTGACGCTGTAAGAAACCAGATAATTATAAAATAATGTGTCTTAATGTCTTCGAACAAAAACAAATTTGGGTAAATACATACAAATATTAAGGCTGTCGATATTAATGCATGTGATTAATCTAGATAAAGTTAACAAATTACTATTTTCAAATACATAATATAATAATAATGTAATGCAAATTAATCGTGTGACCAATTTTGACCCTAATGGCTCTCCATTGTGGCAGGACGGTTACTAGACCTGTATGCTAATAGCATGTTTAGCACGGATTATAAAATGACTGAAGATATATGAGGTTTTATTATAAAAAGCTTCTAAAACAAAAAATAAAGTTGTGTACTCGAGATTCCTTCAAGGGGAACTATTTTTACAAGAATACATTAAACCAAAGATGTGGGAGTGGTGGCTCAGGCGGTTAAAGGCTTTAGGTTGGTGATTTTCAGATCGTATGATCCGACTTGGTGTTGCCCCGCCTCCATACTAACCGGCCATTGCATGCAGTGCTGGTGCCACTTTTAAACACCTTTAAATAGTGTGTAAATCTTTAAACAATTTGTTAAATGTTAAATGACTGTGATTAACTAGAATAATTTTTTTATCTATTGCCAGCACTAGTAAATATATTCAACTGTCCATATATGACTATTGCACAGGTATCATATATAATGTAGTTGGACGTATGGGTCTCAAGTATTAAAAAAAGAATAAATCATCATAATTGACAGTGCACATCTTATTCATATTCGCATCTGTAGCTCTAATAAACAATACTGTTTCTAAAATTATACCCAAATACTATACTGTATTTAAATAAATTTTTGCACTTTAAACATAAAATATTGCATATTAAAAGAAGGTTTGATTTTCATAAATGTATATTTGACCAGTGTTGGGGTATGTTACTTTTTAAAGTAACTAATTGCATTACAGAATTGCTGTCATTAAAAAGTAATCAGTTGCATTACAGCGTTACGTTCTGATAAAAGTAACTAGTTCGAGGACTTTTCCATTGCAGAAAATCAAAACTCCTTTGTGATTCCTCATGCATGTTGTTTTAATCAAGGCCTTTATAATTATTCTACCATCATCACTCGGTGAAGTTTGGCCTATAATCTGATAACTACTAATACCCCTATCTCACCTACGCGGTTTTGCACAGTGGTTGTAAGTACGGTTCATCATGATTCACCGCTGATTCACAGCTTTCCGCGTGTTGGTCCTCGCAGAAGCTCGTGGACCGTGCAGAACTTCGCGGAATGTCAGGCGGCCACTCGCGGCAGCTCACGGTCCCTAACACCGCTAGTCAAACCGCATAGGTAAGATAGATATTAACAGCACGAATAGATTATAACAGCACGAATAACAGAGGAGGCGGGTTATCAGGGGCGGGGCTTGTAGGACGACTTTCACACACATTAACGGAATGACTGCTGTCTGGCTCACGGATTACATTTTTGAAAATATAACTAAATAACTCAAAGTACTTAAATGGCGGACCTAACGCGTTAGATTACTCGTCAAGTACTCTACACTGAACACTGTATTTGACCAATCCTAGAAAGTATACATTTGCACAGCTTCCTTTAACTTCTTAACTTCACATTTTTCTGAAACTGTCAACAATCAATTAAGTTGTCTTTATCAAGTCTCCAAGGCAAGTGCGTCCCAAGCAACTTTCAACAGTTTGCTGAAACCAGAACACCTTTAAACATGCCCCATGAGGTAACGCACATAAAAGCTTGTCCTTCCCAAGACGTTCATTGTTGAGATGCCATGTCAACAACTCTGCACCCTGGATGCTCAACAGCAAAGGTCACTCCAGTATGTATTTCTGGCTTTAAATGTTATTTTATGGTCTTAGAAATTGGCACAGAGGACATCACAGCTCCAGAGTCCTCATTTCCAATCCTGCGCTCAGGTTGGAAAGTCTGTGCGGCATTTTGTATCATCCTTGGGGTTTGGATCGAATAAGGTTCTGCCTGGCTACTTTAAAAGTGAGTTAAAACAAGAGTGTGTGAATGGTAAAGGGTGTATTTCCACATAGACTTCACATGCATAACAACTCTGACCGGGAAAAAGCCATTACCGAAGATAAACGAATGGACGAACAAAAAAAGGAATTGACACCATTGCATATTGCACAACGGTTTTGGTTCTTCTATATATTTAATGTTGGTAGAAAGCTGACTTGATTCAGTAAGGCAGTTCACACGGCCCTGTCGCCCAAAAATCAACTGCTGACTTTCAGTTGTCTCACCAGTTTGGAACAGCAGTGTCTCAGTCCTATCTCAAGTGGACGCTGTGTCAGCCATGGGAAAGATGATAAGGCCTCTTCAACTTTAGAATAGGGCTGGGGGTCGGAAAAAAAAAAGCCATCTGATAGGACAACTTCGAGAGCGCTCTCATCTGTCTCAGGGACCGAGTCCTATCTCTGAGGTTTTAATAGCTCACATACAGGAGCCCCCTTTAAGGACAGGCATTTGTCCAGAGGATCAATACTGAGGTCTACCATGAGATTGACGCATACTGCTATACATTTCCTGAAGCATGATTGGAGGGATGATGAACCTATGGATTCTGTTCAACTAGAGCATATATATCAGTATATACACTCAGTTTTTTTGCCACCAGAAATGTGACGTGTGTTCTGACACCTTTCTTTCTGAAAAAGAGTTTACCTTATCCTCAATCTGAGCTCTTCTATTGGATTGGAATACACGGCCCAGCCGTCGCTCACCATTAGTGAGCCACAGTCGCCGGTTTACCTTCCTTGGATCACCTTTGGTATGTCTGGACCAGGGACATCAGACAAGAGCTGCAGTTTTGGTGTTGCTCTGACCCAGTCGTCTGGCCATTACAACTCGGCTCTTATCACAGTAGCTACAGTTACAATATCTCGTTACAACAGCATCTGAAAGTTAATGGGATATATCAGGCAGCAAGAGAACATTTTGTCCCTGAAGCTGATGTAACAATGAGCAAATGTAAGGACTTGAGCAAATTTGAGGTTCATAGTGAACATCACATAACCTTAAGTTTTTTTTTTTTTTAATTTGAAAATTGAAATTCAGATATCTATTTACCAAAAAGAAAACTGTATAGTCATTTAACTGTATTGAAGGAGTTTATAGCGTCAGTACTTTTATATACCAATCATGGGAAAGCATGCACTGGAGTTTGTGCTGTCGAAATGACTTTGTATAGCGTGTATATTGTGGTTATTGCATGTTTAGATCATTTTATATTCTTTCATGGATGTTCCAGAACTACAGTATGTATATCTATGCAGAAAAGGATTTTTGAAAAGTATGTCATCTTTCTTAAATTACTACACATTTCTGCGGTCAAAGAGGAACGAATATGGTGAAATCAGAGACTTAGGGTTACAGGAACCATCTTCAGTATGGCTCCATAGTGTTTTATTCCTTACTTAACATTCATTAATCTGAACAACTCAAAAAAAAGAAAAGAAATATCACAAAATCCCATTGGACACTTCCTTCTTGTCACTGAAGACGACTGTGATTAATTATCCGCACAGCTTGTTCTCTCTATTTCAGATTTAGATTTACAAGCAGACAAGATCTTTAACAGAACGGCCAAGTGATTACGATCACCACGACCTTCCACCGTGACATGGGCCAAGCCGCTTCTTCACTCACCAGTAGTCTCTACTAGTGCTGCTGTAGGTCAGAGTTGGAGAGGCCTTCACTAATCATTAATGGGTTAAATCCGACATATGCATAACTCAGATATGGCACAGATAACCTAGCGATAAGAATGAATTAAACTAACCGCGTCCATATGGACCACAGCTTTCAACATGTGTCCTGCAACTGGATGCATACTTCTGCAGTGGAAATAACAGTCTCATCTTCCACTAGAGGAATGTTTAATGCTTTATCCTACCACCCCCCCAACGCGTCCTTCAACACTCACATAGGCTTTTTTTGATCTTTGTTATGAAAACATGATTATTTACTGTTTGTCAGAAATGCCGAGCCAAAATAGAAAGATTTTAAAAGGATTGTTTTTTTTTTTGGCGCAGAAGATGGAAAACGTGGTGTGTCGCTTGGACCCGAGGATAAAACGTATTCGCTGGGAGTGCTGCCATCTTGTGGATGAACTCTGCAGACCTGACCACGGCCAAGATTTGTATTTGGATCCAACAGCTGGAATTTCTCTCCATTTAGAAAAAAAAAAAAAACATACTAGAAGTTAATTGTCGTCATTTTATATCTGTATTGGAAACAGATTTCAAAAATACATATGTATATAACAAAAAAATTAACATTGTTATGATACAGTTCACCAAGATTCCTTGAGAAGTCTTTCCACTTTCCAAACTTTGCTTGCTTACCTTTCTATGCTTACAGATTTTTTTCTTTTTTTTTTTTTTAAATAGAGGTCTCAGTTTCAAGACATAGACAAGTTATATCACCATCAAGCCATCCCTTTACCATTTCCCGCCAAAAAAGAGGGAATTATTGAGAGAGTCAGGCAACTGAGACGGATTTGAACCATTTCATCCATTGTTGAATATGGTGGCAGGTTGAACTCTACGGTAGGCTGGGTATCTTGTTTAGGTTTCAAGCACTTTCAACGGCTCTCACAGTCTCTTCCTCATCTTGCCTTTCTTGAAGCTCCCGCGGCCGAAGCCGGACTTCATGACGTCGTTTAATCGCTGCTTGTTTCGGCCACGTAGCTTCTTCAGGCCGCCGCTTTGCAGGAACTGCTGCTTGGAGCGCTGTTTACGCTGTTTCAGGATCTGTTCGCTGCTCTTCAGCTCCGAACGGACCCGTGAGCCGTCCTTGTTCCTGGGCTGAGGGCCCGCTTTGTGTCTGCCCCGATGACCTTAAATGACAGACATGCAAATTTATACATCAATCAATCAATAAAAACATACATATATACACAACCAGTTCAAAGATTGATTACTGCCACCAAGTGGCGCAGAGGTAAAGTGCTAGTCTTATCATCCGAGCTCGATTCACAGGTGAAGTTGTAGCACTCCTGAAGCCGGGGGCCTAGAAAGCTGATTGGCCGTGATCTCTTGGCAGGGAGATAATTTGGGAACATCAATTAACTTAACCTGCATGTCTTTGTGATGATGGAGGATACGGAAAAAAAATGCATACGGACCTGAGGAATCAAGGCGACAATGCTAATCACTAAGCCACCGTGCTGCCATATACACTGATCAGCCATAACATCATGACCACCTGCTTAATATTGAGTAGGTCTTAATACCAGTGTGTTCTGAAACCTTTCTACTGGACCCAGCATTAACCTTCCCCTCAATCCGAGCAACAGTAACTTTTCTATTAGGTCAGACTACACGGGTCAGCCTTCACTCCCCATGTGCACCAGTGAGTCTTGGCCACCCATCAGAACCACTGGTGGCAACAAGGTTTTCCTTCCTTGGATCAATTTTGGTATGTCCTGAGCACTGCAGACCAGGAACATCCCACAAGAGCTGCAGTTTTGGAGTTGCTCTGACCTAGTTGTCAAGCCATTACAATTTGGCCCTTTTCACAGTAGCTACATTTTCAATATCTCGTTACAATGGCGGCTGGAAATGGGTGGGATATATTAGGCAGCAAGTGAACCTTTTTTTCTGAAGTTGATGTGTTGGAAGCTGAAAAAATGGGCAAGCATAAGGATTTGAGAGAGGAGATCTTGTCGCATGGATGCCCCGTGTCGTCTGCTTGGGATGCGTATGGTGACTGGGGACAGTTCCACTTTTCCGAGAAGACGGGCCTGATGCCGACAGCTGTTCTCGGAGCACTCGTGACTGCAGTCACTCGATAGTTCAGGACTGGAGTTTTCTACAGTATACCTGAGCCTCCAATAACACACACTATGACACGAACACAGTATGATGCACATCAATCCCTGTTATCTATTATCACCCAAATGAGGATGGGTTCCATTGTTGAGTCTGGTTCCTCTCAAGGTTTCTTCCTATTGCCATCTCAGGGAGTTTTTCCTTGCCACCGTCGCCTTGCTCATCAGGGACAATCTGATAATTTTCATTCGTATACATTCACACTTCATACAGACTTCCATAATTCTTATGATTGTGTAAGGCTGTATCGCGACAATGACGATTGTTAAAAGTGCTATACAAATAAAAGTGAACTGAATTGAATTTGAAAGAGACTGGCTAAATTGCGATGGTTAGAGGACTGGGTCAACACAACAGCTCTTGTGGGATTGTCCACAGTCTGCAGTGGTGAACCGGCGACAGGGTCAGGGTCGGCCAAGACTAACTGACGCACATGGGGATTGAACGCTTGCACATGCATTCGGATCCAAAAGAAGAGCTACTGTAGCTCAAAATGATGGAAAGGTTAATGCTGGTTGTGATAGAAAGATATCAGAAAACACAGTGCATAACTATTATGGTGGTAAAATGGATGCTTACTAAATATTAGGCAGGGGGTCAAGTGACCAGCTCTACTTCTTTTTATTGAAGTTTTTAAATTACTGATAAATCAATTCCAGTAAGATGCGTTCATACCTCCAAATTTCAGTCCCCTTCCTCCTCCTCCTCCACCTTCTCCACCTGAATCATCTGCATCGTCCACCTTGTACTTCTTCTTCCATTCCTCATAACTAGGCCAGAGTGAAGGAATAAATCCTGAATACCCACCGTTTTCATCATTTCATTCAAAATTCATACACAACCCGCATACAGTAACTTCAACCAGAAAGTCAGATAAAAAGGATACAAGCTCTTCTTCGACTTCTTGGCGCTGACCACTTGGCCGCTCTCCGTTTTGATCTTGTTCTTTTTGTCTTCTTTTCCCATATCCCGGACGAAGCGTTTCCTCTTGCGATCCCTGGTGAGATACAATGAGACTCATCTATAAATATGTCTGAGTTGGGTTCGATTGAACGTGCACGTTCATGAGGGAGTCTCTCCACTTACCATCTCATCATCTTCTGGTGCTGGTCCATGGTGGTGCTCTCATCACCCATCAGATCCAGAACAGCAGAGGAGGCCTGCTTTTCAAACGAGCTGCCTTCAGCTGCCAGACTGAGTCTACAGACCAAAAAAAAAAAAAAAAAAAAAACAGCTTTTAAATCCTAACATGACTCAGTATAGTGTGAAATTGTAAAAGAGAAAGGAAATTCTGAAACTGTAAATTAGGGGCTCTTTGGTTTATTGAAAAGAAAACCTTTATGTAACCTTAAAAATAATGGTGCATACTAGTACTGTAATTATTGAAAGAAGCATTAAGAGTAATGTGAAACGAATGAAAACAAAACAAAAAACGGAAAGAATGGTATGCAAAAGGAATGAATACCTAAACCTTTTAGATTAGTATTAGTTAGTTACGGTTCCAGCTTGATTTGGTTATTAGATCAGTGGTTAAGGCATTGGACTACGGTTCCAGGTTCAAGTCTCACGACCACCAAGTTGCCACTGTTGGGCTCTTGAGCAAGGCCCTTAACCCTCAACTGCTCAGATGTATAATGAGATAAAAATCTAAGTCGCTCTGGATAAGATCGTCTACCAAATGCTGTAATGTAATGTAAATGTTATTAAGGATTAATATAAAACATCCCACCGTACCCTCTTTCTGATTCAAAGTCTTTGGGTCTGTAGGGGATGTAAAATTCCTCGTCCCGACCTGACTTCCTGTTCTTTTTCTTCTTAGGTCTGTCCCCGTCCACGTTCTCATCTGGTTTCCGTTTCTTTCCTCCAACCACTTTCGAAAACACACCCTGATTAATACGAAAGAGTAAAGATTAGTAAGATTCCGTCGTCATCCTTTTGTATGATATTCTTCGACGTTAGGGCTGAAACTGATAATCACCATCAATATCTTCACTTATTCTGTCTAATTCAAACTACACTTTATTGATTAGATTAGAATCATTTCACCAGTTCACAAAAAAAAAAAATAATAATAATTTTTTACAAGTTCTGTAATGTAGTCTTATAGACTTAACATATATACATAACATCCCATTAGAAAAAAAACATTGCTTCGTAACCGTGTCACACCCCCTCCTTCACATTCCCCCACTGGCTAGCTTTAACACTATTCATATCGTACCATACTCCTCTACACACTCCGATACAGTAGGTGGCAGTATGCACCTAGTTGGTTTGTGAGCCACAAATAAAGCACTTAGACAAGCAATGTGAATCCCTTATAAACTCACCTGAATGTTTTCATCATCATCACCCTCCTGCACTTCCTCCCCGCGGTGCTGCTGTGTTTTAGCTGAGGTCCGTATAGCCGAACGGTTCCGCTGAGTCTCGGCCTGCATCTCTTCTTTCGTCCTCAGGAAATTGTCGACCAGACGGCCGTCCCGAGAACGCTTCGTCCTCATTATCTCACTGGCACTGGTTTTGTTGTTGGAGTTAATCTCGAATATCGTCTGAGAAATTCGGAAATGGTACACGTATGGTTACGCATCATAAATCTACAGCAAGTCCCCAACATACAAACGAGGATGATTCCGAGAGCTCATTCGTAAGTACGATTTGTTCGTAACTCCAACAAACATTCAGATTATTTACTCACAGACTTTGCCTTGTAAGCCTTGATAGAGTCGACTATCTGCAGTCTCTCCAACTCCATCTTCTCAAGTCCTGACCCTGGAAACATGTCGAACAACGCAAGATTAGACAGCTCATCAGGACAACCAGACTTAAAAAAAAAAAAAAAAACAATAATAAATAATCACAAACCTAGCAGCGGGTGAATGGCTATTAAGGAGAGATCTGTGTTTTTCACCCGCTTGATCGATTCTGGTGAGGGGTTGGGTCGAGACTTCAGGTACTGCATGTAAGCATTCTCGGAGACCCGTTTGAGGTTCTCGAGCTCTAGAGAGTTCTCGTGAGCCGCAAGGACATGCGAGTCTTCGTCGTCCAGGATGCTCTGTGGGACACGACCGAGCACTCCATCAGCATCTAGACAAAGATGACAAATCAAAGAGAGTCACTTGCTGAAAGGTTCTGTCAGTTATAAACTTAATGCATAACTATTCCTAGGGTAGTATTCCCCTTCTGATCGGAAGGTTGGGGGTTACAACAAGTTGCCACTGTTGGGTCCTTGAGCAAGACCCTTAACCCTAATGTATCCTAGCTGACTCCGCGCTCTGACCCCAGCTTCCTAACTGTGTTGTAAAGAACATGTGGCATGAAGGTGACATACCCTCAGAGTGATCGATGGTTGCATGGTGCAAAGGTCGTCCGAGAAAGAGGTGAAGGTCATAAACAAAGGCCACTTCGTCCAGGCACACGAGGCTGAAGGCTTTACCACTCCTACCAGCACGGGCTACACGACCTGCACATCAACAAGAGAGCATGCTCATACACAACATTTAACAGTGCTAATTAATGTTAGTTAGCTACCAGGCCAGTGTATTATTAATGGGACGCAAGTTGGTTAGTAAAAAAAGAAACATTTAAAACAAACTCCATGCACAACCGACCCGAGGCGGGAATCGAACCCTTGATCCTAAAGGTGCAAGGCAACAGTGCTAACCAATTAGCCCAATATGCATGTCTTTGGACTGTGGGAGGAAACCGGAGTACCAGGAGGAAAACCACCAAGCACAGAGAAAACACGCAAATTCCATGCACACAGACCCAAGGTGCGAATCGAACCGGGAAGCCGGAGGTGCACAGTCAGGCAATGGTGCTAACCATCGTCCACCGTGCCGCCACCCAATAATGCACTACAGGCAATCAGTCAACGCCGCATGTCTCAGGACCATGGGGGGAAAAAAAATGGAAACCCACCAAGGAGAACATGGGAACACGGACTGGAACCCCATCCACGGAGGTGTGAGGTGACCCCTAACCGTAAGCCACCTCCAAACATAGACAAATAAACGGAGTTGCTGATTTATCTGTGCACTGAACATACCGACTCTGTGGAGAAAGAGCTTGCCCTTGGAGGGGAAGTTGTAATTGATGACGTTGTCCAGGAGCGGGATGTCGATACCGCGAGCCGCCACGTCCGTCACCAGCAGCACCATCGCTTTGCGGTGGACAAAGCGCCCGATGTTGATCTTCCTGGCGGTTTGGTCCAGAGCGCTGTATATATACGCGCACTCGATGCCTTGAGAGGTCAGTAGCTAGTCATGAAACATAACACAATGGCACATTACGTATTCCGTGGGCACTCTTTCTATACATTCTCATCCTTTATAAAGCATTACGCATAAAACAAACACTGTCCTTAAGTCTCATGGTCCGTTACCTGGTTGAGATACTCCACGTGGTGTTTGGTGGCGACAAATACGACCGTCTGCTCCTGAGGCTTCACGACGTTCCGCAGAAGATACAGCAACAGCGCGGGCTTGTCGTCCAGGCGCAGGTGAAAAAACGACAGCTAATGGGGAGGAACAAAAAGTGATGTGGCGCACGGCGAGATATTAAGATATCCTTGAGCTGACGAAATTTGTTACTTTGTAAAAAGTTACGGTACCTTTAACTGATCACTGAGCTTACTGTCGACATCAAGACGGACCAAGACCGGATCCGTTAAACCTGCGGAAGAGAGGACAGAGATAAGTCAAACTGGGACTTTTGATTGTGCAGAATGACAGAAAATATTGAAAATGCTTTATAACTGTATATAATCCCCTGCTACTCTTGTGCGCTTATCCCAGAGTTTCGCTAGAGGTGCTTGGATACCATCAAGGTAGAAAGTTTTCTCAGTACGCCAGAGCAAGGATCACGTCTAAAACGCTAGCCTCCCGGGAACTCCTTTAATGGCCCAAACATGTGGAAATGTCTTGAAGCGTGGTCAGGACGTGGCAATATGTTCCAGCCGAGCTCCAGTAGATGATTGGGGACTGGGATAGGTCAGTGGTTAAGGGCTTGGACTATGGTTCAGAAGGTCCCAGGTTCAAATCTCACGACTGCCAAGTTGTCCCAGTTGGGCCCTTGAGCAAGGCCCTTAACCCTCAAGTGCTCGTATGTATAACGAAATACAAAAATGTAAGTCGCTCTGGATAAGGGCGTCTGCCAAATTGTATGTACAGTTCCCACAAATCGATCCGTCTATTTTCAAGAAATTATGTCAGGAACGTGAGCCACCTCGGCCAGGACGGTTATCATCCACAGACGTACAGCATTGTTGAAAACGTTTGCTCTAAACAAAGTCTCATCACCGGACTGTTCTTGAAGTCGTCCGTTAATGCCGATCGGTTTTACACCTTCATGTACAATAAATATCATCAAGTCCCTGATTTAACTTGAACGCCCCTTATTACTGTGACTACTTTACTCTAAACATAAAATCATCTGATTTTTTTTTTTTGCTAACTCGAAGTAAAAAAAAAAAAAAAAAAAAAAAGGCAGTCCTGACCAGCTCTGGCGAATTCCACAAGCAGTTTGGGCAGCGTGGCGGAGAACAGCAGGGTCTGCCGGGTTTCGGGGAGACGTCTGATGATCTCCTGCAGTTGCTCAGTGAAACCCATTTCAAACAGTCTGTAAGAGAAGAACCACAGCACGAACGTTATTACGTAAAGTATCAAACTTGACAAGGGAGCAAAGTGCTTCGACACGAGAGAAATAAAACACTTCAAGATGTGCGGTTATGGGAAAAAGGTCGTCTTTGTACTCCTAACAGTACCTCCACTTTATCACTCTAAAGCTGAAGATTTTCAGTAACAGTAAACCCTGATGTTTTGATTCCCTTCATACCACGCCAATCTGGCCAGTGAAGAAATGATTAAAAGCACGACATGATCATGTAACGTCACGCAAAACAGGTTTACAATATAACACTGATAAAGAGATGCTCCCGTTTAGAAAACTCTTTGAAATGATTTGCCAGATCAACGATGACGGGCTATTTATTTTTCTATTTATTTAAAACACAAAAGATAAGTCAAAAATGATCTGCACTCCGCTTATATTAAAACGTCTGTTGGACAAAAGTCGACCATCAGCATGAAAATTCAACAACGCTTACAATTTTCTGGGAATTCCCAAGGGACAGAAGTATTGGAACATCATCAGGAAAAAAGGTTCAACGATCAACAGTGCTCTTTACAGTGAGACGCCGCACTATGCGTTATAAAACTCTATAAAGCGAGCCACTGAAAGGACCCGGGGGCTTACCGATCGGCTTCGTCAAACACCACGTACTCCACGCTCTGCAGTTTGAGGTTCATTTCCATGACGACGTGCATCAGACGGCCAGGAGTACCGATGATTCTGGGGAAATGCATGGATGATTATTTTATAGCTTAACATTTTACACTAAAACATTACATGACACATCATCATCATCACCCTCTCAGTGTGGTTTATTATTTACTGTAAAATGAACTAGGTTTTTATTATAGTGTGGCGACAATAAAGAAAAGACTTCATTAACATACAATTGTTAACAGACTTACATGTCCGGGTTTTCATGCAGAGCAGCAAACTGATCGTCCATGCTGAAGAAAAAGAATAAATAAATAAATAAACAATGACTGCTTAAAAGCTAGAGCCGCACATTTATATGGGGGAAAAAATGGAAATGGCAAAAGGATGATGGAATTTTTTTTACAGATAATATACAAACCGTCTGGGATTTATGTAGCGTTAATGACTTAATAAGATCACTTCTGCCATTATTTGTGTTTTCAATGGAAAAAGGTTAATTCAATAGTTCATATAAATTGCAATCACAACATATCAAAATAGTCTCAATATATATTTTTGCATCTCTATTATTAAGCCATCACCAAAATGATTAATCAATAAAAAAAAAAATCTAAAAGTTACCTGTCTCCACCCAGGATCAGTGCCGTTTTAAGCCCGGTAAACCTTCCCAGCTGGAAAACAAGCGACAAACGCTGAGCAACGAGAAATCAACATGAACTAAAACGCGCTGGCAGTGTGTGGCTTCCACTTCACCTCTTTGGTGAACTTCATGGTCTGCAGAGCTAGCTCTCTTGTGGGCGTGAGGATCAGAGCTCTGGCGCCCGTCTGAGCCTGAGGTCCCTTCAACCTCTCGAACATGGGCACCAGGAAGGCGGCCGTCTTCCCGCTCCCCGTCCTCGCCATGGCGACGATATCTTTACCGTCCAGGATTACGGGGATAGTCTGTCACGGCAGACATGAACGTCATGAAAAAGGTCGTCAGATTCAAATTGATATCAGACTGGTGAGTGATAACTGACCTTTCTTTGGATGGGGGTGGGAACATTGTAGCCTTTCTTCATGACGCCTTTATAGACGGGGTAGCTGAGACCTGTGCGATGGGAAAGACGGATTGAGCAAGACGAAGATAGATAAGAAAAATCAGTCATATGTTGGTTTGATTGTTTTAATAAATGGACGTACCCATGGACTGAAAGCCTCCAGACTTTTTCTTTTTCTTGTTCTGGGCACGCACCATCTCTCTCGTGTCCGGTTCTACATCTGACAGGCAATCGGACGAAGTGGGGAAGCGAGGCAGCTTTTTACCAAACTGTGAAGATTCAGACAGTCCCACATTTCAATAATTTCAACTGAGAACTTACCCACTGCGCCACTTGGAGGCTATTAATGAGAATTTTAGCTTTTTTTTTGTAATATTATTATTTTATAATTCATGTTTGCATTTAAGGTGGTAAAATGCTGCAGTTCATCTAGCATCATAAACTGCTTTCTAACTTTGTTCCTCGCCGTAGGCAGCGTCATCAGTCTTTGAAGAGATAAATGATGTCATGTCTTTCAAAGTGCTCCTATCGAGTGGTCGCCACGGTGATGCACCCGCTCGGCACAACCTGGCACAGGTTTTTACGCCGGATGTCCTTCCTGACACAACCCTCCCAATTTATCCGGGCTTGGGACTGGCTCTGGATCTGCTGGCTGTGGTACGAGCACTGGGTGGAAACTGTACCTGGGCCTTCCACATGGAAAACAGGAAACCTATACCACAGAGACACTCGTCTGCTTTCTCATGTCCCTGGATACCCGAATGTGCAGGGACACACAGGAAAGAGACATTTCCCTCTCTATTCCTGAGTTAGCTAATAAGATTTCATGTACCACATCCTGGAGGCTTCTGGCTGTACCCGTCCTGATAATTGCACGTGCTGCTGCTGAGACTGTCTCTCACACCAGAAAGCTTCTTATGTGACGTCATTAACACAAACAGTGTCACTTAGTTAATCTTTACTCGTCTTTAACTTTTCAACATGCTTAGTGCAGAAAGTCAGTTTTGACAGTTAAGAAGTCCATGTGTATTGTTTACGTTGTGTGTGTGTGTCTACTATATCGTAGATTTAAATAAATAATAACATGAACTCTTTGATGATCAGTGTTTATCATAGCAAGGAAGAATATAAGATGTGCGTATTTAAGTCACTCACTATAACGTCGTCTTTAATTTCAGCCGCTAACTCGAAATCTTCTCCATCCGAGTCCATGTCTGGCTCTCTGTGCGCGCCGTGCTTCTTCTTCTTCCACAATTTCTTCTTCCTCTGCGCCATCGTGTCTCGTGTAATATCTCTAAGTAGATAAACTGTATATCCCTCTTCCGAATAAGTCAAAAGAAAAGAAAAACTATTCAAAAAATAAATAAATACTTCGCACAAATTATTACATCGCCAAAACAGAAGAGCAGGACATTTTGGAACACGTGTGGTCCGGTTCTTCTTCTTCTTCTACTACTTAGAGTTGAAGCGCTTTACAAGCACGTCGTTGCCCTCTGCAGGACGGCTGCTAAATTACACCGTGAATAGGTATTCTGTATCATGCACATCTGCACATCTCGTATCTTCACACCATAGACAATTGCTTTCAGATGACCCCAAAGATAAAAGTCTAAGGGGGTCAGATCGGGAGACCTTGGGGGCCATTCAACTGGTCTGACACTAACCCACATTGGATAGATCCCTCCAAGACTGTTGGAACAAAAAAAGTGGATTGGTCGTCGTGGGCCAGTTGAATGGCCCCCAAGGTCTCCCGATGGTCTATGGTGTGAAGATACGAGATGTGCAGCACCTGAAAATACGGATACTGGAAGCCTGTGCTGGCATTTCTCCTGCGGTGTTGCTATCAGTGTGTGAAGAGTGGGAGAAGAGGGTTGCACTGACAATCCATCACAATGGGCAGCACATTGAACACATTTTATAAGTGGTCAGAAACTTGTAAATAATTCATGAAAGAATAAAGTTACGTTAAAACCAAGCACCTCATTGTTTTTCTTGTGAAATTCCCAATACGTTGGATGTGTCACATGACCCTCTTCCTATTGAAAAAACAAAAGTTGGATCCTAGATGGCCGACTTCCAAATGGCCACCATGGTCACCACCCATCTTGAAAAGTTTGCCCCCTCCCATATACTGATGTGCCACAAACAGGACGTTATTATCACCAACCATTCCACTTTTATTAAGGTGTATCCATATAAATGGCCCACCCTGTATTTTGTTTGATTATGTACTATTGCCTAAAAACGTGTGATTTATGCATTCAGTCAGTCATGTATTGTAGGATCAATGTGATGCAAAAAATATATACAGTATATGGGGTGGTGGTTCAGTGTGTTAAGCCTCTGAGTTACTGGAAGGTCGACGGTTCGAGGTTGGACCCTTGAGCAAGACGCGTCTGTTCCATGGGTGCCATATAATGACTGACCTGAATGGCGTTCTGACACCAGCCTACTAATAAAAAAAAGCTGGGATGTGCGCATAAAGAATTTCACTGTGATTAATTAAGGATGAATGTACTTTAAAAAAAAAAAAAAAAGCAGGCAGATACAGGTTCCGGTAAGGTTCACGTTAATGCTGGTTTGAGTAATAACTAAAATCACTCATTACACCCATGGTGAACAGAAAAGCATCTCAGCATGTACATTATAGAACCTTGAGGTGGAAGCGCTGCAATGGCAGAAGGACACATCAGGTTCCAATCCTGTCAGACAAGAACTGGAGTCTGAAGCGATTATAAGAACAGAATCACTCAAAACCGTTTTTGCACCAGTCTGTGAAACTGTTGTGTGAGTAATCCCCAAAGAGCTTTTTGTTTGTTATAGACACACACACAGTACCAGTCAAAAATATGGATGCACTTTCTATGTTGATGTTTTTTGCTTCTTCATTTATTTCCTTTGTTCTGGAACAGTACTGGAGATTTCAAAACTAATATTGCATTAGTTAATTAATTAATGAACAACAACTTGTATATGCTGCATGGTGGGTTAGTGTTCAGCACTGTCACATTGCACCTCCAGGGTCCGGGTTCAACAGTCAAGATACTTGATTTAGACATTCATATTTCAATGCTGAAAGAAGCAGCAGTGCAGTGAATGTCCACAGGGTGGCAGCACAAGTAGAAAAAACATCATGACAAACAAACAGCTTCACTCAATCATGGTCTATACCGCTTTATCTTTGTATACAAGACTTAGGGTATGAGGCGAGAGATGGGGTGCCAATCCATTGCAATGCACAGACACTACAGGCGATTTGGGAACACCAGTTAAACTAATCTAAATGTCTTTGGGCTGTGAGAGGAAACCTGGAGGAAACCCACCAAGTACAGGGAGAACATGCAAACTCCATCCGGGTAATCTGGTTTCCTCCCACAGTCCAAAGACATGCGGATTAGGTTAATTGGCATTCCCAAATTGGCCGTAGTCTGTGAATACGTGTGTGAGTGAGTGTATGTGTGTGTACCCTGCAATGGATTGGCACCCTGTCCAGGGTGTACCCTGCCTCATGCCCAAAGTCTCCTGGGATAGGACCCAGGTCCTCTGTGACCCTGAATACAGGATAAAGCGGTATAGATGATGAGATGACGATATATACACACCTCTCATCTCACATTATGGTGAAAAAATATACCATCAAGGTAGAAAGTTCTCTCACTACAGTGGCCACTATGGCTATGGTTGCATCACTTCATGTGCTTCCCTTCTTATCCTGACACACCCATTACTCTGGAATAGGGTCAATCTGAACTCATCAGGCCACCTGATGCATAAAACTCCATGAAGTTGAACATAGCTGGTTTTAGTAAAGTGCTGGACAGTTCTTAACACAATTCTAGTTATTTCAATACTACTTTATTGTTTTTGGTTCTTGATGCACTAACCAATAATTTGACCCTTCCAACGTGGTAACTTTGTTTTTGACCAGTGAGTATATGTGCAAAAGGCTTAGACATGAAGCTGTTTAAACCTTCCATATTTTATTTTCGCACACAGTATATATTTTTCCATGCATCCAGCTACCCTCCGAAAATCCCATTACTTGCAGCTTCATCAAGAATTCTGGACTCTGCACTGTACAGCCTTATCCTATAACTGCCACTCCTCTGTGAAGGGATTTAAAAATGGGCTTTTCCAAAGAGTCTGTGCGACATTAGATAAGGAGAAAGCCTTCAAAAAGCTTCAGAAGCTGTGCTCGGACTTAAGCATATCAATTCTTCTTTGCTTGAAAGAAAGGTCTCACAAGTCTTGAGACATCTTCCAGGTACAGTAAACATACAGTACAGTTTTGTTGTGTACGTGAATCCTAATGCTACCACCACCTTGCAATCGACACCGTATATGAATATGGTAAACTGTATGGTACGGTATGTTACTCAAATGACAGGTGCATCCCACTGACAGTGTAATGGTTTGCGCGGTGGATAAAATGCCATTTTCACACAGCTTAGCTCTGAGTAGAATATTAATAAGGATTTCGAAAGCCTTCAGCTCAGCTCCTACTGTTCCTCACCACTTCACACTCGCAATCTCCCTTTAGAGCCAAGAACGAGGACGCGGGAATCCACAGGAAGGTTTTCCGTTGTTACTTAACCGTGGCCTAAAAAGAAATAAAGTCATCCCGAGTGGAATATGTCATTATCCTTGTAAACATATCTCTCATTACAAGGGAGAATCATGGGCAATCATGCACCATATGTTGCTCCAGGGCCGAGAGAGAGAGTGGGAGCTTATCGCAAAGCTTGACTTATCCGCAGCATTATGTACTCTAAGAAAGGATTTAGTCTTTAATTCTTGATTAGATAGAATGTCTCTACTGACAGAAAAATCTGGGGATATGATGAAGAGATGCAACCTGTTCGGAAGGAGGGGGGAAAAAACGCAAGCACATCAATGTCAGATGAAATCGGATGAAACAGGGTGATATACAGTAGGTGGCAACAAGAAATGCAATCTATATGTATTAATCATATTAATGATTTTGTACAATACAATCAAATAAACCTCAAGGTTACACAGTAATGTCATTATATGTCCAGTGATCTTGCACCAAGGCGTGCATTGTCACCTTGCACCTTCAGGGTCTGGGTTCGATTCCCGGTCAGGTTCAATTCCCACTTCAGTGTGCATGGAGTTTTGAGGTTCTCTCCCCATCATTGGTGGGTTTCCTCCGGGTATTCAAGTTTCCTCCCACAGGAAAGGCTAATTGCCTTTCCCAAATTGCCATGAGAGTGTGTATGTGCGTGTACCCTGCGATGGATTGGCACCATGTCCAGGGTGTACCGCGGATATTGGACAACGACGGAGTGAGTGACGGTGATCTTGTGCCAAGGAACAAGTCCTAAATTCTGCAAAAATGTCATAACTAAAATCTATTTTTAGATATTATTAAGTGATGTCACGCTGTCCTTTGCCACTTGTCCTGTACATACCCGAGTACACCACAGATCATTGCTAGGCACTGATATCATGGTTTACAGTATTAATACAAAATCAATTCCATTCAATACAGTTATAATCCCAGAAATATATTAAGCTTATATTTTTCTTGTACTTCTTGTGATATATTTTTTTTTACTATTTTGCTCTTCTGTGAAAGAAAAGTTAAAGACAGGAGAAGGTGTTGAATTAAACCAGTGAGTTTCAGGGGTATGGCCATATATGCGCACAGGGTGGCACACAATGCTCCCCTTATAATAAAACAGACTCAGAAAACGATTCATTCTATCATCAGAAAGTGTGAATCCCAATGATGCCAATCACCCTTGCTTTATGGGTGGGAGGGATGGCATGCTGTCTCTGTCTCGTCCCCCTAGCAATATTAGCCAATCACAAACATCTGTGAGCTCATATATTCAAAAAAGTGCAGATAGTCCTTTATTTTGTATTCATGCTACACTAATATGTGACTCACCATGAGCAGCAGTTTGAAAAGATCAGTCGAATGAGGTGACATGGAGGGAATCCATATCTGCACCACACAGACTCAGATGGGTCCCAGAAGACCACAAGGTGTCCCACAAGGCTTAGTACTCGGCTTCTGTTCTTTCTTCATACCTCATCTCTTGGTCATATCCTCTCCTAGCTTTTCATACCATTGTTATACAGATGACACTATTGCTATATGGATTAGTCTAACCTGCATGTCTTTGGACAGTGGGAGGAAACCGGAGTACCTGAAGGAAACCCACCAAAAACGGGAAGAACATGCAAAGACCCTGGAGGTGCAAGGTGACAGTGCTTATGTAAAAGTCACTCTGAATAGGAGCATCTGCCAAATGCATAACTGTAAATGTAAACCTCCTTATGTGACGCAAAGGAATCACATGTAAGTTTTCATCCTCCCAGGATGGTCACTGTTATATTGTATGACAGAAGAGGGTGCGGATTGGCTCGTGAGCAAATGGGGATAATAGAGATCCATCTGGGTCGATCTGATGTGGAGAATAGAGGTCCCTTGTCTGAGACCTCTAATCAGACACCTGGAAGGGTTGTTGCTCATAAAGTCTGCGGAAAGTCTATGTAGATTTTTTAGGCGTTTTGACCTTCAGATTTAAGAAATACTCCAAATGCATTACTGTAATTGAAGTAAAAACTGTTTATTGGAACACTCTTCATATTTCATGGGACACTGTGGCTGGTTTAATGAAACACTTGTGGATGCCTTGCATCTTGCTTTTCACTCCCGTTCTTTTTCTCGTTTTTATTTGAACAAAAATCCCAGCATGTTTAGTGTTATGGTTGAAGTGCTTCTCGCCCCCACCTCACTGTTTAACCGTGTACTCCGCTCTGCTGTGCTCAGCTCAGCTCAGCTCAGCCTGCGCTCACAGCTCGGAGGAGCCTCGGTGCATTTCATGGAATAGTTCTGACAGGCAGTCTGGTCTAAACTCTCTGGTTTGGTTGAGGTAGACTTCCGGTCCAAAAAGGGAAAAAAAAAAACATTGCAGAGCTGCATCCATGCATTTGCACACTTGGCTGCATTACGGGGTTGGATTTATTTTGGCATCTGCACTCTTCACTGCACGGGGTGAGTGAGGAATATATTCACAACAATATGGAAAACAAATATGTTTAAATTCTATTTAAAAACAAAAAGACTCATAACTTGATAAGAGTTAAATTGGTATCAAATTGTTGTTGTCTTTTTTTAACCTTATCAATACCATGCAATGCATATTTTCCTAGAGAGCAGAGGGAGATACTCCAGTAGGGATGTACTGATTTGATATTACTGATTGGTATTAAGCTCAATGTTTATTTCTGCTTTGAAATCAGAGCCCAGAATTTATTCATTAATTCATTCATTTATTAATTCATCAATTTCCAATAACTACTTTATCCTAAATGCGGCACCAATCCATCACGGGGGCAACTTTTGGTCGGCTCTAACATTTACCCTGTGTCTGCTGAGTTTATGTAAGATATACAGTGTGCAATCACTTCTACAACCTGTCTTTGTGTTACTGTCTCTACCTATCTATCTATCTCTATCTATCTATCTATCTATCTATCTATCTCTATCTATCTATCTATCTATCTATCTATCTATCTATCTATCTAAAGGTAATATGTCTAATAGATAGAAGGAAACCGGGTAACCTGGACTATTATACGCAAACCTGAACAAATAAATAACTATAAAATACAACATAGTGGATATAAACATGTCCACGTCTGAACACAGTTCAGAATGGTGGGAGGGGAATGTATTGAAAGTACATTCAGTTCACCAAATTCACCAAAATATTAGGACAGTGGCAAAATTTTCTTTTTTTCTCCCTCCCTACATTACGACACTCCCTCCCTTATCGTCTATACTGCTTTATCCTGTATACAGGGTTGCAGGGGGCTGTCACAGGAACCTTCGGGCATGAGGCAGGCTACCCCATGGAAGGGTTGCCAATCCATTTCAGGGCACACACTCACACTCACACTATGAACGCCAATTAGCCTAATCGACATGTCTTTGGACTGTGGGAGGAAACCGGAGTACACGGAGGAAACCCACCAAGCACGAGGCGAACATTCAAACGCCATGCACACAGACCCTGGGGCGGGAATCAAACCTAGACCCTGGAGGTGCAAGACAACAGTGCTAACCACTACGCCACCATGCCGCCTACAGTACGACAATGGATATTAAATAAAGTAAAGAAAATGTGCTTAAATCGTAAACCTTCAACTTTAATTTGTGGGGTTTAACAAAATGATTGCATTACATGTTTAGGAATTTCACCTATTTTTTTTCTCTATTTTCATGAGTTTAAAAATAGTTGGACAAATGACCGATAAGCAGTTACTTTGTTATTATAATTTTAAAAGGAAAAAAGGTCTGCCATTTGATTCCAGTTGTTGAATTAGCTGGGAACTGTCAACATGCAGCCAAAGAGGTACCAGTGCCTCACAAGTCAATGAGGCCATCATTAGGCTAAAAATATGACCTATGAGACAGAACAGAAACCCTGGGAGTGACCAAATTTTGGACAGATTTGTACGTAAGAGAGGGAATGAACCGGTGATCTTGGCAACGCAAAAATATCACGAAGGCCACAAGAAAGAAATAAAGTGGATGATTGCATAACAGCTACCAGTGAAAACTGCCTTCATAACGTCTAGCCAAATCCAGAAAAGTTTTTCTTAAAATTTGCCTGCCTAATTTTTAATACAAGACCAACTTGAGCTAGAATGATGTGAAGAGAAGAATGTGGAGAAGGAAAGGAAGGGCTCATGATGCCAACCTATTATGGCAGTGTTACGGCATTGGCATGCATGGCTGCCAATGGAACTGGGTCTGTGGTGTTTATTGATAATGTGACTCCTGATAGAAGTAGCAGGATGAATTCTGTATAGAGTATAGAGCGTTACTTTCTGCTCAGATTCAGTCAAATTCTGTAAAACCGATGTGACAGCGCTTCACAGTACAGATGGATAGTGATGAAAAACAAACCGTGAGAGCAACCCAAGGAGTCGGACCCACAAACAAGCAGCAACTGAACACAGCTGCAGTAAATTCTTGGCAAAGCATCTCAAAAAAGGAAATTCAGTGTCTGGTGAGAGTCATGGTTTTCACACCATGTATCCAAGTACAGTAATTCTGATATTTCGTATTATTTTAGTTTGTTAAATTACTGTTGAGCCTTTGAGAACAGAATTAAAGCTGAAAATCTATATACAGTCAAATCTTGACTGCTTCATTCCAAATTCATTACGCTGGTGTCCAAAAATCGTGTCACTGTCCAAATACTATTGGACCTCGCTGTATATAATAGGCTAAAGAATTGTATGATATGATTTTAACATGGGTGTTTGCTTCAAGTAAGCATGTTTCCTTGAGGTGCTTCATGCTACATTGAGATTTTACATCGCCTTGGAGATTTTATTCACCCAAGAGCATTTAATAAAGATTAATGGGCTTTGGAAATCTGTCTGAAAGCTTATGGGGTGATGATTTAATGGAGTGGTAAAGGGATTTGCGAGGATGAAGTGTATAATTCTGACTGGTATAGAATAATAATAACGTAAGGTTTTGTCTAGAGGTCATGTGCAGGTGTGAAAAGGGAGCGAACTACAAAGACTATCCTTTTAGAGCATGAGGAATATTGCTGATTGCTTTCCAACCTCTAAGTATGGTAAAATTCTTAGCTCTTTAGTTATATGCTATATAGGTTTTTTGGTACATCATCCATTCGGTCAAGGGGTCCAGTATAACTAATTAATAATAACATAAAGAAAACAAAATACTTTGGGTCATGATCATCATTAATGGCATGGAAAGCTTTTTGTGATGTGGTCATACTTTTAATGTTAATTAATTAATTATAAATTATTGTGTAATGAAGTTGGATACACATATCTGATTTAAAGGATTAACGAGGACAACACCTAAGCTGTGTCCTGAGTAAAGACATTCACCCCATTTCACACATCCAAAGATGTCATTAAATTGTATGAAGGTTATTAGGTTGGTTTGGATCCCAAGAGCTTCCTCATAACTTTCATTTAGTCCCTGGTTTGGAATGATGGAAAATATTAATAGTTTGAAAATTGTGAGAATTTGTATTAATCAATCATTTGCTCTTTCCAATCACACGTTCCATGCTCCTGATATATAAAAAGTAATGCATGTTGATGAGCAAATGTTTTTGTTGATGAGCAAATAATATTAAAAAGTTATAATAATATTAAAAAAAAATATTTTCTCTTCTGTTCTTTTATAGTCCATGGACTGCAGTGCTACGGCTGCAACGTCATCCACGGGCAGAAATATGTAGATGTTGGTTGTTCCAAGCCTGAGATAATCACCTGTACGCATTCTCACAACGGTTTTAAGCACCGATTCTGCATCAAAACAGAGAGCAGTGAGTACACTCTACAGTTTATAATCACTTTTTCTCATTTCAAACTGTCGGAAATGTGCAACAGCCTGGGAAAACAGGCAGAGTGACAACTGCAGAAAACGACCAAGAAGATTTTAAATTACAGGAATTGGGTTCAACACATGATCAAAACCTGGAAGGATAGCGCTGAACCGTCAACGTTGTGGAAGAAATGTGATGTTAGAAGAAAATCATGAATGTGGATCACTTAAACACTACGTTTTGTAGCAAAGTTGCATGGTAAAAAATCAACAGTAAAAACCATGGCTATGTTTAATAGTGAAGGAAATAGCATTTCCAAATGCACACACAATGTGATGAGAACTAAAAACTAAACAGCTGTCTGGCCTAGTGTTCATCCCAGAGACATATCGGACACTTATTTATATAAATGCAATCAATGATCACTATCAGTATGAGGTGGAGACAGATCTAGACAATGACATTACAGATTATATCAACTATGCTCGTCTGTTGATTTATGTAGACATGACCTCCGTTTTTATTGATGACTGCAAATGTTAAATGAACCTTAAATTGTCCTAATTCAGTGTATTCCTCCTACATCACTACTCTCTTTTGTACTGACAATGTGACATGAAAGAAGTCAATAACAAACCTCACGCTAATGTCCACCTAAGACAAGGTGTCAATCTTGCAAACGTTTGTAGAGCTCTGCATGTTTGGTCAAGGGCTGAGGTAGCACTGTTTTCACCGGCTCAGGAAAATAACAGGGTCAGAGAGTGCTGATGACGGGCTGTCAGTAAGTATACAGACTGCTGTATGAGACGAGGCTGCTTTAAGGCAGACGCAAGGAGCCTTTGAGTCTCATGGGTTTGATCTGGTCCTGAACAGTGTCTTAATCTCAGCAAAGGACGCTTCAATCCCACTGGAGTAGTTATGTAACAGGCTTCATAACCTCTGTTTGCTCAACGTTGTGCATTAAAGTAAAGTGTTAAATGTATGTCGGAAAAGATTTGATGTTTATGGTGAGGCGATTTCACCACGACACAGAATGTTTAACCATAAATATGCCAGCAAAAAAAGAAAACATTATATGTATAATGCATAATGGATAATATGAAAGCAAGTTATCTTGGCATGGGCATTCACAATTCAAACTCTAATACCATTATATTAAAGTACTCTAGTACTTGTTGTAGATCTATCTATCTATCTATCTATCTATAGATGGTCTGTATTAGATAGATGGTATAAACATGTAGTATAAACATGCGGTACATATACAAAAAAAAAAAAAGTACACTAACATCACCACCAGGTGAAGTGATTTAAACTAGTGACAGGATCATGGGCCCATCCATGCCTGTGTGGCCGAATCCCACAAAAAAGCCAATGCACCACAAGCCTCCAGAAAAAGCACCAAAATCCACAATCAGTAATTTTCCAGCCACAAAAATTCTTCATTACACAACACTTAACGTTTTTAATGTCATAATAAGCTGCATTCTTGCCTTATATACTTATAAGAAGAATATAGAAAAAATTTTACAAGAAATAGAAAGAAATTGAGATTGAAGGAACGTCTGTTTTCCTGCTTCCTGTTAGACATTTAACTATAAACATATATAAACAATATAATTATGATCATAACCATATACCGAAGAAATATGACAAAGCATGCATGCCATTAAACTATAACAATATCATAATTAAAATTTTTGTAAGTCATTTTGTAAGTTTACATGTCTGCCATTTGGTACTGTCAGATTCTTTGTTGTCCAGTGAATTCTTCATGCTCAGGATTATATAACTGTTGGTTGAATTTGTTTAGCCTTTAAATGTACTTGACCTTCACTATTGAAGAAGGTGATGTCTTTTTTCAATTATTTATGGATTAAAACTCAGCAGTTTTCCCTCAGGGATTTATTGTCATCTTCAAAAGGATTCATTTTCATGCATTTAACATCCTCTAATTCACAAAGAATAATTTCAGACGCAAGTGGGATCCAAACCTCGCCATTAATCCAAAGTTAATGAATGCGAGATGCAGATGTAGATTTGTCACTTCCTCTTAGAACAAAACGAAGAAGGCATATGAAATTTAATTAGCACCTAACGGCAGTGAATAAGATTCACAGATGGTCCTTCATTATAACAGGCAACAAAAATGTTAGCGTCTGTTTAGATATTGATAGCGGGGACAAACAAAATGCTATTTTTATTTTATTACTCAGTCATACACTGTGTTATTGAAATCGGGTCAATGGCAAGAAGTGGAAACCTGGTGTACTATTAGATTTTGTAAAAAGTGGATATACTGTATTTTCCATTTTAGAATAACTGAACTTAAGAGAGGCGGCACAGTGGCATAGTGGCTAGCACTGTCGCCTTGCAGCACCAAGGTCTGGTGTTCGCCTTGCACCACCAACCTGGGTTCGAGTCCCACCTCGGGGTCTGTATGCATGGAGTTTGCATGTTCTTCCCGTGTTCGGTGGGTTTTCTCCAGATACTCCACCCACATTTCAAAGACATGCAGATTAGGCCCCTCGTAACCCTGTAGACAGGATAAAGCGGTATAGACAATGAGTCATCTAAGAGACTTTTTGTACCTAACTGTATAAATATGGCTACTTTTGTAACATATTGCAAATCTTTCAGTGCACTAAAAAATAAGTAAGAGTTTACTACAGGGTGATATTGGGATAATCACTAGTCTGAACATCTGTGTGTTGTCTCTGGCTCCACAGTGGCACTGGGTGTCCTTCTGACCAGCGGCTGCGCCACGTCCCGCCACTGTCAGCAGCATGAGCTTCCAGGAGTGAACATCCACTGTTGTGATACAGACTTATGTAACAGCGCTACCTGCTGGCACCCAGGAACACTGCATTACCTCTGCATGCTGGTTAGCCTGATGGTGATGCATCTGTGACGAAAGAGAACTTCCGAGGATTGGTGTCTATGGAAATGGTTAAAACAATGTTTTGTTTTTCTTTAGTTTTTTTCTAAGCATTTTGCATTATATGCGACCTATAACATTCCTACTGGATGGCCAAAAGGGCCTGTGATGAATACCCTGTCATCAAAAAAAGTAGATGTTGTAAAGAGGTTACGAATGTAAAAAAGCTCATACACTGTAAATAATGAGATTCTGCAGTATTTCAAGATAATACATTAGTTGAATTGAATTTTCTGTCATTGTATGCTTGTTTCTCATACATTAAATATTCTACATAATCAGTTGATTTTGTTTTGGACTGTATGAAGTTGTCTGTATTAGAATCACAATATTAACAACAGATAGTGATAACTTAACAGTAAAACTACTGTAGTCAGCTTTAAAAAGTTACTGCTTGACTACAGTAGAAGTCTGCTTCAGCTGTAAATCTTTTTATCTTCCAAATGAATTGAAACTAAAAGCAGAACAGAAATGGTAAGTGATTTGGTAAACTATATTTAAACTAATCACCTCAATCTTCAAAATCAGTGGTGCAATAAGTTTAATGCTCACATTAAACCACAGAAATCACTAAAATGTGCTGCACTTCTGCTTTTCACACAAGAACTGGGTACAGATCCTTCTACAGATCTGTATACTTCTGCTGAAAATACAGTTAAAACTCTGCCTCAAATAATAGCCACTTTAGTCCCCACTAACAATACAGATTCCCTACTGGTCTTTTCATTTTCTTCTGTAATCTTCAAGTCCGTCTCTTCCTGCAATTTAACCACAGTTTTATGCTAAAGAAAAGTAGAGCAAAAGGGTTCCTTAAAGGATAGATGATGATTGCAAGACATGGATTGCATTTGGTCAAAGAAATGCTAAAAGAATGGACCTTTTTTAAAAAAAAATTTATTTTAACATCTCAGTGAGTCTTAGAAAGCATGCCAATTGAGACAAACAATATTTAATTCTTTGCTAATACTGGGTGCATTTTACTCTTAAATTAGGAATCAGTAATCAGGGGAAATAGCTTTAGCATAGAATTTGCCCATATTACATTTGTAATATACCCACTTATCCTCTACACCGCTTATCATATACAGGATTACGGGAGGCCTGGATCGTATCCCAGGAAACCGGGGACAAAAAGTGTGGTACACCCTGGACTGGGTGCCAATCCATCACTGGGCACAAGCACTCAACCTCACACACTACAAGCAATGTGTATGTCTTTTAAACTGTGTCCTTAATTCAAAAAACAGAATTCCCAAAGGAAACCCATGCACACTCCAACCACACAGACCTGAAGAGAGGATTTGAACCCGATGTGCGAGGGCACAGTGCTAACCACTACACTATGTGAGTGTATCTTTGGGATGTGCTCAATCAGCCACAACAGCATTAATGAGGTCATGCAGTGATGTCAGATGAAAAGGTCTGTCTCCGGTTCACCCTAATTTTTTTTTCACTGGGGTTGAGGTCAGAGCATGGGCCATTCAAAATCTTTCTTTCCAACCCTCTCAAAGCATGGCCTCATTCATGGATGTCACGTTGTGTACAATGTTTTAATGAAGAACAGCTGTGAAACTCTCACCATATGACATAAAAGTTGTTGATGAAGCTGGAAAATGTTACTTTTGGTGAGGAATGAATGTGACATGCTCACATATGAGATTGAAGTTGATGATGCTGATAACAGTTCCATTAGAAATAAACTTGCCTTGCCTTGCCTTGCCTAGAGAGGAACGCCTGTTCCGCCTGAAAAAAACTGGATGTTGTGAAGATGTTATAAATGTAAAAAAGAAAAATAAAAAAAAAAGGTCAAACATTGTTACTAATGAGGTTTTGTGGTAGTTCAGGATTATTTGAACATAATCAGATGATTTTGTTTTGGACTTTATACAAAGTTGTCTGTATTACATTATAATCACAATTTCAAAGGAATATCTTCTGTTTCCCACCAACACATAGTGACCACACAGTTCCAGTACATAAATATTCAAATACTATAGCCTACAAAGACATTGTATTTGTATCTACAGCCTACATAGATGGGTATTTGCAACTTTTGGGAATGGGCATATACTGTAGGTACAGTATGTGAATGTGGGATAGTCAAGTGTGCAAAGGATTTTAGTCATAGTGTATCTGATTGGCGATTTTAAAAACAGTTAGAATACCTAGGTCAATTAGAACCTATTTAAAAGTAAGGTTTTAATGTGAGGTTATTAGTTTAATTGATTAGGAATAATGAGAGATGTGTTCATTCTCGTTAGCTTGATAGTTTTACGTCGCCCCTGTTGGTGCAAGCTAATAAATAAATATGAAACTATTTTAAAGTAAGGTTTTAATGTGCGGTTATTAGTTTAATTGTTTAATGATATTGAGTGATGTAAACATTCTTGTTAGCTTGCTAGTTTAATTTCACTCCTGTTAGTGCAAGCTAATAAATAAGCAAATATATAAATGAGAAACTATTTGAAAGTAAAGTTTTAATGAAAGGTTATCAGTTTAATTGATTAAGAATATTGAGTGATGTAAACATTCTTGTTAGCTTGCAAGTTTCATTTTACTCCTGTTGCTGCAAGCTAATAAATGAGCTAATAAATCTAATTAATGTACAGTATTAAGAATATTGAGTGATGTAAACATTCTTGTTAGCTTAATAGTTTCATTTCACTCCTGTTGGAGCAAGCTAATAAATAAACTAATAAATTAATGAATTAGAAACTATTTGAAAGTAACGTTTTAATGTGAGGTTGTTAGTTTAATTGGTTAAGAATATTGAGTGATGTAAACATTCTTGTTAGCTTGCTAGTTTCATTTCACTCCAGTTGCTGCAAGCTAATAAATGAGCTAATAAATATAATTAAATGTATTATATTATTTTATTAAATGTTTTATTTAACTAATAACAAACACGGGTAAGTTATTAATTATGACACATTGTAGTAGTATCAGCCGCCCTTTGTGTACACTAGAGGAAACCCTGTGTGCTGTACGCCGCCATCTTGGACAGGCGGCAGTCTCCCTCCTCCAGCCCAGAGGAAGCTGCAGATCCGCTCGGAGTCAAATCAACACCATATCCCCTGGTAAGGATTTTATCTGCGTCTAATCATGGCAGTCATTTTATCCGACACGGCCTTTATATTATTATGACGAAAAAGCCCCAACAGTTTCTAGGGGACCCAATATTTGGAGGAAACACTTCTGGGAAAACCGGTTAGCATGCTAGCTAATTTCACTCAGGTAGGCAGCCTAGCTAGCATTCTACTTAGCAATGTAGCAGGAAGCTTATTGGTGTCTCAGGGAAAACAGGAAGCAGGGTACTGCTGGACTACACCCACATTTTATTATATTGTATGTTTTATGAAATGTATATATCCCAAGTGTTATTAATGTTAATATATATGTTACATTATTGTCTAATTGTTTTAGCTTAGTTTTAGCATCTGTGGTGTGTGTAATAGGGATGTTGGTGTGTTCTACTTGCTAGTCAATATGACTGTTTTAATTTTAATAAATTAAAACTATTCACTTAATGTTGAAATAAATAAAGTAAGCAAATAGACAGTAACGTGCCATTATTTTTATTAATGTGAAAGACATGTTCCAGTCATTGTGACTTTTTAATGTCTTGAATAAATAACTTGTGTTAGCTGTACACAAGTGTATTTATGTTATTAATCACTGACTAGCTCAATTATTAATGCCCCTGAGGTTTAATTCTCAAATTCCAAACATTTCCTGAGAAGTCCAGGGCTGTAACTGTGCACTCTGGTTTCCCGGGGTTCACAAACTTAACATTCAAAGGTCCGGATCTGATTTCTATTCAAGGTCAAAGGTCCAGAACGACTAGTGATAAGCAAATTACTTCTATTAAACTTGGTAACTTACTAATGACCTGCATTCACGTTTAAGTCAGTCTGAAACAAAATGCATTCAAACATATTAGAAAATAGTGCCACTGTTTGCCTGCAATCTGATGCTTAAACCAAAGCAACTCTTAACTTTCAAGCAACTTACAATCAAATCAAAGATTCAAAATATGTCCAAGTTAGTGTAAAATTGTTCAAATTGTTGAACTGTGTAAACCTAAACAGCTCGAACTATCAATATTTAGAAGTTTATATGTGTTCTTGAAAAAAGAAATAATAATAATAACCACAGGAGAAAAATTGTGTATTTTTTAAATTCCTGAATAAATTATTAAACCAACTAACCTTAAAAACAATACAGACAGAACATGAAAGTCTGTTTGTCGAACTCTTTGGTGGTATTAAACAGCATGCATTTGCCTTCTGTTCACGTCGTCATGCCAACTATGTCAAACATGTGACATTGTTAAACTATAGCGTTTGGCCTTCATCTCAGGACAGGATCACATAATAATATTTTAATACAGTATCAAACTAACAGTTTATTAATAAGTATAACACTTTTTTCATAGTAGGGAAGATGTACTTTATTATATTGTATTATTGCATCGCTAATTTGAGGTGTTGTCTGGGTCCAGATCTGGGTCGGCTCGATTTGATTCACGATACTGACTTCATGAGTCAGTGGAACGTGATTTCAGATATTGGCTTCATGAGTTGGTTTGATTTGATTCATGATGCTGACTTCGCTGTTCTTTTATAATTTCCTCTTTTCGGGTTCATGATGCCGGTTTCATAAGTCGATTCAATTCGATTCACAATAATGGCTTCATGTTCAAGTTTAATTTGATTCATAATAGACTCCTGATATTGACATTTATGATGCGTGTGGGAATAACAAATTTACTCAGCACATCTATTCACAATTTCTAAAGTTTTTGATTAGTTTTCTATGGCAGCTTTGTCAGTAGTTCTTGCCTGATTTCATAGGCTTAAATTTAACGGATAGTTCTTGTATAAAAAAATTAAGATAATACTATAAATTAATATTTCTGCACAAGCAGCCTTCACATGTGCCAGACTATTAATAACAATGAACAATATACAAAAAAACAAATGTAACCAAGTGGATATCTAAATCTGTGTATCTATATCTCAATATCCATAAAACTGCTTTAGAATAGAGACCGTTGTTAAATGTGCCATATAAATAATTAATTAATAAGCAATAACATTGCACAAGCGTCTCAAACATTCCCAAGAGTAACTTTTAATATTTAAATTAAAGTAAGTAAATTGCAATGATGTTTATTAGGCAATGAAATATTGTAGTAATTGACAAATGGCTGTGCCGTATCGTTGTTTATTTATTTTTTTTAGGTACTGTGTTTTTGTTCCCATTGTCCATTACTGAATAGAATTCGTCGCCTGTTTATTTTAAATATACAAATAATGGACCTGAAAACACAATTGGTTTACTAAATTATTTTCCACTGTTTTGAGAATGTAAACCTTACAATGAAAAATATTTTCCAGAGCACAGTTTAATTTACGCTTGAATGTGTAGCGGTGTGGATGTTTCACATCCTTTTAAGACTTGATCAAGAGTTATGGAAGGAGACTTAAGTGCTGTGTAACAATCCTGATGCGTCACAACAGCAAAGTGTCAGGACCAACAAGCTTACTTGAGATTTGTACTAACGTGCTTCATGATCAGGGTCATGTAGTAAACCTCTTTTTAGTTTAGAAGATTTCCACCGCAACCTTAAAGATAAAAAAAAAAAAATCACTCTTTTGTTCACTTTGCTGTCTCTCACTGCGACTGCAGTTAAGAACTCATTTCGCTTGTTGTGTTGATCAGCGTGTGTGTTGTTCTGCAGTAAATAAGAAACACTTGAGAGACATTTCTGCTTTCTGAATCAGGGAAGTGCTGAGACGGCAGTCTGGTCACATGGTCTCCTCCTCGCCTTAATGCAGGCCTGCAGGCCGACGTGAGAAAGCTTTTATCAGTTTACAACTACGCTGCAGGTATAGAAAGGTAGAGTTCTGTGTGGTGAGATCAGATATGTGATCTCGACTCACCTTGCAAGCATGTGTGTTATTCTCCTGCTAATGAAGGTGTAGTCTAATGAAAGTGTCACATGAGATGAGCTGGGAAAGCTGGGTTGTGCTGGACGCGTACAACGAGTTTCTGGAGGGAAGAAAAAAAATATATAAATTGTGCTGTATTTAATTAAAAATCACAAAACTGATAGCAATCGGACAAAACTGGTGTGACGACTTCTTTAACAGTCTTTGCTACAAAAGCGTGCAAATTAGTATGTTAAGTCCAGAACTGTTGTCATTTTGTAGTTATTTATCAGTGAGTGTAATAGTGGTGTGTGTCTGTGGATTAACTTATTCAGAGAAGGGCTCTGAATGCCTTTTAGCCCACAAATCAAGGTAATGTAATTAAGTCATATTTCAGAGGCCTGGCCAGGTTTTAATGCATAACACGATAATATCCTCTGGCTTATGTCTCGTCTTATTACCGTCTGGACGTGCTCTGTTTCCTCCCTGAACAAAAATTGGATTAGTGATTATGAGAATTTTTTGTTTGTTTGTTTCCAACCAGCGCCTGATCAGACTCTAGATCATATCTTCAGATTTCTGCCACATTGTTTAGTAATAAATGTATTACAGTACATACATCCTTTACGGTGAAACGTCTTTGAAATACATACATTTGATTGATGATCATGATCTGTTCATTGTTGTAGTTTATACTGAATACTTAATAGATGCTTAATACTGAATAGAGCCTCACTATATTTTTTATATATATATTTTTTAACAGCACTCATAGAGTTGATGTAAATGAGCTGCTTTTGTTTGTCCAGATGCTGGTTATAGTCAGCAGAATGCTGCCACTAATACACCCAAGAAGTGGCTGATAGAAGAAAGCGAGGAAAATAATAATATTGCGCTCTCCGTAACAGGACGCTAGAAGGTTAACTCTTTTCCAATGCACTATAGGTTACTACAGTTTACTGTTTTTGCTTTCACGCATATTGGTTTCTTTTTTTCTTTCATCAAGGCATGATTAAATCAATTAGGTTTCCCACTTTAAAAAAAACAACAACTTGTCCTTAATTTTCCCCCTAATTGAGACAGATTTTTGTCCAGCAGTTAGACCTCCCCGATCATAGGACAGCTGCCGGAGTCAAACATGTCCTTCAAGACTGCTTCCTTCAAGACACGCTTAGAAAGAGTTCTTGTTGAACTGTGCCTATGCTGCATCACAGGGAAGCATAGGAGGAGAGCACTTTCGCCCTGTTTGTAGCAAGACAAGACTGTGGGAGTGCAACCATAACGGCTCTTTGATATTCCTCAGTGAAGGTGTTAATCACTTAAATTCTAATCATGAATATAAAGAAAGTAAATCATACTCAACACACTATACACCATTATCTCTTACAGATGGGGGGAGCTTTACAAAGAAAAACAGATTACTGACAGACTTCTTATCAGAGGGAGTGCCAATAATTCTGTTCATCAACTAGTTTTTAAAAAGAAGTTTGTCTTTGCGTTCCGCCATCCAGTGACGACACGAAGCGGAAAAACGCAGAATATGCTCGCTTAAGAAATGATAGATAAAATCAGACCATTGAGAAAATCATCTACGATTGAGTCTAAACTGGTTACTAAATATCAAAACCTCTTTTACAGATATTGCACCAGTCACTGTCAAATCCATTTTTCCCCCCAAATGTTTATAGTGTTGTTAAAGCTGCTTTGCAGAAATCCAGATGTGGATCCTTAAAGAGCACGCCAGCGGTGACAGCGGATAGCACGATTACAGATCGTCTTGCGTTAAAGATAAAAGACAAACAGTGCAGTGTGCAGAAAGAATGTTCAGTGTGAGAATCTTGTCAATTAGTCCTGGGATGAGCACAAGACAATCTATATGATCACATGACCTGTTGATGATTAAGCAGAGAAGATTTAACTTTTTTCTCTCTCTTTCTCTACTTTTCTTTTTTTTAGAGCCACAATGGCCACCGCACCGTACAACTACTCGTACATTTTTAAATACATCATCATCGGTGAGTATGAATGACGGCGTGTGGTGGTTATAAGTGGATCAGAACACTGCTAGACTGCATTATGTTTATATTTAATCCTTCAGGACTGTACATTTATTCCTCTCTCTTGTCTTTCGTCCCTCTGACTGTATCACTGCCTGTAAATGACTCGCAGTGTAGAAGAGAGGGGTCATCATAGACTCTGTGACACATTGCCTCACATGATGTCTCTGTGTGGAATGTAACACATGCCCTGTGCTCTCTCTCCTCAGGGGACATGGGGGTAGGGAAGTCGTGTTTGCTTCACCAGTTTACAGAAAAGAAATGTAAGTACCACACCCAGGAATGTAAGTCACACCATTTTAACCCAAAGAAGTGCTCATAAGGCGTAAAAGGGGGGGATTTTTTATTATTTTTTTTGGTACATCATCGTTATCAGTAAGACGAGGCTCTTGACGGTGAATAGTGCATGATGAACATCGTCTCCAACACACATAACAGGCGTTTAGGACTATTGACTGAGCCCCGGATGCACCGCCCGTCTTTCACCGAGGATGCATCCTGCATCACTCCGCACAAGTGGCCCATTGAGAGCGCAAAATAAACAGGAACTTGTGCAGTCTGAAGAGGAAAAGGTTACAGAGTGTGACAGAGAACCTCTGTCAGCTGTTGTAGTGTTGTTGAGGCAAAGAGAAATCTGTTTGGCTTTCTTTTTTAACAGGAAATATAAGCAAGCTCTTTTGTTTACTCGAAGGTGCCCTGGTTTTATTATAGAAATTTTAGAAATACAATCGACCCGCTCAGTAGCAGATTTTTCCTTAGAACATAACTAATAATTGTTCGCGGAAACCCCCGCAATTTCACAGAAATGTAACATTTTTTTTCGTAATGCTAAACTATTAAGAACGATATAAGTTTTAAATTTTGTAACATAAATATTAACGTAAATTCAACTACGTTTCCATATAAAATATAATGCTGTATACATTTTAGTACTGTAGAGAGAACACAAAGTAAACATAGAGGAAAACACGGCTTGTGGTGGTGACTTATTACCATGTTTTATTTATTACCGCTACAGTACTTGTACCACATTAAACGACAGCGCATACCAAAGAAATTGTTATTGATGAGAAAATATGAATTACAGTACATATCCGGGTAACATCGGTATTTTACATTTTTGCACTGCGGGAGTACAGTACTGTACAGTACACCAGTTTATCTTTACATTCGTTTGTTTTCTTGTTTTTTTTTTAAGGGTAATATATTAAGTTGAGTTTAAAATGAAAAAGTGTTTTTGGAGAATACAAAAACTATAAAAATAGGCATTTATAGTTTGAAAATTTTTTTTTTAAACTACGTCCAAAATTTGCGTCCGTCTAGTAGAGTGTATGAGCATGTGCAGGTTAGCGGAAACAAAATTCAGAACAGAACAAAAAAGCCAATTCACTGAAAAACGCTTGTTTGCCTTGCTAGCGGTTGTTTTCATTTATCACAGTGAACCTTGACTTACGAATTTGCAAGAGTCGTTTTGTGGACCGACAGGCAGGACTGAGCTCTGTGTTTGTTCATCATTGATGCTGTTAGCATGGAGCCGCCGCCTTGTCCACCCACATACATTGGGGACCTCCCCCTCTTTTCCGTTAGCATTTTCTCTTTATCTGAAGTCGACACCTCTGTTTTATGTTTTTGGATCTGTTTTGGTGAACTATTAAGGCACAGCTGTGGTTCTCAAGCAGTTATATGGTTATACTGTTCTAAACCGTTGGACACACACGATCGTGTAGGACGATCATCTTCCTTCGCCGTAGAATTATAATTTTCCATTCACTGGAACTAAGAGTCAGAAACTCTAGTTTCCAGTATGATAATACTCCCAGTTTGCCAAGATTGCAGCAGAAGAACTCAGACACAGACTGACCTCAATAACACTCCTGTGGCTAAATAAACACAGATCCCCATAGCCCTTAAACATTGTCAGCAGAGTGGAGTGCAAATTAAGCACTACATCTGGAGTAAGATCTTCTTGTAGGTTTATGGTCTTGCGTTCAAATACTTTTGGCCACACGGTGCACTTTTCCACTAAACACTGCGGTATGGCCTGGCGTGGTCACTAATCTGATTCCAGAGCTGTCTGTGTGTCTGTTTCCTGTCATACAACAGTACCAGTGGTCATGTGAGTCAGTTCTGAATGTCCTGGGATTGCGAAATCATTCATCAAAACAATGTGAAGATGCTTTTTATTTTTTATTACTATTTTTTTTTTTTTTTTAATGAAGTGAACTTTATCAGATACACTTAAAGAAGATTGTAGCACCGTGCACCTTGTTGTCTGATGATTCACGGAGATTGCGGTCGATCTGCGTAATTTCCAACCACATCCTGTTTGCTACTCTTGCAACCCTGGTTTGAAAGATAACCAAAAGATACCGGCGCTCCTTTGAGATGGCTAATTCAACAACACGACAAAAGTGTGGATTTGTTACTTTGTAGTCCAGTAAAATAAATAAAAATGCCATGTACGAATGCCTGACTTCTCACTGAATCATTTCTCAGCAGAGTCAGGTTGGCTCATCTTCGAAGCATGCTGTGAAATATCGTGTATCCAGAGTTCTATCCATGAGGCATTGTTTCCTTAACGATCATACAGATGATGTCATCTCTCACTTTCCCCTGCAGTCATGGCGGACTGCCCCCACACAATCGGCGTGGAGTTTGGAACGAGGATTATAGAGGTGAGCGGCCAGAAGATCAAGCTGCAGATCTGGGACACGGCAGGGCAGGAGCGCTTTAGAGCCGTGACACGCAGCTACTATCGGGGCGCCGCCGGTGCGCTCATGGTGTACGACATCACCAGGTAGAAATCTGCTCGTCCCTCAGAGTATTATTATTATTATTATTATTATTATTATTATTATTATTATTTGCAGCTGTTTGTATTGAGATGGTAGACTCGTTTCAGTGAGTCACATACCTCAGAAATGATTCCTCGCCATTTTTTTTTTATTTCCCCCTGGACCAATCTAAAAAATGTTGCTCATTTATCATGGAAAGAGTTCAGTACAAGCTTAGTATACATCCTGAACCCAGGAAAATCATGCTTGTTGTTTGTCCCGGAACAAAAACCTTAATCAAAATGTATGGATTTTTAACGATTGAACAATTGTACTGCATGGATATTTATTTTAGATAGTGTTAATCCATCGGATTAGCATTTACATTTTATTCATTTGGTTAATGCTTTTTATTTAAACACGAGCACTTGAGATTAAGCACACAGCATGATGGTTGTTGTTTTTTTTTAAGTCTGATTATTAGCCACAATATTTTACCCTGACACTATGCAGCAAGTCCCAGATTTGCACATAAGTTCTGTTCCAGGAGCACGTTCGTAAGTCGGATTTGTCTGTAAGTCTGACAAAACCAGTCTTGTACACCTTTGACACGAATATACAATGTAAAGCATTAGAAAAAATATAAACTGATCACACAGGTTTGGTGTTTTAGTTCCACATTATAATATTTTCCCATCGAACTGCAGTCTGTTTGTATCCTTACTGTATAATAATGAATGTGCGATTAGGTGATTGCATATTTGTTTTCTCATCAATAAGGCAGAATGTAACGTCAGGTGTTGACGTGCTGTCAGTCTGTCAGTACTGTAGCATTACTCTAACGATAAAGCATATACTCTTGACCTGCCCAATTTTTAATACCATGCGAAAACAATTTCTATTTGAACAAGATTTAAAAAAACATATTCTGCAAGATAAAACCAGAAAAACCTTTACAATTTTTATCAAAAGTGCACCTAAAGAACCTTATGTAGAGTCTTGTTCTTCTGGCCAAGGCCATGTTTAATGTGATATTTATTTATTTTTATTTATTATTATTTTTTTAATTTACTTTTTCCACAACTCTTTAAAACCCTTATATTATAACATATTATATTGGTTCAAATAAATCAATTTAATATTTGATATGTATTTGCCATGAAATAGCCTGGGATGCTGATATGGCAATAAACCCTAAAACAAACAAACAAACGTGTTGTCAGTCTGCCGTGCTTCGCTGCCATTGTTCGTGTTTGTGTTTCCGATTGCTCTCATCACAACTCCTGTTTTTCCTCTCTGTCTGTCTATCCGCTCTGACAGGAGAAGCACTTATAACCACCTCAGTAGCTGGCTAACTGATGCCCGGAACCTCACCAACCCCAATACTGTGAGTAGACCATGTTGTCTTTTCCCGAGCCTTCACATAAAGTCTGGTTAATGCGCCTCAGTAGACACCGTTTCACCCTCATTCCCGAAACAAAAGCCTCTTTCACGATGTATGTATTTTTAATTAGTGTACCACTGTTTGCTTATTAATTTCTTTGTGTGTGTGTGTTTTCATTTGCAGGTGATTATTCTCATAGGTAACAAAGCAGACCTGGAAGCTCAGCGAGATGTGACGTATGAAGAAGCCAAGCAGTTTGCAGAGGAGAACGGTGAGATTACACACAGCGTGTGTGTTTGGGATAGGAATCACCGGTCACCTCCCGATATGAAATTATCACGATTCCTTGGTGCCGATTTTATTACAATTGTATCATAATTTTATAAATACAGTTGAACCTTGGATTGCGAGCAAAATTTTTTTAACAAATTTTAACCTGTTTAAGCGAGTGAGGTCTTGATAACTTTGATAGCTTTGTCTGCCGAGCTTCACGTGATAAGAACCATTGGCTCAGTTGCTCTCTCTTGTGCTGTGGGATTGTGGGTAATCGTCTCGATAAGTAGATTTGAGACTAATTTGCTCAGAGTTTGGAGGGAAAAAGGCAGAACAAAAAAAAAGCCAATTCTCATCACTGGCCGATCGACCGGTTCATCTCTATCATAAAAATAATTTTTTTGGTGGCAATACATGAATCACTACACAAAAGAATGGCAATTCATAACAATATATATATATATATATATATATATATATATATATATTTTTTTTTTTTCTTCCATCTCTAGTGTATAAAACACATTATTACCCATGCTGCACCATAACCACATATCAGGTTCTTGTAAACATCCACACACACACAGAGCAGCAGTGCTCTTGCTTTACTCATTTCTTTCCTGTGCTCTGCAGGTTTGCTGTTCCTGGAAGCCAGCGCAAAAACGTAAGTTGGTGTCGACAGTGATGAAGGCCTGCACTTGCTGCCTTTAGTTACAGGAGGAAGTTGATGAGTGAGAAATAATGATGGTTAAGGATGAATAGAGAGGTAGGGGTGTGATGCAGATCAATGGAAGTGTTTTAATGCGTCCTTTCCCATTGCACATTTTAATCATGTGCTTATTTTATGAGTTCCTACATACAGTTAATGCATTTAATGGTGTGGAACTAATAGTTTCTGTTACCACGAGTTCCTGTCATGTAGAGTTGGGTTTTTGGGGTGGGGGTTTTGCAGACCTACTGCCACTAGAGTCACAGTAACACATGAATGATTAGTCTTAGCACTTTCTCCATACAAATCCCAGTGAGTGAGCTGTAAGTATAGAAATACTAATGCATTACATCAGGATATATTTTTCAACCAGTTCAACTAGTTGCTAACCGGATTCTGTTCTCCTGGGAGAGGAACACCGACAGTCAGGCTTGTTATTAGGTAAAGGCTTCCGTCGCCATAAAAAAATAGTCTTCCTGGTCATCCTTGTTCTCCACAGAGGCGAGAACGTAGAGGATGCCTTCCTGGAGGCGGCGAAAAAGATCTACCAGAATATTCAGGACGGCAGCCTGGACCTGAACGCGGCCGAATCGGGGGTCCAGCACAAGCCGAGTGCCCCTCAGGGCGGACGGCTAACCAGCGAAGCACAGCCTCAGAGGGAAGGATGCGGCTGCTAATGACCAACACTACCTACCCAAACCTTCTCACGACCCCCCCCCCCCCCCCTCTCGCTCTCACCGCTCTTCCTCTCACATTAACTCCACCTGGCCTCGTCCTTTTCCTGACATGCAGCGGGGAGGGTGGGGGGTATGTGAGAGCAGGCGCAGACGAACAGAGGGAACTACACACAGGCTCGACTGATGTCCGTGATTCTTCCCCTCTCTATCACTTTCTCTCTCACATGGTTACCCGTCTGTCCTTTTTTTTTTTTTTTTTTTATTCCCCCCCGCCTTCCTCGTCATGTTCTGCCTGAGTATCTGATACATGGTCAGAGGTATGAGTCGCTTCAGAGGCGTAATGGCGGCATATGACGGTGTTTAAAACAACAGATCGCCGAATGGTCAAAGATCGATTACGCGTCAGTATTGGCCGCAAAACCGATACTCAGGATCAGACGGTACGTCCAAACGAGAAGCAAAATCATGTCAGATTAAAGGTGTATATTTTATTCCAGTGCGTGTTTTCTTTTTTCTTTTTTTTGGCGGGGTGGGGGAGGGTGTTGGAGAGTCTTTCTCTCTCTCTCACTTTCAAAACAAGACACTTTAAAAACAGGCACTTCTTACTTAATCTTTTAGAAGATTAAGTGTTTTTTTGTTTTGTTCTGTTCTTCCCCTCAGTCTCTCTCAATTTGTGTGTGAAAAATGGTGTGTGCTGGGCCACATTTCCCTCCTCGACCCATGTATGTTAGAACTAGAACCAGCATTTGATTTGTTGCCTTACCGTCTTATGATCGATGTTAACGTTATAACCGTCAAATCTTATCGTTTCTTCTGTCAGAATTAATCATGCAGTTTTTACATGGTTGCTACATTTTTGTTTTATTGTGTTGATCTCAGTGTGACAGGAAGGAAAAAAGAAAAGCTTCATTCGTGAACGCCGTGCGGTAGTTGCGCTCGTCCCAGCTGTAAATTTGACCCGCTCTGCTGTCTTATAGGCTTGTGTAGAAACACCGCAGGTGACAAAAAGGTGTAAATCCATTAGGGGGAAAAGATAAGTGCCGCTTTCATTCACTGTACCATATAAAACAATACAGCAGCTGTATATATAAATATATATATATCTTTCCATTGTACAGCGGAGTCACTGGTAACCCTGGCCTAGGAAATTCTCTAACATTTTCTATGACTTAGTGTGTGTGTGGGGGGGGCACACACACACACACTCGCTTTGCTTACAGGGTGTTCTGGTTGAATTCCACTACTCACTTACTCATTCACCTCCTCTCAGCTTACAAGGTGGCTAAATCCTTCTATCCGTCTCCGAATTCAGCTCTTCACTGGAAGTTTAAAGAGAGAGAGGAACACAGCTTAATGCTGAGAATCAAGTGGTTTCGTTATAAGCGAAGCAAACCTGTCGAGGGAACGAGTTCTTCGTACTCTGTCCGTCTCCTCAGCGTACGAATTAACCACTTGCGGCTGCGTCCCGATGTTTAAAATGTATGAACTTTATACGTACAAGTACATTCTGAAGGAGCTGCGCTAACATTAAAATGCATCCTCACGTGTATATGATTAAAATGTTGATATTTTGATTTTACGGATAATAAAATATTCTAAACCAAAATGATTTGTTGATTGTTTTGGGAGGGTTTTACATGATCTTGCTTGGTGATATTTAAACCTTTATATAGTTTGGAATTATACATCATTATAATTGAATGTTCAATATTCTATATCTATCTATCTATCTTCTTCATCTATATATACATATAATAAAACTAACACTGTGTCTCTCTACATTTTAAGATCATGTATATATCTAGGGTGGCGTAAGATGAGTAACGGAACACACAAGATGATCTTTGGAAATTTTTGTGCACACATCACGTAAACACTACTGAATACATTTCCAGACCGAGCTTGAGGTAACATATAGGCTTTGTTTGATGCAATCGGCCCACAGGAAAAGAAATATATGCTACTTCTATCCTAAAAAATCATTAGTTCATCTCAAAATTCAACAGATGGCGCTGTACATTTTGTAATACACGCTGATGAGTGTGCAATTGAAAATTCAACTAAATTTCATTTGTATAGCGATTTTAACAATCATTGTCTCAAGAAAATGAAAGGAAAATTCTGTCTGTATGAAATGTGAATGTGTATGAATCAAAATTATTAATCTACCTAATAAACGCGATCTCGCTCCTGCGCACTTCACCGTAACGTAAAAAAAATGTTTTTTTTTCATTCCAAAATTGAAAAAAACAGTTCTAACAGTTCCATTCCAAACAGATGGCGCTGTACATTTTTTAAACAATGGAGGGCGGGGGCCGTGCTGCTATAAGAAAAACCTTACTACAATGCAAAGTTTATTTTCCAATAACAGCATGCCCTGTTTAACATTTCATGTGTGACTGTTCTTGTACAACCCAGAGGAATCTCATAAAGGACAACGTTCCAGTAAACGTGTAAACCATCAGGCAAAAATAAAGCATCATTCGTTGCATCAGTCAAGTAACAAAATATTGTATTTTACGCAGGAAATTGCACCATGGTTACAAAGAACAAAGTAAGAAATGTGTATTTACACAGATGAGAAAATTAGTGTACAAAATGGTGATGCTTGCATTAAAAAAAAAAGTAGTGGCATGACTTTCATAAAGATAAAAACAAACAAAAAAAAAAACAAACAGACGTCAACATTGGCAGTACCATGTTGAAAGTAAGGCTTGTGGTTGGCTTCATCCTCAAGCATCGCAGTCAGAGGGCTAAGTGTCGAGAATGCAAACACTAATACTGTAAAACGATACGAGTACAACAAAAAGGAATTTTTTTTGGTTGTTTTTAGTAAGTGTTTCTGATTTAGCAGTGACGGTTCATTGGTTGGTTAAGTACATGATTTCCGAGCACTCGATACATCTCAGTCTTTACCATGAATGAGTTTTATAAGAAAGTAGAGCGACTGTGCCACTGAAACATGGGATATCAAACCACCTAAATCCTTAAAGTCTGAACAAATCCGTTTGCACCTGGTTGTTTCATGCATACTGGATTGTACTAATCTTCCTATGATATTTTATTCCTTAAAAAAAATTATTATAAAAATTCCTTCTTCTGAGGGAGGTGTTTTTGTTATGATGATGTGCTGTCCTGAGGTGATGACAATAGTGACGTAATAAGTTTTAATTTAGGAATAGAATCCTGATGCACAGAACAACCAGGTGCAACTGGGATCTTTGTGAGTGTTGTGCAGAACAGAAAGTGATGTAACGAGCTTGCATTCTTTGAGATCATTAGATAAAAAATAAAATACAAAATAAAACAAAACATTCAGATACACAAGATGTCGTTTTTGCTGGTCTTGCTTTACCAGTCCTTATCCGGCTCCTAGAAGACAGTAGTGTTCAGGATCAAACGTCCGTGTCAATTACTGTAGCTGAATGTATAAGTTAAAAAAATAAAATAAAATAAAAAAAAGCTCAGTCAAGTCCTGGATTTAAGGCCACGTCGCTGATTATCTGTCGATTCAGTCTTTAAGGGCAACCATTTTTAAGGCACGTCTGATGATGAGAAAAAGAACCACAATGATCTGGACCCTTGATGGCACAGTGATTTTTGTTTTTCTTTCTAATACTTAACCGGGGTCAGTATTAACTTAACACATCACGCAACCCTTTACAGGAAAAAAAAAAAAAAATAACACAACAACTGGGGGAACAAAGGTCTTGGTCGAAACCGTGATAGTCTCCCATCTGTACATAAAATAACTAGAGCGGATTTCATAAGTGAGCCCCAGATGACACGCAATGTGAGGTTTCATACTGTAATCAACAAAATCAGAAAATGCGTATGATCATCATTAATATCATCATCATAGACCCAAATTTGTGACGTTACTAATACTCAGGGTTGGATCTTTTCAAAGGTCACTGACGTGAAGTTTCTTTAAAATTTGTGCTCAACGACAAGACACTTCTTTCCTATCATATGAAACCTACAGTATCGAGTCCTACAGTATTTTTTAAAATGAGAGGTGATTTCAGATTGTTTAGGAAAAAAAAGTATGTCACAGCTATAATTAAAAAAAAAGAAATTAAAATAAAATAAAATAAAAATCCCCCCCTTGTCAAGATGATACTTTTTTTTAATGGTTACCCTGAAGAGGGGAAACTAAAAGGGAGGATCGGGCCCTTCCGCTACCTCTGAACAATGTCACTAATCTCCTTGACAGAAGATAGGAGCTTAGTAAAGTCTTGAGGTGTGCTGGCGCCCCCGGTGGCTGTAGGGCAGATCTGCAGCTCCCTCAGACTGCTCTCCAGCTTGTTGATGGCCTCACGGAACGCGAACTTGTTCCTCATCTGCTGTATGGAGTCCACATAGCTCAGGCAGTACTTGGACAGGTTGTTGCCGGCCTCCAAGACCGCGTTGTGACTACCCGTCTGCTCAGAGTTCCTGCTGATGGCAGCACGCAGAAGCTCTGTGCTCTCCAGGACCATCTCCCGCGTGATGGTCGAGTTGGGAATGCGTTCGTTCTGGCGCGTTTTCCTCAGAGAGCGGCGCGTGGTCACGAGGGGGATGAAAGCCGTAGCCGAGCCCTGATCTCCGGCAGGCGAACTGGGCGGTACTCCCAGCGGCTGGCCGGTTGGAGAAGTGGGCGTGGTCTTTGATGGCTGTGCTTTCGAGGTGCTAAGTTTTTTGGTACTTTCCTGGGGCAAGAAGGACCTGCCTTGTTCAGAGCCAGACGGGCTTAGGTCAAGACTGACTTTGACTTTAGTGTCAGTAGTTAGATCTTGCGTGGGGCTTCTTGAAACCTTCCCAGATTTGACGCTCGAAGGTGGCGGCGGAGGAGGCGCTGGCTTGGACTTTGAAAACTTTCCCCTGTCCTTCTCTCGCTGACTCGAGATATCTAGGGGTTGTTTGTGTCTGCGCGCCCTGCACTCCTCCCCGGCAGCTCCCAAGGCAGAAAATGCGTTCGATTTGAGCAGGTCTGCTTGGAAGGCACTCGTTTTGGAGCCGTCGCTCTGCATTTGTGACCGATGACCCAGCTTGGGGGTTAGGGTCTGCGGACTCGATCCCGGACTAGATTCGAAATCCTTAAAAACCTCGTCTAAAGCGTCTTCGGTCTTCTTGGACAGGCGTGGGGGTGGGGTAAGAGTGCCGCCACGGGGTGTGCTCTTGCGGGGCAGGGCGGGTTTGCTTCCCAAGGTGCTCGAGTCGAAGTGGCGAGACTGGACGTCGCGGGGGAGAGTGACCGACTTCCACTCTGTACGGTCTGACCCTGGGGGCATGCTGGAGGCCGAGGAGGACCTGTGAAAGCGCTTGGAGCTGGACAGATCTTCTTCACCTGGCGGCGTGGTGGCCAGTCTCCCAGAACCGGAAGCTCCTGTTGTGCCCTTTTTCCTCGGGTGTGGAGGAAAAACCTGACCAGGATATGCGGGAGCTCCGTTGGTGACCCCGCTGGATCCGTTATTATTGAGGCAGAGGAACTTTGAAGGGTCGAAACCTAATGTGGCATCATTAAAGGAACAGCCATTGTTGAAATCATCCCTGGGGTGCTTAAAGGAACTGCTACGTGTTGGAGGGGTGGGAGCGGTTTTCTTTTTCTTTTTGATTAAGCTGATCAGTGGGTTGAGGCTGGTCTTGGATTTGGGCTCCTCGTTTAGATTGCTGTCTACCAAAAGCCTTTCTTTTCGAGGAAGCATTGGAGATACAGCTACCTCTGCTTCAGCACCGTCTGGGGAATCAAAACAGATTTTAGATCAAACCAATATGCTACAGTAGATCCAGGGACCTATTTAAAGTGTTTTGGACAAATGACTTGTGTTTCCTCTAACTCACCAGGGCTGTCGCCATCTTTCTCCATGGGTCTGCGTATCGTCCTAGTCTTGGTTGGAAGCTCTGGGGCTTGCTGTATGGAGCCGAGTGTCAGCTTCTTCCCTTTCTTCCCCAATTCTTTCTCCACCTCTGCCAAAGGAAAATCACCGTGTTATTAAACATGATGGGAAGCGCCAACACAAATCGTGCTTGCTCAGGAAAAAGAGATACTGATGTACCGTCTGAGATGCTGGATTCCTGAAACATCGTCTCGAATGCTTGATGGGTCTCGGCAAAGGACGGTCTCTCTGCTGGGTTCCATTTCCAACCTGTAAGCCAAAAAAAAAAAAAGCATAAAAATCTGCTATTGGTGTTCATTGCTTTAAAGATATAGTTCTAAATATATAAAGATATAAATTCATTAATATCACATTAATAGGGACACCTGCTGATTTATACAGTTATCCAATAATTTATAACATGGCAGCAGCACGGTGTGTATAAAGCCATGCAGGCAGGTCAAGAGCTTCAGTTAATATTCACATTAAACACATTAAACGTCGATCTCTGTGACTTGGTTGTTGTTGCCAGATGGGCTGGATTGAGTATTTCTCAAGCTCTTAGGAATTTCACAAACAACAGTCTCTCGAGAGTTCACACAAATTAATGGAAAAAAAAAAAAAAAAACAGTGAGTGAGAGAACAGTTCTGTGGGGGAAACGCTTTGTTGGTATGCATGCACAAAACACTAGTCTTGAGAGGAGATGGACAAACTACAACAACAGACCACATCATCAGATGACACTATTATCTTATTAGGAATCCAAAACTATCTTGGGCATAGACTCACCAAAACTAAACAGAAATCCAGTTTCCAACTTTCTAGTTTGGGGAAACTTTTTACCCATGATAAACTCAGATTCTTGTTCTTACCTGACTGGAGAGGAACCTGATCTAGTCTTCTACTGCTCTAGCCCGTCCTCCTTAAAGTCAGATGTGCTGTGCATTCAGAGATGCTTTTAAGTTCACAATGGTAGTAATTTGACTTTTTCCAGTTCAAACCACTCGTTACTCTCCTCTCATCTCATCTCCCTCATCAAGGTGACTGTTGAATATGAAATTTCCAGATCTCGGGTTTGGCGCTGCTAGTGATGGGCCGTTCATGAATAATTAGTTCTTTTTGAATGTGTCTTTAAAGTGACTCAGAAAGTGATTCATTCATTTTCTACCGAGCGCACATGCGCAAAGCATCGCGAAACCTCCGGAGGTTATATACAGGAAACAGAAATGAGTAGTTACGTTTAAGATTTTTGGTCCGAATCGTTGGTTCTTTTGTCACGTGACTGCCATAGATGCTGTGCAAAAGAACGAACAACTCATGAGAAGAACTGTTCAATTCTGTTTGTTTCCTGTGTAATGCACTGCATAGAGTCTGTGGGAGTCACGTGACAAGAACAAACAATTCCGACCAGAAGATATGATGGTCAGCTGCTCATTCTGTAATATTTTCATTACTGGAACTATAGCCACAATTTGTGTTTGGGGTCTGTTTATTTAAAATGTAACATTTCATTTTATTTGAACTAAATGACTCAAAAAAACAATTTGTTCATTTTGATGCTTGATTCAAAGAACTGAGTCACTAAAAAGATCGAAACTTCCCACCAGCCTGTTGCAGCAGCTCTCTTTAAGGTTGAACGTTTTTTTACTTAAGATATTGTAACTACTGTAACAAAATTTAAAAAATATAGTTACAATATCTATATTGTATAATAATAATAATATCTCATAATACATTTACAATATCTTAAATTTGTGTGCAATAGAAACTGCAATAACAACATTTAAAACTGTGCAATATAAATAAATGAGTTTTAAAGTTCAACTACTGTATTGTTTTTCTTTTGTATTTATACACTGTACTGTCCCTATTTTCTAATTGCAGAATTTTTATTTGCTGCTGTAGCAAAGAAATTCCCCTAAGGTACTGTACTGTATATCTCATCTTATCTTATCTTAATCAGTAGTTTCTGAAATACTCAAACTACTGTAGCTCACCTGATACCACGTCACACATTTTCATCATTTCTTATGTCTGAGATGAAGCATGTGTGCTGTTCCTGCCTCATAATTAAAAAAAAAAAAAAAAAAAGCAGTTGTTCTGATGAAAGTGAACGGAGAGAATAAAACTCACAGGCTCTCATTAGTTCATAGACCTTCTCCGGGCATCCCTCGGGTCTGTCCATGCGATAGTCCTTCTCAAGTAGCTCATAAACCTGGGACAAATCAATCCCAGGATATGGCGACATCCCATAGGTGGCAATCTCCCATAGCAGCACTCCAAAAGCTGAGGCATCAAGAACACAAGAAAACAATTGGTTTGATTAATCTATTCTTTAATGCACAAGAGCGAATACCTCGGACAAATTCATTCACTCACCCCACACGTCCGATTTGATAGAAAATTTGTTATATGCCAGGCTTTCTGGTGCAGTCCATTTGATGGGAAACTTGGCTCCTGCGTGAGCCGTGTAAGTGTCTCCCGTCATCAGACGACTCAGACCGAAATCTGCTACCTTCACCAAGTGGTTCTCCCCGACCAAGCAGTTGCGGGCAGCCAAGTCCCTAAAGGAGGAGGACGAGATATTACCACTTAATTTAAAGAAAGACTTACATAAGAATTCAGTCTTTTACAAATAATATCACTTGTTTTTTTTCTTTTTTCTTTCATTTAGTACAAATGAGTATTTATCTAAAAAACTATATCACTATATTGCTTAAATGTCTCCAACACTATCCCAAAAAATCTACCTCACTTACTAAAACCACTAAGTAGACATGATGTAGTCATAAAGGAACGCGCTGACAACTGAATGATGCCAAGAGTGAACATAAAATAAAATAAGCTCACAGCATTAATGCTTTTATAAAAAGACTAATGTATTACTGTGCAGTATGAACCTAGATTAGGTAACGTGTGCACTTTGTTGTATTTTCGTTCTTTATTCTTCTCTTGCCTGTGAATAAAGTTCTTCTTCTCCAAGTACTCCATTGCTGAGGAGATCTGAGTGGCCATGTAAAGCAGCACGACGGCGTTGACCTCCTCGCGGTTACACTCGCGCAGGTAGTCCAGCAGGTTACCGTGGGTCATGAACTCGGTAATGATATAGAACGGAGGCTCCCGTGTACAAACACCTGAGATAATAACATCTGATTAGCCTCGAAGAGCTGCTTCTCATTGGCTTTGCACAAAGTTTAAACCAATCATCACTCAGAGGCTGGGGTGCTTTAATTACCAGCACACACGTACTTAATGCAAGTATTATGATCTGTATTGCAATCAATAAATAAATTATGCACTTTTAATTGGTCTCAGGATGAGACTTACCTAATAGTTGGACCAAATTGGGATGCTTGATTTCTTTCATGACTGCAGCCTCCTTGAGGAACTCTTCTACCTCCATTGTGTCCTCCTGCAAAATGAAAAGAAAAAAAAAACCGACATATATAATACATTCCTGTGGTGTGTATTGTGGATCCGTTTGCAAAAACAACACATGCTTTACTGACCTTTAGTGTTTTCACAGCAACGGTGAGGTTGTACTTTTTCCAGACTCCCTCGTACACCTCTCCATACTGGCCTCCACCCAGCTTGTGTTTCATAGTAATGTCCGTGCGCTCCATCTCCCATTTGTCGTAGTTGGGCGAGACGCCGTAGATGGTGGGTTTGTTGCGTTTGGGCGCTGGGTAATGTAGTGTCGTGATCAGGCCATCGGCTACAGTGGAATGGTGATGCACCAACTCGGCCAGTGTGTTGAAACGACTCTCTGACGACACGTAGAGCTGTGCAGGAGGGAAGGGAAATAAATTAGCATGTGGGCTTTTCTGCATACAGGAACATTTATATTTATATTTTTATCAACATATGATAATGCGCTAAATGTAAAATCATGTCTATTTATATGAATCATTATATTAATTAGAGACAATTCACATATATTCAAAATCTCACTCATCGTCTGTACCGCTATATCCTGTATTCAGAGTCGCAGGGGGCCTGGGGTCTATCCCAGGAGACTCGGGGCATGAGGCGAGGTACACCCAGGACAGGGTGCAGATCCATGGCAGGGCACATGGATCATGAAACTCGTACACACACACTACAGGCAATCTGAGAACTCTAATTAGCCTATTCTGCCTGTCTTTGGACTGTGGGAGGAAACTAGAGTACCCAGAGGAAACCCACCAAGCACGGAGAGAACATGCAAATCCCATATACAGACGGGAATCGAACCCGGCCCCTGGAAGTGCAAGGCAACAGTACTAACCACAATAGTATATAGTGTCCACCCTATATCCAATATATATATATATATATTTTTTTTTTTTCCACTTGATTGACTATAAGAGAGTGAGATGATCATTTTTCAAAATAAAACATTCATTTCTGTCTGTACCACTTTCCCACTCTTGTCTCCGTCTCAGTTTTGATGCCTGATAAAACTAAAGCTAACGTTACAAGATAACTCCAGCTAAAAAAAAAAAAAAAAAAAAAAAACCTCTCTGGAGACCTCCTTTGAAATCGGATCATCCCCAATGAGGAGACAACAGACGAGACTTTAAGGCTGTGAACAAAAAGAAAGCTGCATTTAAAAGAAAATACCAGGAGCCCTAACTAAATTGTGGATTTAACTCGCTCTATATACTATAAAAGTTTGTTTGAGACAACTTAGACTCTGTCAACAATATGGAAGAAAAAATCATAAAAAAAAAATCTTAAAAAAAAAAAAATATATATATATATATATATATATATATATATATATAGACGGGGTTTTCTGCAGTGACGAAAACAAAAATGAAATGAGACGGAGCGGACTAGACGTAAGGAACACACTTCGGGTATCACCGTCTCCCGTCACTCCTAGATGAGGCTGTCTCGTTGGAGGGAAACAAGCTCAGGGTTTACTCACACTGATTCTGCATTATAGCCCGATGTATTTATTATATGTTTTGTTACGGGAGTGCAATGGCCTGCGTGTGGAAAATACTTTATCTTACATAAAACTGGTCTGTGGTGCAAAAAAAGTTGGAGACCTACAGGAAATACAGGAGTTCCCAGTGAATAAGGCATACAGATACAAGTGTGTATAAATTCTTGATTCTGATTGGTCAGAAGCTGTTGATTCTCTGATTTTCTGTAACAGCAGCTCTGACAGGCTACAAGCTAAACAGTAACGCATGTGATCAAATGTTATCCTTTCTATAGTAGCAGCTCACAGAGGGACTTGTACGGGAGGCAGGTTACATAAATATATATTTTAGATTTCTAACTGCATTTTTATTTATTTTTCATTATCCTCTAGTATCGGTGCTTTGTAACAATCAGAAGGAACGTTATCATTCCTGATAACTATGTGATAACCGAGCCGTACTTGTTTAATGGATGTTCCACAACAATAAATACAGCTGTAAATGTGTATAATTCGTATTCGTTGTTAATTATGAAAAAAAAATCGTGTTTGGGAAGTGATGTTATTAGAAAATAATCAACACTGAGGCGGTAATTAAATCACATTGTGTATTCCTGTAGCGTAAAAGAAAAAGAAAAGAAAAAAACAGTAATAAATTCACTACTGACTCAGTCCATGAACTTTGAACAGCCCAAACAATCCAATTTTATCATTTATCAGAAATAACTCGGCATGCTGCTAAGCACCGTCTTATCATTTGTACATGGGTCTGAAAAAACACACTGCGTGTTGCTGTACGCTTGCCACGGTAATGACTAACAGGATAACTATTATCATGACGAAAAAAATGGAGTGACACGCAGCTCCTGGAATGAAGTAATCATAGCTGAGCCTTTAAAAGCCACCAGAAACAACAGAATCCAATAAATCAAGAGGGATCCAGACAACCACCGAATTAATCACCCGGTGTTTAGCGGTCCGAAGTCGGGCTGAGATTAATTGGAAACGGGTGACTGCTCAAAAGACGCTCGAAAAGGGGAGTTAGGGGAAAAGCGCATCACTACTTCGATGCAGGCGTTTCTCGAATACCCGCCATTCCTCGGCTTCACCTCAGCGTTCTGAGCAATGTGGAGCAGTGACATTCTCGCATCTCTCTCACACACACACACGCACACACATACATACACATAACGAGAGCATTCTTTACTTATGATAAAACTGATGAAACGAATCCAGCCTTCTTACATTTTGCAGTGTGTGGAAATAAAGAGAAGACCTTAAGTTCAACTGATATGCTCTTATAAAAGTTGTATCACTCTGGAATTTGTCTGGAAAGTTAATCAGGAATTCCTCTCTATATACAATAAGCAACTCTAAACCACTAAACCACACCAAGTGTTTACATTATTTAAGGGCTTGAAAATGGCTTCGGAACTTTTCTACATCTTTACACATCTTAAGAATGTGACAAAGTGTTGAAGATGTACAAGGGGGGATTTTCCTCCGTAATTTAGTCGTAGTTAATTAATTCCAACCTGTCTCTCTGTTAAAGCGCTCTCTCATAAATGTGACGACTACCGACTGGACGAACACGTGACGACGGCTGCCTGTATCTTTTCAAACAGCTCGCTCGTGCAACACTGGGGATTGCGTAACACACTCTGTGCGCGCTATCCATATGGAATAAAATCAGTGTCAAAAATAATCGTGTTTTGTCCGAGTTTGTTCCAAAGTCTACGGCCATGACGGATACGATACAGTTTACTGATATGAGATTTTGTGTGTTTGTTACAGTACATATGACTGACCGTTTACAGACAAAAGTTTTGACAGTGGTGTAACACTACATTCGTGGGCGTAATTTCGCAATTCGTCCGTTTAACAAAGGAGTCGTAAAAACGAGTTTTGTGTCTATAAACGGTCAGAGTGTACTCGTGATCCATTATGCCAAGAAAACGTAAATAAATAAATAAATAAATAAACAAACACATTTTTTTTCAATTGTTCTGACTAATTATTATTATATTATAAAGAACAAGTAAAACACAAGATGTAATGCATTTTAAGAAAATAATAAAAAGCTGCATTTCCCGCATTATTCCACTAATAATCACAATGCTAGAATAATCAGAATATAATGCATCATGTACACGTTAAAACTTTATAATCTAATCGACAGGTAAACATTCGCCATGTAAACCCTTGATCTGATCGTTTCTCCCATTTCAAACAAATATATTCTGTCTGGGTGTGTTTGCCCCACATGAGGGTCACATTAACTGACCTGTAAATTTTTTGAAAGAAACCTGTCCATACTTCAGACTTTCATCCACTGATCTCTGGCGCAGGAAGTGCCAGTGATCGACTGCACAATGAAGTATCTAATCTACCAAATCCCAGATCAGATTCTTCTAATAAAAATATAATTAAAAAAAACAAATGCCAATCAATACTATCAATACTTCTTGCATATTTCCTGCAGATTCACAGCAGACGGACTCACTTTGCACTTAACTGCTTGATGCGTAATGTTTAGTAAATGCCCAATCTTATCAGATCAGAATCTCTATTCTATCAGACTAAATAAATAAGTGTTTAAGGTGGTATGAGTAACTGTGATTTACCCATTCCACCTTAAAAAAGTTGACTATTTTCCCCAATAACCGCAAGTGATTTATGTGCCCAGAAGTAAGAGATAAACTGAATACACATTTCACGTATCTGTACTTTACTTAAGGAGTTTTACTGGAGGATACTTCTTATTTTTACGCCGCTCAAACAGACAGCAATGCGCTGTACTTTTACTACATTCCTGCATGGCGTTGTGAGTAGAATTTGAAGCAGGAATTCTGCCACCTGCTGACTGTTATGCATAATTGCGCAGCTTGCCTTACCTTTAAAACACACCTAATAATGTACCAGGTGTTTGAAACAAAAGCTTCTACTTTTACACGAATTTCAGTCAAGTACAGGATTTGTGTAATATGCAAACCTCTCTGCTCATACCAGAGAAAGATGACATTTTTATTATTTAATTATGTTATAATATTTGTGAGTGATTTACAGTTACATTTAATATAACAATCTAGTAAACAAACAACTTTCTGTTGTCATATTTCTTATAACAGCTACAGTACCAGTCAAAAGTTTGGACACAACTTCTTAATCGATGCTTTTTTTTTTGGTTTAGTGCTTTTTAGTGATTTTCTACATTCTAGAACAATACTGGAGATTTCAAATCTATGATATAACTTTTATGGCATTAGATAATTATGTAACAACAACAGTCATGAAGAACGGCTGTTCTGGAACAGTTCTTTCAAGAACAGTATCGTGTCAAGCGCATTCGCAGAACCCATTAAGCACCACGATGAAACCGGCTCTCATAAAAACCTTCGCAGTAAATCAAGATGAGGACTGGTCTCCGCTGCAGAGGAGACGTTCACTTCAAGGCCTCAGAAATCACCAACACCTCAGATCAGAGCCGTTAGGAAGGTTTTACAGAGCATAAGTAGCTTAATATCAACTGTTCAAAGGAGATTATTGGATAATTTCAACACCTTTCGTTTTTTTTTATACAATAAAATCAGGAAAGATCATGTAATTAGAAGGTGTCCAAGCTTTTCTGTGTTAGGAAAACTTGAATTACATACATTATGTGGAGCACCCTGTGCATCAGCTGTTAGTACTATGGTACTGATTATCCATCAAAAACTTAAATGAATTAATATCTAGTAATCTACAAATTTAATTATAGTCAGTGCCATTCTGACCAATCAGAATAAAGCACGTCGCGATCTCACCTTGCCATCAGAAGCTGTATTGATGCGGTAGTGGTAGACTCGTCCCTCGTAGCGTAGCGAGATGGACCGCTGACCCGGGCTGCTCTCACTCTCTCGCACCAGGAAGCTGCCGTTGATGCCGCTGCTGAGCAGGTACTCGGCGGCGTTGCGCGACACTGGCCCGTGGTACCAGCTATGCTTTTCCAAACTGTTCACAGGAGTGATGTAGTTGCTGGGCACCCAGCCCTGACCGTTCTTGGTCTGCGCTTCGCACCACTCGCCATTGTGATTGTACCCGAGCACTCGCAGCTTCTCTCCTAATAAACCGGAAAAAAAAAAAAACATCGTTTAGAATCGGCACAGAACGCAAATGTACACTTATGCTTATTGTGTATGTTTACGCAAGGTACTGTAAACCTGGAGGATTTACTATCGTTATCTTTAATCCTTCAGAGTAAACCTGTGTCTGCAGTGTACAGAGGAGAACCATGATATGGAACACTAACAAGAAACACCACACAAGTTTGACTCATATAACATCCGGACATGACATAGACGAGACTAATGGAGAGTCTGACGTGGTGACTCCTGTATGCTAATTGCTTCATGATAACCTTAACCACAATGTTCAGGTTTTTCCATGCATCATGACAAAGTCACTGCAGTCTGAACATGATGAGGCTTCCTCTATTATTAAACTACTTTCCCTTAAAATTCATGAATTAAGCAAACTCGAATAAATATATACTTGTACATATCCACCCACAACTTACTGCTCGATTTAGGATCATTACCCATCGATATATTTACATTTTATACCATGAAAATATTTCTTTTAGACAAACTCCAAAAAAAAAAAAAAATGAATGAAACGAAAGCATTCGATGATATTCAGAGTTGCTGCTTTGTAATTAAATCCTTCTCTCTCTTTATACACAACATCCTTATTCCTGTGCTTACACAAACTCCTGTGTCTGTACAAACTCCGCTGAGCGTCACCGAATTCCTGAACTTGTCTTGAAACCGATGACCCCTCATTTGTCTCTCTACAACCGCCCAATGTTGTGTGCAACTCCCAGAGCTTTTAGCTATTCATACAAAGCATGTTATTCAGTAACCACAATGAAAATAACAGGAGAGGTTTGTAGTAACAAGAGCTAAGGAATGCAGCTCTGGACACACAGATGGACCCTGACATTTTAAGAAGAAGAAAAAAAAATAATAGTAAAGTAATTCAAATGCGTCTTCATCATCCAGCAGCTCTGTATGAAACAGTAAAATCTGGATGTAAAAACATGAGATGGAAAAGTACTGAATTTATTTCAGATTAGATTAGTGAACATAAAGTTACAGTATGTATTATTCTTAATAAATTCACATTGCGGTGGATGTGTGATATATACTGTATATACACTAGAAATAGTTTGGACACATCTTCTGATGGTATTACTTCATTTTTACTTCTTTCTACACTGTAAAACTCAATTTTCTTTTGAACAATTGATATCTTGATGCATCTGCTACTTATGCTGCATAAATCCTTCATAACGGCACTAGTCTGAGGTGCTGTTTGTTAATTAGTGATTTCTGAGGCTGGTGACTCTAAATGAACTTCTCCTCTGCAGCAGAGGTAAGGTTTTGGTCTTGCTTCCCTGATCAGGTCTCCATGAGAGCCGGTTTCATCATGATGCTTGGTGGGTTTTGCAAACGCACTCGACACAATACTGTTCTTGCAAGAACTGATCCTGAACAGCCGGCCTTAAAATTATAACTGTCTGTTGTTGTTGTTGTTGCTTAATTACCTAATTCCATATTTGTTATTCCATAGTTTTGAAATCGCCATATTGTTCTATAATGTAGAAAATAAATCAACATCGAATTAGAAGGCGTGTCCAAACTTCTGACTGGTAGTGTAACTATATATATTTTATTAAATATAACTACTTATTTAAAGATAGTTTCATGACTAATAAACACATACGGTAACATCGTCAATTTTACGCTTACTGAGTGTTTAAGGCTATAATTTCTTCTCCTTTTCCGTCCATGAAATAAAAACCACTCACATCATTACTTAGCAGACTGATACAAAAAAAAATAAAAAAATCATTCAACGGAAAAGAACTTCAAACGTTAATTACTGATACTAAAATAAAATAATCAAGCCCTTGTTCCTACATGAAAATTCAGAGCTTTTGAAAGTTCTACCAATGAACCGGAATGCTCTGTTTTTTCCGTAAAGGGCGACAACATTAAGAAATTGATCGTGATCGGCGAACAGCTGATTCGCGTTCCGCGGTGCCGATAAAACTCAATAAAAATCAAAGCTGCAATAACAAAATGAAATCTAAACTAATCAATCGATTAATCGAGTTGCATGGAATGCATTGATCCGTGGCATTGTTTACGTTCATCCCCACCTCTGACGGTGTTTGGTGAAAACGTGAGTGTATCTCAAGTTTAGAAAACGTGTTCGAATTCCTTAAAGATGGAACTCGAACAGCGCTACATACTAGCGTCTTAAAATAAAACAGCCAGAGGCTCTCTGACTCTGCAAGTATTTATTATAGTATGTTTTGTCTTTCGGTTGTGTTTCAGACTAGAACTTAACAGAAGACTCCACAGATCAGATTTCAAGCAAACTGAAATCCTAAACAGAGCGGTACCTTGGTGTGTGCTTTAACATCAAGCGACAGAGCTCATCCAATGTGGTGTACTCATGTACTAACCCTTCCTCTATGCAGAAGGTGTCTTTATTTTTGTTCTAATCTCGAGCCTAGTCCTTACTTTAAGATTTGTCTTGGATCTTGTCTTCCTTCAAAAGTAGTCGAGGTTACATTTTCTGTGTTAAGCATCAGACGTCGGTTCAGTGCTGTGAATCCTGATGCGTAAACTAAAGGTAAATGAAAAGAAGTAAACAACGCTCTCCACATGAAACGGCGTGACTAGCCCGGCCGCAGCTGCCGTAGTGTTTTTCGGCTAGTCGAGTGGAAAGAACGCACATGTTGCGCTTGATAAAGAAAGCAGAGGGGAGATGGAGTGTGAGGTAAATATGTGGATTTCCAGACGGTGACGTCACTCCGCTGCCCAGAATGGACATCCTGTGCCGGTCACTTAACTCCTTACAGAAGTGCTTTCATTCAGAGAGATAACGCTTTAGATCTCAGAAAGCGACTTTAACTGTAAATGTAAATACGAAATGTGTTTGTGAGCAAGGTTTCATCAGATCTTGTCAGAAAAAAAAACAAAAAAAAACAAATAGAGAAAATATTTTTAAAAATAATAATAAAATAGCTTGATTAGCTATTAGCTTCAATAAAACTGTATAAACTATTAAGGAATTTTAGACAATTATTATGAAAATTAAATCAATTAAATCGATCAGCTCTCATTAACTTACCTTTAGTGATGCTGAGCGTGTTGTCGCCACTCGCCACGAAGTCGTACAGTGCTACAAACAGATTGGGGTCGTTTTCACTGGGTCCCGCCAACAGATTCTCTTTAGAGTTCCAGCGTGCCGCCTCAGACAGACCAGAGGGCTCAAAATCCGGTCGCTGAAGAGCTTCTGCGATAAAAAAAAATGAATAAAAAGTGCAGAGTGAATAACAAGAAAAAAACAGCTTAGAAACCTGTAAAGTTAAATCAGCTTTGTTAGTCACCACTACGAACTGGTCTCATTTATTCCTCTGACTAACTATAAAGAATTTCCTCATTGTAAAAAAAAAAAAAAAAAGACCTCAGTGACCTTAGCTGTCCCAAAACATCTATTTTCAAGGCTCTTTCGCAACAAACACACTGCTTCGTTCTAATAATCGAAACCTAATAAACCGTCACATCTGGATATAAAATTGTAATGTTGACGGGAGAAACTTCATTATTTTGACATTGCTCTTCTTTGTTCTTATCTTATAACTCTATAAAGCTTTAACGATGCATCATGTGATGTTAGAAAAACATGGTTTGTTCGATGAGACATAAGAAGGGGGTCTGGCAAGGAAATGAGGCAGCGATAGTGGAAGATAAACAAATGACAGAGAGCTGGCTGTGATGTTGCTATGAGGCAAGAACCAGACAAACAAGGGATGGATGTTCTCTCATCAGGGGAGAGTGTGAATCCTCCTCCAGCTTGTTGGATTGCAGGCGCGATGCGTAATAACCTTCGTTGAGGGGTTTTTAGGGGTGTTGAAAAATGTAATGTGGACTGATTTCACATATTTTACATGCTCGTGATGCAATCAGAGCCCGGAGAAGCACAAGCAGAACAGAAAGCCTTCAGAACAAATACTGATTGATCAGACACGACCGAGCTATAAAGACTAGAGTCAAACAAAATGAATGCATACCAGCTAGCAAATTTTTACTTGATTAGCAGAAACAAACTTAAAATAAATATTTTGCAATGGTGCTTCCCCTGCTGTAAATACACAGCCTAAAAAAAATTCCACCATTTCAGGTTCACGCCATCATTATTATTAGCTTATTAACCGTGTAGTCAGGAACTGTTCAGTGGCAAAGCCGACCACAAAAAATGTCATCAGCTAGATGACTTTTTCGTTGATGTCTTATTATAAACCGTTTCATCTCCACCTCTGACTTTTGACCGAAAACTAAAGAGAGACCTTCCAGAAAATTTTATTTAATGTCAAAATACCCGCGCAAATCATTCCTAATTCACGAATCAGTATATCAGTATATATTGCACTGTATCAGTATCAGTATATAATGACTGATAATTTAAAGTCGTGTACTCTAGCTTTTAATCAAACCGTATAAAAATTACCAGAGCAGCTATTCAGAGCAAAACATTAAATGTAAAAAATTAATTTTTATATATAGGCATTCACACCAGAGCAGGTTTTTCTTAAGTATCATTCTGAAAACGATAAATGATCAATTAGTCATTAATGACTTGAGGCAGGGCTAAGTTGGAGTACTGATCAGAAGGTCCCAGGTTTAAACACTAAGTTGTCACTGCGGGGCCCTTGAGCAAGGCCCTTAACTGCTCTGTATAATGAGATCAAATGCAAGTCGCTCTGGATAAGGGCATCTACCAAATGCAGTAAATGTAAATTTAAATTAGCGATAACCAGACACATATTTCCCTCCTCAGTTTTATTTAAACAGTAACAGCTGCACAATCCAGTTTTTTAAAGTTTTTTTAGCCTGCCACAGTATGAAATGTGTTACAAAATATTTTTCTCATTATTTAAAACGGATAAAATCTTATCATATACATAAAAAAAAAACACAGACTCATCTGTGAAGTGCTCATGAAGAACATATGGCAGTTCATGATGTTTAACTGTCGGTTTCCCGAATCGTTTTGTGACCGAGCTTTCTTTGGCAAATAAAAATTTGCGGAAGAGGAAATAGATTGTAAGCAGGCTGAGTTGGTGTTCCTGAAAGGAAACGATGAGACACGGATCTTCAAATAAGTTCAAAACAAAGCATTGAATTAGCCTGGCTGGTAAAGAGACGCTACGCTGGGGTTAGATCACAGCAGGGTTGTCGAGGTGACCGCTACATACAAAACAAACCTCATCGGTTAATATGCTTTGAATCGGTTACATTCTTAAACGGCAATGAATTGATTAAGGATGACTTTATAACATCTCTAATTTACTGAAACAGTTTAAAATGATCTATATATATATATTTTTTTTACAGCTGTAACAATTCTACAACTGAATATCTCCATCCCCCTCTTCGGAGTTAAACTCCAGCAACATCTTAACATCTAGACTAATAATTATCTTTAATCCGTCACGCTTCCTTTTTCTTTGCTAGCCCTTTATAGATCGTTAAGCTTTGCCTTGATCACAGCAGAGGATGAAAGGGTTCGACCTCCATCTTCCTGCACTTCCTGTGAGAACGTCTGAGGGTTAAATGATGGCTTCACGGTCATTCACTGGAACCAGACTTTTCTTCCGTGGCTGAGTTGGTGGAAAATGGGCAGGAAAGCATGAGCCAAATTCGACCAACGGCTCAGAAATTCTATGACTATTTTAAGAATTTTCGAGGTGACTCACGTTACTGCAAGAACATTACGCTTCTGGGGTCAGTGTACATCTGGTCATTTAAGTTCCTGTTTAAAAAAAAAAAAAAAAAAACTGAACTCGATTTTCAGTTCTTTTCAAGAAGAAAAAAAAAAACAGTTTTTAACCAGTGATGTGGATCATACTGTAATCATACAGACTTGCCATTTCATCTGGAAATAAACCATCAAACAGATAACGGTTTGAAAAAGACGCACTGCAGTAAAATGACTAAAAGATTTGACATCCATACCACAGTAACATGTAGCAACCTAAACTGTATAGCTGTGATCATTAGCAAAAATGATTGGTCTTTATATACATCAATAAAAACATATATAGTATAGTATTTTTAAAAAATCTTGCAGAACAAACAACGAACATATGTTCCTTAAGCTAAAGACACTTTTGTTTGAACAAATTTAATTACAAGTCTAACTTTTGAAAATGTAAAAACTCCCTTTATGTCTCTATAGTGTTTCACTAGAGATCGTATACCATCAAGGTAAAACGTTTTCCCAGTACACAGGAGCCATGATCAAGTCGCTTGCCCTATAACCCAAATGCTGGCCTCCCAGGAACTCCTTTAACGGTCCAAACATGTGGAAATGGCTTGGAGCGATGTCAGGACTGTAGAGGGATAACGTCCAGCCAAGTTTCTGTAACGTGTGAATTATTGTGTGTACAGTTCAAACAGACAGATGCGCATCTTCTACAAGTTGGGGATTGATTTTCTGTCGATTTTCAAGGATCAGATGTTCCTCTTGCTGTGTATTCAGGGTCAGGATCGTCATTCGCGGACGAACGGCCCTCTTTTAACATCAGGCAAATTCACGAAAAGTTTAGCAAATACTGCGGCTCAGTGTCTCATCACCGTACTGTGCTTGTACAACCCCATGATATGTCTGGTTTTTAAAAACATTTTAAAAAATTGCTTGTAAATATAATTTGAATTGATACCATACTACAGCTTTAGGTTAGTTTTTTTTTTCCTTTGCTGATTTCCCCTCAGGATATAAAGCGTAATTTGGGCTGGGAAAGTCTAAAGCACCGGCTCACCACTTGGCTTCTTTATCATAACACCGAATTCAAAGGGTAGTGGAGCGTTCACAAAGGAAACCGGGTGGTGGAAAGATAGATGTAGGCTGGAGCATGAAAAAAGTTGGCAAAAAAAAGAAAAAAAAAAAAAAAAAGGTAAATATATGTAAGACTGGGGAAAAAAAGGTTTTTATTTGAAATGATTTAAATCTTCCTAATTCTGTGAGCTTTTATTTACACCTTTTCAATCCAACTTACTTTTTTAATCTTTGATATTATAATTTTTTAACTAACCAAACCACGCGACAGGACACACGAAGCATGACCTCCCCAGAAAAACTCCACAATTGCTAAATATCTTTGGAAAAGTCCAGAAAAGTTTAACACCCCCTCACAGATTTCTTTCTATTTTATTTATTTATTTATTTTTAAGAAACACACCCCGTGACAACATACACACATGTAAACGCGAAGCAGAACACCTTTTCCTATACATACACAGGGGAGTGTGGATTTCTATACACAATTGAACGTTTGCTTACACTGAACATATGCAGGCAATCAGGCTGGAGTCAGATTTCCTAGTATTCTCTCCTCCCTGACTTTTTTACCTCCCCCGATTCTTTGCTGTGAGCCAGAGTGTCTGGCTTTGCTCTCTCCTTCTTCCCCCCCCCCCCTCCTCCACTTTCCAAGCAGTAGGCAGAGAAGAGCTCAGAGGCCTTGAGATTTGCCAAAACCTATGATTTTCAGAGGACCATCAACCCCGAGTTCCCTCGACTACGCTCGTCCGTAACGGATTCTTCATAAAGATCCACACACACAGATACACACACACACTGTGGTACATTTCTTGTGCTGCTCCCACGCAATTTCAAATCCTTACCTCGAAGGTTATAGGTGGAATTCGCAGAGAGGCCTTTCTTGGATTTGCATCCCACCAATTTCAGACAGATTTCCAACATTTTCATTTGATTCGTACAATCCTGCTCGGAAGGGAAAAAGTCTCAGGATCTTTTCCGCTTTTTCCGCCAAGTTTAGCGTCTTAGCTAATGCTCATCCAAAAGCTGACTAACCAATCTAAACCCATAACAAGAAAAAAAAAATCGATCATCAAAAGCCGACAAAAAAAAAAAAGTCAAAAAAACCTTAGACATCAATTTTTCAAAGTAAAAGCTGGGCTCCACATCGCACGACTCCACAGCTGCATCCACTTTACGACTTTTATGGATCTCTTCTACCGACTTTCCAGTGCGAGAGGCTCCATTTTCTCTCCATTCCAGCTCTGCCCGATTACTTTTACTCGGGGAAAAAACATCCAGACACACACACGCACACAAAGAGAAAAAAAAAACCCTCTCAAAGTTGATCAAAGAATAAAGTTAACAGTTTGTTCTGTCTCTCGATGGTGCCATTCTGACGTCTTGGGAGAGTGATAGCAGGAGAAGCCGAGCGCTGGGGCTGCTTTCTGCCAACAAAGGGCCTCTTTCAGGCGCTGCCTGCTGAACTGAATGACATCAGCTGGCTGGATCCTCCCACCTCCCCCAAAAACACACGCACGCACATACACACACGGAAACATACACAATTTCAAACACACACATCAACAGAGTGGGACACCGAGGCACTCTCTCTCTCTCTCTCTCAGCCTGTGAGAGAGCGGGAATCTGCCTTTTGTCGCACGGCACAGAAAGATTTTTAGCCCCTTCTCGAAATGTTTACAGCTTGGACGAATAGAAAAAACGTTCAGTGTGCTGTAAAAAAAAGCTGTTTTTTTCCCTTTGTTTGAGCAGCAAGACTAACCAAGCAACGGGCTTTGATTTGAGAAATAGCAAAACATCTGGAATAAAATCCAAAATGACTAATCATTGAAAAAAAAAATCAATAAATTTGTGCATAGTTGAACGATCACAGCTTGTTTGACATCAGCCAAGCTAAAGCGATGACCTCTATGTACTTAGGATTATAATTTCTGTGGTATGTTTTCCTACAATTGTCTAACCAAATTCATTTTTTTTTCTCTTGAAACTCTATTGTCCGTTTCAGCTTTCATGCTCAACTATCTTGGATACGTTTGGATTTTTTTAATAAATAAATAAATTTTAAAAATCGAATTTGTCAAGTCCAACAAAGCGTGGTCATTTTTTGTCGATGAGATAATTACCCGCGGAGAACAATATGAAATAAAAGTCTTTAATCAGCATGGTTCAGTGCTCCGAATGTAAATTACTCAGCTGGAGTGCACTCGAAACGTGTATCGCTCATGAATTTCTTTTCCATTTATGTGCGTGCAACACAAATCAAATTAGATTATCCGTTTATAAGCATTATCTAATTTTAATGGAGTGTACTGTACCAGTCCAAAGTTTGGACATCTCTTCTACTTCAGTGTTTGTTTGTTTTTTGTTTTTAAAGTGATTTATTTTTCTAGAACAATACTGGAAATTTCAAAACTATGAAACGACACATATGGCTTTAGGTATATTAAGTCACTAAAAAAAACATCATCGTCATCGGTCAGGTGTTATTTTAAGACAAGGAAGGTCGGCTTTTCGGGAACAGTTCTTGCAAGAACAAGTGCGCTTGCAAAACCCATCGAGCATCATGATGCAACTGGCTCTCATGAAGACCTTCCCCCAGGAAAGCAAGACCGAGTTCATTCAGGGTGTTTTATATATATATATATATATATATATATATATATATATATATATATATTAGGCACGACTGATTTGTACTGATGGGTACGCTTGCATATTCACGATCTCCGATACAGCAGGTGGCGGTATGCACCTACTTGCTTCAGTTTTGTACTCAAACTTATTCATGTAGACTAAACACAAATGATGTCAGCATAATCAGCTTATATTTTTGTGTCTTACGTGCTTGTTAGTTTCTGAGACACTGTGACCTGTGGTTTTCTTGTTTGTTTTCATGGTAACGATTTGTGCATTAATATTCAAACACAGCAAATTAGCCTTGGTCACACTCGCACACGAATGAGGCTTTTCTCTGGAGCACGGGTCCATAAGTTACGTCACATTCAGTATACTTTATGGAAAACCTCACTTGAATTGCTGACTATTGCACACTGTATACGTCACTCAAGCAGTTGGATAATATTCCCATTTCTATTTAAAAGCATGCACAGATTTCCGAACAAACAGTATGTACGCAAGATTTGTTCTTAATCCTCCTTAAAATACATTCCCGTGCTCTGATCCTTCTCCGTGAGCATGTGGAAAAGAGGTATTAATGTTTCTGGAGCTGACGTCATCGCGCTTCTACACCAGTCAACTGGAGTCTCCAGACAGACGGGAACCTGGGCGGCCGTGGAGTCCGGAGCCGCGTTGGCCTGCTAAGACGTTCTCTTGACTTTCCAGTCTTGAGGGAGCGAAAACAACAGAAAGTATGACAATGATACAAGTCAACGTCTGTAGTCTGGCCAAGGGAATGAGAATGGGGCTGAGGTATGAAATGAGCCGTACCACCTAGACTGCGACGCGGACTTCCTTGGCATTCCAGCTACGCCACTTTCAGACGTTCCTAAGCGCTTTACCAAAAACAGTAAAAAAAAAAAAAATACAAATAAAAAAAAGGGGGGGGATTTAATCGATTCAACTGCATACAGAGATTACATTTTTTTTTAAATGTATATATGATTTTATTGTTTGCTTCGGTCAAGTCTGGACCGGAACGTTTGTTCGAAGGATTAACGTTTTCACAAAAGGACTTTGCTTCAGGGTCTTGCAAGACACCTGGTTCGCATCATCGACCATATCAAACTCTGGAAACAATTTATACCAAAAAAAAAAAAAGATTTTTCTAGATGCACCAAACGACCCTGGTTTCATTAGTAATTAGTAGAGTGTTTTGCATGCAGATTTATACCTTTAATCACAATCACACACACACGGGAAAAGAATGCAAAACACGTAGCGCCAAACTCGAACACTAATTAGAGGGGGGAAAAAAACTCGAGTTTAAAAAGCACCTGAGAACCTTTAAAGAAAAAAAAAGTCTTAGAATTTCTGAGCGCATGGTTTAGAACCGGCCGAGAGGAGGAGGAGGAGATTTCAGATGGAGAAACATGAAGCACATTGTTTGGTGATGAGCTCACACGAGAGTCACTTCATTACGATTTATATAATGCTACGCTCAGTATGTTAACAGTTAGCTGACGTCCGTGGTATGCTCCTTCACCCCCCATCCTTCACTTCCCTCTGTTTTTTTTTCTTCGTTTTTAGCTCTATTCTTCTTCTTTTTCCCAGAACCTGGAGCACGAGTAAATAAAGGGCAAATAACTTTCTGCACACCTACTAAAGCCTAAACCCAGCTACAGTAGATATTCATGCTTTTAGGAAACTTTTACTCATTTCTTTTTCTTTCACGCAGACACAATTCTGCTAAATTAAAAAGTCAGTAGGGCTTTATGGTTTAATGGAGAGGGGAAACATGAGCCAGGTGCAGGAGGCCTCAGGGACATCACAGCACGCCTGACATCACTCGCTCGCAAACACAAACGCAGCCTTGCATGAAAAAAAAAAAAAAAACGGGCACACGCAAGACGAAACATCATGCTGTTTTTAAAAACTTAAGTCTATGTCATTATCGGTATATAGTCCGTTTAGGCAAAAATCAAATCAATGCTGCGTTTTATTAGTGATTTATTATTGTATAACTCAGACTGATCTATAGCAAGATATTGACACTACAACAATAACTTTGACGTGGACAAATGTGACATGCTACGTGATCGAATCCATCTTAGACTCCCTCATGCTGTATTTGATCAGACAGACTGGAGGGTGAGATTCGAACCTCCTCTGATAGAACTGACACCGGTGGCGCAGTGGTTGAGGTACACACAGGATATCTGAACGTAGGAAGGGTCAATCATGTGAAAGCAGGATGAGGAAGAGTATTTCTATTGGGGAAAATAAACACACTTTGAAGTGTTGCTTAACAGGAACCCGTAACTCAGATCTTTTCTAAAGGCAGGATGGACGTCTGTGCTGAATGTTATGGCTTTAAAACTGAGACGCAGGTAAACCAGGCAGGTTTTTGTTAAAAGAAAAGTAATAAAGAAAAAGAAAAAATAAAACATATGAGTGCTGTATCAAAAGTGATGAAAAGTGGTCATAATATATATTTTTTAATTAACATTTCAAATTGCATGTTGATAGAGTAACTCTTCCCTTTATACAAAGGCACTACTTAAGATATGGAGACCATCGACTGCGACAAAGGGGATTGTCAAACATGATTCGAGAGTTCAGTGATGGAGCGAATGCATGGCTTGTGATGGTGATTACGTTGAGTAGAGAGGAAAAGTTAATCTACCAACATGTGCAATTTCAACAACCTCCATTGAAACAATTATGGCCATTTTTGCCTTAGTTTCAATACAGCCACATTTTTTGTTTTTGTTTGTTTGTTTTGTTTTCTGGCTCCCCCCACCCCAATTTTCTCCCTAATTTAGTCGTATCCAATTTCCCCACCTCACTAGAAGGCTCCCATATTAAAGCTACTACTACTACGGAATGCCATCACATGTTTCCTACAAACCCCTGTATCTTTTCGAACTGCTCGCTCACACACCGGCGTAACCGCTCACACACGGAGAACAGGGCTATCCACACCTCCTGCTTGTATGAGCTTGCATGACTGGCTGTAGAGCCGCGACTGATGTGAGAGTGCTAAGTGCTTCCTATACCACCTCGCTGAGAGAGCTCGGCCAATCAGCTCTCTCTACGCTGCAGCATCACCTGGAAATCGAACTAGCAATCTGCTGTGCCACTCACGAGCCTGGATTTATTTTCAAAGTTCTAGAACAACACTGGATTTTTAAAAAAACTATATATAAATATATATATATTAAAAAAAACATGCATATCATTAGTTAGTTAAGTAACAACAATCAATCTGTTGTTATTTTAGGTCACGGATGTCTCGTCAGAGGTCAGATGTTCTGGAACATATTGCATTTGCAAAACCCATCAAGCACCATGATGAGACTATCGCTCATGAAGACCACATCTCAATATCAACTGTGTAAAAGTGATTACTGCGTATTTTGGATGCCTTCAGCACTGTATTACAATGTAAAAAAAATTTTAATCAGGGAATTAGAAGACGTGTCCAAACTTTTGACTGATACAAAGAGCCGTAATTTTTGTAATAAATTTAAGATCCATATTCTATACACTATTGTGTTAAAAAAAAAAAAACACCTTAAGAAGTCTTATAATGATCCACCGAGCGTTTTTGCACATTTCCTGCACATCTATTACACCAACACTGCTCACAAAAAAAAAAAACCCTGGCGAGTCCCAAATAGCAGAGACGCTGCAACCAGCCAAGCTATGTGACAGTGTTTATCCGAGGTTCCTTCTCAGAATTCCGTCTGGGCATCTGGGTCATTTCAGGGCAGCGACTAGCCGGTTCAGTGCCAAGATCTCCAGTCGCATGGTGCATGTGTAACGAATGAAGAGGAGAACGATAATCGATTTGGAGCCAACAAGTGTGGCCAAAGTAACTTCATTACGCAAGAGTTGAGAATTCATAACACTAGGTCAGATTAGCAGGGGAAGAAAATAAGTAAATAAATAACTAAATTAATATATACACAGTCAAAGAAAACAATGTACTGTATACACATTTCAGGAAAAGAATTTTTTTTTAAATATTTTAATGCAAAATCTACTGCTATACATTATATATTGATATATGATAATATTGTAATAATAATAAGATATTATTACAATTATATTAATATAATATACATCATACTATTTTACTTTTCCTCAAGTGTGTATAATTTATTTTGGCCAACTTTAGAGAAATGATGAATCTATTAGTTCATCTAGAAAGTAAAAGCTTGTGGATGCATCATTTTTTTTCCTTCTTGGTACTATGTTGAAACTTTCAGAGAACGATTCAAGCTGAACTTTCCTAGAGCACGATTGGTCCATCCTAACCGAGCTTCCTTCTTCTGGAAACACAAATCATTAACCCCATTCAAAGTAAAATTCCCTGGAGATTAATCACGCATCTTATTTCCACTGTTCTGTAACAGGGAAACAAATCTATCAGCTGTCTTTGTAGTTTGTCCTCAATCTTTTTTTTTAAACCACTACTGAATACCTAATTTATACATGATTACAGTGATCATATCAACACTTGCACATGGCTCTACATCAACAACGGAGCCATAAAGTATGAGATGTTATACACCTTAAAAAATTAATAAATGGCTAAATCCTTCCATCCTTGACATAACAAAAACATTACACAACAACGCAGGATATTCATCTCCTCCAATATCTCTTATCCTTTTACCGCAGCTTGGAAGGCTATTGTTTTCAAATCACTGCGTGGGTGACATGACAAAACCAAACACAGTCACATGGAAGAAATTAAGAGTGGGATCGAGAGGAAAGATAAAGCCAGGATTGGAGCCGGGGCCCAACACGCAGGACTGGTTTCCCAGAAACATTGTAACACAAAGACAGGACAGATAAGATAGCGGTGAACGCTAACATTCGGGATGATCTCAACTCCACTGCGGCTCTGAAGAACTAAAAAGCAAGTCGAGTAAATGGTTTATGGTGGTAATTTGTGGATCTAAAGTAGGTTTGTCCCTATATGTGGTGTTTACTTAAAAATATATATATATATATATAATAAACAAATCACTTCGCTAGTCGTTTGTTACCATAGTGTGTTTCAGTCAAACTGGGACTTTGATTGGACAGAACAACAGAACACATAAGTGAAAAAATAAGTAAAATAGATAATATATTTCTCTATTTACAGTAATATATATAATATATTAATTACAGTTTTATATATCCTCCAAAGAACTCCTTTAATAGCCCAAACATGAGGAAATGGCCTTGAGCGAGGTCAGGACTGTACGGGGGGGGGATGTGGCAATAAATTCTACCCGAGTTCCTGTAAATTCCTTTCAAAAGAAAGAGTCATTAAAGGAGTTCCTGGGAGGCATGTCTCTGGGGTACTGAGAAAACGTTTTAATTTGATGGTAACCAGGCACTAGCGAAACTAGTTTACAAATAGAGATATATAGAGAAATAAAGGTAGTTTTTATAGGTAGTCCCCTACTTTGTTGCCGTTCCGGGAGCATGTTCGTAAGTCGGATTTGTTCTCAAGTCTGACAAAGTGAGTCTCATACGCCTTAGACACGAATAAACAATGTAAAGGTATCTGGTACACTGCAATGTTTTTTTTTTTGTACAATACACGTAAGCTACTTCTGTGAATTGTTCAGACCTATGAATGTCTGTTCGTATCTGTGGAAATGTATAACTCTGAGAATCCCTGTGCAAGCAAAAATCCCGGTTTGACTCGAACGCCTCTTAAATTACAATTGTCATGCGTGCAAATTGTGCAGAAAGGACTAGCAAAGAGGGACAACACTATGTTTGGGTGACAAATTAAGGGGGGAAAAAAGTTTCTCGGGTATTTTACGGGATTCATGTTGTTTCATGGTTTGACTCAATTTTTCAACATCAAATTAGTGGTTTCTTATCAGTTTATAATAATAATAATAATAATAATAATAATAAACAACAACAACAGCAGCAGCATAAAATCCATGATTCTGTACATACATCTATACCTACATACATGCATTTACGTGTGTATAAATAGATAAATTTTACTCTTTCGTAATCTACTTTAATCAAAAGCAAACCAGTTAACCAATGTGTTTTTCCTTCCATGATGTTTCGGGTGGATTGCAGACACGCATTTCAATCTTCAAATGACATGGCTAATAAATACAGGATCCATTTCCATAAACGTTAAAAAAAAAAAAAACAAGCTCAAGGCGAAATGCTAATGGAACTACAAAGCATTTGACCCGTATAAAACGATATAACTGAATAATCGTTCATTGTTTAAAATTTTAGGCTGTAAAGCAACACACCATGTGTCCTTTTACAACCTAGAATTTAAATGATGACCGAAAAGAGGCAACGGGACGCTTTATGCGTGCAGGACAATGCTGAGATGTCCTACAGATGTTGTGTTGGCAGAGACAGCAGAGGCCAGAGGAGCAGAGAACTGCGTAATAACTACAGCTTTGAGCTCTCTCTCTCTCTCTCTCATATTCTTCGAGTGCATTAGAGTTAAATAAATCCAGCTGAAGCCTGACGACTCTGCTTACAACACACTGTGCTGGGGAGACACATTGGAAATGCAGGAGGCAAAGCTGGGATGTTTTTCATCATTCCATAGCTGAATCTGTAATTCCAAACATCCTTTCGGAGGACGGTCGTCATGTTTAAACAGTCGGTTTGAAACACTTGGTGCGAATGCGATCATCAGGATTAGCACGAGGGTTATCGTGAGGGTCTTTTTAACAGTTTTGTGGAAAAATACTGCTTGACAAGTGACAATATGCAACATTTCAAAATTACAAGATCTTAATTGATTTCAGACAAAACGGGAGGGGGGACTTCTGGCCTTAGGAAAGTCTAATCCGATAAATAGGTTGAACCGCCTATAGACGCATCCGAGAAGTGTCTTTCATTATTAGTTTGGAAGAGCAGAATGGAAAGAGCGACACTTTTGAGAAATGTGCCGTGGCAAACCTGGTGGAATAACAAGCCATGACTAAAGGGGGACCGGGTGGTGCACAGCTCTGGCAACTCTGTCACTGCCAAAATGCGACGTTGAAGTGTTGTGGTTGAACTTCCAACCATTCCTCTTGGCAAAAGTTACAAGGGTCTCTAGGATGGGACTCATGATTTCAAAACCTCCCATAAATCTCCTGTGTAAATTCAGGATTTGAGTCACGATTGGCAAAAAGAACTCCAAATGGTCTCATTGGGATATTTTGGCTTCATTTTTGGGGTTCTGGTCTTGATGAGACCTCCGAGACCTTCTCGAATCCGTTCTTGGATGTTGTTCCATTCATGGTTCCTTTGGTAGTTTTCCAACATTGTTTGCAGAGTAGCAGCTCCATATATTTCTCTATAGGTATCGTGGTGTTCTTGGGATCACGTTCCTTCTCAAATATAACAAGTTGCATTTCCGTCTACCCAGATAATTATATATTAATTACAAATTATTATAATAAATAGTCATCCTATTTCTACAGTTACTGCTTCTCTTCTCCGGGAGTCTGAGAGCATGCTGCGTGCCACACCTATCTGTCCAGGGACAATTAGATTGTATATGATTGAACTAGTTGTACAGACTAGTAGATTCTTTCCATTCAAACATTTAATAATTTTAAAACAATGTACCTAAAAAGGCGGTAAGATGATGTAGTGGTTAGCACTGTCGCCTACTACCTCCAGGGGCCGGGTTTTATTCCACTTGTGCAATTACAATTTTTTACTTTTTTACTTACTTACATTTATATTTTATATTCTTACATTTTACATTTTATATTCTATATTTTATATTTTATTTAATTTTATTCTCTTAGGTCAGGGCAGTTGCCTAAGCATTTCACTGCATATCGTACTGTGTAGGATTGTGTATGTGACAAATAAAATTTGAATTTGAATTTGGTTCGATTCCCAGCCAGACTCGATTCCCGTCTCTGTATGCATGGAGTTTGCATGTTCTCCCTATGCTTGGTGGGTTTCCTCCGGGTACTCCGGTTTCCTCCCACAGTCCCAAGTTATGCATGTTAGGTTAATTGGCGTTCCCAAATTGCCCCTAGTGTGTCTATTGGCGATGGGTTGGCACCCTGTTCAGGATGTACCCTGCTTACAACACAAAGCCAGGTCCTCGCGAACCTGAATACAGGATAAAGCGGTACAGAAGATGAGTGAGTGAGTGTACCTAAAAAATTAGACCTGGAAGTTCTTTCACTTTTAAACCCATGACAAGATCAACAAAAAATATTTGCTCCTACACACAGGATGCTATGCCGTTTAAAGTGCACCACCTGCAGGACTTCAGAGGAACTGCAAGTTTTTAACCACTTGCAAACTTAAAATTTATTTTATAATAAAAATGCAAAATAAAAATAAAAAATTTAATTAAATCACCACACAAAAAAGATTGCAATATATAACTGAATCAACCCTCCTCCCCATCGCTATTAAATGTGAATAAAAATTTTGTATAATTTAGTATAGTTATGCTTTCTGATTTAGGACTTAGGACGCATCGAGACATCATGATGCTTACAGAATCGCTATATACAAGTCAATATATACAATATATACAAATTGGCATTGAGGTATCGTGATAATATCGTATCAGAATAGTCCCGGTTTGACTTGAACACCCACTGCGTTAGGATTAGGTATTGTCTGAATATTTTTCCCCTCATCAAAAGACATTGTTTGTAAATAAATGATCTCTCATTAACCCTGGAGAAATATTCATCTGTATAAAAGAATGAAAACAAAGCAAACAAACAATAAAGATGCCCACATCTGTTCTTCAGGGAAATACAGGGACAGGGAGATAGAACAACAAAGCGAGAGAGATAGCAATAATAAAAAAGAGCAACAGAGAGTGAGAGAGAGAGACTTGAGTGGAATGCACAGGAGGTCACATTCCTGACTCCACTGCTGTGGCTTGCCCCATGTTCAACTCTGTCTTCAAAACAGGCTGTATTATTTGAGCTCTGCACTTCCACACACACACACACACACACACACACACACACACACACACACACACACACACACACACACCAATCCCTCTCACTGGCCCTTAAAAACATCAGAATGTCTCTGTTAAACAGGGTCAGTAAGACATTCCAAAGTTTGTCATCACTGGGGTTGATGTGTATTATTTTCCTCAAACCATAGATATCAGGTTTTAATGGAAACCCCACTGAACCCTGTCTTAGGTTCACATCAGGTTAAAAAAATATTTCCAGGAACATACTACAATTTTAAAGTCAGTGCTTGCTCTGGTCTTGTTTTCAGTCCTGTAGATGATCCAGGACAGTAAACGCTTCACTGTTTAACTGCTTTAAAATGAAAGTGTGTGTGATTTTAAAGGTCCCATATTTCTTTATCAAGAAGGCCAAGTCTTAGAAACTTTTGCTCCCATGAAGCAAGTGTGTCTGGTAGTGTCTGGTACCTCCGAAATACCCCTCAGATAATGCTCTTTTTTAAACCGCTTCAGAAATGTACTAATTCAGTGTCTGTGTGTAAATAAGCTACTGCTGAGTCAGAGAAAAGCAAAGCGGAGCAACGAGCCAGGAATGGGAGTTCTCCTTCTGTGAGGTCACAAAAGGGGGGGAAAAATCTAATTACCTTGCTCAAGTCCTAGCTGACACATAATTGTGGAAAAAGCACATAAATCTCTTTTTGTTGTTGTTTTGTCGTTTTTTCTTTCCACACAGGAGACCCATCAAAATGTTTTAAAAAATAATAAAAAAATGATTTTTTCTTAAACTACTGCATCCGTAGTATGAGTGTGAGATTATCTTCAGAAAAAAAAGTCAAAAAAAAAAAAAAAAAAAGTCACTGGATAACCATTAATAAATTTTAGAGACAGGAATCCTCAAGGAATATTTTCTCCTACTCACAGGATGCCGCGCTGTTTAAAGCGCACCACCTGCAGGACTATAGAGGAACTGCAACTTTTTTAACCACTTGCAACCATAAAATAATTATTTTTAAAAAAGTAAAATATATATCTCCATCTATATATATTGTGATAGATAACTAAATTGACCCCCCATATCTAATAAATATGTATTTTCTTTTTATAGTTTAGTAGAGTTATGCTTCCTGATGTATGGGACATTTTTTTTTGTTACTTACAAATTCTTGCCCCGTCCCAGGACAGTATAACACATGCAGATAAAAAGATATACCCAACACCTTTCACATACCTGAGCTCACAGATGTGTACGGTTGGTTAGCGTCACTGTGACTAACAGAAAAAATGTAAGAGCACACCATCCCTCCCACTAATTTTGACTCATCAGCTCCACAGTTGCATCACGAGGATTTACACTTGACATCTTCTGATGGAATTGAGTAAGGCCCGTGATAATATATGACGTGATAATATATATAAAACAGCATTCTTTTCGGATTTTCTTAATAAACTAACTCGATTTTGCTGGAAATGATGCTGTGATGCCTGCATATGATGAATAGATGAGAGCAGGATTATACAGGAACTGCAACATTTTATCACCTCAAAGGAAAACTAAATAAAATAATAATGAATTAAAAAATCAAATTAAATGCCACACAATTCATTTTCATCTCTAGATCGCATCTAACAATTCCCTTTCATCTTTAGAAAGCAAGATTAGGTTTAGCGCATGCAGTAAGGGATCCAAGGCTCAAGTTTGTGGTCATGTAGAGGTAGAGGACATGCAGGGCATAAACTGACTTTTTTTTTTTTTAATGAAACACTTTTTTAAAAAGTTTGAGATACCAGTTTTTGTTATTCTTGGTTTGGTTTGTGAGCAAAAGTCACCAGGGCTTCTCGGAGAACAGAGAAAATCAGTGATGAGACATTTTATTTAACACTGCCTTCATAAAAGTTCATTCTGACTTCGTAAAGCATTATACCAGTTCTACAGGAGTTCCACAAAAAAATAAAAATAATAAAATTGATTGCAAGTGAGCAGGTTTCATTTCATCTTCCCACTCCTCTGTGAGAAACACACACACACAATCTACAAAACTGGAATCTACATTCGGCACAAGCTGGACAACGCAGAGTGTCTGTGGCTCAACAGCTGGTCGCAAATTACCAGGCCGAGGCGCCTGCATCGCAATCCCTTTAGCTGAACACAAACCCGTGACATCGAGACCCATCGGAATCGCGGTGTGAGAGCTTTGGCCGTGCAGATTCCACGAGTTCCAGCCAAGAAGGAGAAAAGAAAATGAGTGAGTGGGGAAAATAAAAAACCCACACGACAAGATCCACTCTGCCACAGTCCAACTCCAGCTGTTGGCCTGGAGAGGAATCCGGGTATGAAGCTGACACGAAGCCATACAACAAACCAGCCAAACGTGTAAAAAAAAAAAAAAAAAAAAAAACCCACAAATGGTCTGAAACTGAATATTAAATACTGCAAAATATAAACGACTATTAGTGAGTACAGACTAAGGGTCATCAAACAGAAATGAATAAATCCGGCATTCTTACGAGGCCCCCTGGTGGCTCTGGACGGGACTCTGAAGTGACCGCTTCGAACGCTCAGACCTACAAACATCACCTGATAAGTGTAGTATATTTTTGTTTCAGTGTTGCACTGTGCATATTTTACTCAAGGTGACACCGACAATGATCACACATCGTTATATCTTTTAACTGAGAATTTCCACTGGAGAAAACTTTTCCAAGCACACTTTCTGATGAAATATTATTCATCCGCATGGTTTTGTATGTAAACAATAAAAACTAGAATTAAAAGCATCATCATGTCATGTTTTTTTTTTATCTTGCAGTTCGTCAGCGAGCTTTGTCTCAGAGGTCTCAGAACGTTTTGAAGTCGAGGCTCGGTATACTGTGGTGTATATTCGGCGTTCCACCAGGGTGATAACCATCTTGTTTTCATGCCATTTCGCTCTCAGGGATTAGCACCGTTTACATCAAAGTCATTCAAATACACCACCTCACTGCCCAGCCCTACTGTGTACTAATCATATGCACAGTAGTGAATAGGGAGTAAATTGGCCTCAGGGCTTAATAGTCACAGTAATTTCCTTATTCTTTATGAATAATTATAAAGGTATGTAGATCATGAATAAAAAAAAAATGTGTCAAGTATATTAAATTGCTGAGAGAACATACACCGATCAGCCAAAACATTAAAATCACCTGAATAATATCATGTAGCCCTAAACTACCCTTACGTTGTGCCACCAAAACAGCTCTTACCTGCCAACCCTGTTTTATCTGACACCTAGACAGGAGCAGCAGATCATTTATGTCCTGTAAATCGTAAGGCGGAGCCTCCATGGATAGAACTTGTTTGTCCAGCAAAAACATACGATCAGAATGAATCACATGTTCATGTGTGTCAAATTTTATGACACAAAGATAACCAGAGTAAATAACAAAACACAGTGGAACCTTGGATTACGAGCATAATACTTTGCGTAAGTGGGCTCGCATATCAAAACACTTGTAAACCAAATCAAATTTTCACATAAGAAATAATGGAAAATTTTCATTCCACAGTACAAAAAAATAAATACATAAAAATAATTAATACAAAATATAAAGTAAAAATAAAACAAATTAACCTGCAATTTACCTTTAAAAAAAGTACAAATAAATCCTGACAGGTGAGTGTTTCCGTTTGTGCGCGCAGGCGCTGTGTATGTGTATGTGAAGCTAAAGTAAGAGAAGAGGAAGATGAGCCCCTCCCCTCTCCCCTGTCTTACACAATAACCCCGCCCCCTCTCTTATTTGAGTTTCACACACACACAACGGAAACACTATTTTATCTGGAAAATAAACAAGAAATCTCTGTAATGACAATCGAATGAGCGCAAAATTTATTAAAAATCTTGCTCGTCTTGCGGGACACTGCTACACTGTATATAGTTTTTAAATTATGATTTCATTTATTAATGGAAAAAAATCTGTCCAAACTTGCCTGACCCAGTGTAAAAACCCTTCGGAGGAAACAACTGCAATCAAGAGTCAAGTGCGATATCTACAGGTAGTCCCCAACTTACAAACATTCGAGTTACGTATTTCCACAGATACGAACGGACCACGGTTCTACCTCCGTTTCAATCACGGAAGTAGCTCACATGTATTGTACAAGAAATAAACACTGCAGTGCACCAGATACAAATATTTACAATTCTATACAATAATTTCAGAGTGTAAGTGAATGTATAAAATTCACAATGATTTAGGGCCTCCGAGTGGCGCAGTGGTTAAAGCGCTCGCCCTATCATCCGGAGATCGCGAGTTCGAATCCCGGGTGTTGCTGTAACCTCTCGCAGCCGGAGGTCTAGAGAGAGCTGATTGGCCGAGCTCTCTCAGAGGGGAGGGATGAGAGGTACTTAGTGCTCCCACATTAATCACGGCTCTACAGCCAATCAGGGCGTCTGTGAGCTCGCGCAACGGAGGTAGTGGATAGCGCTGTCCTCCGAGTGTGTTACGCCGATTCCAACGGTGCGCGAGCGAGCAGTTCGAAAAGATGCGGTCGGCTGGCGTCACGTGGTTCGGAGGAAATGCGTGATAGTCTTCGGCCCTCCCGGCTGAGTGGTAGTAGTAGCCTTAATGTGGGAGCCCCCTAGTGACGGGGAGGAATTGGACACGACTAAATTAGGGAGAAAATCGGGGAAAGAAAAAAAAAAAAAAAAAAAAAATTCACAATGATTTTACACGATGAGTGTGATGATTGAAAATAGCGGTCCTGCTATAATTTTTTTTTTTTTAATGTCCTGATTGTGAAAAAATTCTAATTTTGGAAAATCAGAGTTCACAGTCCAATACAGCAGAAAAGGCGTTACATTTGTAAGAGATGCATTTCCGTAGGCGCGATTATGGTTTATGGCGACATGAGTGCAGTGTGGGGAAAGGGGACAGGTTTAGTCAAGTGGATTGATATGCTTTATACTGTATATTCCTGTCAGAGAGGTTCCAGTTAAGTCATTTCTTGATTCAACGAGTCTGGCAGTAATCAGGCCTGGGTGTGGCAAGTGAAATTTAACTGAGCCTTCCCAAAAAAATTTTTAAAAAAATAAAAAATTTGGAAATCATTTCATCAATTTGCGACGCAGTAGATCGGACCAGCAGGATCAGACCAGACAAACAGCCTTCTCTCACACACTTTCACACCTAGCTCCTCACACTTGCTTGTTTCTCTTAACAACCATTTTCATAGACAATATATTCTTCGATCCACGTTTGCCTCTGCCTAATCTTGGAGAAAAAACTCTAATGCACAATTAACAGAGAATTATGACATATTCAAGTTTTATGAAGAGAACTTTGATCAATGGTAAATAAATTATTTTGTGTCCAGTAGAGCTGTGAATCCGTCAATTTGAGTTGATTTTTGAGCATTGTGATATTCGGCAATAATGTACATTGTCCGATTTGTCTCAAGCATCTTTATTCCTCTTAAAAAATCGCATTGTTGTTGATTTAACCGTCACAATCTCCCACTCCTGCTACAGTCCAGTAGGTGGCGGTACTGCACCGACCATCAATAAACTAAAAAAGGAAAAATGCAGATGTACGCGGTTCTGAAACGATTCTGAAACAGAAACTGACCGATCCACTCCGTTAACCGAATCGACCAACAAAACATCGATTTCAAATCGCACACCTCTAGCATCCAGAAGATAACTACACTTCGGTTTTTCGAAAAAGTCTGCATTTTGTGTTTGCGTAAAATTTAACCTGGTAACTACTAGGGATGGGAATCACAAGGGACCACTCGATACGACATTATGAGGACACCCAGGTACCGATTCAATTTGTATTGCAATTATAAAGATTTTTATTTATTTTCGTTACAATTCCAAACAAACCCGGGAGTTACTTTGCTTCCACACACACAGGACACTGAACTGCTTCTTAATGTGTAAACACTTTAGAGAGTGAGTAGAGTAAGTTTTTTGCGCATTTTTAGTGTTAATCTATTTTGTCTCAGCTAGTTAGCGTATTCGGTGTCTTAGTTTACTAGTTAGTTTATGTTAATTTATGTTGTTTGTACATAATTTGTTTACATGAAATGTTTGTTATAGCTGATACGAATTAAATGTTTAGGTAAAAGTATAATTATGGTGTTTGATTAAAAAAATTCAAAAAGGGCCTCCGAGTGGCGCAGTGGTTAAAGCACTCGCCCTATCATCCGGAGATCGCTAGTTCGAATCCCGGGTGGTGCTGTAACCTCTCGCAGCCGGAGGTCTAGAGAGAGCTGATGGAGGGAGTGGATAGCGCTGTCCTCCGAGTGTGTTATGCCGCCCCCAACAGTGCGCGAGAGAGCAGTTCGAAAAGATGCGGTCGGCTGGCGTCACGTGGTTCGGAGGAAACACGTGATAGTCTTCGGCCCTCCCGGCTGAGTGGTAGTAGTAGCCTTAATGTGGGAGCCCCCTAGTGACGGGGAGGAATTGGACACGACTAAATTAGGGAGAAAATCGGGGGGGAAAAAAAAAAAAGAAAAAAAATTTCAAAAAGAGAATCACACATTTCTACACAATTACAAATAACAATGCACACAAATGCAACTCTTTTTCATAAAAGCTTCCGAAGTGTTTACACACAAGCAGGTAATCTTACTGTACAGCTTTGACTTGTAAATGAAGCTTTCTGCATACGAGTGTTTCGCTGAACACAGCGGCGCAGTCGGACAGGTCCTTGCTTGTCTCGCTGCAGAATGTGTGGCGTTCTAACCTGCTTGGTGAGAGACAGCTCCCGCCAGGAGAAGCCTCTATAACACCACTTCAGCGAATGCTGAAACGGCCTTGTCTTTAAACAAGCGCTCAGATCTCCTAACAAAAGAGCTGAAACGATTCAGAAACGGCCCTGAAAGACAGCCCGAATAACCCTGTTGACCCTCTTGTCTACTTTACAAGACCGGCCGCTCGGTCTCGGCTTACTGGCAGCTGGCAGGAGGGTTTTATTATTTTGTGTGTGTGTGTGTGTGTGTGTTTGCCAACCCGCCTGCGAGTTGTCAGCCTCGGGTTGCGCAAGAGCGGATCCGCAAATCTGACATCTTTCTGCCTGCCGTGACAATGAGCGTGTTATGGGAAGGAACTGCTGAGGATAGCCATGCTCGGCGTATGTCCTGAACAAAACAGAGGTGTCAGCACTGACCCTGTTATCAACTGCGCGTCATAGCAAACTGAGGATGGACAGCTGAGGGCAGGATGTAAAGACGGTCCGGGGCAAGAGTCTGAACTCTTCAGTGATCGGGTCGCACTGTTTATTCTCAGTGACATGATTGTCATCGGTATGTTTAGCTTAATCACATAGGTTTCCTTTTCCCCCATCCTTACCAAACCACAGTTTTCTAACATTTACCCCATTACATATAAAGACTTCTCAAGCCTGATTGGTCGGATCGCATCAATTACATCTCCGTCAACTGCGATTCAAAAGCTTGATTAATATTATTGTCATCATTTCTACAGTTACATACAGAGTACGTATAATATGTAAACGCTAATAAAAACGCACAAAACAATATTAGATTCATTTTATAAAGCGAAAAAATAGTGAAATAGTTTTTTTTGTCATACAAACTTCAAGAGACAAAAATTTGTAATTTTTTTTCCTGGTATTTTGGTCCATCCTAGTGCCATCCGGCGCATCAGGCGACGGATACTCCCCATCCTGAAGGTATATCCATCATTTCTGTGCCAATTACTTAAGGGATCAGGGTGCCAGATCGATGCCCGACTGTCATTCACACATTATGGGAAATGTGGGAACGCCACTTAGTTTAACCTGCATGTCTTTGGACAGTGGAAGTACACTGGAGTATCTGGAGAAAACACACCGACCACGAGAAAGAACATGCAAACTCTATGCCCTCAGACCCGAGGCGGAAATCGAACCCACACCCTGGAGGTGCAAGGCGACAGTGCTAACCACTACTGGTGGCGGTGCAGTGGCTTCGTTCTTATAGCTGCTAGAACCTGAGCACTAACATGAACCAACTTGTTTAATAATGTGACGTTCATGAATATATATAAAACATTTTTTTAACTGTTGGTTATTAAATAATAATGATGATGATAATAAACCCCACCTCAGAACGTGCTGTCAGCAAGTAGGAAAACTAGAAAGAATTTTATTTTATTTTTTAATAAAAAGCAGAAAAATGTCTGACTTTATGATCAAATCAAAATCATCATCATGGGAGATGATATCCCTTTTAACAAGCATTCAATTTATCCTTATCAAAAGTTACATGTTCTACTGCTAAGCCTCCAAATTGGCAATAAACACAAATTTCATTCTGTGATAAAAACAGAACATGATGCAAGAGTGATGCTTTAAGCCCTGACTTCCTATTCCCCGTCCAAAAAACTTGCCATAAAGGAACTAGAAATCAGGAACCGAAACTTTAACTTCCTTACCATGAACTGCAAACACATTGCAGGGTTGAGTTCCATGGCGCGATGAGTCCCTCTTCCCTCCGCTCTTCATGAAGTTCAGAGCAGGCAGACTCGGCCTCCGTTGGTCACCAACAAACTTCCCTGGCTGCTGCCCCATAAGGGCAGGGTGCCAGGCCGGAGCCCGGAATCACAACCGATCACGGCTACGATCACGGGAGCTTTTTGATTTGACTCGTGTGCACAAAGGTGCACGCTCTCTCTGTCAGCGTGACCTCGAAATCCCAAATCCCAAACTGTAACGCTTTTCCCTGTCCACCAAACCCGACCCAGATCTCCGTCGGTTTTGTTATGCGTGTCATGAATCGAGTAGCCGCTGAGAGGCGCCGAGTTCTTACACGTTATGGAATAACGGACGCAAATCTACATTCTGCGATTAGAAACGATAATCTCTGCATTTTTAAGACTCATTAAAAAGATTGCAACGTAACTAAAGCATTCACGTGCCTAGAAATGTCTGAGGCACATATGAGGACCTGACGGAGAACCATTATTAGTAGTATTATTTCTGTCAAAATGGCTTAAATATTTATCCTGAGAACGTAGTTAATAATAAAGAATATTAAGGTGATGATTTGGATAGTGTCCAAATTAGAAAATTAGTAGATTCGAAAAATTGCATATATTTAAAAAATTTATAGATAGAGAGTATATCTTTTCACTGGCATTTAAACATTAAAAATAAATACATGATCATAAGAGTGATGATTAAAAATATATTAAGGGAATGTGATCAGTTTACACTTAATATTAGTGCATGTCATAGTGTTGTTGTTATTGTTGTAGTTACTCTGAAATATTTGTGCGAGCTGTAAATCCATATTTCACACACCCTTCCTGCTGTAGCATTAAAGCCCTGCTGATGTACAGTGTAACAGAACCTGACAACACATCAGTACTCACCTAGAAACTGTTTATTGTTAAAGGGCTTTCTTTTAGCATCTCCTAGCTAACAGGTCTGCACTTAGCCCTGCCAGTCTCTCACCCGCTAGTCAGCTAGTCAACAACAGGTTAACTCAAGTTGGCAACTTTTCCAAACAACTCGTGAGCACTAAGCCGTGAAAAAGCCATCGCGTGAACTCATCCCGAACTCGTTCCCCCGCGCGCGCACACTTCTCGTGCTGCCAGACTCCTCTTCTGGACTTCCGTGTGCAGAAGCTCCCCGCCGCTCTCCCTCTCTCGCTCGCGCTCTCCCTCACGGGCTCCAGATAACGTTACACCCGGACCTCAGGCACTTCAGCTCCGACACTCACCCTGACTTTATCCGCGCTTGTCCGAGCGCTGTCAGGCTGTTCCTGTAAAATAAACCCCTATCCGCGACAGTCGGACACACGCCTCCGGTAAGGACTCCCCTGACAGCTTTCGGTATCTCTGAGTGTGGAAAGAAGTTTTAAGGAGTATAAGTGTCTATCGAGTAGTCGTCGACGCAGGGGCCGCCATATTTCCATACGCAAGGTGGGCGGGGTCCTGAGCAGGATTGCGTCTGACGTCATGACGTCTGTTACTTCCGCCAACAAAACTTTCTTCTCTTTCTGGTTTTTCTTTTCTTTAGAATTGTATTGAATACATTGAATATATGTATTGGTTATATTTTTTATATTTATTCATAATATTTTTTATAAATATTTTATAATACACAGTGGGCAGTATATATATATATATATATATATATATATATATATATATATATATATATATATATACAGTATATATGTGTATATATATCTACTGTATATACAGGGGGTCCCAAAAACACTTCAGCGTCAGGTTGTTGGCCTTTTTTAAAAACCGAGTTGAATTTTGGCAACGATGTGTAGTACAGTTGACCCTCGCAGTCATGGTTCAGAGTTCGCAGCCTCAGTCGTTCGCAGATTTTTCCGAACTAGTTATTGTTTGCAGAAATTCCCGGATTTATTTATGCTTTTTTTCCATGACAATATATAATTTTTCATGCGTTGTAACGCTAAACTATTAATAACAATAAAATTTACAGATTTTGTAACATAATAACAGAACATAAAGCAATCATAGAGGGTACAGTATATATACGCACATATCCATCCATCTAGAAACCTCTGTAGTCTAACTAGGAACCGTAGAGGCCAATGGTGACCATTGTATTTTATTCCCATTTGTACAACTGTGTCAGGATCTCCGGTCAACACTCACATGCTCATTCACACACTACAAGCAATTTGATAATGTTAGCCAGGTAGCCTAATCTGCATGTCTTTGGACTGTGGGAGGAAACCAGAGTACCCAGAGGAAACCCACAAAGCACAGGACAACAAGCAAACTCCACGCACACAGACCCAAGGTGGGAATCGAACCCGGAACCCAGAGGTTCAAGGCTACATTGCAAACTGTTTTCTGAATTAAAATTTAAGAATGTCCGGTGAATTAAATGTTTGTGTTAGGATTCAGATCTCTATATATGCAGTTATTGTAAGTCTATTAAATAAAGCAATAAAAAATTTCCTATTTTTACCTATTAATGGCAAAGCATGTTATAATATCACACAAACATTATATGCATCCTGTGCCTCACCTAGCTTAAAAATTGTCCCATTGTTGCCAGATTGACCATTTTTGTCACGTCTGCTTTTGCAATTGGTGTTACTTCTTGGTTTCAAAATAATGAACAAAAACCACACACACACAAAATTACATGACGACAGCTTATTAATATGTTCCCCTCACCCACTATACCACTAGGTCACAGGAAGCCTGGAACCCTTTCCCCGGGGCCTCAGGGCATTAGGTGGGGTACCCCTGCAAAATACTACTACTAAGTTGGACACAGCAATTAGCCTAATCTGCACATCTTTGGACTGTGAGAGGAAACCAATAATCATTGATAATTTCCGGAGGAAACCCACTGAGCACGAGGATATGCACGCAGACCCGAGGTGGGAATCGAACCCTCGACCCTGGAGGTGCAAGGTCACTGTGCAATAGGCTGATACAGCACCATGCTACCACTTGATCTCTGTTATAGTTTACAGAGATAATAAACTATATCTTTATGATAATAATTTTATGATTTGTGCATTCATGGCTCACAGCGCAGCCTAAAACATTTTTTATTGAGAGAATATGCAAGCTTGTTGACAGACGAACAAGGTGTATTGAAAAGCAAAGAGATTCTGTAAAAAAAAATTATCAATTTGTTTTTTTAATAGTTAATCAAAAAAAGCATACAAAATATTTTTTTACCCACCCTGGTACAGTATATTGAGAACACCACACACCATAGAAAAAAGACAATTACACTTGTAATACACTAATAGTATAGTATTGCACAACACAGCACAGCATTTAAAATAGGATATGCTTATGACTTCACTACCTGTTACAATACCAACAATATGTATATTATTAATAATATATTTTTTTTTATTTCAGTATATTTTATCTGTTCTCTATCTCCTATAGAGGTATTAATGTCGCGGTGTAGAGAACCATCGACAAAAAATATGGCAAGCCCATATTGAGAAAAGAATGAAATATTTTATTCCATCAATCAACATTTACACATATAATACATACAAAAAATATTTCTATATTGTACTCATGAATTGTTCGGATGTATCAGCAGACAAAGCTTTTTTGTTTATATATAAACAAACATACTTGAATATACTTTTAAGAGATGAGAATCCTTTTTGATAAGGTAGCCAAGTCAGTAAACGGTCACTGCAAAATTACTGTATTAGTATCTCGTAGGTCTTTCTGAGATATGGAAGGTATTGCCATCTCTTTTTTTCCTGCAAAATTTCATTCTAAATTGTCTAAATATTCATTTAAAATATTACAAATATGGATGGGAAATGACAATTGAGTTTTTTGAAAATTGTACTAGAATACATTATATACATCATAGAAACATATTCTGAGAATTGAGATTATATATTTTTGGTCACATCACCCACTCTTACTGTTTTGCTCAACTGCTGGAAAATTTGAGATGAAAATCATACAAAAGCAGATTTGCTACGATATACAGTCGTTCTATCATTTAGTCATATATTTGAAATGTGCCCTGAAACAAGTTTTAAGTAAACAGCTTATCAGTTCTCTTCTCTTGAAATATCCTCCAGCTATGTTCCGTGAGCTCCGTTACAGACGCAGTATTGGTTAAAATCTCTATCTTAGAGGTGTTACATAGAACGAATTGAACCAGGAAAGGATCAAATTGAAAAAAAGGAAGCAAGAATACAGTACATATTTCCTAACAGGTGAGAATCGGAGCGTCACTGGTGACTTAATGTTGTTCCGGAGTCTTTATTTAAATCAGAAGGAAGAGAAAAAGCATGTCTGGTTCTTGTTCTTTTGTGAGGACCCGTATTCTCATCTTCATGTTGCTGACTGAGCACTTCAACCCTCTTGGTCAAGAAGTCGTTGCCGTGTCTCCATCACGATTTCCTCCATGACCTCTGGTTTCAGGATGTCTTTGACCTTTAAAAGGAAAGTAATTTTATGAATCCGTTAAACAGAAATAAAAAAACATCAAATAAGCTGCTATCGACCGTCCGGCTTTACATGCCGTTATTTATTAAAGAACGGCTCATACAAACCAATGAGTATCAGTGTAAATTAGGAACTAGCAGTTTACCGTGTAATATCCATAAGTTACCGTAATATACGCCTTCGACATTAATATACAAAGTAAAGCAAACCAATCCAGTTGAATAACTCTGTCCCGTTTCACCACACTGCCATCATGTGGCCAAAAACCATAATTGCACCTAAGGAAATGAATCCCACACAAATGTAAGTGTTGTCTCTGCGCCTTTAAGCCAGATGCCATTTTGTCTCAGAGCTGTTTTCCACTGTATTGGACTGTAAACTTTTAGTTTTGTTGAGGATTTTCCGAAATTAGGATTATTCACCACCAGGACAGCTTTATTTACACACTGAAAATATTGTATACAAGTGTAAATATTGATGTCTGGTGCACAGCAGCGTCTATTTTTTTGTACAATACATACGAGGTATTTCCGCGATCAAACCAGAAGTAGAACCGTGGTCCGTCTGTGGAAATTCGTTACTCGAATGTTCTAAAGTCAGGGACTACAGTTACTTTAAGTTAAGGTTCAGGTATAGTTTTAAATTCATACGCCCTACAGGATGACACGATCTGAATCTGTTTAGTGCTTAGGATATCTGTCTCCGAGTCTGTATTTAACCCTAATGTGGGCATCTCCTAATATACAAGGGGTGTTCAAGTCACACCAGGACTTGCGATGAAATCTCTCATGGATGAAGGCTTAAAATCAATTGGTATCTACAGAAGATTTCAAGAACGGTATGGTGATAAGACCCTTTGCGGTTGAACATTTGGATGGTACAAATGATTTAAAGGAGTATGACGATCCCGGCTGTGGCTCAAAGCCCACTATAGCATTCAGATCCTGCTCAAGGGCCCAACAGTGGTGGAAAAGTGGGAGAAGTTAATTTAGAATTACCAGCCTCAAAAACCACATATTAACAAACAGCACCTCAGATTAGAGTCGATATAAAGATATAAAGACTGTACAGCGCATAAGTAGCAGATACATCTCAATATCAACTGTTCAAAGGGGATTATTGTACATTTTGGACGCCTTCAGCATTTTACAGTGTAGAAAGAAATAAAAATCAGGAAAAATCTGCGTTAGGGCTGTAGCTATCGAATATTTTAGTAATCGAATATTCTACCAAAAATGTAATAGATTAATCGAGTAATCGGATAAAATGAACTTTTGCTTAATTAAACAGCAATATAAAATATCCTGCTCAAAAAAATTAAGAACTTGAACTTGAAGAACGGTTTGACCTGAACTTGCATACACATATGAGAGGCGTTCTTCTTCATCTTGCTTACTGGTGGCTTGTATCCGGAAGAGCGCTGTGTCATGCCAAACAAATAATTGCGCAAACATAACGCAAGCTTTTAAAATTAATTAAAAGAAGCTTCGGGGCAGAGGGTTTTGCTTCGATCAGTTTTTGTAACGAATTACTTAACTGAACTACTGATCATGATAAAGAATATTAGTGTCATGTTGCTCAGCCCTATAGTTACCTGGTGTGTCAGAGAGGATTCATAGCCGTACAGGATGCTGGTGTCATACAGCATTACTTTGTGAGCTGCCAGAGCCAGTAAACAGTTTCTCAGTCTAGAAATGACTTCCCGGTCTGAAATAGGGACAGGCTGAAAAAAACATACATCAATAAAAAAAAGGAAGCATGGGAGTTCATTAACGGATCAAATTGCATATACAGTGGAAATATCAATTAGAAAAAAAAAGGAAAAAAAAAAACAGTAATGTTTTCCTCACCTCCATACTTGTGAAATACCCTCCTGCCTCTTCGTCTTGTTGCCCCGGCGTGGGGTAAATCCAAATATATCCGTTGTTCCCAAGTATTATGGACGCTCCACATGTCAGATTGTGGAAATGCGTTTTCTGTCTTTTGATGAGCGAGGGCGATACTTGCACAAATACACCCTGACCCAGCTGGAACAAGAATAAAAACACACAAAAGTATTAAAGGACACAGAACCTCGTACAGCAAGCATGAATCTGTGACGCACTGTAAATGATGTTTTTCAGAACATACCTTGCCGTACTTCAAGCTGCGTGTGTGAAGAGAGAGGGCTCCATCTGAAAACACAGACTGTACCTCTGCCTTAAAAAAGTCAAGGACGATGACAGGAAACGCAGTACCAACATGAAGCTTAACGATAGGCATTTAAAGAAATTATTTTATATACACTTAGGACGAGACAGGTCTTTGTCAGGATACATTAATGAGGTCCCCTTCTTGTAGGTAGTCCCTCATGGAAAGTTCGTCTTCTGCCGATCGCCTCCTCTGAAATATTACATATAAAACATCACTTGTTGTACTGTAGTTTGAAATCATACCCTGCTTGCATGATCATTAGATGAACACCAGAGGACAACATTCAGTCATTTCATTTGTCTGTATAACAACATAGTAATAATTCATGATTTTATACTGATCAAGTCTGATTGGTCAGAAGGTACTGATGTACTTATGTGCTCGCTCAAATATTTAATAAACACGCTGACTCTTATAAACTTTAAAACAATTACTAGTACAATTGATATGATGTAACTATCTAAGAGAAGGTACAGTATGTATTAAGCATTTCTGGAAGGAGTCTCCAGTGCTTGTGCTTTATCCGCCAATTCTTTTCTCATTTGTAACGTTAATAAAGAAAAGACAGACTAACACGCTACTCTGTCACTCATTATGTTTTCTATAACAGCACATCCTGTAGTAACTCTTCCCTTACCAACTCTCCTCCAGGAAGATTGACCGAAGACAGAAGCAATACAGAGTCCAGTCGAGAGTTTGTCTCCACTTTCCAGCGTTTCTGCTGAACCTGAAGAGTCATTGAAAAAAAAATATATTAATAACATTATTATTTATTGTAAGCAGGATCATTGGCTCTGTACATATACTTTGAACAATGACATATAATCTAATATAATAATGTTTTTTTATTGACTATATAATTCCATATTTGTTATCACAATAAGTCTGATGTTTTCAGTGTTTATACATTACAATGTGGGCGACAATAAAAATAAAGAAAAATCTATTTATCTTAAGCATTCACAAACCTCAGTGATCCGACCAACGACAACGTCACCGACTTCACCGTTAAACCTAAAAAAAAAAAAAAAAAACACAAAGTACATCGTTAACATCTATATTCATGTAAAGCTAAAGTGTGTGATGGTATCGTGTCTCATGCGGTTGGCATCTTAGTTCTCACCTCGTCTTTAGGGGTCTCACACAGATGAGTTTGTTGACTCGTTCCACCTCACCTGCAACCGAAGCGGTGAGTTTTTCATCGTCCATGTACGTTCCATGACCTCTGAAAAACAAAAATAAAGTGCGATAGAATAAGTACTAGTGACTAACATTATGACCACCTGCTTAATAATTAATATTAATTATTTAGTACCCCCTCACCTTCCTGTGCCACCGAAACAGTTCAGACACGTTTCTATCTCAACCAGCAGTAACCATTCCAACAATTAAACCTACATCTACATTAGCTCTTGTATTGGATCAGAGTACTGTACATGGACCAGCCTTCACTCCCTACGTGCATCTGTGAGCCTTGGCTGTTCATGACCCTGGCAGCAGTTCATCGGTTTGAATCCCATGCACCACCACTTTTGGTTGGTTCTTACCACTACACGCCAGGAACATCCCACAAGAGTTGAAGTTTTGGAGTTGCTCTGACCCAGTCGTCTAACCATCACAACGTCAAAGTCCGTAAATTTGCTTTGCAATAATAACCAGTGTTCAAAGCGCTTTAAATAAAACTGAGTTGACTTGAATCAAAAGTCACTCAAATCTTTAAGTTTGCCCATTTTTTCTGTTTCCAACACACCAACTTCAGGGGAAAAAAAAAAAAACTTGCTGATTAATAAATTAGACACACTTCCAGCCGCTATTGTAACGAGATATCGAAAATGTAGCTCAAGTGAGACGGGTCAAATCGTGATGGCTAGAGGACTGGGTGAGAATCCAAAGCTGTAAAACTTTTGTGGGATGTTCCTGGTCTGCAAAGGTAATCCAGGGAAGGAAAACAGGATCATGGGTGGTCAAGACTCACTGACGCACATGGGGAGTGAAGGCTGGCCCTTATAGTGTAGATCAAATTGAGAGAAAAGGTTCATACAGGTTGTGATATAAAGGTGTCAGAACACACACACACAGGTCATTACTGTTATGGTGGTAAAAGGGGAACCTACTCAATATTAATCAGGTGGTCATAATGTTATGGCTGCTCAGTGTGGAAGAGACGCAGTGAGATAAAATTATAAATGATAAATTATGAAGAAAGCCTGAAATTGTCTTTAGTTTGGTTATGTTTAGGGGGGAAAAGCATTTCCTGAAAACATTTAAACTAAAATGTACAACAGATTTAATTTTAAAAAGCAAATAAGTAAGTAGTTATACAGCAGTTGTAGGATGATACTAATATCAACATTTAAAAATAATAATAATTAAAAAAAAAAAGCAAATACACAGAGTTAGAGGCGAACATCAGACCGTGTTAGCATCGTGCTAACTCTCACTCACTGAGTGCTGTGGCTGCAGTTCGAACATCACACCCCTGAACATTTACCTCATAAACCCCGTGTCTGATGTGATCACATCACCCGGAACTACCAAGTGTTTCCCGTCCGAGCCGGACCGAGAAGCTGGCACAGACGTCCGTTTTCTCGCCGGTAATCTCATCTCGACTGCCATGCCTGCCTGAGCCATGTGAGTTTACACTAAAATGGCCGAGAGAGTTTCCAAGCACCAATACCGCCGTCTGTGTGCCGTTAGAGCGGGTTGCCAGATTGGGATAAAACCTTGTTCATACTGAGTGTTGTTAAGATTAAGATTTCGTTATTTCTTACATGTATCCTACAGCACAATGAAAGTATTATTATTACTATTATTATTATTAGGGCCCAAGCACTGAGTGCGCATGGCCCTCTTGTTTTTCTACGGATTATTTATTTATTTATTTATTATTTTTCTTTCACTCATCCGGGTACTTTCGGCCCTCTTAACATACTCAAAAACTCACCAAAATTTGCACACAGATTGGAATCTGCGGCCAACAGGTCCTCAGTGGGGCTCGGCCCGGGGCATCGCACACGCCCCGCACAGCGCCCCCTAGAGAGTCTTGCCTTATAACTCAGACACACTTGCACGTATACTTATAAAACTCGGTGTACATTTAGATCTCATCAAACTAAACAAGTTTCGCGCTGCATGTCATCAGGTCTAATCAACAGGAAGTAAGTTATTTTGAGTTGTTTGCAAAACGCACCCAATGGAATGTGATGAACTCCTCCTAGGGAATTTTTACAATTCACACCAAACCAGCTAAATATGATCTAAACAAGTTGCCGATGCAAAATTGCAGAGATCTTTTTGATACCTCGAACGGTTCGGCCGTGGCGACGCTTTAAAATTATGGCGAATAAAATGAAACAGGAAGTGGCTAATAACTTCTGTGTACATTAAGTTAGGCACATGAAACTTTACAGGTATGTTAAGGAGTAGGAAGCTGATCACATCATATGACAATCATGAGTCTATGTCATAGCGCCACCAAGTGGCAGCAGGAAGTGTGTCACATTTGGAAATCAGTAATATTTTGTCCTTTACTTTCACCTGGTTCAAAATCAGTCAGAATAATGAAAAGACATGGGTCATTTGAAATCATGAAGGATTTGTTTCTAATTTGAATCGTGTTGCTATGGTGACGATTTAACTCAAGAAAAAATCGAAGAACATTATTCTTCTCATATCTTACGAGTGGAAAGACTTACGGTTCCAAAATTGTATGGGTGTAGACTCGCACTGATTGTGAGGAAGCCCTGAGAGCCTGGAGCCCGGGCGTGCCACAGGGCCTGTACAGCGCCCCCTGGAACTTTGTAAAGTTTAAGCTGCATAACTCATATCCACTTTCACATATATGAATGAGACCCAGTATAAATTTAGATCTCATTGAGGTGAACAACTTGCATACCCCATGTCCTGGAATCCGCTGAACAGGAAGTCGGTTATTTTGCGTTGTTTGAAAAACGCACCCATTGGAATGTGATCTACTACTCTTACAGGATTCATAGGTTTTTGACCAAACAGGGTCTAATATAATCTCAAGACATTGAGGATCTAATATTGTGAAGGGCTGGTTGATATCTTAAACGGGTCGGCCGTGGCGAGCCCTTAAACCTATGGCGAATAACAGGAAACAGGAAGTGGCTAATAACTTATAATATAATAACTGTATAAATTGTGTGTCGTTCATCAAACCTCAGCAGTAGGTTAAGAGAAGAAACCTGCTCACAGTGACATGGGTCCCGTGAATCTCAGTCATAGCGCCACCAACTGGCAGCAGAAAGTGTCTACTTTTAGAAATTAAATTCTTTTGTGACTAATTTTCAGCAAATTGGCTTCAAAATCAGGCACAATAATTGGAAGACACGGCTGATGTCACACTGTAAAGGACTTTTTGATACGTTGAATAGTGTTGCTATGGCAACATATCATTTTGAGCAAATATAAGATACTTATATCCACCAAGTGGAAAGTCCTAATGTGCCCAAACATTTTAGGTAGAAAGAACAACTGGTTCTGAGTAGATTTCTTGAGTTTCATGTTTTTGTGATGCTCACACAGCTCCCAACAATTTTTTACAGTATATTTATCAGCCTTGGCCTGAACTGACTCCACTGACTCCTGCAGTAATAAAATATGTCCAGTAGATGGCAGTAGTAGGCAGGTATTCTGCAGTCAGGTCTTTCCCCTTCTCCTTTACTATGGCTTCATGTTTACAATTTAAACATATGCAGAAATGATAAAAAATAAACAATACAAACATTTAAATTGCCCACTGTACAACATACACACACACATTATATGTGACATCACATTCAGGAACATCCTTAAACTTACACCGATAAATTATTTATAACACACATCACTAATGTTAACACACAGACTCACACACCATACACACAAACATCCACAAACACACACACACACACACCATATACACAAACTCGCACAAACACAAGCACATTTACTCGTCACACACAGACTGACACATCTACATGTCACACACCTCTCTCCCTCACTCTCTCTCACACACACACACACACACATCACATCACATCACTGTCACACACCTCTCTCCCTCACTCTCACACACACATCACACATTTTGATATCTCAAACGGGTCAGCCGTGATAATGTTTTAAACTTACACCCAACAATTATTAATAACACACACATCACTAATATTAACACACAGATGCACACACCATACACACAAACATGCACAAACACAAGCACACATCACTAATGTTAACACACTAAATAAACACACACACAAACAGAAAGATATCTCACACACATGCATGCACACACACAAACAAGTACACTCATACATCACACACATGCACACCTACATACACACACATTATAACATCACAAATTGTAACACTCACACACTCACATCTCTGTCTCACACACCCTCACGCAGAAACACACACACCCATTAACAAGTCACATATCTTAAACATACTAACACACACTACTGTTAACACAGACTTACACACCACACAAACACACTCATTATATTCAGTGACACAGACAGTGACATCACATTCAGGAACATCCTTAAACTTACACCGATAAATTATTTATAACACACATCACTAATGTTAACACACAGACTCACACACCATATACACAAACATCCACAAACACACACACACACACACACACACACACACACACATGCATGCATATTTATATACATGGACAGTAGAGACATTAGAGCTTAGATGCTGAGTCCCGTTTGACATCAGTGGACATTCTTATAATCTGTGTCATTCAACCCAAACTGTCACGTCTGTCCTTTACCCATTCCCCTATGAGTGCACGTGCCCTCCTTGCCCACCATCTCACTGATGCGCCCGGGTGGCGGTGACGCCATGCTTGGGCCCGTCATCGTTGCTTGCAACTATATTTTATTTTATTATTATAATTTTTACATATCCTAGTTAAGAAGCTGGGGCAGATATACCTTGCTCAAAGGCTCAACAGTGGCAGCTTGACGGTAATGGGGCTGGAACCCATGACCTTCCCGGTCAATAACCTAATTTCCAAAATAGGAGGGTGGCATCAGGAACGTAAAACCTTTGCCAAGTTGTGTGTGGTCTCCTTGATGGGAGCAGATGAAAAAGCAACACCAACAACAGTGGTATAGTAGTTAACACAGTGGCCTCGCACATCCAGAGTCCAGGGTCGGATTCCCGCCTCGGCTCTGTGTGTGTCATGGAGTTTTCATGTTCTCCCCGTGCTTGGTGGGTTTCCTCCGGGTACTCCGGTTTCCTCCCACGTTCCCAAATTGTCCGTAGTGTGTGAATGAGTGAGTGTATGTGTGTGTCTGTGCCCTGCGATGGATTGGCACCCTGTTCAGTGTGTACCCTGCCATGTGCCCCAAGTCTCCTGGGATAGGCTCCAGGCCCCCATGACCCTGAATACAGGATTAAGCGGTATAGAAAAGCTGCAAGTCATGCATATTTTGAAACAAAAATATAACTTTTATATGTAGTCAATGTATTAATTTCATAATTTCAAAAAACATTATTTCAGGCATACGGGACGATCTTGAAGGGTCAAAAACCTTTTTAAATGCAGAAACCATTGTGTCTCTATGTGAAACCCAACACCTGAGTGTTTCTATTTCAAAGTTCCCTTTCAATTCTCCACCGTGCCATCATTATTCAGATGACTGTAACTATCGGAGGCTGTGTGAGGGACAGGGGCAAAAAAAATAACAGGTCATCTCCTCCATGCAGCAGGGCCTCTAGAGGAGGCTCTTCTCTTTACACTTAGAAGCTCCTAGAAGGGGCTTCCATCAAATACACACGTGGACAAAATTGTTGGTACCCTTCAGTCAATGAAAGAAAAACTAACAATGGTCACAGAAATAACTTTAATCTGACAAAAGTAATAATTTAAATTTTTTTTATGAATATTAACCAATGAAAGTCAGACATTGCTTTTCAACCATGCTTCAACAGAATTATTTAAAGAAATAAACTCATGGAACAGGCCTGGACAAAAATGATGGTACCCCTAGAAAATACTGAAAATAATGTGACCAAAGGGACATGTTAATTCAAGGTGTGTCCACTAATTAGCATCACAGGTGTCTACAATCTTGTAATCAGTCAGTGGGCCTATATATAGGGCTCCAGGTAGTCACTGTGTTGTTTGGTGACATGGTATGTACTGTACCACACTCAACATGGACCAGAGGAAGCGAAGGAAACAGTTGTCTCAGGAGATTCAAAAGAAAATTATAGACAAGCATGTTAAAGGTAAAGGCTATAAGACCATTTCCAAGCAGCTAGATGTTCCTGTGACTACAGTTGCACATATTATTCAGAAATTTAAGATCCATGGGACTGTAGCCAACCTTCCTGGACGTGGCCGCAGGAGGAAAATTGATGACAAATCAAAGAGACGGATAATCCGAATGGTAACAAAAGAGCCCAGAAAGACTTCTAAAGAGATCCAAGGTGAACTTCATGCTCAAGGAACATCAGTGTCAGATCGCACCATCCGTCGTTGTTTGAGCCAAAGTGGACTACATGGGAGACGACCAAGGAGGACACCATTGTTGAAAACAAATCATAAAATAGCCAGACTGGAATATGCCAAATTACATGTTGACAAGCCACAAAGCTTCAAGGAGAATGTCCTATGGACAGATGAGACAAAAATGGAACTTTTTGCCAAGGCAAATTTTGCTAATTATACTTGAAGCATATCAAGAAAAGAACACTGTCCCTACTGTGAAACACGGAGGAGGCTCTGTTATGTTCTGGGGCTGCTTTGCTGCATCTGGCACTGGTTGTCTTGAATCTGTGCAGGGTAAAATGAAATCTCAAGACTATCAAGGGATTCTAGAGAGAAATGTGCTGGCCAGTGTCAGAAAGCTGGGTCTCAGTCGCAGGTCATGGGTCTTGCAACAGGACAAACCCAAAACACACAGCTAAAAACACCCAAGAATGGCTAAGAGGAAAACATTGGACTATTCTAAAGTGGCCTTCTATGAGCCCTGACCTCAATCCTATTGAGCATCTTTGGAAGGAGCTGAAACATGCTGTCTGGAAAAGGCACCCATCAAACCGGAAACAACTGGAGCAGCTTGCTCATGAGGAGTGGGCCAAAATACCTGCAGAGAGGTGCAGAAGTCTCATTGACCGTTACAGGAATCGTTTGATTGCAGTGATTGCCTCAAAAGGTTGTGCAACAAACTATTAAGTTAGGGGTACCATCATTTTTGTCCAGGCCTGTTCCATGAGTTCATTTTTTTTATATAATTCCGTTGAAGCATGGCTGAAAAGCAATGTCTGACTTTCATTGGTTAACATTCATAGAATTCTTATTTATTATTACTTTTGTCAGATTAAAGTTATTTCTGTGACCATTGTGAGTTTTTCTTTCATTGACCGAAGGGTACCAACAATTTTGTCCACGTGTGTAGAATCTTTTAAACGGAACCCCATAGGGCACTGCATAACATACTCTCCAATGCAAAGGCAGTCTAGAAGTCTGTATATCTTTTTCCCTTACATGTCAAGGATATGTAGAAAGTTCTTTATCAGATTTTCCTATATGTATCAGCAACCTTGATGGCATTCCAGGACATCTTACATTTAGAAGCTGCCTCTTCACATTTGAGGTAAATTCCACATGGTCTTTCCACTCTAAAGGCACCCTAGTGGGGACTTTGTCATGTTTACCATAGGGACATGTGAGGGTTACTGGACTGTTCCATAGTACACACCGAAAACTATCGCAATAGTATTGTAGTAGTTAATAGAAAAACTATACCAAAAAAACTTTTTGAAAATTAGAAATTCATAAATTAGAAATTCATAAATTAGAAATTCATAATCACGAGATAAGTATCTTATAATTTTGAGTTAGCAAGTCTTAGTTATAAGATAAGGATCTTATTTTTTTTTTTAATTGAAAGTCATAATTATGAAATGTGAATCTTATAATTTTGAGATCGAAAGTCATAATTATTAGATAAGATCTACACTTTCAGGTTTGACATGACTAAGGTTTATTGTACTTTGTTTTCTTTTTCCATTATAATTAATGTTTGATAGCTGATTGGCTGCTCCAGGGGCGTGGCGAGCAGCGGAAAGCTCATTGGTTTAACTCCCGGAAGTGTCCTATTCACGCCTCGAAAATATTCAACAAGTGAGATCGCGTTTATTATTTTTTTCGAAAAGGAAACATGGACGCTGATAGTACCTCAAGTGTAGCTTCGTCAGAAACGAAAGACTTCGGCAAGGCGTTTTGCATCATTACAGGCGCATCCAAAGGTTTCGGAAAATGTCTCGCAAAAGAAATATCAGCTCTCCTAAAACCGGGCTCGGTGCTCCTTCTGGTTGCCAGATCGGGAGATAAGCTGCAGGAGCTAAAGGAAGAATTAGCCTCGCATAGAGGTGGCCTGGTTGTCCGCTGTGTGGTCGCAGATCTGGGGCAGAAAGATGGAGTGGAAATCGTTTTAAAGGAAGCCAGAGCGATCTCAAAATCTGATATAAACAGCCTCTTACTATTTAATAACGCAGGTGAGTTATCTGGAAATATAAAACTCAATCATGTGTTGTAGTCTTCAAAGCTGATCTATGGCCCTTTGGGCTTCCCATAGCTGCTGTACTTACTATATCAGCTATGAACATAAACCTGTTTAAAGGCAGGTCACTACACTGGACTACACTCGATTTTTGTCTTTTTTTATTGAATTTATATTGGTCAGTACTGTTGCATTGCACCTCCAGGGTCTGGGTTCGATTCCCGCCTCTTGTGGCTGAAATTTGCATGTTCTGCCCGGTGGGTTTCCTCTGGGTACTCCAGTTTCTTCCCACAGTCCAAAGACATGCAGAACTGCAGAAGGCTACTTGCTGTTCTCAAATTGCCTGTAGTGTGTTAATGAGTGTAAGTGTGTGTGCCCTGCGATGGATTGACACCCAATCCAGGGTCTACCCCGCCTCCTGCAACCCTGTATATAGAATAAAGCAGTATAGATGATGAGTGAGTGGGTGAGTCTGTCTTTGTCAGGTTTTTTTTTTTTTTTTTTGTATTGGCATTTTTAGTTAGTTTGCCAAAAGATGCTTTGTCAAATGAAATATGCATGCATTTAACTAAACACATTTTCAGTAGCTTTGAAAAAATAAAATTCTAATCCAACACCATGAGCATGCATTTGTCCTGTTCTGTCACAGTTTGGAAGCAGGTTACTTTGATTTCCCTAAAACATGAATATTGAAGCGTAGTATGACAAAACCTGTTAATTACATTAACCATTCACTTTATTTTGATTATCTTGACGTGTACACCCTGATGAGACTTGTCCCTCTAATGAAAGCTTTTACTGGTTTCTTTACACTATCTGATAAGAATAACTCTTCTAAATACCAGTACTAATGCTGACAATGGAAAGAACCATTAAGGATCTTAAACATGGAAGCATTTTGCTACACTGTGATCTTTATTGGTCTGGGAATAAATTTGTTGATGCAGTTCCATTTCTTTAAGGTTCACTGGGCGATGTTTCACGCTACAGCCGAAACTTCACTGACATGGAAGAAGTGGACAGGTATCTGTCGATGAACGTGAGCTCAGTGCTGTGTTTGACCGCTGGGATCCTGCAGCTCTTCCCAGCTAACATGGGTCTGCGCCGCTGCGTGGTGAATGTGAGCTCCCTGTGCGCTCTGCAGCCTTTTCCTTCCTGGGTGCTCTACTGTTCGGGTAAAGCGGCACGTGACATGATGTTCCGCGTCCTGGCCAAAGAGGAGTCTGAGCTCAGGGTTCTCAGCTATGCTCCAGGTAAACATGTAAAGCACAGTGTTGGAGATCCTAGCAATTTGACAGTGTAGCCAAGTCTTGATCCTTTCATAGACATTTTTTTAGCTAAATCTGAAAACTGACAAGCAAGTTGCATGGTCTCTGGTTTTACGGAACAATTACGATGTACTCATGTAGCATGTGGTATGTGAAACTGATCATGACCCTTAAAACAATATAGCTGTAAAGGCTGTAAAGGCTTTTTTTTAAACATCTCAGTGTGAAAAGTGTGTCTTAAGCAGGTACAGTGGTAACTCGGCACACGAATTTAGTCTCTTCTAGAGGTGAGTTCTTAAGGTGAAATTTCGTATTGCGAAACGTATTTTCCCATAGGAAATAATGTAAATGCAGATAATCCGTACCAGGTACCCAAAAATATTACCAATATTACCAATTTCCAACACTGTAATCATATTTCTGCGTATTAAAAGAAAATTAAAACATAAAAAAGGTATGTAAATAAAATAAATACAAAACTGAAAGGGCTCCGTTTTCTTCTTGATGCCGTGCTTGCTTCTTGCACAAAAGGCAAAAAAAAAAACACAAAAAAAAGATGTAAACCTGTCTCACTTGACTTTCGGATGCCAAGGTGCCACTCTAATTAAATATTGGTCTCTTTTTCAACACTGCAATGTTTCAATTATGAATCATCAAACCCTCACATTTCATGTTCTTATCAGATGTCTCCTACACTTTCAAGGCAACTTGCTGCACAGCTTTTTTGAGTTAACTCCACTTTTAACCCAACTTGTTCACTTAACTCAAAAAAGCTGTGCAGCAAGTTGCCTTGAAATTTTGAGTTAAATCAACAACTTGGGTTAAAAGTGGAGTTAACTCAAAAAAGCTGTGCAGCAACTTGTTGTTGACTTAACTAAATTTACTGAGTAAGGTCTCCCAACTTATATTCTTTTGTTAAGTTAAAAGTGATTTGATAGTTTCAAAGACTTATTAATTTAATAAATGTGAACTTGTCACATGTATTGGGTTCAAAATATGTGTGTAAATTTACTGAAGCAGGTTTTTTTGTAATACAATATAATGAAAAAAGCTGTAACTGAATGCTTCTGAAAGTTTCTTCCAAATGTTATTTTAAACCAAAAGGAACACACTACAACCACATTCCATGACTTTCAAATAGAAGTACACAAAAAGAAACATGGCAAAATGCCTTTTACAGTCTAAACTTCACAAAACAAGGAAAAGAGTACAAAATAATAATAATAATTTGAGTCTGAAAACAGCTCACAAAAGCAAAGTCATAGGAGAAGTTAAGTCTTAAGGGATTGTACCCTTGCAGAGCAGTGAGTGCCCAATTCCATGAACACCTTCTCAATCACCTCAAAAGTGTACTTCCGATTTTTTGGTACTGAAATCCAAGGCAAACAGGTCAAAGGCCAAACTGTTCTGGAGCATCTTGCAAGACAATCCCTTCCTCCAACACAAGAGTAAAGTTTATGACACTGGTCAAAGTATTAGGGGAGTCATCATCTTCAATCACAATAGGAACTCCCACTTTCATCCCTCTGGTCTGTCCGCCATCAGGAGTACTGTCCTAATGTAATAAAGAGTACAAAAAAAAAATCACTTTTGACATCCATCTTTTCTATGTTATTATATTTCTTTTTGTTCCATGAAAGTTTTGGATCCTACTAGATTAATGTAGACAAAATGTACAGAAAGAAACACCTCATAAACCCTTAAAATCAATTGAGATGATCAGATAAAGTAAAATAAGAGCCGGAATTCAAATGAATAAGAATTTAAATATCTTAATAATGTCAACACAAATATTAACAGCCGTATTTTTGTCAAAGTGCCTGCAGAGAATCAATGCAACATACTCACCAGACATGTTCTGAATAGTGCAGATGATCCATCACGGATAAACACATCGAGATCTTCCAGGACAGTTTTCATTCAGTGAGCCACAATATTTGAAGTCTGAAAAAAGGGCGCTAATGTTATGCATTGTCACTTTTGATAAACTTTCAGGTATTCATAACATTTAACATTAGGGAGACTCTAATTATGAGAGAAAGATTTAGAATACTGTTTGCATGGAAAAAAAGATGTTCAGGTTTGTGCTCAAGTGTCTCGGCATCAAATTTTTCTGTGTCCTGTTCTCTCAATTCTACAGTCGTGGCCAAAAGTTTTGAGAATGACACAAATTAGTATTATTAAAGTTTCCTGCTAAACTGCTTTTAGATCTTTGTTTCAGTTGTTTTTGTGATGTACTGAAATATAATTACAAGCACTTCATACGCTTCAAAGGCTTTTATCGACAATTACATGACATTTATGCAAAGAGTCAGTATTTGCAGTGTTGATTGGCGCTTCCTTTTCAGGACCTCTGCAATTCGACTGGGCTGCTCTCAATCAACTTCTGGGCCAAATCCTGACTGATAGCAACTCATTCTTTCATAATCACGTCTTGGAGTTTGTCAGAATTAGTGGGTTTTTGTTTGTCCACCCGCCTCTTGAGGATTGACCACAAGTTCTCAATGGGATTAAGATCTGGGGAGTTTCCAGGCCATGGACCCAAAATTTCAACGTTTTTGTCCCCGAACCACTTAGTTATCACTTTTGCCTTATGGCACGGTGCTCCATCGTGCTGGAAAATGCATTGTTCTTCACCAAACTGTTGTTGGATTGTTGGAAGAAGTTGCTGTTGGAGGGTGTTTTGGTACCATTCTTTATTCATGGCTGTGTTTTTGGGCAAAATTGTGAGTGAGCCCACTCCCTTGGATGAGAAGCAACCCCACACATGAATGGTCTCAGGATGCTTTACTGTTGGGATGACACAGGACTGATGGCAGCGCTCACCTTTTCTTCTCAGGACAAGCCTTTTTCCAGATGCCCCAAACAATCGGAAAGAGGCTTCATCACCTGAGTTAACAAGACGATTACTGAAATTATCTCAGCAGGTCCATTAATGACATGCAGTGGAAAGTTTTTTTCAGGATTAAGTTAATTTTCATGGCAAAGAAGGACTATGCAATTCATCACTCTTCATAACATTCTGGAGTATATGCAAATTGCTATTATAAAAACTTAAGCAGCAACTTTTCCAATTTCCAAGATTTATGTAATTCTCAAAACATTTGGCCACGACTGTACTGTACATGTGAACAAGGTGAAGTCCCAGCTTCAGGTTCACTGTTCAGCTCGGGTTCTGTTTCATTCAAGATTTTCTCTGATTCCTTATGCATTAATCTGAAATCTTTAAGCTTGAATCTACATTTCTGTAAGGGGCAAAATATGATCTTTTTATTTCTTATATGTTTTCCAAGAGAAGAACTGTGCTTCAGAGCAGATCTAACTGAACTCGCACAAGTTTTCATGAAGGTTACATTTATTTGATCAGAAATACAGTAAAACAGAAATAATGTGAATATAAGAGCTTTTTTCCATTGGAATGTATTTAAATTGTTTTATTTATTGCTGTGATGTAAAGCTGTGTTTTCTGCATCATTACTCCAGTCTTCAGTGTCACATGATCTGCAGAAATCACTATTTCTTTAATTCATTCATAATGATCAAGAAACATTTATTGAGTTTTGTGGAAAGAATACACCCCCCCCCCCCCCCCAGGACTAAATGACAGTATTAGACATTTTTATAGGCCAACATTCTTATTATCATTAAAATTGGCAAAAAAGCTATAATTCTCTATACAAAAATATCAATAAATTTTCCCATGATCAGATCCTCATATTAGAGGGATTTCTGAAGACCATGTGACTCTAAAGACTTGAGTGATGATGCAGAACCTTCAGCTTAATGTCACAGCAATAAATTACAGTTTTAAGTACAGTACATTCCAGTGGACAACAGAAATTTTGAAGTCTTACATTATTTCACCTTATTCCAATTTTACTATATCAAATAAATGTAGTATTTTATATTGATCAAATAAATGTAGCATTGATTAACATAAAACTCTTTTAAAAACAAAAAATAGTACAGATCTAAAACTTTTGAACATTAGTGCAGAGCTAATCTGATCAATTATATTGACCAAAATATTCAATAGTCTATTTACTTTTTTTCCGTTATATTTAATGAAATGGGGTATGAATAGCCTTACATAAAAAAGTAAACTAGTAAGGTATAACAAGAATTATTTTTTGCCCTAACTTCATACTTCGTTCTTAAAATCATTAAAAATACTGCATTGTAAATGTTTACTTCCATGAAATGGCAAAGTTTGAGGTCTTGTGATGAAGTCTGTAAATGTGTTTATCCAGGAGGATATTGAGAGAATGTGTTCTGAAACGTTAAATGCAAAGATTACAAACACATTCGTGGTGCAAATACTGCATATTTTAAATACCAAGTGTTGAAGAGTTATTGTGAATGTAACCCGACTTTCTAGACTTGTCTTACTCTTCTCCAGTCTCTTTGGCTGCGGGTAATAAACGGCTACAGTTAGGTTTGCAACAAGTTATTTTATTAAGCCAAACGGTAAGACAAACTCTGCTCTCCTCATGTGCTTCTCTCACACCGTGTCACACTCTCACCTGTCCCATGGGAAACCCAAGGCAGGTAACCTGTTAGTTCCTCTTAATATAAGCAACATAACCAATAAATCAAACATCACACATGCAGGAATATAGAGAAAATAATAATGTGCTGTGAATAATAATTAAACAATATTCAATTCTAAATTTAATATTTCTAATATAATTAAATATACTTCATAATATGCAACACCTGTAATAAATAACAAATAAATGTAGTAAACTCAAAATAATACAAAATATATTGTTTGTAGAAACTCAGGTTACAGGATGACTTGCATCTTTCTCACTGTCTCACGTTAAATAAACAACTGCACCAAGCTCTATGTACTTCGTAAAGAACGCCATATAATAACGCTCATTTATGTTAAGATCATTTCTACAAAGGACTTCGATATAAATATATGCACTTACCAAAGTTTAAAAGAAGTTGTCCGTTGTGAGGTGGAGAAACGGGCTACTAATCCAGATGATGTTCAAAATACCCGTTGGACCCAACACGCATGCGCCAACTTCCGAACCAACTTCTGTGCGTGTTAACTTGCATTAGAACGTCTGTTCAGTAATTAAACGTTAGTTGACCCAGCGAGTTTTTAATGAAATTGTTTTCACTAGTTCAGTCAGTTTTTTCATGTCTTATTGTCCAGATTACTAATAAATACTCATTATGCCTAACATTTTGCTAGTTGGATTTTTTACAGTGTAATCAACTTATGTTTTGTGTAAAAAGTAGTGTAAAATGTCTGTGTTAATCTCTTTGTCTCCTCAGGCCCTCTGGACACAGATATGCAGCTCATTGCCCGATCGGACACAGCGGACGACGGTATTAGAAACTCTATTATGGCGATGCACTCCGATGGCCGTCTGCTGACCTGTGAAGAGTCTGTGGGGAAACTGATAAAGGTCCTTTTAAAGGATGACTACGAATCTGGAGCTCATCTAGACTTTTACGATTTGTAAATTCTCTTCTTTTTTTTTTCCAGTAAGATTTCAAAGAGATTTTGGAATTTGTTCCACTCTAAATCAAAATATTCCTGTATTATGGAGATACTTGCATAAAGGTTATAATGGCACCATCGCCAACATTATTTTTATTTGATCATTATATAATCCAAAGGTCACACACTATTTAGCATTGTTGTCAGATTGTAATAATGTGAAATGTCTGTTTGTAGTTCGTGTTTAAAAGTTCTTATCGAACTGTTCCTTACAGTCAGGTCCATATATTTTGGAAACATAACATAACTGTTTTTGGGAGTTGGCCTCTGTACACTGTAGCTTTAATTCAAGCAGTTTGAAAAAGGAGTGGCATTAATCATTTAGGACTTGCATTAATCCATTTTCATACACACACACGCACACATTTTGGGGATCATAAATAATAGGGCAAATTAACATAATTATGAACATGACAGTTGCTTGTGCTTTGACCATAATTGGTTTTTGCGACTGTGCAGAAGACAACATAAGTTCATATGACATATTTTTGTGTTTAACATGTTTATGGCAGCCATACCATACAGATTGCTGTATATAAACCCGGCGGACACACTGACTACTTTGTAAGTGTGTGAAAAGTGAATGAAAAAAATCATACTATTAATAAATCTTTAGCTAAATTATCCAAATCACAGTGACATTCCTATTAGTTTTTGTGACATAATCCATGTCATCTGAATTTAATGTAACTTTCTTCTGTAATTTGTAGGTGTATTATCCTGAGTTTGTGTGACGTGCAATGTCCTTAAATGTAATAAAGGTGCCTTAATTTACTTATATGAGTAATATTTTTGTTTAGCTCTTCTTTCAAATATAATTGTAATTCAGTGGAAGTATTTTTGTTACACAGTGTAGGCCAAATACTTCACAGACCAAATTTCTCTCATTCTAGGGTTAGGATTTCATTTCAGACGCAAATTCCATATGGAAATATTGCATTGCCTCTGTGTGGAGTTGTGCATGTTCTTTTTTTCGCTACCAACAGGGTGCACCTATTTACTTATAATGAAATTGATAACAGGAAATTGATAAATTGATAACAGGAGCTAACCTGTCTTATGGGCATGAATCACCCTTAATTCTGTATTCTGAACACTCCAGGATTTTTTTCATAAATTTATATGAATTAATTGATTGTATAGAAAAGAAAAGAAAAAAAACTGCAAGAGGAACAATTACAATTACGGAACAATTATGATGTACTCATGTAGCACGTGGTATTGGTCTCTTTTTCAACACTGCAATGTTTCAATTATGAATCATCAAACCCTCACATTTCATGTTCTTATCAGATGTCTCCTACACTTTCAAGGCAACTTGCTGCACAGCTTTTTTGAGTTAACTCCACTTTTAACCCAACTTGTTCACTTAACTCAAAAAAGCTGTGCAGCAAGTTGCCTTGAAATTTTGAGTTAAATCAACAACTTGGGTTAAAAGTGGAGTTAACTCAAAAAAGCTGTGCAGCAACTTGTTGTTGACTTAACTAAATTTACTGAGTAAGGTCTCCCAACTTATATTCTTTTGTTAAGTTGAAAGTGATTTGATAGTTTCAAAGACTTATTAATTTAATAAATGTGAACTTGTCACATGTATTGGGTTCAAAATATGTGTTTAAATTTACTGAAGCAGGTTTTTTTGTAATACAATATAATGAAAAAAGCTGTAACTGAATGCTTCTGAAAGTTTCTTCCAAATTTTATTTTAAACCAAAAGGAACACACTACAACCACATTCCATGACTTTCAAATAGAAGTACACAAAAAGAAACATGGCAAAATGCCTTTTACAGTCTAAACTTCACAAAACAAGGAAAAGAGTACAAAATAATAATAATAATTTGAGTCTGAAAACAGCTCACAAAAGCAAAGTCATAGGAGAAGTTAAGTCTTAAGGGATTGTACCCTTGCAGAGCAGTGAGTGCCCAATTCCATGAACACCTTCTCAATCACCTCAAAAGTGTACTTCCGATTTTTTGGTACTGAAATCCAAGGCAAACAGGTCAAAGGCCAAACTGTTCTGGAGCATCCTGCAAGACAATCCCTTCCTCCAACACAAGAGTAAAGTTTATGACACTGGTCAAAGTATTAGGGGAGTCATCATCTTCAATCACAATAGGAACTCCCACTTTCATCCCTCTGGTCTGTCCGCCATCAGGAGTACTGTCCTAATGTAATAAAGAGTACAAAAAAAACAAAACACTTTTGACATCCATCTTTTCTATGTTATTATATTTCTTTTTGTTCCATGAAAGTTCTGGATCCTACTAGATTAATGTAGACAAAATGTACAGAAAGAAACACCTCATAAACCCTTAAAATCAGTTGAGATGATCAGATAAAGTAAAATAAGAGCCGGAGTTCAAATGAATAAGAATTTAAATATCTTAATAATGTCAACACAAACATTAACAGCCGTATTTTTGTCAAAGTGCCTGCAGAGAATCAATGCAACATACTCACCAGACATGTTCTGAATAGTGCAGATGATCCATCACGGATAAACACATCGAGATCTTCCAGGACAGTTTTCATTCAGTGAGCCACAATATTTGAAGTCTGAAAAAAGGGCGCTAATGTCATGCATTGTCACTTTTGATAAACTTTCAGGTATTCATAACATTTAACATTAGGGAGACTAATTATGAGAGAAAGATTTAGAAATATGCAATACTGCTTGCATGGAAAAAAAGATGTTCAGGTTTGTGCTCAAGTGTCTCGGCATCAAATTTTTCTGTGTCCTGTTCTCTCAATTCTACAGTCGTGGCCAAAAGTTTTGAGAATGACACAAATTAGTATTATTAAAGTTTCCTGCTAAACTGCTTTTAGATCTTTGTTTCAGTTGTTTCTGTGATGTACTGAAATATAATTACAAGCACTTCATACGTTTCAAAGGCTTTTATCGACAATTACATGACATTTACGTCAGTATTTGCAGTGTTGGCCCGTCTTTTTCAGGACCTCTGCAATTCGACTGGGCTGCTCTCAATCAACTTCTGGGCCAAATCCTGACTGATAGCAACCCATTCTTTCATAATCACTTCTTGGAGTTTGTCAGAATTAGTGGGTTTTTGTTTGTCCACCCGCCTCTTGAGGATTGACCACAAGTTCTCAATGGGATTAAGATCTGGGGAGTTTCCAGGCCATGGAACCAAAATTTCAACGTTTTTGTCCCCGAACCACTTAGTTATCACTTTTGCCTTATGGCACGGTGCTCCATCGTGCTGGAAAATGCATTGTTCTTCACCAAACTGTTGTTGGATTGTTGGAAGAAGTTGCTGTTGGAGGGTGTTTTGGTACCATTCTTTATTCATGGCTGTGTTTTTGGGCAAAATTGTGAGTGAGCCCACTCCCTTGGATGAGAAGCAACCCCACACATGAATGGTCTCAGGATGCTTTACTGTTGGGATGACACAGGACTGATGGCAGCGCTCACCTTTTCTTCTCAGGACAAGCCTTTTTCCAGATGCCCCAAACAATCGGAAAGAGGCTTCATCACCTGAGTTAACAAGACGATTACTGAAATTATCTCAGCAGGTCCATTAATGACATGCAGTGGAAAGTTTTTTTCAGGATTAAGTTAATTTTCATGGCAAAGAAGGACTATGCAATTCATCACTCTTCATAACATTCTGGAGTATATGCAAATTGCTATTATAAAAACTTAAGCAGCAACTTTTCCAATTTCCAAGATTTATGTAATTCTCAAAACATTTGGCCACGACTGTACTGTACATGTGAACAAGGTGAAGTCCCAGCTTCAGGTTCACTGTTCAGCTCAGGTTCTGTTTCATTCAAGATTTTCTCTGATTCCTTATGCATTAATCTGAAATCTTTAAGCTTGAATCTACATTTCTGTAAGGGGCAAAATATGATCTTTTTATTTCTTATATGTTTTCCAAGAGAAGAACTGTGCTTCAGAGCAGATCTAACTGAACTCGCACAAGTTTTCATGAAGGTTACATTTATTTGATCAGAAATACAGTAAAACAGAAATAATGTGAATATAAGAGCTTTTTTCCATTGGAATGTATTTAAATTGTTTTATTTATTGCTGTGATGTAAAGCTGTGTTTTCTGCATCATTACTCCAGTCTTCAGTGTCACATGATCTGCAGAAATCACTATTTCTTTAATTCATTCATAATGATCAAGAAACATTTATTGAGTTTTGTGGAAAGAATACACCCCCCCCCCCCCCCCCCAGGACTAAATGACAGTATTAGACATTTTTATAGGCCAACATTCTTATTATCATTAAAATTGGCAAAAAAGCTATAATTCTCTATACAAAAATATCAATAAATTTTCCCATGATCAGATCCTCATATTAGAGGGATTTCTGAAGACCATGTGACTCTAAAGACTTGAGTGATGATGCAGAACCTTCAGCTTAATGTCACAGCAATAAATTACAGTTTTAAGTACAGTACATTCCAGTGGACAACAGAAATTTTGAAGTCTTACATTATTTCACCTTATTCCAATTTTACTATATCCAATAAATGTAGTATTTTATATTGATCAAATAAATGTAGCATTGATTAACATAAAACTCTTTTAAAAACAAAAAATAGTACAGATCTAAAACTTTTGAACATTAGTGCAGAGCTAATCTGATCAATTATATTGACCAAAATATTCAATAGTCTATTTACTTTTTTTCCGTTATATTTAATGAAATGGGGTATGAATAGCCTTACATAAAAAAGTAAACTAGTAAGGTATAACAAGAATTATTTTTTGCCCTAACTTCATACTTCGTTCTTAAAATCATTAAAAATACTGCATTGTAAATGTTTACTTCCATGAAATGGCAAAGTTTGAGGTCTTGTGATGAAGTCTGTAAATGTGTTTATCCAGGAGGATATTGAGAGAATGTGTTCTGAAACGTTAAATGCAAAGATTACAAACACATTCGTGGTGCAAATACTGCATATTTTAAATACCAAGTGTTGAAGAGTTATTGTGAATGTAACCCGACTTTCTAGACTTGTCTTACTCTTCTCCAGTCTCTTTGGCTGCGGGTAATAAACGGCTACAGTTAGGTTTGCAACAAGTTATTTTATTAAGCCAAACGGTAAGACAAACTCTGCTCTCCTCATGTGCTTCTCTCACACCGTGTCACACTCTCACCTGTCCCATGGGAAACCCAAGGCAGGTAACCTGTTAGTTCCTCTTAATATAAGCAACATAACCAATAAATCAAACATCACACATGCAGGAATATAGAGAAAATAATAATGTGCTGTGAATAATAATTAAACAATATTCAATTCTAAATTTAATATTTCTAATATAATTAAATATACTTCATAATATGCAACACCTGTAATAAATAACAAATAAATGTAGTAAACTCAAAATAATACAAAATATATTGTTTGTAGAAACTCAGGTTACAGGATGACTTGCATCTTTCTCACTGTCTCACGTTAAATAAACAACTGCACCAAGCTCTATGTACTTCGTAAAGAACGCCATATAATAACGCTCATTTATGTTAAGATCATTTCTACAAAGGACTTCGATATAAATATATGCACTTACCAAAGTTTAAAAGAAGTTGTCCGTTGTGAGGTGGAGAAACGGGCTACTAATCCAGATGATGTTCAAAATACCCGTTGGACCCAACACGCATGCGCCAACTTCCGAACCAACTTCTGTGCGTGTTAACTTGCATTAGAACGTCTGTTCAGTAATTAAACGTTAGTTGACCCAGCGAGTTTTTAATGAAATTGTTTTCACTAGTTCAGTCAGTTTTTTCATGTCTTATTGTCCAGATTACTAATAAATACTCATTATGCCTAACATTTTGCTAGTTGGATTTTTTACAGTGTAATCAACTTATGTTTTGTGTAAAAAGTAGTGTAAAATGTCTGTGTTAATCTCTTTGTCTCCTCAGGCCCTCTGGACACAGATATGCAGCTCATTGCCCGATCGGACACAGCGGACGACGGTATTAGAAACTCTATTATGGCGATGCACTCCGATGGCCGTCTGCTGACCTGTGAAGAGTCTGTGGGGAAACTGATAAAGGTCCTTTTAAAGGATGACTACGAATCTGGAGCTCATCTAGACTTTTACGATTTGTAAATTCTCTTCTTTTTTTTTTCCAGTAAGATTTCAAAGAGATTTTGGAATTTGTTCCACTCTAAATCAAAATATTCCTGTATTATGGAGATACTTGCATAAAGGTTATAATGGCACCATCGCCAACATTATTTTTATTTGATCATTATATAATCCAAAGGTCACACACTATTTAGCATTGTTGTCAGATTGTAATAATGTGAAATGTCTGTTTGTAGTTCGTGTTTAAAAGTTCTTATCGAACTGTTCCTTACAGTCAGGTCCATATATTTTGGAAACATAACATAACTGTTTTTGGGAGTTGGCCTCTGTACACTGTAGCTTTAATTCAAGCAGTTTGAAAAAGGAGTGGCATTAATCATTTAGGACTTGCAGCCATTTTCATACACACACACGCACACATTTTGGGGATCATAAATAATAGGGCAAATTAACATAATTATGAACATGACAGTTGCTTGTGCTTTGACCATAATTGGTTTTTGCGACTGTGCAGAAGACAACATAAGTTCATATGACATATTTTTGTGTTTAACATGTTTATGGCAGCCATGCCATATAGGTTGCTGTATATAAACCCGTAAACGCGTATATAAACTTTGTAAGTGTGTGAAAAGTGAATGAAAAAATCATACCATTAATAAATCTTTAGCTTAAATTATCCAAATCACAGTGACATTCCTATTAGTTTTTGTGACATAATCCATGTCATCTGAATTTAATGTAACTTTCTTCTGTAATTTGTAGGTGTATTATCCTGAGTTTGTGTGACGTGCAATGTCCTTAAATGTAATAAAGGTGCCTTAATTTACTTATATGAGTAATATTTTTGTTTAGCTCTTCTTTCAAATATAATTGTAATTCAGTGGAAGTATTTTTGTTACACAGTGTAGGCCAAATACTTCACAGACCAAATTTCTCTCATTCTAGGGTTAGGATTTCATTTCAGACGCAAATTCCATATGGAAATATTGCATTGCCTCTGTGTGGAGTTGTGCATGTTCTTTTTTTCGCTACCAACAGGGTGCACCTATTTACTTATAATGAAATTGATAACAGGAAATTGATAAATTGATAACAGGAGCTAACCTGTCTTATGGGAGCTAACCTGTCTTATGGGCATGAATCACCCTTAATTCTGTATTCTGAACACTCCAGGATTTTTTTCATAAATTTATATGAATTAATTGATTGTATAGAAAAGAAAAGAAAAAATTAATCTAACTTTGAATGGAAACAGACACAGTTGTATTTACTCTGCAACTTGTAATGTTCAAGTGAAAGATTTAACATCAACATGTCAGGGGGAAAAAAAACAGAATCACTGATTTGGAAAAGGATCGCCATTCTCATAAATATGACTCATAAACTCAATCAGGTGAAACTAATCACCTTCTCAATAGCACACAAAGCTTTGCACATCTAGACATTTAAATATTTGCCCACTCTTCTTTGCAGAAGTGCTTGAGTTTAGTTAAGGTTGATGGTGACCATTTGTGGACTGCAGTCATCAAGCCATTCCCAAGATTTTCAATAGGGCTTAAGTCTTGGCTCTGACTAGGCCATGCAAGGACATTCCCATTTTTCTCCTTCAACCTGTGTGGTCAATTTTGCTGTGTGCTTTGGCTCATTGTCATGTTAAACCTTCTTCCCATTGTCAACTTTCTGGCAGAGAGCAGCAGATCTTTTTCTCAAGAATCTGACACCATTTTGCCATCCATTTTCCTTCTATCCTGACAAGTGCTCCAGAGAAACATGTCCATAACAGAATATCTACGCTATACTGTGGGAATGGTGTTTTTTTTTTTTCTTTTTTTTTGGATGTTGAGCTGTATTGGATTTCTGCCAGACATATCGTTTGGTGTTGTGGCCAAATAATTCATGACTGCATGTAGCCTTTTGTGAGGAGTGGCATTATTTTTTTAAACACTAAAACCCTCCCACAGAAGCCACGTGCACGCAATGACCACTCTCTCATAAATTCCTGCAACTGCTTCAGAGTTGCTGTTGGCCTCTTGGTAGCCAGTCCGACCAGTTTCATCCCGGCTCTTTCATCCAGGGGAGGTCTGTGTTGTACTGGAAACCTTCCAAATAACTGTGCTTCTAGGTGGTGATAAAGCATGTAAATGTCTTTTGTATCCATATCCTGACTTGTGCCTGTGAACAACTTTAACCTGGAGATCTTTTGACATTGCTTTGCCACCCATAGTTGATTGTTTGCTTCAGTTGCACTACTAGGGACTGAAATGCTTTAGCTTTTCATGCTGAGCTAATCGCAATGAACATAGCTGATCACAATTGAAAGTCAAATAGTTTTGTGTGCTATTGGGAAGGTGATTAGCTTCACCTGATTGAGTTTACAAGTCATTTTTAGGAGGAGGGGTTATCCTTTTCTTTTTTTCTACTTTTTCTGACTTGTTGGTGTTGTATCTTTCACTTGGATGTTAAAAGTAAGTAACATTAGAAAATTATTATTTTTTTAACTGTCTGTTTTCATTTCAGGCTGCAAAGCAACAAAAATGTAATTATTTTAAAGACAGTGATTTTTTTTCTATATACCCACTGTATGTTTTTTCCCCTTCAGTATTACAGCAGTCATCACTTGTGTATCATTCAACCTCACGTCAAAGGATGAATCATTATCCTGACTGCAAGTGTTCCAAACTTTCCCACTGTTTTTTGTCTCATCTGATCCTCCACAGCCTGCAACCTCTGGAAAGCATCACATCCAACAAAACACATGCACTCTCATTATAAACATTTAGCTTGAGAAACATTACGGAAACATCATTGCCTGTTTGGAGACGCAACATTTTTTCCAAAAATTCATCAGCACACAGGGGCTCTGAATAAATCACAGACTCAGTCGTGATCCACAAAACATTACTTTCCTGAAAAAGTATACAGAGGCACAGTCAGAAAGATGCGTCTTCTGGATTAAATATAAAATGATGTAGAACCTTTTAATTTTTTATTAGTACAAGTATTTCCAGTTGCTTATTATCACACTATTACAGTATTTATAGGTTACAGGGCAAGAAAAGTTAATTGACTGTATGAGATTCTTGGGTGAAGTAAGATATGTTTTATGCTTTCTACACACACCGTCCCAGATGTCTAAGAAAATGTGAGCGGGAAAAAAAGTGCAGCTTCTCATTCACACAATTATCCAATCAGCTGCCATGTTAAACATGCATTAAACAACAGAATGTGGAGGAAAAAGCATTTCAGTTTTAATAAAGAATTGAATAAAAGGTGGAGGTTGTTGAGTTGCAGGTCATTTTGATGGTCTCACAGCAGTCAGACTATCCCATACATTTCCCCTGTGACAGGCAGACACAGCTGCTGGATAAAAATACTCCCAGAGCCTCACTCCCAAACAAGGGGAGGACATACACTCCCACACACACACACACTAACACAACCTCCTTAGTGCATCCACCTTCTTCCACACACATCAACCCTATACCTCCAGCACCCCCGTCATGGTGTATGTGGCCTGGCTCTGAGAGAGGGGTGGGTGAGTCTATTTTTGGGGAGGTGCTGGGTGGTGCATGGCTAGGTAAGTTTCGGAGAAAGTCAGTGTACACCGTGTGTGCAGTTCCTCTCTCGGCAGAAGCAGCAGCCGCCTTTCTCTTTCTGCTAAATGGCCCAATACAAAATGGATGCCGTGGAGGTGTTTGCAGCTGGAGAGAAAGGCCGCGGCCTCCGGACCACCAAGGAGATGAAGGCTGGTGAGGTGGTGTTTGCGGAGGCCAGCTTCGCTGCTGTGGTCTTTGACAGGTAGGAACAGTGTTTGGGTTATGTGGAACTAACATTGGGTATTGGTCATAACAATGAACTTGAAAAGAGACTATATGGTGGCATGGTGGCCTTGCACCTCCAGGGTTGGGATTTGATTCCCGCCTCGGGTCTGTGTGCATGGAGTTTGAATGTTCTCCCCCGTGCTTGGTGGGTTTCTACCAGATACTCTGGTTTTCTCCCACATGCAGATTAGACACACTGGAAGTAAACACAGAAGTGTTTATAGGTAATTATATGCATGCAACACTTCTAGATACTCTGTAAATATTAAAGGTAGTTGATTATTATAAAAACCTCATCAGAAGTAATTTTAATGGGATCCTGTTCATGATATCTGATATTATTATCTTTAAACCCATTAGTACAGACTTAGTATCATGCATCTTAGCTACCTTATTATGTTAGCATAACTTCTTAACACATAATGTCAGAGAGTCTTTTTATTTAACGTATAAAAGTGAAAGGGGAGAAGATAGAATGTTAATTGGATGATTAGTAATGGAAAGCTAATATGTTAATTATATGACAGGTACGGTGCCACTAATAAAAACAAATTTGGGGCAGCGAAGTAGTATGGAAGGTCTCTACTCTAGCCTGCTTTCAAAACACTCTTCTGCAGTGCGTTCTGAATTTTTAGCTGCAGACACATAATCCTTGGTTAATCTTTTAAGTGTTAGTACTAATAGTCTTATTAATAATTTACATCCACAATTAAAAATAAAATCTATTTTAGCTTTATATGAACTGTACAAGGTTCTTAACCAGTAAAAGGGTGAAAGCTGCTTCACTCTCATGTGACTAGATCATCGTTTCACCTCCATAAAAAGTAAGAAGAGTTTGCATAGTAGTCAGATTATGCATGTCAGAAGCAAGCAGGCAGGGCTTTCCACTTAAAGACTCTATAAACAGAAATACTGCTTTCTATTATTGTTTGACTGAATGATAGCAGGGCACTGTGTGGAGTTTTACAGAAAAGGAAGGATGGATGAAGAAAAAGCATTCATAGCAGACTTATTTTTAATTGCCATCACATACCGTAAAACAACCAAAATATCACATTTTTTCAAGATACATATTTATTAGAATTGCTGTTTTGAAATGGAAATGACATTTACGAAAGCATGAGAATGTATTGCTTTTTGTATATATAAAGCATAATGACAATGGCACACAGCCCAGTATGATCCTAACCATAATTTAAAGATAAAAACAGAATATCCCTAGTGTTTATTTTTTTTATTTTTTTTATTGTGCCCCCTGAGATAAGGCCAGGGTTTAATATTGTCCTTACAAACGTTCTTATCATCCAGGCCATCTGGGAATTCTTCCAATCTGGTCCACAGGATATTTGTCTTTGTATTTGCATCTTGGAAGGGGGTGGGTTTTAATATTTTTGTCTGTTACCATGGATTGTTTGCCATGAAAACATTGGAAAGCCATGAGGACAGTGGTTTATTTAATGGCGCATGACAGGTGTATACAGACATCTAAGTAAGTCTAAGTAAGTAAAAGACAGACAGTGAAGGTCATACGGGGATAAATATGAGTTTTAATATGTGACTAATCTTTGCATTCGGAACACAAAACAGAAAAATAATTTATTTATTCCTTTAAATGCAATATTAATCATTTCTTTAATTCCTACCTATTGTCCTGTCCAAGTCCAATTGTGTTTTTTTAATCAAATTTTATTCATATTTATATTCATGCTCATATTACTTTTATTTTACTATATATTTATTTTCCTTTTTTAAAAAAGTAATTTGATAATTTTATATCAAAACTGATAATAAATTATAAGACTTCATTTTGTAGGTTTATATATGCAAGCAATACAAACGGCCAATCATACTGTATGTTTAAGCTGTACATGGTATGATTCTACTATCTGCTGTTGACTATTATATATGCAAAACCAAAACGTATATCCAAAAGTATGTGGACACCTGACCATCACACTTGGATGTGGTTCTTTACCAAACTGTTACCACAAAGTAAAATGTGCACAGTTGTCTAGAATGTCTGTACACACGTGGACAAAATTGTTGGTACCCTTCGGTCAATGAAAGAAAAACTCACAATGGTCACAGAAATAATTTTAATCTGACAAAAGTAATAATTTAAAAAAATTCTATGAATGTTATCCAATGAAAGTTAGACATTGCTTTTCAACCATGCTTCAACAGAATTATTTAAAAAAAATTAACTCATGGAACAGGCCTGGACAAAAATGATGGTACCCCTAGAAAATACTGAAAATAATGTGACCAAAGGGACATGTTCATTCAAGGTGTGTCCACTAATTAGCATCACTAATCAACATCTACAATCTTGTAATCAGTCAGTGGGCCTATATATAGGGCTCCAGGTAGTCACTGTGTGGTTTGGTGACATGGTATGTACTGTACCACACTCAACATGGACCAGAGGAAGCGAAGGAAAGAGTTGTCTCAGGAGATTCGAAAGAAAATTATAGACAAGCATGTTAAAGGTAAAGGCTATAAGACCATTTCCAAGCAGCTAGATGTTCCTGTGACTACAGTTGCACATATTATTCAGAAATTTAAGATCCATGGGACTGTAGCCAACCTCCCTGGACGTTGCCGCAGGAGGAAAATTGATGACAAATCAAAGAGACGGATAATCCGAATGGTAACAAAAGAGCCCAGAAAGACTTCTAAAGAGATCGAAGGTGAACTTCATGCTCAAGGAACATCAGTGTCAGATCGCACCATCCGTCGTTGTTTGAGCCAAAGTGGACTACATGGGAGACGACCAAGGAGGACACCATTGTTGAAAACAAATCATAAAAAAGCCAGACTGGAATATGTCCTATGGATAGATGAGACAAAAATGGAACTTTTTGCCAAGGCACATCAGCTCTATGTTCACAGACGGGAAAATGAAGCATATCAAGAAAAGAACACTGTCCCTACTATGAAACATGGAGGAGGCTCTGTTATGTTCTGGGGCTGCTTTGCTGCATCTGGTACAGGGTGTCTTGAATCTGTGCAGGGTACAATGAAATCTCAAGACTATCAAGGGATTCTAGAGAGAAATGTGCTGGCCAGTGTCAGAAAGCTGGGTCTCAGTCGCAGGTCATGGGTCTTGCAACAGGACAATGACCCAAAACACACAGCTAAAAACACCCAAGAATGGCTAAGAGGAAAACATTGGACTATTCTAAAGTGGCCTTCTATGAGCCCTGACCTCAATCCTATTGAGCATCTTTGGAAGGAGCTGAAACATGCTGTCTGGAAAAGGCACCCTTCAAACCGGAAACAACTGGAGCAGCTTGCTCATGAGGAGTGGGCCAAAATACCTGCAGAGAGGTGCAGAAGTCTCATTGACAGTTACAGGAATCATTTGATTGCAGTGATTGCCTCAAAAGGTTGTGCAACAAACTATTAAGCTAGGGGTACCATCATTTTTGTCCAGGCCTGTTCCATGAGTTCATTTTTTAAAATAATTCTGTTGAAGTATGGTTGAAAAGCAATGTCTGACTTTCATTGGTTAACATTCATAGAATTCTTATTTATTATTACTTTTGTCAGATTAAAGTTATTTCTGTGACCATTGTGAGTTTTTCTTTCATTGACCAAAGGGTACCAACAGTTTTGTCCATGTGTGTATTTGCTGTACTTGTAGGAATTGCCTTCGCTGGAAATAAAGCCCCCAAACATGTCAAGCATGACACTCCTCCTGTGCACAAAGTGAAGACCATGAAGAACTAGTTTACTGAGCCCTAACCCCAACTCCACTGAACATCTTTGGTATGAACTGGGACACAGATTGTACCCCAGACGTCCTGCTCCGACATCAGGGCCAGAGCTCACCAATGCAGTTAAATTCATACCAATCGCCAAAGCTACACTCCAAAATATAGTGGAAACCATTCCTAGAATTGTGGATAGAAAAGCAAATACTGTATAGGGAACAATAGCACACATGGGTGAAATGGTCAGGATTAAATATACTTATGACCATATAGTGTATAAAAGTAACCAATATGAAAAAGTAATAAGAAAAAGTAATCAATCTGTATTAAAATATAGTAACTAATATAGTATTAATATATCATAAAATATAGTAAATGTCAAAAAGTAAACATAAACTCTAGCAGTAATGTACTACAATACTGAAGTTAATGTGCTTAATTATTCTTTCTCTTTGGTTTGCAGTCAATTCATGCACGTATGCCACAGCTGCTTTCGCAGACAAGTTAACCCACACCGCTGTGCCCAGTGCAAATTTGCCCACTACTGTGACCGCACATGTCAGAGAGCTGCCTGGGAGGAGCACAAGCACGAATGTGCCGCCATCAAACAGCATGGCAAGGCACCCAATGAAAATGTACGGTAAGTTTTCTGTACTGAGATCCATGAGAAACCAAAACGGCTTCCATCCATCCTTCCATCTATTAAAGAACAAACACCATTTCAGATTCACAGGAATTCACATGTGTAGAATCTAATCTTAACCCCATTGCTAAGATCATCAATAAAGAATGAAGATTATAACGATCCATGAATGTGACAAAAAAAATCAATAAATAAATAAACCAATAATAATAATAATAATAATAATAACCTCAGAAATCCTTTCAGGTTTAGGTATTTTAGCTATATTGCTATTTTTTGCACTAATGGAACATCTATAAATACAGAAATCCTGTCAGGTTAGCTTCTGTTAACCAGCTTTTCAGAATCAACCGTAGGCATTATTACCATTTATGAAGACGAATTAAATAATTCTTCAGACATCCTCTAAGGTATTTTATGTTCTAACATTTTACTTAACTTATTTCATATTTCGTTTATGTATCTGCCCTAAAAATCTATGGGATCCTGTCAAGCTAGCTTATGTTAGCTTATGTTTAGCCTCAGAAGGAAGCTAGTGTTAAGTGAATACACTTTTTTTTTTCTCAAAAATCATTTTCAGCTAGACTATTTCAGTAAATGTTTAGCATTAAACATTAAGAACATTTATGGAAACAAGATGCCCTCAGAATTCCTGTCACTGTAATTTAGCTATCTTTAGAAATTATATTATTTAAACTAGCTTTATAGCCTTAGCAGCAAAGCTTGAGAACATTTCTGAATAGTGTTTCCTCAGAAATCCTGTCAGATTCAACATGTTAGCTAACTTTCCAGAATTAGCAGCAAACGTTGAGAGCATTTATTAATTATTTCCCCTCAGAAATCTTGTAGGATGAGCTTATCTTAGGTATCTGGTTAATGTTGGCAGTAATCCTAGGAGAATTTATGCATTTGGTTTAAATATTCATTTAGAAATCCTGTCAGGTTAGCTTAGCTTAAATCCTTAACAATGTTAGCTTATGTCCTAACATAAGCAGTAAAGATTATGAACATTCATAATTTTGACTTTAACTCAGAAATTACTTTAGCTCATGTTAGTTATTACTACTGTACTGTGTTAAAACTATGTTACATCACACATCAAATTATAGCAAATATTATTGGTATGGGTTTGTATTGTAATTTTAAAAAATGTGAACATATTCCTGTATGTTTTAAGGTTCAGTGTTGGATTTTCCTTTCAGCCTGGCGGCGCGGGCTCTATGGCGCATACAGAAAAACAAAGGAAAAGCCTTCGACACACAGCTGACAACTCTAGACCTCTTAGTGGACAACATCTCTGCTATGAACTCAGATGACCTTAAAAAGCTCAAAGTGGATGCTGACAACTTCCAGCTCTACTGGAAAGGCAACAGGAAGCAGTATAGTGCAGACTACGTCTCACATATCTTTGGTGTGGTAGGCATGCCTTCACTGTCCTACTGTAAAGTAAAAAAAAAAAAAAATGTGATACATAAAAAAAATACATACTATAAAGTTTAAAACATAAATCTGTTGGTAAACAATACAGGCTAAAAACGAAAAAGTTTTGAGAAAGTCTGCTGCTTCAGTGTTTTTAGATCAGTGTTTTTAGATAGTGAGTGGGCTCAATCACAATTTTGCCTAAGAACACAGCCATGAATAATGAATGGTACAAAAACATCCTCCAAGAGCAACCTCCTCCAACTTCCCAATCATCCAACAGTTTGGTGACAAACAATGCCTTTTCCAGAACACTCCATGAAGCACCTTGCTATAAGGCAAAAGTGATACCTACTGTAGCTGACTGAGGGAACAAAACATAGCAATTTTGGGTCCATGGAAAGGGAAACCTCCCAAACCTTAATCCCTTTGAGAACTTGTGATCAATCCTCTAGAGGCAGATGGACAAACAGAAACCCACAAGTTCTGACACCGATTATGTAGGAATGAGCTGCCATCAGTCAGGATGTGTCCCAGAAGTTGATTGAGAGCATGTGCCATGTTGAATCGCAGAGGTCTCTTGACTCTTTGCATAAACTTAATGTAATTTTCAATAAAAGCCTTTGAGTTTTATTGCATATAACTTATGAAATGCATAAAATCATACTTCATTGTGCCATAGTAACATCTATCTTTGGCAGCAGACTTTGAGAAAAAGATTATTTGTGTCATTCACAAAACTTTTGGCCTGTGAATCGGCAGTACCTCCTTATGTTTAGTGTTTTACCTCTGTGTTTCCTGTTCAGATTAACTGCAATGCCTTCACTTTGAGTGACCAGCGTGGACTCCAGGCAGTCGGAGTGGGCCTCTTTCCTAACCTTTGTCTGGTCAATCATGACTGCTGGCCCAACTGTACAGTCATCCTCAATCACGGCAGGTGAGAATTCCTAACATTACTGAATTCAAGTGGAATAAAACACATTTCAGCAACAGTTGTTAAGATCCATTGATTGATCTAGTCTTGTACAGCTGGTAAAATTCTTTAATACAGAATGCATATGCTTATGTATGTGTGCGTAATATAGAGGACAGGAATTTTCCTCATAGAAATTACGGTTCCTGATGGTGTTTTTCAGTTAATTATAATTGAACAAAATGTGTACATTTTGTATGGTTTATTTGAGCAGTCTAGTGCCAGGTCTGGCTAAGCAAGTGAAATCATTTAAATGGTGTTGCTCTGTAGTTGTGTGTGATCTAGCCTCTTGCTTTCTCTTCCAGTCAGACAGCTTTGGACACAGCTTTACACTCTCATAGGAGGTAGGCTAGTGAGTGTAACTGAATTTTAACCTTTGACTTGATGAGCTTAATGCATCCCATCCTTTTCATATCACCTTTATAAATCCCAGGTTTATTTGATTCCGCCTGTGACAGTTTAAATCGATCTGTATGTGAATTTTATGAAAAATAATCTTTGCAGTGCTGTAATTGGTACTAATCTGAGTGAGTAGTGTAAAGTAAAAAGATCTTTTATATTAATCAAAGCATATAAGGACTTTCAATTTGACCTTATATGGTTTAATTGCTTGTGATTTGCATTACATTGATTAAAATAGACAGTTTAGTTTGTTTTTGTATTTAGGAATGCACACTTATGTGCAAAAGTCTTAAGTCACCCATCATGTCTTTTTATGCATCCAAATAGTCAAACTCAGTTAATTTCCAGGCTAGTGATGAGTATATTGGTGATGCTGAATGCTGAGTGGTTGGAATAGACAAGACAGGAAATGAGGTTGCTGCTAAGGTTTTTAAATAAACAACCAATTTTTTAATTAAATATTGGTTCACATTTGTCTATTTTAATCAACATAATTTAATTTGAAGAAACTGGGGGTGGATAAATACTTTTGCAGGGTACTGTAAGTATAGGTTAAATAGAGATGTATGCCATGGAAGCATTAATCATGATTTTATGTTTGTTTAACAATGTTTTTAATGCATCTTGCTTGCATTTGAGATATATATATTTTAAGCTACAACATATAACCTTATATCCCCATAAGAGCATGCAACCTCAACACATCAGAGTGCAATAATTTCACATTTCTGTGAAATGCTTCATCTAAACGATGTTGCTGTTCCTGTCCTGATGGTAGGATTGAGCTGCGAGCCTTAGAAATGATCCCAGAAGGCGTTGAGCTGACAGTCAGCTATGTGGACTTCTTAAACTTATCCAAGGATCGCCAAAAGCTGCTCAAGAAGCAATATTACTTTGACTGCAAGTGTGAACAATGCAGTAACGGCATCAAGGACAACCTCATGATGGCAGTGAAAGAAACCGATGGCAAAAAGGTATGGTCGCATTCTCTATGCACAGTCACTCTTTCGCGTCAATGCAAGTGTTTTTTTTTTTTTTTTTTTGTTAAATAATATATGTTGTTGTTCATCTTATAATCTTTTCACAGTAAACACTACTGCATGTAATAAAATAGATTTTTTCCGGTTTCAGTGTTCATGCACTAGTAAAGCAGTAGCAGGTGCATTTGTTGATCTGCTTCAGACTTTCCTGAAACTTTCCAAAAAGTTCTGTTTATGTTCTCCCTGCTGACAGCGTAATATTTTATTATTTAATCCTTCCGTATGATGTAATTGAGTATGTGATTTTATCTCAGTTTCTCTTATTTTATCTTCAGCCTGCAGCCGCGCTGGTGAAGGAGGTCACAGAGTTTAGTGTGAAGGCCTTGGCTGAAATTGAACAAGCTCGCATGGCAGGAAATTTCCACGAGGTAAGTTCTGTCAAAAAAACTTTTATATACTCTATAACATATGCATACAAAGCAAGCACTTGCTCTTACAGTACATAGGTTCCTGGTAGAAGATCAAATAAATAACACAGCACAAATGATGAAAAAAAAAAGCACACTATAATCAAGATAAAATCAGTTAATTAAGTTTTCTACTCTATTACTTTCAGAAAACTGGAGGTGTCTTTAATAATTTTATAAATATATCCATAGCTTTTGGTCATGTCTAAATCAAGTCACATTTTAAAGTCTGATTATGTCAAAAATAAAAAAGGAAAACAACTGCAGTGAAACAAAATTCCTATGATGTACAGTGTGCAGTCTGTGGCTGTGAGCCAAGGTGGCAAAGTTGGCTCTGGAGTTAGGAAGGGTGCCTCACAGTGACACTAGCTAATTATAGATACCAGTGTAAGAGATTATATAGCACTTTACTTTAAGTGTCTGTCTCCTTGCTTAGCTTGTAGTCCTTGTATGAAAGGGCAAATGGAAATTTTCATGTGAAAAAAAATGTGGGAAGTATTAAAAAGCATGCAAACTTATACAGTCTTAATTTGTAACTAACATCCACCTTTTTCCAGGCTGCCACTCACACACACACACTCAGTAGTTACGCATTATCTGTGTCTGGTATACTTTAGGTAGTTAAGCTGTGCCGTGAGTGCTTGGAGAAGCAGGAACCGGTGCTGGCGGACACACACCTCTACCTGCTGCAGGTGTTCAGGGTGATCAGCGAGGTGCTGTCATTCCAGCAGTCCTTCCACGAGGCTGCACTATACGCAGGCAGGATGGTGGAAGGATATGTGTAAGTATGCATGCATGTTTTATTAGAAGCACTTACAATGGACCATATCTTACTGAAATAAAAATTCATATATTTTTTTGTTTGTATACTTTGTTGTTTGCCATCCATCCATCCATCCATCCATCCATCAGGAAGCTCTATCATCCAAACAATGCTCAGCTTGGCATGGCCATGATGAGGGCAGGAGTGACACACTGGCATGCAGGGCTGATCGAAGCTGCTCATGGGCTGATCTGTAAAGCCTTTGCAATCCTCATGGTTACACATGGACCCCATCACCCAATTACTAAGGACTTAGAGGTAACACACTAATAGGCTGACACTTGTACAACCGATATATTTTCCTTAATTGTGCAACCTTAAAGACAATTTCTCGATGATGAAGACAATGTTTAACGTGTAAAGTTCTGTACGTCTTTCCTCAGGATATGCGCACACAGACAGAGCTGGAGCTGCACATGTTTAAGGAGAACGAGTCCGCCTACCACAGCATGCGCGAGGCGGTTCTCAGCAGCAAACACGTGAACACCAAACTGCTGAAGAGCAAATAGATCTTCAAATACACTGACCTAATTTATCACAACAAAGAAAAGCATGGGTGCAGGGTTGGATATTACAAGCCTTAAAAACTATTAATTACGGATGATTCTGTGAATTAATGGTTGGTAAATTTCCTTGTATGTCGCTCTGATTTGGAAAATGCTTGTGTAAATAAACGTTGCCAGACATGGAAATTGCCCAATAACTTTCGAATGACGTGTTTTTTGTTCTTTATACTTTTACAATATACAGAACATTCCACAACACATATTATCATCATCATCATTATTATTATTATTATTATTATTATTACAAATAAAACAAAAAATGTACAAGTACCAGGTTCTTCTAACAATTATAAATTGCAATTTATACTTGTATACTTGGGATGGGATGTAAACTCCACGCACACAGACTCGATGCAGGGATCAAACCCTCGACCCTGGAGGTGCAAGGCCCTTGAATGATTTTATGAAATGGCTTTATGATGCAAACGATGTAAATATAATCAAGAGATAAAGGATCAATGATGTCATTGATAACGTCATTGAATTTTAAACTTGCGTTTAAAAGTTGTAGTTCAGTGAAGGTTATTAGCATGAAAGTTAGAAGTACACCTGGCATGAAGTGATTATGCTGGATTATCCTCATCTGACCCAAATGTATTTTTTACTCTTACAGTTGTGATTTGTTGAATCCCACAATTATTGCGTTTTATGAGCACAGTGTAATATCATGATTCATTCATTCAGTTTCCTTACTGCTTGTTCTGTGTAGGGTTGTTTGGGGCCTGGAGCCTATTCCAGGTAGTTAAGGGCACTCTGGTTGAGGTGCCAACTCATTGCAGTGTACAAGTCCACATACTGTACACTCACACAGCCAAACATACGTTACAGGTCATTTGAAATCCATTTCAGCCAGGACTTCCAACACCCAAGCAATGGCCGGTTCTCGTTGTTGCCGTCAGGAAACGCTTCCGACTCTTCCGACTTCTGAGAGAGTGAGGAGGAGCTTCTTCCTGCAGGCTATTCAGGCCCTCAACCAGAACACCACAAAGAACCAAGCAATCGGATCCGGGGTTTTTTTGGGGGGTGTTTTTTTTTTTTTACTCACACAATAAACACTCTCCCTACATTCCTGCTACCACATCAAAGTCAGGATGTAGCACATGACTCATTACGCTGCACATTTGCACATTGCTCGTGCACGTCGCACACTTCCTGATATATTTCGTGTCATTTTGTTCTTGTTTACACACTGCTCATTTTGCATGAGCAGTGATGAATGAGGACTAACTGCACTCTCAGAGCTTTAATTCCTTTCTGTACAGTCTGTAATTTATCCTGCACATTTAATTTCATTTCATTTTATTTAAGTAACCTTATTGTACACTTTTCAGCTTAAATTTGGAAAATAATTTTATTATTTTGGAATATTTTATTTGTAATTAAATTATACTCATCAGTCCGATTTACTTCTCGCATAGAAATCCTTCTTTTTAGGTCAAAGGGTAGTTACAGTATAAGTACTGTATTTGACTGTATATCATACTGCGTATGGATGTATACTGTGTGTGACAAATTTGATCAATGTAAATCTTTTTTTTGACTTTTTTTTTCCCTGAATGTCTATTGTTATACGGCAAATTAAACCTCTTTAACAGAAACAGGCCAACATCATGAGCATGATCAGTGTACAAGGAGAAACAATCTGATTAGTGTTTAATCACTGCAACTCATGTAATCATAGCTAACAACAAGGTCATGGAGGACAATAAAGAGAAATGCTGTTGAATTAACTCATAATCCAGATTAGTGAAGTATTAATGTGGAATGAATGAATAGGTTCGAAGAGCAGTCCAAAAAGTTTCTTTTTGTTGCGACACAAATTTTATGTAAATTGATTTAAATCAACTAATGGGTTATACATAATACAATACATATTATATACAGTATATTTATCCAACCATGACCCTACAAGGGTGGCACTTATTTTGACTGTTTCGCATTTGCTCCCAGTGTGTATGCTGGTTTCCTCTGGGTTCTCTGCTTTCCTCCTTCCTTCCAGGAATATGCCGGTTGCTATACATTATGATATCTTGTGATGTACTGGTCTCCCAGATCAACCATGATTCTGACCAGTATGAAACCCTTCCTGAAAATGAATAAATCAGAATATAAATGCAATGCCTTGATGTGTTTTAAAGACGAGGAGCAAATAAACAAATAAATGAACAAATGAATGACTATGATCTTTCCATTTCATACATCGGAGGAAGTGGTATAAATGAATTTTAACAAGCTGAAGTAATTTTAAGACAAAATTTCATCTTTATCAGATATAAATTAATATCACTGATTACGGTCAAGCTGATCAGCTTATTTTTATAATTTTTAGCTTTAACCTTTTTACCCATTTCTACATACACTCAAATGATGCAGATGTTATTTCCCCTCTTACCAGCAGATGGCGGTATCTGTATGTACAGTAGAGCCAGTCCTTGTACTTTGCACTTTGATCTGGTGTTACATTTAACTTTGCTCCCCTTCATGCAAGCTTTTGTACATGTAAATCATAATACTAAATAATAGCAAACTACAGCCTGACACTCTACATAGTGCATTTTGGAGGTATCTACAGTCCCCGAGGTCTTCACTGTTCTTGAGGTCTTTCTGTAAACTTGCTGTAAGTAGTAACCATCAATACACTTGAAAATCAAGTTATGTGTTACTGAGATTTCTATTATTGAATACTGAATCAGTGGGTTTTAATGGGAATGCTTAAACTGTATGAATAAAATTTGATTCAAATGTAAGACATTTCCTAATTTACACAATAACAAGTCTGTAAAGCCAAGATAAAGAATGCCAGGGGTGAAGAACTGAAGATCCCTGGAGAATAATTTGACAGGACAGTCTATCTTATATTCTTTTCATCTAATAATGGCTGTATTTTCTAACTTGATTACTAACTACACTATCAACCAACCAACGAGTCAACCAAAGTTGATTCATCTCTTGGGTGGAACACTTCAAGGACCCTAAAAAAGGAGGAGGAGGAGGGTTTTTTATGGGTTTTAGGATTCCACCCTAAAACCCATCAAATAGATCATACCGAAATATTTGTGGCATGTTTAGTGATTCTGGTGTTAATTTCTTGGTTGGAGTTGTAGTGTGATTTTAGTCGTATCCAATTCCTCCCCGTCACTAGGGGGCACCCTCATTAAGGCTACTACTACGCACGTGGACAAAATTGTTGAAAGAAAAACTCACAATGGTCACATAAATAACTTTAATCTGACAAAAGTAATAATTAAAAAAAATTCTATGAATGTTAACCAATGAAAGTCAGACATTGCTTTTCAACCATGCTTCAACAGAATTATTTAAAAAAATAAACTCATGGAACAGGCCTGGACAAAAATAAAATCTAGGTACCCCTAGAAAATACTGAAAATAATGTGACCAAAGGGAAATGTTAATTCAAGATGTGTCCACTAATTAGCATCACAGGCGTCTACAATCTTGTAATCAGTCAGTGGGCCTATATATAGGGCTCCAGGTAGTCACTGTGTTGTTTGGTGACATGGTATGTACCACACTCAACATGGACCAGAGGAAGCGAAGGAAAGAGTTGTCTTAGGAGATTCGAAAGAAAATTACAGACAAGCATGTTAAAGGTAAAGGCTATAAGACCATTTCCAAGCAGCTAGATGTTCCTGTGACTACAGTTGCACATATTATTCAGAAATTTAAGATCCATGGGACTGTAGCCAACCTCCTTGGACGTGTCCACAGGAGGTAAATTGATGACAAATCAAAGAGACGGATAATCCGAATGGTAACAAAAGAGCCCAGAAAGACTTCTAAAGAGATCGAAGGTGAACTTCATGCTCAAGGAACATCAGTGTCAGATCGCACCATCCGTCGTTGTTTGAGCCAAAGTGGACTACATGGGAGACGACCAAGGAGGACACCATTGTGGAAAAGAAATCATAAAAAAGCCAGACTGGAATATGCCAAACTACATGTTGACAAGCCACAAAGCTTCTGGGAGAATGTCCTATGGACAGATGAGACAAAAATGGAACTTTTTGCCAAGGCAAATTTTGATAATTATACTTGAAGCATATCAAGAAAAGAACACTGTCCCTACTGTGAAACATGGAGGAGGCTCTGTTATGTTCTGGGGCTGCTTTGCTGCATCTGGCACAGGGTGTCTTGAATCTGTGCAGGGTACAATGAAATCTCAAGACTATCAAGGGATTCTAGAGAGAAATGTGCTGGCCAGTGTCAGAAAGCTGGGTCTCAGTCGCAGGTCATGGGTCTTGCAACAGGACAATGACCCAAAACACACAGCTAAAAACACCCAAGTATGGCTAAGAGGAAAACATTGGACTATTCTAAAGTGGCCTTCTATGAGCCCTGACCTCAATCCTATTGAGCATCTTTGGAAGGAGTTGAAACATGCTGTCTGGAAAAGGCATCCTTCAAACCGGAAACAACTGGAGCAGCTTGCTCATGAGGAGTGGGCCAAAATACCTACAGAGTCTCATTGACAGTTACAGGAATCGTTTGATTGCAGTGATTGCCTCAAAAGGTTGTGCAACAAACTATTAAGTTAGGGGTACCATCATTTTTGTCCAGGCCTGTTCCATGAGTTCTTTTTTTTATTTTTATATAATTCTGTTGAAGCATGGTTGAAAAGCAATGTCTGACTTTCATTGGTTAACATTCATAGAATTCTTATTTATTATTACTTTTGTCAGATTAAAGTTATTTCTGTGACCATTGTGAGTTTTTCTTTCATTGACCGAAGGGTACCAACAATTTTGTCCACGTGTGTACTACAACTCATGTCAGAAAATATATAATAAATACTGTAATTGCTGTGCTGTTGTGATGTCACAAGGTGAACATGCAATAGTATCGAACCAGACAAAACAATCCCGTGTCACATTGTTGCATTAAAAACAAAAGGAAAACAGCCTATTGGCGACCACTTAAGGAATTTATTAATCGGAAATCCACCACAAATGGACTTCAAGTCCCACAATGTCATTTTCTGAAGACAGATGAGAGCTAACAATACTTATGAAATTTAAAAATTCTATTCAAACGAACAAAAAATCTAATAAACCTAGCAACAAAGATGTGCATACACTTACCGGTCCTTTCATTGCCTTGTATCTGAAGTACAGGGTTGGACCACCTTTTGCCTCATAGCATATATTCAACAAGAATTTCTTTGAAATTCTGGTCCATATATATTGACACGATAGCATCATGTAGTTGCTGCAGACCCATGAAGCGAATGTCTCATTCCATCACGTCCCAAAGGTGCTCGGTTGGATTGAGACCTGGTAACTGTGGAGGTCATTTGAGTAGACTGAAATCATTGTCATGTACAACAAACCAGTTTGAGATGAATTGTGACAGCGCAATGTCCTATGGTCGTAAAGGGTCACAGGATCAGCAACGTTACTAAGAGGCCCAAAGTGTGGCAAGATAATACGCCCACCCTATTACACCAAGCACACGACCAGAAGCATGAACAAGCGTACAAGAAGCATACAAGGCTGGATGGATTCATGCGTTCATGCTGTTTATGGCCAATTCTGACGCTACCATCAGCAGAAATTGAGACTCATCACACCAGACAATTGTCTTCTGTTGTAGAATCCTGGTGAGTTTCCTGGTTCCAATGTTCTTTGGGTTGTGCGTTCAGAGATGTTCTTCCGCATACCTGAGCTGTAATGAGATGTTATTTGAGTTAATATTCCCTTTCCATCAGCTGGCCATTCTCCTCTGACCTCTCACATCAACAAGGAGACCAACGGAGACCTGCTCCGGAGACCTGCTTCATTTTAAGGAATAGCACATACTGTGCCTTACTCTTGCTATATTTTTATCCAGTCAGTTACAGACGAGATGCAGTACTGCAGCACACGTGGAGGGGTTCACAGCTGGAGCTTTCGCGACGTCCTCTTCTCAGGCTATGCTCCAGACGGAGGCATGTTCATGCCCGAGACCATTCCCTCGATCTCCCCTGCCACTCTCCGATCCTGGTGCTCTCTGTCCTACCCACAGCTCGTGTGTGAAGTGTGTTCGCTCTTCATCCCTGAGCAGCTCATCCCGAAACATGACTTGGAAGGTAACTCAAATGCTTCTACTGATGCTCATTACAAATACATCTCTAGTCTGTGACACTTTAACGTTTTCTCCCAGGCCTTGTGTCCAGTGCTCTGTCCAAGTTCTCCGTACCGGATGCAGTGAAGATGGTGCGACTGAAAGGCTCTCTGTCCATCTTGGAACTGTTCCATGGAGAGACGCTGGCTTTTAAAGATCTGGCCATGACCTGCACCACACGCTTTCTGGAGTACTTCCTGCGCAAGGACAACAGACGTGCCATCATCTTAGTGGGTAAGCAAAAACATATTGAAATGAAGAAGATATACCGAAGAAGCATATGAAAATATTTGCGCCGATCAAACACCGAATAAAAGTTCTTCTCTTTTTATACAGGGACATCTGGGGACACCGGAGGCTCCGCTATCAGCAGTGTACGTGATCTTAGTTCGGTGGACATAGTAGTGGTTTTCCCCCATGGACGAATCACTCGTGTGCAGGAGAGACAGATGACCACTCACATAGAGGACAATGTCCATGTTTTTGCAGGTAAGCAAATGTATTTATCCCTTACGTCCTATTTGGGGAAAAATAACATGTTCATTTATTGATACATTTTCATTAACAACTTTACCCTGGGCGGCACTGTGGCGTAGTAGTCAGCACTGTGGCCTCTCACCTTCAGGGTCGATTTGATTCCTGTCTCGGGTCTGTGTGCTTGGAGTTTGCATGTTCTCCCTGTACTTGGTGGGTTTCCGCCGTGTGCTATGGTTTTCAGTCCAACGACATTTAGGTTAGGTTAACTGGCGTTCCCTAATTGCCCATAGTGTACTTGTGTGTGCGCTTGTCCCGTTATGGATTGACACCCTGTCCAGGGTGTACCCCGCCCTCATTCCCAAAATATCCTGGAATAGGCTCCAGACCTCCTGCGAGTCTACACATGGGATAAGCTGTATAGAAGATGAATGAATGAACAAACTTTATTCTGGTCAGGGTTTTGGTATAACCCAGTACAGCTTGTCCCACATTTGAGCTTCAAATTTCTGCAGATACGAACAGACCACGGTTCTACAAACATTCGTAAGAACAAATCACGGACGTATACACCCACGTTTATTGTACAAAAACTGACAACACTGTTACATTTGACATGTGTGATTTGGCCACATCAAGGCAGTATCAGGAAAGGGAACATAGATTTAATCAAGTAGATAGGTAAGCTTTACATTGTATATTCATGTCAAAGGTGGATAAGACTCACTTTGTCAGACTTAAGAACAAATTCGACTTACGAACATGCTCCTGGAACGGAACTTGTTCGTATGTCTGGGACTATCCGTACCTCGCAGTTCATCATGTGGACAAACATTTGTATGATTATTCTAATGTTTTTTTGGGGGGAGGGGGATTTTTCCACGATTTTCTCCCTAATTTACTCGTGTCCAATTCCTCCGTCACTAGGGGGCTCCCACATTATGCTACTACTACCATAGGCACATAGGCTACCACATTACGCTACTAGTACCACTCAGTCTGGAGGGACGAAGACTATCATGTGTTTCCTCCGAACCACGTGACGCCAGCTGACCGCATCTTTTCATTTAGCCAGTTCATGTACCAGCATGTCTACCAGCATTTTTACGGGATGTGGGAGAAAACTGGAGAACCCAGAGAAAACCCAGGACACATCTAAAATTCCTAAAGTGTCTGTTTTTATTATATTTTGTTTAAGTGATGTTGAGCATGATTTAGCATCAAATTAAAATACGGAAATTAAAGAAACACTAGATTAGTGATCTTTGTAGTAGTAAGAACCGAAAAGGCAACTTTAATCCCTGTCCCTCCACTAACCATGCATCATGATCATCCCCATGCTTTTGTGTCTGTTTCATTATATATCGTTATCTCCTTCTATTTCATCACTGCGCTTAAAGCGGACGGAAGTTCGGATGAAATCGACGTGCCTTTGAGGAAGCTGTTTGCCGATCAGGACTTGGTGAATCGCTATGGTCTGATGAGCCTGAACTCAGTGAACTGGTCACGCATCCTGGTGCAGCTGGCGCATTTTATATACGCCTATCTGCAACTGAGCGGAGTTCAGCATACAGACGGAGACAAACTACCCGCTCTGGAGGTAGTGGTGCCCACAGGAGGGGCAGGAAATATAACAGGTACAGACTTACATTGTGTGTACTGAATTATGATATCAGTCAAACAAAAGGTGTGGGTGGAACAAAAGACATTCCCTGTGACGCCTCAGAAGACAAGCGTCTTATAAGGAGGCACTTGGAGGGTGACATATGTTGCCAGGTTACCAGCATACACTAACAGTTGCTAACCCTGAGGTCCATTAGACAAGATACAATACCTTAGGGGAAATCAGGATGAGTATTGTAGGAGCACAGCAGGACTTATTCTTGCCTTATTCTTTAATTATAAGACAAATATGAGACACTGAAAATATTTTATGTGGACATAAATCGAAGTCTTCACATCTCACAATAAAGCCTTATAAGGCAACATTTTTTTTTCACACATCCCAACAATCAGGAAATTACAGTTGTGATTATAGTCGTCATTCAGGCAGGTCGTCAAGCTGTCTTTAAAACTCAAGGGTCTTTACATTAGGTCGTCTTTAATAAGAGGACTTTAGGAAATAAGTCCCGAAGATGTCTAGTGTGTTAATATTTATATGACTTTAAAAGTCTCCTGAAGTAAGTAAGTAAGATCTTTGGTTCTGAAGAACCTGCAGAAGCTTTATACAAGTCCCATTTGGAATACATTCTTGCATGGAATGAGGGTTGTGGAATTTGGCCCTGATTAATTACATAGTACTTGCATTCCGGGTGACAAACTTTATTGTATAGTGTATATGTTGAGCAGGAAGATTTATAACAACCAAGATCTACAGTATCGGCCAAATGTACTAACATGGTGTTGGTACTAAAAAGTGTCTCACCTAGATGAAAAAGTGCATTTTTAAATCGAATCATAATACTTAATGCTATTTATCTCTCGATCCGATCCGTGCATACTTATTTATATTTTTGTCAGATAAAAAGAAACGCTTTTGCTAAATACAATTTGATGCCCTTTTATTTCTGTAGTGTCTGTAACGTTTTAAAATTCAAATCTTTCAATGATATTAACTGTCATTCAGATGAAACTTTAGGTTTTAGATTTAGATTTCACATGAATGCTAAGTTGTTAGGATATTGCAACATGAATTTGACATGGTTACGGACACTACGGATTTTTGGCTTTTTAATTTAAGCAACACTTTTTACAGGTCATATGCTTCTAGAAGCTCACACCAATTTTAGCATCAATACTAAAATATTGAAAAATATGAATAATTTCCATTTTAAATGATTATTGATGGAAACAAGACTGTATTATAACACTAAAAATGGCCATTTTGGGGGCACATCTATTGAAATTTTTAGGGAAGCAAGATTGGTCACTTCCATGTTGCATAAACTTCTTCTTCTTCTTTGGCACAGACATTTTCTATATTATATGTACTGTATTACATACTAAAATGATTTAGCAGCACCAATACAGTACTGTGTTTTGGGTGTATGGTAATAAACATACTGTATATGCACCACCATTTTGATTTAACTTGACTTGATTTGAGTTAAAAAAAAAAAAAAAACTTTAAGGTAGAAGGATTACAGCATGCAAAGAAGAGGAAGAAATCTGAGGCTAGCTAAAACTGAACAGCTGAAGATTGATCTTTAAATGTTCAAATGTCCAGTTTCAGTGTACAGGTGTCCCTAGTAAAGTAATATGTGCTGGAGAGTGTCTATTGTAGGGCTCTTTTTAACAGGTAGAATAGACGGATCGACTACAGCATACGTGCCCTTTTATTGTAGCACATCTGCAAATGAAGCTGAATAGGTCATGGGATCATGTTTTATTATGTAAGCAGGTGAAAAGGTTAGCGCTGTTATTTGTGTTGAGGATGCATTCAGTCTGCTGCTTTTGTAGCTTTTGGATCAACACAGGCTCAATATAATCCCGACAATAGCACATGGGTCATTTAGATGCGAAGGCTTGGTTTGATTCAGCTAGATCTAATGTATTAATAGGCCGTGTTTGATTTGCATTTAGGAGTTGAAGTGCATGCTTTTTAATTAATTAATTAATTTATTTATTTATTTATTTTTTTTTTTATCTGTGTTGCTGTATTGTAGCTGGATGCATCGTAAAGCACATGGGGGTTCCTCTGCACCTCGTGGCCATGGTGAACTCTAATGATATCCTGCACCGCGCAGTTCAGAGTGGAGATTTCTCCATGGCCGACAGTGTCAAGCAAACCCTGGCTCCAGCCATTGATATCCAGGTGCTTTATATATATATATATATATATATATATATATATATATATTTCAAATAGCTGATCTTATCTACAGAGTGCATGTGAGATAATGATCTGTTTGTAGGATCCTTATAACATGGAGCGTGTGTTCTGGCTGTTATCTGGGAAAGATGGTGCTCTAGTAAAGAAGATGATGGAGCATTTTCAGGATACACACACGCTCTCGCTACCTGAAACACTTCATGAAAAGGTCTGTAAAATGTGCAAACTGTGCAGAATTAAGCTTTATTTATTTAATATTATAGTAAACATGTACTGTTTGAACGCTTGCCCTCAGGCAGACGGTTCAGATTTATAAAGACTAAAACAAACAGACTAAGAAATAGTTTTTATCCTTCAGTCATCACCATGCTGAACACTGCTAAGTGGTCAATTTGAGCTAGCGCACCATTCTTGTTTACAGTGTTTGGGTTCTTATCTTGTTTATTTATGTTTATATTTTAACTTATATTACTTTATGTTTTTATTTTTATTTGGCACTGGAAAATTGCACTTTAATTTCGTTGTACAATGTCTCATTGCTACAATGACAATAAAGATTAAAACTTATATAACTTAAAACTTATTTTAAGCAACGTTTGGCTAGATTCCAGAATATTTCACTTGCTAAGATGCCTTTTTTTTTTTGGCAGTGTAGCCCTAAACGTTATAAGTTTGAGACATCTTTTTGTGTTCTTTTATCATTTTTCCCTTTCACTTGCTCGTTTGTGTAGCTGTATTCAGCCATGTGTTCAGGTTCTGTGTCCGATGATGGAATAATGGAGGCCATAAAGAGGTGCTGGGAGGAAAATCATTACCTGGTGTGTCCTCATACAGCTGTGGGAGTCTGGCATCACTACCACTGTCCTGTCCGCAATGGCGAGAACAGGTCTCTCAAGACTTTTGCACAATACTGTACTGTATTGTACTGTATATTAATCTCTCATTAATGCAAACACATGACACCAAAGTCGAACACATGAAGCAGATAAAACATTTCAGTATGTCACAAATAAAATGTTCCTTCTCATTATCCAGGTGCTGCATTGCAACAGCCTCTCCAGCCAAGTTTCTTGAAGTGGTCCAGAAAGCGGGCCTGACCATCGAGCTCCCCAAAGCGGTGAGGCGGCTGGAGAAGATGGAGACACGCTGTAAACATCTGGAGCGAAGTGATAACTGGGAAACAGCACTAAGAGAGCGCATCGAGGCTATCTGCTCTGCACGACAACAGGGAGCGCTGTTTTATACATTATAGGCAGCAAGTTTGAAGGGTGTGGGTTGAAAAATCCCCGCGTTAGGATGCGAATACTCAAATTTATTACATTTGGATAATCAAAGTGTCATGCAACTTCAATTCAAGAAAGAAATTTTAGTTTGAAAATTCATTTCCAATTTCTACGTACAGTAAGATTGTTCTAGCATAAGAGCGGTCCTGAATGTTTTGAAAAGGGTCAGTCTGGACTTATCAGACCACATGACATTTTTCCAATGCTCTGAAGTCCAATCTTTATGCTCCCGAAGCCTTTTTTTCTGATTAGTCTCATTAATAAGTGGTTTCCTTATGGCTACACAGCTGTTTAGTCCCAATCTCGTGAGTTCTCATCACATTGTTTGTCTGGAAACGCTTTCACTATTAAAAACAGCTCTGGTTATAACTGTTGATTTTTTTTTAAAAATAAAAATGTAAAACAAAATGTTTAAGTAACAAGTATCAAGTCATGATTTTTTCCCCCACGACCATAAAGTTGTCCATAAAGTTGATAGTTCAGCACTAAACTTCCACATTATGATAACGTGTTGAAACCAGTTCCATTAGTTTAAAATTTCCTTATTTGTTTTCTTTGCAATAATTGGACCCTTCTGAAATGGCAACTTGTTATATTTTATATTATTTAAAAAATAATAATATAATATATTATTTTATATTACATTTTTGGCACTGGCAATGTATATCTTGTACATGTATTGCTTTCATACAGTATTTGTTTCTGAATTAAGTATTAATTCCATATTAACATCATTTAACACTTTCATTCACCTTAGTGTCTTTGGACTCAGATGGGACTAGGCTCCAGTATGATGGCAGTATTATCATGAACTGAAGCTACAGACTTGCTGATTTTCAACGTTGTGTTTTCACAATGGTTTTAAAAAATTTGTCGAAGCAGTGTACTGTATTTCGGTCAGCTTTTGAAGCAAATCAACACACAAAGTCATGTTAAAGTATTAAAGCACCGCATAAAGTGACTTTAATTGCTGCAGAAATGCATAATCAATAACACTTGTTAAAATACAAGACCAACATTCATATCTTATCACATTCTACATCGGCATCTGACTTTACAAACTGTGTACAAAGGGCATCAGAAGGTTCGGCTGGTGTTCTGCTCCTACGGTGATGTGATCCCTGTATGGACATCTCATTGGTAAGGCTTGAAGTTTGTCAAATGAAGAAGCTTCAGGAGGAAGTCCTTGCCCCTGAAAGGTAGGTTGTGAGCCGGTGCGTCGTCTTCTCCTTCCAGACATGAGGGATCAGTGGTGCAGCTTTCTGTTAAAGCAACACAGGAGATATAGATTTTCATAAGATAAGATTTAACCAGGTAAGAAAAGAAAGTTGAATAATATATTTGGTTGTAAAAAGAGTAGGCTGTAAGCAATAAATTAAAAAACAGTTTTCAGTCTTAAACGTCCCCAGAAAACATTTAGTCAAATAAGAATAATGTTTAGAAAATAAACAACATTTTTTGCTTGTAAGGTAATTTTTTTGCAACTTGTTAAGAAAGTGTAGCTAACGTCTGTTTGATTTATAACGAAAAAGTCAGTAAGATTGGTTACTTTGTAGCTAATTTCATTCAATTTCATATTTAAAATAAAAAAAATTGGTTGAATACGTACATTTTTAGCTATTTATTTGTAGTTACTGTTGACCTTGTTTAACATATATTTGAATTATTAAATAGGCAAATGTAATATCTAACAATTTTAGTATCTAATATTTTTTTCTGACAAAAGTTCTAAGATTATTACACCAATTTTTATGCATTTAATTTGCATCAGTTTTAAAATGTAAAATTGTCTAGGTGCATGTAGGTAATTAATTTCTTTCAGTCGGATAACAGTAGCTGACCAGAGTCACAGCAGACTCCTGGTGCGGCGCAGCGTCCAGCCACAGAGCCGCAGGGTTTTCCTCCAGTCTCACACGGAAAGGGCACGTAGTCTTCCTCCAGGCAGTGAATGGCCTCCGGAGTGCCCACCATGCAGCCTATTTCCTCTCCGCAGCAGATATTGGGACCAAAGCATCTGCCCTTATCTCCAGGACCGCACGCCATGCACTGAGCACCAACAAGAGCATGTGTTAAAGTAACTGTCAGTAAATGATATCAAATAACCATTCGCTTATTATACATGTCTTTTAGCTAGGATTGTTTTTTTAGACCTTGTCACAAAGGTGGTAAAAATCTGATTTGGTAAGCTAGGGGTGATAGTTGCAAGACATACTTCCTAAATATATTTAAAAATCTTAATTTATTTTTCAAATATTTCTACATATTATGCAAAAAGTCCTCTTTATCCGAGAAATAAATATCTCGGAAATAAATATTTCCCAGCAAATTCAACTCAGAGGTTTTTTATAACTTCTATTAATTCCCAGTCTATTTTACCAACTCTATGTTTTTCTCAGAATTCTTTGCGATAGGATTTTTGTACGTAGACTTTATTTGGAATTTTTGAAGGAGTCTCCAGTATCAGCAACAGTCATAGGCAAAGCTGTAACTTTTTCCCAAAACAGGATAGATGTAAGGATGTTTACATCCTTACATCTATCCTGTTATATAAACTTACTTTTTGTTTTATGAACTTCAAAAAAACTATAAAAATAAATAGCCACCAATTGATTTAGTCAAATAAATGAAAAGAATAAGAACAAATTATTTATTTTAAGATTACTGTTATATACCACTTGAAATGCATTACACTATCTCATTATTAATTATTTTTCTACAACAGCACACACCATCATGCGCTATCATGCTTTATTTCTGACTGTTACATTTAGCAATAAAAATAATTTTTAAAAAAAGCCAAAAACCTGTCTATTTGGGCTGTCCTGTACTGCTCTTTTGCCACCGATGGGGCAGTTGGAGATGTAGCAGGCTGTGCAGACGGACAGCAGACACAGCATGCAGAAGATTGAAAGAGGTGTTCCGGACATTCCTGCAAGATAAAGAATCGAAACATACGAATTGATATCAGTAAAGCTCGACTGTAACAATGCAACAAATCACAAAAAAAAAAAATAATTAAAACAGAGATGAAATGCACAAAGAGACGAAAAGCACAAAGAATTCCCATACTTACTTTGTCAAGGCTGATGGTAAGAAAACACAGTGTGATTCAGTAGCTTCAGTAGCTGATGTCTCTCTGAAAGCCTTAAAATCTTCCCTTATATACCATGAACTTCTTTTTAGAACGTGATATTACCACATTATTATCTATTACATTCAAATAATCTTAATTGGCCACATATTAATCATGTGACCTAATTAGGACAGAACACTGGTCATTTAGTGATCCAGTAACAAGGATGTGAGTCATAGTGCTGAGGTTGTGATGATGCATAAGATTACAGAATAAAAATTTTCAGCCTTAACTTGCTAAGGATTACATTTATTTTTATTTTATTTTTTGTGTTATTGCATAGGGGAAAAAACAATTATTTGTCACATCTACCTTATAGCACAATGAAATGTTTATTTTATTTTATTTTTTCACATATCCAGTTGGGAAGCTGGGGGCAGAGTGAACCACCACTGCACCTACTGTAGTTGATTAGAAGGCTTTACCCATCATTCTTACAAATGGTCTCTGAGATATAAAGCTTACAGTTTCATTTTATATAACTTTAGAACAGAAGGAGGACTTACTTTACCTAACACAGAAACACATTTTTCAAGTTCATGCTATCTTATATATATTATATAAAGATCCACCCTGTCATGACACATCTTTGTAACTTTTAGAACTTGTGTATGATTATTTCACAGTAAATACGATATTTACATCTTTTAATAGAGATTGAGAAATGGATTTAAGGCAAAATAATGTAAAGTGGAAATAACATCAGTGAGTTTATTTAAATTCACCTTCCAATAAAATTTTGATTTATTCCAGCTTGCATATCTTTATGTTTAAGGTTTTTGCTGAGATGTGGCTTTTATGTAATCTTTATGTAACAATCTAATTATAGTAAATATAGTCTAGTAAATAATGAAATAAGTATGATTAAATTATATTTGACATTTTTGAAATGTGACATTTTACTGATTTTTTAAAATCCATTTGATCCATTTAAACCCTTATGGGAGATATTAGACAATGTTTTAGTATCAAAAGGATTTTGTTTTTTTAAAAAGGATAGTATTCATTACTCCTGATACTTGTAAAATTTCTCCCAATGAACATTGAAGATGATCTGGCAGCTTATAGAGGCCCAGCACCTTACTAAGACACTAATTTATCATAAACATTTGCCAGAAAAAAGTACTGTAATGTGCAAATTATTATAATTTTTTTAGTACAAAATTTGTTTTACATGTTTATTTCATGACTTCAGCAATAAGAAAACATAATAATAATAATAATAATAATAATAATAATAATAATAATAATAATAATAATCTTACATTGTACATATTATTATTTGTAAAAAAAAAAGAAAAAAGAAAAAAGTACTGCATGCTTTTAATGTAGAAACTTTATTAAAGACCTCCCTGCTCTACAACAGTTATGTGTGTAAGACTTCGGCACAAATTTTGCACAGTACTGTACTTCCTAATGGCTTAAAAAACACAAATTTGCAGTAAAGCCTCCAATACAACACCAAAATCAAAGTCAACCAATCATAAAGATATTAATAACATATTATTGCTCGCTTTCATACATTATACCTGTCTGGCTTATTTTTTTTTTTTTATACCTCATGCAGTACATGCCTACCAGAGGAATATTACACACTAAAAAAACAATGTCTTTACTGTTTACTGATGGATGACACCATGTTAACGTTGAATAACCACCAACTCGAACAGTGTGAAACTGTCAGCAATTTCTGAAAAACATGCTTCCACTGTTTACGCAAACGTCTGCTTAGACATTTTAAGACCAGTGAGCTATGTGACCGTTCCTCTTGGCCAAAATAGTTAGGATCGTTAAGTGTTAACCTTATTCATGTCTCATATGCTGATTAAAACAGTCCCAAAATACATGATAGTAATAGATTAAATCAGAACATGAATGCAAATTGGCTAATACATTTTCAGAACAGATTGTCTTTAGGTCAATGAGTGTCATACTCCTCTGCTTTTTAATAATTTATCACTAATTAAGGTGTAATAGTGAATACATCTCAACTATTAAAATTATTACAGAGAATCCGGTTATCCAAGTCATTCTGGGGTTCTTTTCTAAGTAATTTTTTCTATTTATTATTATTATTATTATTATTATTATTATTATTATTATTATTATTATTTATTCATTTTTAAACAAAGCACAATTAATCATGAGAATATTTCAGAAACTGCAAATTTTTTTGCTTTTGCTTCCCCCCCCCCACACAACAGTCTTTACACTTTCCACAAAAATAGAAAAATTAAAATTAATAAAAAAAACAAAGCCTTATTGATAAAAGAGATTAAAGTATAATCAGTCTGATTGCAGCTGACAGTAAAGCTAGTATAACTCAAATAGCCACTCTTTACAACTATGGTGAGCAGACAAATATCTCAAGATGCACAATACCTCAAATCTAGAGGTTACAAATTCAGAAGATCACATCAGGTTCCACTCGTGTCACCCAAGCACAGGAATCCATAGTATGTTGGACCCTGTAACGAGGCAATAAAACTTTGTGGGTGTCAATTGAAGATGGATGCAATAACAGAGGTTTTTCATTTGCTAAAATAATTTTTTGCACAATTTTTATCCACTTGGCATCTCACCAGCGGCACAGTGGCATAGCGGTTAGCAATGTGTCCTCGCACCTCCAGGGTCGAGAGTTTGATTTTCATTTTGGGTCTGCTTGCATGGAGTTTGCATGTTCTCCTTGTGCTTGGTGGGTTTCCTTCAAAAACACTGGTTTCCTCCCACAGTCCAAAGACATGCAGTTTAGTTTAGTCTGTGTTTCCAAATTGCTCATGTGATGTGTGTGTGTGCTTCTGCCTTGTGAAGTATTGACCCCTGTCCTATGCCTACCTTTCCTCATACCTGGAGTTCCCTAGGATAGGCTCCAGCCACTCCATGTCCATGGACATGATAAATCTAATTCAATCTTTTCTTTGTAGAAACTGCATGTCTTTACTATCTTTCTTTTCAACTCTGTCTGGCTTGTTTCTACCTCAAATATTCCAACAAGTCCTAATCAGGTTTCACCATCTCTTTAGACTGTTTTTTTGCTCTGGCACCTAGGTGGTGGAATGAACTCCACCCAAAAAGAGAAAAACCAAAACAAAAAAACCCTTCCCAACAGTGTCTGACTGATGGTACTTAGTTAGTAACCTAGTAACCCGTGTAAGGATATATCCAATGACGGAAACTACAAAGCACTTTTGTAAGTCACTCTGGATAAGATGCTATCAGGTGACTAAGCACGACTTTCTGAAACAATTGGAAATGTGTGTGAAACAATTTGCACATTTAAACTAATTTAAATGCATTTATTCTTTGCGGATTTGTTATGTTATACACGCTCACACACTCATTGCCTACACGACTTTATCCTGTATACAGGGTCACAGGAAGAGCCTCTCCCAGGAAACTTATGGTACAAGGCAAGGGTTCACTCTGGATAAAGTGCTAATCAATCTTACACTATGGGCAATTCAGGAATGCCAATTAGCTTAATCTGTATGTTTTTGGGAGTGTGGGTGGAAACCAGAGTACTCGGAGAAAACCCACCAAGTACACCATGCACACAAACATGAGGCAGGAATCGAACCCGAACCCTGGATGTGCGATGCCACCATGCTGAGTTATGCTATACAAGTTCATTAATGTACTAATCCATATTCTACACCGCTTATTCTCTATACATGGTTGGGGGGGGGGGGGGGGGGGGCTGGTATATGGGGGGGAGGCTGGAGCCTATACCAGGGTACAAGGAGGGGGACACCCTGGACGGAGTGCCAATCTATCAGAGGGCACACACGCTTTTACACACTATGGGCAATTTGGGAAAACTGATTAGCCTAATCTGTATGATTTTGGGACTATGGGAGGAAACCAGAGTACTTGGAGGAAACCAAACAAGCATGGGGAGAACAAGTGAACTGCATGCACACAGACCTGAGGCGGGAATTGAACCCTGACCCAGGAGGTGCAAGGCGACAGTGCTGATCACTAAATACTACAAAGTTTAACATAAATATTAATATAAGTTTATTATAATATTAATCATCGTTTATACAATCATCCATTAAAATGATCATACATAAATATAATGTAGTGTGGTTCTTTAATAAAGCATTAGCTCCGCCCCTCGCGTGAAAGCCCCGCCTCCACCTGTACACGGTGAGCGGAAGCAAAGATGGCGGTGTTTGTGTAACGAGGGGCGGCGGGTGAGCGGCTTTAACACGCAGATTTATATAGTATAGAACACACCTTACCGTTTAATTTGTTATACAATTAACGTTATATGAGTGTATATTCAGAGGTATTAAAGTGTAGCTGTTTGTAACGCATTGTTTTTTTCCGCTGTAGAGTTACACTGGTAATGACAGAGCAATAATAATAATAATAACACAGCCGAGGAGGAGAGCCGCAGGAGAGGAGATTTCAGTGTTCTTATGTGTTACAGCAATGTGTTTGAGGTAAACGTGTTATTTTAGTGTTTATAAAGATGAACTATTCTGTTAAAACGGAGTGTCATTGTGCTTTTCCAGCGCCGCTCGTGACACTCGGCTGACACGTAGGCTTGCTCGTGCTGGCTTGCTCGCGCTGGTTTGCTGCTTCTCACAGCAGTGGTTTAGAGAATGACACAAATAACAATTTTCACAAAGTCTGCTGCTGCAGTGTCTTTAGATATTTTTTTTCAGATGATACTGAATTTAGGGTGTACTGCAATATAATTACAAGCATTTCAATAAGTGTCAAAGGCTTTTATTGACAATTACATTGAATTTAGTTCATGCAAAGAGCCAATATTTGCAGTGTTGACCCTTCTTTTCTTTTGCAAGACCTCTGCAATTCACTGTCAATCAACTTCCTGGACACAACCTGAATGATTTCAATCCGTTCTTGCATAATCAATGCTTGTCAGAATTTCTGGGGGTTTTGTTTGTCCATGTGTCACTTGACAAGGCTTGAGGAGTTTCCTGGCCAAATTTCATTGCTCCATCATCCTGTAAAATGCATTGTTTGTTACCAGACTGTTTTTGGATGGTTGCTGTGTCAGTCCTGTGTCATGCCAACAGTAAAGCATCCTGAGACCATTCATGTGTGGTGTTGCTTCTCAGCAAAGGGAGTGAGTGGGCTCACTCACAATTTTGCCTTGAACAAAGCCATGAAGAATTGTGCAAAAAACTTCTTCCAACCATCGAAGATAACACAAAGATCTGAAAACACTGAAGCAGCAGTCTTTGTGAAAATCAATATTTGTGTCATTCTCAAAACTTTTGGCGACGACTGCGCACTAAACCTGTACTTTGACAGTAGGTTCATTGTAAATATATAACAGGTACAATAAAATTCATAGTGTTTAATTAACATCCAGACAATTTATTTGATATTTTTAGAATGTATTCGTATGCAAATTGACCTGTTGTAGGGTGTCGAACACTCTTAGTGTAAGATCATTACTGGGGATTTTGCTGTGTAATAATTATCACTTAATATAAAGATATTAAGCGATAATTAACAAATTTCGTCATCTATCATATTTTTTTTACTTCACTCCCTGGGTCTGTGTGCATGAGGTTTGCATGTTCTTCCTGTGCTTGGTGGGTTTCCTCCATATATTCCTGTTTCCTCCCACATCTCAAAGACAGGCAGGTTAATTGCTAATTGACTTTCCCAGATTGCCCGTAGTGTGTGAATGTCAATTGGACGTCGAGCTGGCAACCTGACCCTTTAAGTAACTGCCACAGAAACAATGGATATATCTCCAGGTTGGGGGGGTGTATCCATCACCTTATGTGCCGGATGGCACTTGGACGGAACAAAATACAAAAGAAATATCATGAATACTGTAGCCTTGTGTTATTCAAGAATATGTTATTCTTGAAGCAGTTTGTTTTGCTTAAAGTTCAACATGATATTCCGCACTCTGTACTAGAAGACCTTTACCTTTGTCTTAGGGCAGTTTTCACATTAGGGCCCTGGGATTGTTTCCGAGAACACTTGACCCCAAAGTCTGGTTCATTTCGGTCAGTGAGGACATAGTCCTTCCTCGCTCGGGAACCACACACAGGACAGACGGAAAAGATGGTTTTGAGAAAGATACAGCATACTCAGGCGCAGATTGAATCAGATATGGAAGCCAATCGTACCTGACAACAGAAATAGATTGCTGTTTAGATGTGACGTTATCAGCACTGTCTGTCTCCTCCATCGAAATCTCAGTGTGCGCGTAGTGTGGAGGGGAGAGCAATCGGTGGTACAAATCAGTCGTGCTTAATGTGAAAACATCCTCAAATCATTTTGCTTTTCCTGAGTGTGAAGCTCACATTGTGTGAAAGCTCATCTCCAGCTTTCCAGTTGTGTACGTGTGACCATCAAATCTTGATCGCTATCCTTCATTCTCTCTTCCACTCTTGTTAATTTTTATCCCTCATGCTACATGACATGCCCCTTCAAGATGTGTAGCTACTGTAAACAATTATTTAAGCTGGCTCCTTTTTATGAAAATAGATTTGATTCCAGCTCATCGTTTGTGATGGGTAGAATCGTTTAATTTCTAATTGCAGTGTTGTGTATCGGCCTCATTTTGGCCACGCTATTATTAACCTGACTTGTCCCTTGAGTTTTTACTGATATGGGTCATGTAGTAAATGCTTTGCATAGAGACATCCTGCATTCTTTTAATTTTTGTAGAGTTGTGCAATTTCTTCTTCTTCTTCTTCTTTTTTTTTTTCAACAATGCATCCTTTATGTAGTTGTACCTGTTCCACATATAGATAGATCATGTGGCCTAATTGTTTTTACAGTATCATAAATCTATAATAATTCGGTCATATCTATAGTAGTTTGGTCAACATGTGCTTGATGGAATGACAGGGCCAAATGGAAGTTTGGACGCCTGATGCCTGTGCACAGCTGATGGCTCATTTTGCTCTCAAGCACTGCGTCTGGTGGATTTGTATGTGCATGCAAAACATAGGGTAGGGAGAGAGCGACCAAGTGAAATACGCTTGCGCAAGTAGCCACAAGGCATATGCTGACATTCTTAAAATGTGCAGAATAGCAGAGTGGCACAGCTGCTGAGAACAGTCGCAGTTTACAGAATGCACTGAAACTTATTTAAGCTGAACTACATGGACCTATACATTATAGCTTAAATATCTAGGATTAGTCCATGTAGTACAGCTTAAGTGCTACGTTTTTGGTTTAGGCATTGCAAACGCAAAAACAGTGAATAAACTGTGCATTCTGGTAGGAATGTAGGAATTTCCTTTACTGGGCATGTACTTTGATCAGCATGTCTATGCAGGTACTGTATAGACATTCGTAATTGTTGACAGTCGTGATGTTGAAGTTCACTACTGCTGTCAGTAAATCAGAGCAAGAAAAAAAATAATTCTTCAGGAAGTGCAATAATTACATTTCGGATGACTAGAAATATTTTCTTCCGCCCTACAGGTAGTCTCATCTTCCTGAGTCCCTCAGGCGTCAATCTTCGACCGTGTTCTATCTTTTCCGTCTACCGCAATGTCGTCTACCGCAGCCGCTCCAGCACTCGACGACTTCTCCGTGTCCTCGCTGCTGTCCGGAGAGCTGGAGGACGGAAATGAAGGAGAGGACGGTAATGAGCTGGGTGACCTGGAAGTGAACCCTTATGACGGTTTGCCATTCTCGTCACGTTATTACTCCCTACTTGAGGAACGGCGGACTCTGCCCATCTGGGGACTGAAGTACAATCTGCTAGAGCTGCTGGAGACTAATAGCATGGTGGTGCTGAGTGGAGAAGCTGGCATGGGCAAGAGCACACAAGTAAAGAGCGCTGACAAAACCCACTCAGTTTAAAAAAAAAAATAGAATTAGAAAACAGTAACTGTTTTCACAAACTTAATGTGTTTGGGTGTGTCATTGGGTGTATGTGTGTGTGTAGGTGCCTCAGTGGTGTGTGGAGTACGCGCTCTCTCTGCAGTTTACTCAGGGTCTGGTGTGCTGTTGCCAGCCGTACTCAGCAGCAGCTTGCAGCTTGGCCATCCGTGTAGCTGATGAGATGGACCTGAGTCTAGGGCTCGAGGTCGGCTACAGGGTCCCTCACGATGACGGCTGCACGCCAGACACTTTACTGCGGTAATGCACACACACAGACACGTATCCATACTGGCACAGATTGCATGTACCACCGTGGTTGTATCCATGATAAATTACTTACACTCATGAGCAGCTAATGTACATTTGTTAAATTCAGTTTTTATTATTTTTTTTACAAAACTGTATTGAGGAATAAAACAGCACAGTTCAATTAGTTCTCTTTTTTTAATTAGCATTTTTATTTCATTGTTTTATATTCAAATATATCTTCCTGCTGAAAGTTCCAGTGTTTAACAGTGAATCTTTTTCATCCCTCAGCTTTGTCACAGATGCACTTCTACTGGAGGAGATGATGTCGGATCCCCTGCTGCGGCGCTACGGCGTGCTGGTAGTGGATGAGGCACAGGAACGCACCGTGGCCAGCGACGTGCTCCTGGGCCTCCTGCGCGACGTGTGCCGGCAGCGTGCAGAGCTTCGTGTGGTGGTACTCGCCTCGCCCTCTGTAGCCAATACAATCGCGGACTTTCTGGGCGAAGAAGTGCCACACGTTAAAGTCCCTCCTGCGCCGGACCGGACTGCGGTGGAAACGTTGTACAGAGATCCTCCAGCTGGCAGAGATCCTGCCACAGCCGCATGCCACATGGTGTTGGATCTGCACCGACGAGGAGAGGAAGGAGATGTACTAGTCTTCCTGCCCAGTGCACAGGTAATATATGGACTTCTCCAGCCACTTTATTAGGAACTATCGTTTATGCATTGTATTCGGTGTAATGTTGAATAGACTAATGGAATCGATGGGTCAGTTTTTTATTCTTAATTAATTCACACTTTTTTTATTTAAACCTGCAACCTTTAAACGTTATAAAAGTGCCAATTTCATATTCAAAATGTACCAGAGCTTTTGCGGAAAAATACAAACAGTTTGAATCTTGCAAACAGTACTCGCAAAATGCTCTTTTTTGGGGAGATTATCGCAGCTTCTTATTTATTTATTGGTAGTTAGTGCAATAGTGCCAACTACCAGACAGCTGTGTGGAGCAGACGATCAGCAGGAAAAAAAGATGATTCGTACAAGCCATGATGTTGAAACAATGAACAACACAGCTTTTTATTTTTATTTTTAGGATCCCCCCCCCCCCCCCCGATTTCCTCCCTAATTTAGTCATGTCCAATTCCTCCCCGTCACTAGAGGGCGCTCCCACATTAAGCTACTACTACCACTCAGTCAGGAGGGCTGTTTCCTCCGAACCACGTGACGCCAGCATCTTTTCGGACAGCTCGCTCACGCTTCGTTTGGGGGTGGGCTAACACACTCGGAGGACATCGCTATCCGCTCCTTCCGCCCCTGATTGGCTGTAGAGTCGTCATTAACGTGTACCTCTCATCCCTTCCCTCTGAGGGAGCTCGGCCGATTAGCTCTCTCTAGACCTCCGGCTACAAGAGGTTACAGCATCACCCGGGAATCGGACTTGCGATCTCTGTATGATAGGGCGAGCGCTTTACCACTGCGAAAATTTGTCGATTAAATTCAAATCAAATCTACAGCTGGTCCCAAATTCTAACGTCTACACATGAAAGAGAACATATCTCTCCAGTCCTGGCTTCCCTTCATGGGCTCCCGGACAGTAAATAATTTTGGTCACATTTAAATGTTGACATGGCTTTGCCCCGCCCTACCTCTGAGACCTGCTTCAGCCCTGAGCCCCACCCCTGTCTCTCAGATCATCAGACAAATCTCTTCTGAGTGTACCCGAAACCAAATGCAAGCTCAGGGGTGATCTCAGGGGCTTTCTCTGTGACTGCGCCCAAATAGTGGAATGAACTAGGCCACATTAGGACTACACTAGGAGTGAGGGTGTTGAAATCTCGTCTGAAACCGTCCCGTCCCTCACTGGATGTTGTTTATTTTCACACACCATCCTGTATAAACGCTAAGGTCTGCTGTGTGGGGAAAATCCGAGAAGATTAGATCTCTGCCAGTTCTGAAGAGTTTAATTTTACACTGCTTTTGGAAAGAGCACATAGAGCTGTGTGTCATTGGGGTGTAAACATTCTTCCTTTTTATTATCTCCCCTTCTTTTTTTTATCTCCATCCTGAAATGGATCTCAGTTCTAGTGGATTGAATTACATTTTACTCTGGTACTTTCATTGTCTCCGATGACAAGAGGTAAATAAAAGTTTTGGGAATTCAATAACCAGCCCAGTATTGTATTCATAATTCCCGCAGGTATATAATTGAAAGGAGTGCCAAAATATAAATATGCACAGTGTGTTCAGGCATGGCTCATGTACTTGTGTAGCTAGTTGGCGTTGCACTTTGACTCACGAGGCTGGATGACATTTTTGGGTCAGTTCCTCAGGCAGACGTTGTTGTTATTATTTATTTATCGCAGTCCACATGTATATCATTCGTACACCAGTGTACGCTCTTTCTCTTCCAGCAGCAGTGTGTCTGCTGAATAGATCAGGTGTCGGACACTATGATCACTTATTCTAATGGAAACGTTTGGTTGAGTTTCTGTGGGTGTAGAAGGATTTCTGTGGGTGTAAGATGTTTTTATCTGAGTAATGTTTGTACTACATGCTTAAGAAATCATTTACAGCACCAGTGCATGTGACTGTCACACAAACAAAAAAGTCTGTATGACTACTCCTTTTGTCAATATTATTACAGCACGGCCGGTTTTCTCATCCTAGCAGCGAGCTGTTGTAAATACAGACGGCCTTTTAGTCTGTTTTAAATTGATTTGGAGCACATAATGAGGTCTTTTCTATTATTATAATGAACACTGTAGAGAACATGAATATGTTGTTAATGCGTGGTGTGACTGTATAAGCAAATACTCATGTTTACACTTCTGATTAGGAGCTGAAAAGTTCATTAACTGAAAAGTGGTTAATGACTTTCTGTGACGTCATTTTGAATGACATCACATGTGATGCTTTTTCTCTAGCAACTGGGGCTTTATGAAGGTCTTAACATAAATTCTCCCCTTTTCTAAAATTATATTATAATGGTAGCGACATGTCCTCTTTAAAATGCATGCACCCACTGTGCCTACTGTCTTTCAGATGCACCCAGGGGCGATGGCGCAAGGTGCTTGGGCTCACACATCGTTGCTTGCAAATATATTTTTTATGTAAATTTGTCATTGTTTTGTACAACCCTAAAACACCATCATTAATCTATCAGACTCATTGAAATGTGAATTAAATTATCACTCAATTAATGCCTCTTTGAGCCTGTATATTGAAATGAAGTTAGGACAAACAGTGTTTTTTTTCCTGATTCCAGCTCCAAGACTGCCAATTCTCAGCACTTCCCACAAGCAGAGGCTCTGTCTCTTTACACAAATTGAGTGGACGTTTATTTGAAATCACATTATGGCTAATGTAATACATTTATTTCTTCATGTTTTTCCAATATCTGCAGGAGATTGGTGATTGTGCAACTCTGCTGGAGAAGGAGTGTGTAGCCCTGAGCCCACAGCTGGGCGCGTTGCGGGTTCTGCCGCTCCACACGGACCTCGGTGCGTCCACTCAGCACGTTTACTCAGCAGACGGGAATGACAGCCAAACTGAAATAAAGGAAAATGAGAAGGCTGGGCCGTGTATAAGACGCAGGGTGATCATGTCAGACGCTCTGGGAGAAGCCTCGTTCTCGTTGCCCAACGTTCGTTACGTCATTGATACAGGACTCGAACTCAAAACTGTAAGTTCTGATAATGTGCACACAAATGTGAAAAATATTTAATGAAGAAAGGATGTTGAAAGAATTCATTAACATTTTCCATTCATGTTTTCTTACAAGTTCTATTCAACATTTTGTAGTTGGAGCAGAAATACCATGCCTTCAGATCCATAATTATTGGCACCCTTCAAGAAGATGAACAAAAAGGATTATAAAGAATATACATATATTTATTTTCCATAAGAAATTGCACAATATTTTTTAAAACTCTAGGACACAGTGGGTACCTGAATTTAACATACTTGATGAAAACTGCGATTTAGGTATTATTATACACACTATACTTAATTCAAACGTTAGTATGCTAATTAGGCCCAACCTCTCTTCCATGGCAAGACCTCATCATAATTTTCTTCAAAAACAACCATCATGGTGGACACATAGCAAACTCGTTAAAAAAATATGCAAACATTTAAATATGCAAAGGGAATCTGGCGGGAAAAATACTCGATTGTTTGGGTTTCCGACATTTTATGTTTGTATTGGCACCTTGTCACATGACCAGTGGATTTTTACATACTCAATAATATTCATTAGCATCTGCCAAAGGTGAGTGTGTACACCGGATCAGACTTGTCTATAGCTTTATGTATAATAATATAAAGCTATTTCAATATTTATATAGGGCTATAGTGACTTTATAATTTTTTTTCTCTGGTTATTCATTGTTAACATATTAACACATGTTCTTACACATGTAATATTCTGAGAATCATGTATTGTCTGTCAATCTTTAAAGCATGTTTAGTGAATGGAAAAAACACATGGCAGTGGTAAAATCTAGTTTTCCTAACGTTTTTCTCAACCTTGCTCTTGTTGCAAATCCAGGTGTACAATCCACAGATTCGAGCTAACTCCCAGGTTCAGAGGCCGATCAGCAAACACCAGGCAGACGCCCGCTCTCAGAAAGTGAACAGCACACTGCCGGGTGAGGCTTTCTCATGGTATAACCACAGCCAGGAGTGTGGTAATGATGAACGTTTACTCTCGCCTTGTCTATTTGGTAGACTAAAGCATGTAATGCAGAAAAATGATTGAATCAGACACATTTTAACTTAAAAGTTTGGCCTAACTGAAGCTGCACTGACGTTAGCAGATTTTGCAATTTAGTGTAACATATAAGCCACACAAGTGTCAACAAGGTTAAGATTTATTTTAATTGCAGTTTATTCTTTCTTTTAGGAGCATGTTTTCGTCTCTACCCCCAATCCCTGTATGATGAGGGGATGCCTGAAGCTCGGTGTCCCGGAGTAGCCGAGGCTAACCTTAGCCACCTGGTGCTTTTTCTTAAAAGACTGGACATTGCCGACATGGGCCAGTGCAAGTTCCTGGACCGGCCAGGTCAGCCCACTAAACTGTTCACTGTATAATTGATTAGTTAAGATCTATTAGGTCTAATCAGTTAATGTAGCTTTTTAAAACTACATTAAAAAAGCTACATTAAACTGTGATACTCTGGTGCTATTTATGTGTAGGCAAGTTGACGCATGTATATCTAGCTATTATTTTTAATAAATCCGCAATAAGAATGCCAATAGAGCCAAGGGGCGTTTTAATCAATGTCTTTTCAAGTCTGACTGGAATCACCGATCGTTTATTAACCTTCGGCTTCAATTAGAGTCTTCATTCACAGCCCGTTAGAACGTACAGATGGGTCACGCATTATTGTATGATCAAATTTTTTTTTTTGCCATTATACTGAAAACGTGAACACCATTGTTCCCGCAGTGTTTTGATTGATGATGGACAACATTTTTACCTCAGGTTTACAGCCTGGATGAGATCTGGTTGAGACACAGAGCTTAACAATTGATATTAATGGAGAAGTGCACCTCACAGTGTACACACTTTCACGCACTGGTTCTTAAACAGTCAGATGGGAACACAAACTTTAAAAAAAAAAAATTTTGAAGAAGGTATCATAACTGGATTGAAAAAAAAACATTAGGGTGTACACCGCCTCGTTCTCAAAGTGCCCTGTGAATCGGTTGTGTAGGATAAGCGCTATAGAGAACGAGTGAGTGTGTTATTTAAATCACAGATCATGAACACAATAAATCATTAACTAAAGATGAACGAATAAACAGCATCCATTATGCTCCTGTTTATCATTTTAACGCTGTCTTCAGCAAGTGTCATATCTAACCGATCACTAAAGGCCATGTTTTTTTTTGTTTTGTTTTTAAAGCGCTTGTCCATTACTTTGAATTATGATATTAAGTTTTGCCAACAAATCAGCACATCCATGGTTCGTTTGTCTCCGCAGCTCCAGAGGCGCTGATGCAGGCTCTCGAGGATTTGGATTACCTGGCTGCGCTAGATGATGATGGCAACCTGTCGGAGGTTGGCATCATCATGTCCGAGCTCCCGCTGGACCCACCGCTGGCCAGAGCCCTTATCGCAGCCTGCGAGTTTGACTGCGTCAGTGAACTTCTGACCATCGCTGCAATGCTTACCGGTGAATACCAAGCTCACTCACACACAGTGTACCAGTAAGAAGCTTGGACACCTTCTAATTCAGTGTTTTTTGATTAGTGATTTAGCTTCACAAATGATGAAACAACACAAACAGCATTAGGAAATTAAATAACAACAACAATCAGTTGTTATTTTAAGGAACTGTTCTTGCAAGAACAGTATGGTCAAATGCATTTGCAAAACTATCAAGCACCAAGATGAAACTCTCTCATGAAAACCATCCCAGGATACCTCTGCTGCAGAGAAGTTCATTTAGAGTTATCAGCCTCAGAAATCACCAATTAGCAAACGGCACCTCAGATTAGAGCCGTTATGAAGGTTTTTACACAGCAGTGTCCAAATGTTTGCCTGGTAGTGTACCTGCATAAATATATTCCATATACACACCTTCTGTGCACCCTGATCGCCTTCAAACTTTGTTGTATCGTTTCCTCGATGCCGACACTCTCTTCTCACAGCTCCTTCATGCTTCGCGACTCCTCCACCCAATAAAGAGGAAGCAGCGTTAACTCATAGACGGCCCCTTCTTCACTCAGACGGAGACCATTTGACCCTCATTAACATCTACAACGCCTACCTGCAGCGTGAGTCACAGCAAAACACAAGCCGGTGTACAGGAAATCATAACTGTATCTAATGAAGTCTTTATGAAGAGTTATAACACTTGTATTCATTGTACTTGCTAAATGTCCTTGATGTTTAAATATTGCATGTTGCTACTCAAAATACAGCTGTAGCAATAATGTTCTGTAGCACAGGATTAAGCGTAAAAATGTTCATTTGGTCAATATTTATAGGTAAATTGTAGACTGTGTGATGAAAAGCTGGTTCATCTTGTTATCTCGTCTAGACAACGAGGACGAAGCCTGGTGCAACACTAACTTCCTGAACGCCTCCGCTTTGCGACTGGCCGTGACGATAAGGGAGGAGCTGTTCGAAGTGATGCAGCGGATCGAACTGCCGGTTTCGCCGCCTGCGTTCGGCTGCCAGGACAACACTACTAATATAAAGCGAGCGCTCATCTCCGGGTTCTTCCTCAAGGTGGCATGAATAAAACATCATCCGAAGACGTTTAAGTGCTGTTATAGTAACGCCACTAGTAATTAAACCTTCCTTCCTTCCTCAGGTTGCTCATGACGTAGACGGCTCAGGGAATTACTTACTGCTCACGCACCGGCATGTGGCTCACCTGCACTCTTTCTCCTCGTACCTCAGCCGCCGGCCGCGTCCCAATCCTCCCAGCTGGGTCCTCTATCACGACTTCACAATCTCTCATGACAACTGCATCCGCACCGTCTCCGAAGTTCATCCACACATGTGAGCCTGCTTTACCGATTGTTTCTAAGGGTCAACCTGCAGAGATTTAATGCTTTTCCCCCAAATTAACACGATTCAACTGTTTCCCCCATACAGGTTGGTGGAATTATCTCCGCAGTACTACTTGGAGAACCTTCCTCCCAGCGAAGGCAGAGACTTATTAATGGATATCAGACAGAGTCTTTTCCCCCCTGAAGAACAAGAGAACAGAGAGGCTGAACACGACACGCACGGGGAACGATCAGGAGAGCATCGAGATCAGTTGAGAACGGAGATGTGTGCGCTCCAGTGATCCTCTCGAGGGTGTGGAAGAACCCCCACCCCATGTTGCACTTTGGGATTTCCTGAGCCTAATATATTACATATGTGGATGTAGTTTCACTCTTTAGTGCTTGGTGTAGCACGTAAAAGCAAGCGGTGAGCAAAATCAGACTGTGATGTGCCCTGTGCAAATTTAGCTTTACAGGTAAACAACACATTCAATTTCAGTAGGTTTCTTACATTTTTGCTATGAAGTGCTTGCTTTAGTACAGACACGCCCATTTGATGTAATGAAGATGTAATGAAGATCAGGAAAATTACTCAGAGATACGAGGGTGAGTCAAAAATGTAATTAAAACGTCTTAAAAGCGCTTTCTGTTCAAGCCTACTGTCTCCCCGGTGCAGGTATGAACGTGTTACTTTAGTTCATTCGTAACTGCGGTGCGAACAAAAATGGACGCCTCATTTGGAATTTGCGCGAAAGTCGAGCAGCGTGCAGTGATTCGCTTTTTGTGGTCTGAGGGTGAACCCGGAGCCGAAACAACTCACGGAAGAGCGTAAACAGAAGCACAATTAGTACCGGTACTCTACGGAAGGTTAAAGTTTCTTAAAGAGAATCATAACTGGTGATGAGACACAGATTCATCACTATGAGTCTGAGAGTAAATGACAGAGTATGGAACAGAAACATCCTTAATCGCCTACTGAGAAAATGTTCAAAAGTCAACCATCATCTGAAAAAATAAAGATGCTTAGTTTTTTTTGCGGGTAGGGGGGGGGGTGGGGTGTGCCAGTATTGGAAAATTATCAGGAAAAAGTTCAACAATCAACAGTGCTCGTTACGGTGAGACGCTTATTGAAGAGATGAAGCCTAAACTTCAGATTAAAGGCAGAGGAGTGATACTCGAGGCCGTTGTGATCTCATCCGCACACTTCTGCCCACACTGTCGACATTCTGTAGAAACTTCGTTTTGAGGTTTTAAAGCATCCTTCCTATAGTCCTGATCTCACTCCATCGGACTTTCGACCGGTTTGCTCCCCTGAAAGCAGCCCTACGAGGATGAAGATCCACTTCAGTGGGGTGAAGATAGAGGTACATTCGCTAAAAACATTTTACTGACTGAATACGAAAGCTTATTGACGGTGTATTGAAAAGCAAGGGGATTATGTTGAAAATAATGTATTTGTCTTTTCTAAAAGCTAATTTAAATAAATTCTCCAGCCAGAGTGCGGATCATTTTGACCCACCCTCGTATATTTAAATACTGCAAACGGATCAAGCAATAACGAGCCTGGTATCAAGACTTCAAACAAATAAAATTAGTAATGTTTGTAATTCTTTTTAACTGATAGGAAAACCACATCCTTCTAACACTACATTTTATCAAAGTTATATTTTAATCCAGATTGTACGTAATTGTCTGTTGCGAATAGACGCAACTCGAGTCTTTCCCTTACCCTCATCTTTTCATGGCTGTATAAGATATTTGAAGTAGAAGAATAAATCAGGGAGACCTGAGCCTTGAGAGCGGACTTGAGATTGATCTCAGGATTCTTCTCAGGGTCGTTTACACACACCTCTTTTGTTGAATGTTGCTTCCATTTTGTTGGCAGAGGCTATTTTTCTATTACACACACTTTGTAGTCTGTTTTTATCTTTTTGTCTGAGCAATCCTATGGCTAGTTTTGTTAATATAAATAGATTTTGTGTGTAAATGTTTAATTTCTCCTGTAATACTCTAAGAAATATAGCACAAAACAATCTGTATATTCGGACTTAAATTAAATTTCATTAAAATGACTTTGTTCAACTTTGTGAATCTCTGCCTCACTTTGTAATTGCAGAGAAATTAATCTATAGGCCTCACTCATTCACTAACTCAAACTCTTATGTGTTGACAAGTGCAGCCATTACTATTTGTGTTTCTGCATCAATTTGGCAATTTAATGAAATTTCACATTTTCATTTAAAGGGGAAAAAAAAGATTTGCATGCCAAAGCAGTTATTTATCAAAATTATCACAGCACTTAGGATTTATTAAGTCTTGCAACATAGTTGTCCTTTGTTATTGTAAAGGTGTTTGTATTATAATGCAGCTTGTGCATGCAGTGAAGCACCGAGCCCAACAGCAGGACGTCAGTGAGATCAGCCCGGGGGAGGGGGAGGGGGGATTTGAGCACAGGGTGGTCAGAAGGATTTAAAGATCTAGGCAGTTAAAGCTGATTTATGTCTCTCACACCATTATAGTCTCTCGAAAACATACTAGGTGGCAGTGTACTTGTTTAATATTGCAATCTGCCGTTTTAGACGCGGCACTCTGGATATTTAAGCTTGCATGAAAGACGTAACTATTTTTAGTGTGGTGCAGGGGTATGAAGGACGAGATGGGAGGGAGGGAGGGATAGGGAGGGGCTGATTTCGAGGCTTTGTCCTCATTTCTTCTTGGTTTTAGGCTCCAAGGGCTGTCCAATATCTTTCCCACGCAACTTCAATCCTGTAAAAAAAATTATAAAATAAAAGGAAAAAATTTACTTATTAACTGATGGTGCTTTTGAATTATTTGTCAGTCCTAAGGCACTGTACACTGAACAATAATAATACCTATATAGAATCTATTAAATAAACACAGACTACACATGGTGGAAAAAAAGCAATAAAACATGTTGATTATTATCTCATGTGATGTATTATTTCAGATTACTCCCCCCCCCACTGATTTTTAATATTTAACAGGATAATTATTACGTTCTATTCAGATGCGAAATCATACACGGAAACATTAATATAGATACACCTGTCATTTCTACTCACATACCGTACACTCATCGGCCACTTTATTAGGCTCCTTGACGGCTCGTTAACGCAAATATCTAATCAAGCACATGGCAGGAACTCGGGGCATTTATACGAGGCATGCACGATGATCTGCTAAAGTTTACAAATGAAAGCGTTAGAATGAGGACGAAAGGTGATTTAAATGACCTTGGATGACGGGCGGATTTCTCAAACTGCTGATCTACTGGGAATTTCAGACACAACAATCTCTAGGGTTTACAGAGGATGCACTGAAAAGAAGTGAAAATGCCTTGTTGATGCCAGAGGTCAGAGGAGAATAGCTAGGCTGGTTTGAGCTGATCAAAAGGCAACAGTTAAGCTCTGATTACACCTTGTTACAACCAAGGTACACCAAAGGTACACATCTCTGAACAGAAAACACGTAGAAATTTCTAAGCACCATGTTGAATCTATACCAGGGAGAATTAAGGCAGCTCTGGGGGCAAAAGTGGAAGTACTCGCAAGGTGTGCCTAATGAAGTGGCCGGTGCGTGTACTTCATGCAATAAGATTTTCTGCTTTTTAAGATCACATGCATCACAAATGTGTTTTCTGCATTTAAACATAGTCCTTACCAAGTGTTCTCTCGATCTTGCCCATAATCTGGTTGTTGGGGATTGCTTTTCCACATTCATAATCAGCGATGATCTGCGGCTTCTCGTTGATTTTCTGTTGAGCAGGAAAAGAAAAGTATCTCCTTAAACGCAACCTAACAACATTGGTTTAATTTCCTTTATCACCATGCTTACTTGTCCACTAGCCTCGAATCATATATTCAACTGTCACTGTCATTGCGGCAAATGGTGGAAACACCCGCTACTGACATTGTCAATTTTTGTTATTTGGGGCGATCCTTGTTATTGTCTAAATTTTTGGGGTAATAAATATTAAACTAATGAAAATGGTGCTTCTTCTCATACATTATTAGTAATATCAAGGGGAACTTTTACTAATTTCATTAAAATTCAGAGCAAATGGGAAAAGCACTCATGTAAATAACAATATCCCTAACTTATTGTGAGTAGTGTAAATGATTCCAGTCTTCATATATAGGATGTAACTAACAGTTACGTACAGTAGCCAGGTCTTTCTGAGTCATTCCTTTATCTTGGCGGCCTTTCTGGATGACCTTGCCCACCTCCAGCGGCACTCGGTCATGGTGTAACTCTTCTGTCTCGCGGTCCAGTTTAGCCGTGTTCTTAGTCACCAGATGCTGTTTATTCTGTCCTGCTGCCCCTGTGTTAAAATAAATAAATAAATAAATAAATAAAAAACAGGCTTTGTAAGATGTCTTCCACAACTACCACAACACATTTAAAAACAATGTAGATGTATTTAAATTTATCTTGAACCAATGAAAAGGTTTTCATACTGATAGTGATTATTTTGGGATTAAGCCTAATCTTCATACAAGAACCATGTTTTTTTTGTACCAAGTATTAGGCTTAATCCCAAAATACAATTTATGTGTATTTTGCATTTATGTGATACATTGTGTGTATATCGCATAAATAGTATCATAGAAGGGGAAATGTCTCACATGTATTTGTTGTTTTTCTTTTGCCTTTTTTGTTGCTCTTGATGAAGAAATCAAACTAAACAAACAAAAAGCTGGAAAAACAACAAACACATGTGAGACGTTTCCCTTTATATGATACCATTTGTGATTCACACACAATCTAGCACTGTTGTTTATTATGTTTGCTCTTCTAACTTGCCTACTATTACATTTGTTATTAAGTTGGTGTAATGGAAAGCATATACAGATGTCAAAGTACAGTGTTTATTACTGTAATTATTTTATTTTTATTACATGTTGGAGGCCAAAGAGTCAAGTTAATGTGTCTTAAGGTTTTAGAAAAACAAATGTTTGCAGTCATTAAAAAAGATTATTATAATAAAGCCCATGAAAAATCTAATTTCGAACTAAAGTGATTTACCATACTTAAATATTATATAATAAACTACTGCGTCATTTCATTATTAAAAAGTTTTACAGGAAGTCAACAAACATATGTTTCAAAACGGTGTTGTATCGTAAGACGATGGACGTGGAACGGTCACTCGGTCAAAGAAAAATACGCACATAAAGGTCTCGGTAACTTTACTGGAGTTTTTCCAACAAGACTGGTGTTTTGATTTGAATGTTTTTCTAGCCGTATGGCTAACCAGAACTAGTCATACAGCTTTTCCAGGGAAATAAAACTGAAATGGAAAATGTAGCTCAGTGGGGCTGTAGACACTTCATGAGTCTCAGCTGAACTTCAGAATGCATTTTTATTTTTAATATTTTTTATATAGAACGAAGGGTTGTGGAATTTGGCTCTGATCACTGACATTGTACTCGCATCCCGAGTGACAAACCTCACAGTCAGTGTGCAGAGCAGGAAAATTTATAATGACCAAAACCTCTAGTTATTTACTTGTACTTCTAAAACAAACTTTCAAAAATCCAAACTAACCCTTTAACTTGAGCAGCATTTACTTTGTCGCCCATCAGTATACCGACATATTTTTAGTCAAGACACACTTACATTTCTTGGTAGTCTCCACCTCTTCTCCACGTCTCTGGGCAGCCGCAATAGCCTGAACATGAAAAACTCCATTAGTGCTGTTAACCCAGTAAAAGGTTCAGAAAGCACTGCAATCTAGCTGCACCTATAATAATCACAAACTTAAAAGTAAGAATATTATTTTTATCACATTGCTGTGAAAAGAAGTGACCTTATTAGCATTCTATTAATTATCTAATGCAACGGCTCTGTTTGCATCTGTACATCTCATAGAGTTACAATATACAGAGCACAAAAGGGCATGTTGGTCACATGACCACAGTCTACAGTCCAGAGCCTACATTAGAGGGCCTGAATTAAAACTTATTCTGAAAAAATAAATAAATAAATAAATTTGAGCCAAGGTCGAATTTTCATGTTTGTGTTAGGATTTAAATCTCTATAAAGTACATGCAGTTATGCATTCTATAAAAAAAAAAACAATTTAAAATTGCCATAGCATTTCAATAATATTTATTGACAGGTTCCAGTAACTACATTAAGCATGGGGACAATTTTAACTTTGTATCTACAGACAACAATCTTTAAGCAAACTTTAATGAATCATTATAGTGTTTCGTCTTGTAGTGGCGATTCACATATTACTGCTTTTTATTAGCGTCACGGTTTCACAACATGTTGGTGGTTTTAATCTTCCCACAGGACGAATAAACTATATATATATCTTCTATATTGATCTGTTCGTTCATCTTTGAGGGTTCAGTTTTCATGGTCTACTTTCCTCCCCCCATCCCAAGTAAGACATGTACGTTTCGTTTCTATTTTTTCCGCACTTTCTATCTCAATACGGTAAATTATCACTTTGATTGGTTAAATCGAGGAAAAAAATTCGTAGTATATAAAAAATGCTTTTTATATTAATTATTCTTATTTATCAGAAAATCATCAGGGTTCGGATAGAACGGTCACTCTGTCCAGATCCGGACCACAGTTCGCCATTTAGTGATGCCTGGCCTACATCCATGGGCGGATCAACCGGGGTAGCACGAGGTGGCAATTGCCACCCTAAGAAAAAGCCTTTTCACATTTGCCACCCCAGCACTAGTGTCTTAGTGTTCTAAAAATAAAAGAGTTCTTTAATTTGTCTGACGTGCCAATCCAGATATCAGGTTCAAGTCAATCACACATCAGCCTTTATTTCATTTTTATAGGACAATGTAAAAATGTGAACCCTAGTGTATACACACCGAATAAGAATAGTGGTCCTTGAATCCACAAAAACCACGCAAGGATGCTTGCTTCAGGGTTGCCACCCCTCATAATTTTAATGCCACCCCATGAATAATTTTCTAGATCCGCCCCTGCCTACATCATTACTGAAACTCATCCGCACTTGGGAAATGACTGATAGCTACGAATCACAACGACTAACACCTGTTATACTCGATCACATGTTTGCAGAGTCGTGTTATATCTATTAACAAAAGATCCTGACAAGCTTTTGGCTGATTCCAGATCAGTGCCACTGACTGAGATGGGACAAGAAAAAGGCATCTTAGCAGACGCTGGAGCTCTATTTATGGTTAAAACAACAGCTCAGGTGCTGTAACAGAGCTCCTTGTGTTTCAGTCAATCATCCTCACCAGCTACAGGACTTTTTTTTTTTTTAAAGAAAGAAATTCCTAGGTGAATTTATACAAGTATGTAGTGCATTATATTTACAAAATATAACCTCTGTTAATTGCAAATTGTTTTAAGCAGATTAAATGCATGCTTTGTATTGTTTATGTACAAAACATGTTAAAAAAAAAAAAAGACTTTTCGGTCAATTTTTCCACCATTACACTTTGGGTTACAATATTCTGACAATCAAATGGAAACAAATCGTAAACATTTGACTCTCTAACATGATGTTGTTTGTTAAAGAAGGTACTTTTCTGAGAAATTACAAATTTTTACAATGTTTATCATCGAGTGAAAATGTATTGCTTTTCTCAGCAGTGAGTAAGTGACAAGAGGTTAAAGTACACTTTTATTTCGTACCAGCTTTATTGTGACTCTCGTGTATTTGTTTTGTTACATTCGGTGAACTTTTAAACGCCATACAAATGACGCCACTGTCCGTTATAGTTCACTCAACTACAATAACATTCTCACACAGCTAAAGACATGTTTACTCACACACTCTTTCTCTCTCAAACACACAGTAACTGAACGCGCGCGCAATCAGAACTACATTACGTTAGCGTAAATTCGGTCACGTCGCAGCGCGAGACGAGTGCACGTTCACGTCGAGCGCGTGCTAAAGCGACGCGAGGAGCAGCACGCTCTGGTTCGCTCCTACTCAAAGCTAACCCGCGTTAACTATAAACATGGCTCCGCTCCGCTAACCTGTTTGGATTTGGCCTGCGCTGAAGACGGGCCCTTCTTCCTCAATACAGTCACCGTGTCCCAGTCGCACTCCGCCATAATTTTTAAATGGAGCTCGCTCAGAGAGAGACTAAATTTCAATACACAGATGCGGACAGCCACTTAGCAGTGGTATTGTTACGCGTGGCTCTGAAAGCTCCGCAGTTTGTACCGAGCAGAAGGGGCGGGGTTCCAAATAAAATCTCGCTTCGTTCGATGCTGTGGGTCGTTTCCCTTGGCGTGACGTGAACGATGACGCGACCCCAGCAGCACGACACATAAGGAATTTCTTCCAATTGTTAAAGCTACTGTATACCGAACGGTCTTGTTTACTTCATGTAATGTCATTTATCGTTTGAAGTGATTGTAAAACGGGAGCCACATTTTTTGGTTGATGACAAGTGTATTTATGACCCAAAATGAAGTAATAAAATTATAAGAAATGTGTTTCAGTCAAGGAAAAGAATTACTCAGAGGGGAAAATTTGTTTGGAATTCTTTAATAGACAAAATTAATGGGGGGGGGGGGGGGAGCATTATACCATATATATTCTGTGTTCCCAGCGATATATTTTATTTTTCTCATTGTAACCATAACAGAATATACAGGAAATTCACTTATTTTCTTGTGGAAATATTATATTCATAAATACATTCCCAAAATGACATCATTTTCTTTGCAATTCTTAACTGCCTAATTACATTATTTAAAATATTAATACCAAAAAAGTGCCAAATTTGTAAAATTGTATAATGATATGATGAATTCTATGTAATTCAATACTGTAATTTTTTTTTCAAACTATAAAATAGTACATATGGCATTAGGTAAATGAGCACGAGAGGTAAAGACAGCAAGACAGAACGAGAGACTTCTAACATCATCTCTATTTTATCCATCCATCTGTTTATGACATAAAACATTTTACGTGTGGCCTGTATCATCCTAAGCAAAAGAACATTACCTAAACGTTCATCAGTATAACAGAGTTCTGGATCCACATACTTGCAAGGTGTATTAAAACCCAATAATCTAAGACATTTTTATTTTAGAATTAAAGGCGTTGGAATGAATTATGGCTTTGGTCAGGGATACAGTCAACTTCTTTTAATTAACACAGTTCAAATACATTATTAACCCATTCATTGACACTTTGTGGTTTAAGCAGGCATTCTTTTAGTTATGAATGTTCAAATGAAACTGAGAGCGTGTAAACACAAATCAGAAACCAATTAATATAAAATATGTAGTAAATTAAACTTAATAAATTGATGTAAACAAGTGGTTTCATTTTTTTCAAATTCAAGTCATGACAGAGGTTGTTTAGGAAAGACTTATTCCAAAAATTCCAGTCAGGTGAATCAGGTAGTAAATCTAGTAAAATACTGTATGGCAAGGTTTAAATTGTTATTACTATTTATGCTCTTTACAGGGCGATTTCACAATGTAGATTTAAAAAAGTCTAAAAGATCTAAAGATCTGAAAAACATTCCTTACTCCATGGGTGGAAAACCAGTAAATACTTATTGTCAGTGCAAATGTTTCCACATTCCTGCTATCATAAATCATATTCCATCCAGTGAGGGGGCGAAAAAAAAAATGAAAAAAAAAATGCTTTCATTACCAATATCATCTCAAGAATCTCTGTGTCTCCTTAATTTAAATGTGACGCAAAAGTTTTGAATGTCGTGGTCGGACATGGTGACCTAATCAAGGAAGATTAAACAGATTTTTCATCTCAGTTTTATCTATTGTCCTATGTCTGTTCTCATCCTAAAATTGTCCTAAATATTTCCCAGTGCATGTGTGAAAGAATCAAATCTCTCCCCCTCCCCAAAATGTTGCTCTCTCTGGTAAGATGATTGTGTGTACAGAAATTTGTCTCTTATCTTCTAGAATACTCTGTCTGTGTGTGCATGTGTGTGTGTGTGTGTGTGTGTGTGTGTGCATGCTACTGCAGTGTCACAGTCCAGTCGGTCCCTGCATTGAGGTCAGGTTTATGCAATGTTACCACTGACGCTGTAGAATCAAAATCAAACTCCACAGCAGACTCGGCACCATCTAGGAAAAGCATGGACAATAATGCAGAAAACATTAGTAAGTCAATCACTGCAGTTTTGAAACTGATATTAATCTCTCTATTTGGAACAGGACAGATAAATGCAAAGTCAGGCTGTGGCACTTGGAAACCCATCATATTATTATCATCATCATTTTTCAACCACTAAAGTACCCATAAAATCTTCATCCGTAATTCGGTATTTCTCAAAACAGCACTTTAATGTTAAGAATAAATCTATGTAATGTGTTCTGCTCCATGCTCCAGATGTTGTACAATGGAAAATATGTGACCACATTTGCTAAAGCACATTTTGACAGAGCTCGTGTGACGAGGATCAGGATACAGCGCAAACAAGCTAAAGAGAGTGAAACAACTGAAGAAGAAGAAAACACACACACACGCACACACCTTCAGCCTTCATGGAGACAGAAGATGGACGAGTGGCACCAATTATTTTGATCTTCTCTATCCATGCTGCTGTGGTGAACTTTGAGTCTGGAGCCAGATTACTGAGGAGCAAAAAAAATAATGGAAGAAAACCAACAATCAAAAAACTACAACAATTAGAATAACCTACCGTACAGGTTTATACTACAGCAACATGAACAGCCTATAAGGTGTGGACCAATTCAAATATCACAGGACAGAAATGTTCAAACTATAAGAACATGAACTACATTCATGTTAATAAATTACATAAATTACATGTAAACAGCCCATACAAGGGGGAATAGCTCAAATGACAACAGGAACAGCAAACACAGAGAAGGAAAAAAAAACTTGTGAACCACAAACATGTGAATAGCTCATAAGGGATGGAATAGTTCAAAATATACCAATAAGAATTGCCCATAATTGTGATCAGCCCATAAGCGAGGAAACAGTTCAAATGACAACATGAACAGCCAACATAGATAAGGAAAAGAATAATGTAAGAAGAAAAGATAATGAAAGAAGAAAAAGAAGAAAAGCAGTTCTTGAAAGATGGAACAGTTCAAACACCAACAAGGTGAATAGCGCACAGAGAACAGAAATGTCAAACTACAATACAGTATGACAAAAAGGTACTGTCCTTAATACATTTCAACCCAAACGAGACCAATAGCTCAACAGTGTGAACAGCCCATGAGAGACAGAACAATAAAAAAAAGCAGCTGAAGAAACAGTAAAACTTTGATACAACAAATAAAGAATGCACCACAAGAATCAAATCATACCAAACCAAGGGAGAATAGCTTATAATGGAAAGGGGCAAAAGAACTACAAGAAACAGCCATTGTTAAAAAAGAAATAAAAAGAACTACAAACATAAAAGCATGGAAAGAATGACCAAAGAACAGTCCATAACTAAATGAACAATTCAAAAAAGCTTACAATATGATTAATAGTAGAGAACAGTCTATAATATAAAGAACTACAAAACAACAAGAAGACGTAAAACACAAAAAACAACCAGTACTACAGAACAAGAAACTACAATACAGTAGAGTCTAAGCTGGGACCAAAAGTGATGGCATAGTGTCACTATTTTTTCTCTCTCCATGAATGGATAGAAGAGTCATAACTACAAATGATGTAACCAGCTAAGATCAGCTTATAATGAAAGGAACAGTTGACATGAATGACTGAACTCATCAAGACTACACATGGCTGATCTCTTTACTGGAAATTATATAATGGAAAAATCCATGAATTACTGTGTAGTATAACAAAATGCAAGCCAATCTATTTCATTCCTTGCTTATATACTGTACCGGACTGTAGACATTTTATACATTCACTTAAGCACTGAAAATATTGTATATAATTGTAAATATTGGTATCTGGTACACTGCAGTGTCTATTTTTTGTACAATACACATGAGCTACTTCCATGATTTGTTCACATCTACGAATGTCTGTAGAACAGCGGTAGCTTTAGTCTAAAAATGTTAGGGATCTAAGGTTTTTTTTTTATGCAGGTAGAGAAACATATCACATACACACCTTGAGGTAAGCACATTATTAGAGAAGTGCAGTCGCCTGTGGATAAACTGCTTTTCTTTTTCAAAGTTGAAGGTGTGGAAATCATCAATGTAGAGCTCTCCTTCAGCGGTGCCCTAGGGGAAAAAAAAGTAATAATCATAAAAAGTTTTTTTATGCCATTTTTGGTTGCATCTGATTCTGTGCTGTACAAGTCATTCATTTTAATTAAATGTAATTACATATACAGTAAGCAGGCTTATTAAGACTTGGGTGATATAAGAACAATACTCAAGCATTGAGCGTTAAAGAAAAACTGAACCAAAACTAGAGCGCCCTCTGTGGCGAGTGTACCTGAGCACTCAGTGCCACGTAGAGAGTGTAGGGGTCGTTCTCCATACAGGAGGAGGATCTCCTGATGCGGTCCTTCCTGCTGATGATGGAGCCACCACGCTGGAACACTGGAATCTGTGAAAAAGTTAAAAAGCCAGCAGAGGAGCGTGATCATGATTGCTTGACAATCAAAAGAATTTTTTAAGTTTGTATGAAATGTAAATGTGTATGAATCAAAATGATAAGATTGTCCCTGATGAGCAAGCCGAGGATGACGGCGACAGTGGCAAAGAAAAACTCCCTGACATGGCAGTAGGAAGAAACCTTAAGAGGAACCAGACTCAACAGGGAACCCATCCTCATTTGGGTTAAAACGGATAGCAGGGATTGATCTGCCATGGTCTTATGCGGTAATGAGGTGTTACTGGATGTAGTATTATGTTCTAACATAAAATTCAGTAGTAAGCAGTGTAACCTAAGAAGGACAATGTGCTGTTGAACTTACTGAGCTCATGGTGACTGGAATGTGGAGATTCTGAGCCCCCTGGTGTTTTTGGAATGTGTGAACATCATACCAAACCTGCAAAATAAACCAAGCAAAATGTTTAAAAAAAAATATATGGTTTATTTCACTATAATCAAATTGTATTTGTATAATCATTAGAACAATTATGCTCCTGGTGACATTGAAGAGTGAGCTTAGGTAAAGCAAGATTGAACCTTGGGTATAAACAGTTAAAGTTAATTTGAAGCTACTCTGCACCTCTCCTTTTCCAGGCAGGTAGGCTGTGATGCTCTTTGCACCCTCATCAGTAACAGGGTGGACAAGCAGGTGTTTACCTGTTAAACATGACAAATGAGATCCTTTTAGAAATGACTGAAAAATTCTATATCCTTTAATGTAAATCTGGTGCAGTTTATTTATACTCACCGATTAAATACTCATTCTCAATGGCGAACGTGTCTTGTTCCTCAGGAAATTCCACCCACAAAGGCCTGGGTCGAAACGATGTAGCCAAGCACAAACAGAAAGAGAAAGAGTAAGGTATAAAGCTAGAATGCATCATATCATAAGAAATACTCGAATAAGATGTCTGTAGTAGTGACAGCCACCTGTTTTAATGTACAGTACAAGAATATCTGAATGGAAATGTGTAGAACAGATGGTGCAGATAAAAATAAGGGAAAAAGCAGTATTTTGAAGAAATCATCATGTAGAGGATGTGTGTTCCACTCTCACCACAGCTACCATGGTTATTAAAAACTACCATACTACATGAATGCAAAAAAAAAAAAAAGTACACTAATGGTACCAACAATGAACATTTACAAATACTGTACCTCAAGGTCTGTACCTCACTAATATCTCATTAGTGTCAGACAAGAGATACCCAGGTAAAACATTACTCAAGTATTGCTCAAGACCATTGTTAAAAGCACTATATAGATAAAATTGAATTGAATTGAATCAAAGTCAAGTAAAAGTTATTTTTCACTTCTACATGAGAAAAGGTACAAACGTATTCATCTTCAAATTTTCTTAAGTATCAAAAGAACTGAGTTGTATTAGCTCAGTACTGTTGATACTTAGGTACTGAGCTTGTAATTGGTCACTATAGACTTGATGTCACAGTAAGAGTCTCTCTCTCTCTCAACTGTGAATGTGCTCTTTCGCTGACATCTCTGCTTCTTATTTCAAACACCTGCTACATGGCTGAGCGTTTCAAGGAGGGAAGGTAGATCACACATTTACATTATGTTTAACAGTCAGCACGTACCAATATTGCTGCTTGCAACGCTACAAACCATTGTGCAGAAATGTAGTGAAGTAGAATAACATTTGTTCAACATTAGAGTGAAGTAAAAGTTAAAAGTATACATTTATAAACCTATTCAATACTATTGCTACTAGTTCTCAGAACTATTTACTGTAATAAATTTAATTGTCAATGTATTCGATGCTTGTGAGTTTACTTTTTTTTTGTTTTTCTACAGATGGAATCAATACTTCCATAAACTAAAAAAATATAATCTCCGTGTCAAACAGCAAGACCCACCTCATGACTGGCTGTCCGGTGCGATAGGCATTGTAGAAGATCTGGTACCAGTAGGGCAGTAGGGCATATCTCTGTCGTATCGCTTCTCTGATCAAAGCAGTGTTGTCTGGCCCAAACAGCCAAGGCTCACGACGCGGGGTATCCAAGTGGGCATGACTACGAAAAAACGGCTGGTATGCACCAGCCTGGTACCAACGCACCAACAACTCTGTGCTTGGATGTTTAAAGAAACCACCAACATCAGCTAGAAAGAGTGATAAAAAAATGGTTATATCATTTAACGGTAAAAAACATACAAAGAACTGTAATAAAGTGTAATACGGGAAATATATATCTAGTTTATACCTCCACAGAAGGAAATGCCAACCAATCCAAGACTTAAACACATGGGGATGGATATTTTCAGATGGCCCCATTCAGCTGCATTATCTCCTGTCCATATAGCACCTAAAGAATAAGAAATATAGAGAATAGGACAAAAGTACAAATAAAACTAGTAAAGAACCACTTATAAAAAAAATAATAAGCTTGCTAAAACTCACCATAGCGCTGGGATCCTGCAAAAAAGGCTCTGGAAAGTACAAACGGTCTTTCTGTGCCACCAGAGCGCTGGATCAAGCCTTCAGCAGTTGCCATGTGCTAAAGATGAAAGAATATCAACAGAAAGCTAACTGATACTTCTATATAAATTTGTATACTTTACAGTTTATACTGGACTTGTACAAAATGTATGTTACATTATAATATACGACATAGTTGTACTCAATATGTGAAACCTCTTATTAGGACAGCCATGTGTAGGATGGCCGTTGGCTAAATTTACCTCAGAATTACCTCAGACTGTTACATATTTCTGTAGCTTACCTTCATAGATACTGTGACTTTCACTTTTAACAGTTTATGAAGATAAATCTATATATTGCTGTGAGGTAAATTAAGATTTTAAAGCAGATAAAATCAATTAAATCTCAATTTTGGAACAGGAATTGCAGTGGAAATGAAGAATCAGTACAGCTATCATGAATGGCTAATTTTCTGTTTCAGTATCAGGCTAACTAGCACCGTTATCTAAGGAATAAAGAGCTTCTGATGAAAACACGAATACCAACTGTCAATTTATTAGTATTTAGCCTAGCCTAGTAACAAAGACTTCAATATAAAAAGAAACCAATATATACCTAATATGTTGTTTGTCAGTTGGCATTAAATAGTCAGTTAATTATTTAAGATATTTTACAGCATTTCAGTGAAAATCTCAGAATTCTGACTTTTTCCCTAAGAAATCTGAGTTTAGTCTTAGATTTCTCACTTTTTCACTCAGAAAGAGTAAAGTAGAAGTTAGTCAGATAGTTCAAAGTTCAGGGTTCAAGGTTTTTTTTTTATTTGTCAGTGACACCATATGTGCAGACATGCACAGGAATTGAAAGAAAAAAAAAAAAAAAGTTTCTCTCTTCTCTCATCATGCCATATGGAAAGTTTATATTTCTTTTTTTTTTTTTTAAAGCCAGAATTCTGATATTAAAGTCATAATTCTGAGAAAAAGTCTATTCTTAAAAAACCTCTTCCATGCTTATGTGTAGTTTCAGTAACTTGTTTCTTTTCACCTGACATTTTGCCTTTTTACTTTAAAAGCAAAAGGCTGCAATATTCCTGTTATTTAAATAATGTTTACAACACAGTGCATTTGTGTAATAGGAGTACTCTACATGTCATTTAAAACACACAGGAATGATTATAAGCAATAGATGCTATAAAAATTCTAACCTGACTTTATACCTCTCCAAGATTATAGAGCTCTCAGAGAGCACCTCGTCTCCTCTTATAGTTCCTTCTGCTCTTCTCCAATCCCTGACCCTAACCTATTTAAATCTGCTTAAGAATTGATGAGTTTGAGTGATTAATCTCTTACCACATACAACCCATAAAGATTGTGCACATCTCTGTTCTCCCAGCTGCCAAACAGCGCGTCTTTGTGCATAGTCACCTCCGGCCCGTTAAACACAGATGGCTCGTTCATATCGTTCCATGTATACAGGTTCTCCATGGAACCCTGGCCAGAGCAACAAGAAACAAAAACTTCAGTTTCGAATCCGATATTCACATTCTAATTATGTATACTCCTGTAATATGCAGTACGATATGTTTTTCTAAGGAAAGAGGACCAGGTCTGAACTCGAGAAAAAAAAACATGTTTACTCTTTATTAAATGTTTAGTAATAATCTTAAGATTGAACAAGAGCTTTTTACCTTATACTGGTCATAGGCAAATTGGCTGGCCCACCAGGCCCTCATCTCTGGGTTGGTGAAGTCAGGGTATCCAGCATTTCCTTCAAGAGAAAAGTAGAACCAGGTTTGGTGCTGTATTTAATTAAAGAACTGTAACTGATTTTATGCTAACAGTACTATACAGATGAAAGTAATCTAACGAACCTGGCCAGCACCAGCCTTCGTAGTCTGCTCCGTCTTTGTTTTTGGCATAGAAGTTCTTGGAACCAATTTCATTGTGAATCTTGTAACCACTGTCCACTTTGATGTGAGGATCTACAATAGTTACCATCTAAGAAAAAAAATATTGCACATAATTATACTCTATATACAACAGTTAGTTCCGACCGAGTAATCTGATCCGATCAGGGACATTCCAGGAGTGACGATAATAAAGCATAACAGCATGGGGATGTTTAACTATATGTTTCACTCCGCATCACAATTGTTCTAATAATCGTTAATTACAGTTAATTAAGTCGTTCCAATAGCTCAATGCTAGTTCTGCCAGTTGCAGAAATATATCTTTGTGATGCAAAACACATGTCAAACACCTTGCGTCTTTTTTCTATGAGTCCTTGGAGCATTTTTTTGGGCTGCGGGAACTTCTGAGGGTCCCAGGTGAAGTAGCGCTTGCCATCCGTGTGCTCAATGTCCAACCAGATGAAGTCGTAGGGGATGTCGTGCTCATCAAACCCCTGATCGACAGCCTTTACGTCTTCCTGATCGTTGTAGTTCCAGCGACATTGATGGTATCCAAGAGTGGAAAGAGGAGGGAAGGCCTGTGTGCCTAAAACAGCCGTGAGGAAAAAAATAGATTAATGTGTGTTTCTATAAAAGTTGCACACACAAAAACAAAGTTATACACATGTGTACTTGTGCATGTACTTGTTAATAAGGTGTATCTTGTCTAATGTTAACATATATAGTATAATAAGATTTAAGCGCAAAACAAGCATGGGCTACATTAGAAGTTTTTTTCCTTTTTTTTATTTTTATAGATAGCTCAAGGAAGTATTTCTTTGTACCAACCTGCAATATATTTAAGAAATTTAAAGTTGATTACATTTCCCTAAATATAAACAAACTAGTCGTCATATTTTAACCATCACAATCCTGACCAGGTTGTTACTTAGGGATGAATGAATGGCAGCATTAAATGGTTCACTATAAATGCATAGTTTTCACACCAACGAATGTGGTCTTTATTTGTCTTTATCTTCAGGACCTGTCCGTCTTGTTCATATGCTACAAGGAATTTACTTAAAATAGGATATAAAAATAGACAGCATGTAAAAGCAATTAGATTAATCGACCACTTGTAATGACATTTATAGCAGCCAGAATGTAACTTTAGGAATAGTTACTAAGTATGCAAAATTAATACTGTACATCCAGAGGTGATGTATTAAATTTGCATAGTGCTGTTTAAACCAGTTGAAGACTGAATTATAATTTACTGAAAGTTTTCACATTAAACAGAGCATTTGAAAATCGACCTAGATATCAAAACGCATGCCAATATATATTATTAATATGGTATTAATATTATATTAAATTAGATTATTACAGTATATGTACTGTGACCATACCTAACTGTTCTATCACTTTCTCTTCTCTCTTTCTGTTGAGTTACACATGGTGCTCCTAGTCTGCAGTGATCCAGACCCCCTCTGCCCTCTAGACCTATCTGACTCATCCTGGTGCCTCGCTTCTGACTTGTGACTGCAGTCACTCAATAGTTCAATACTGAAATTCCCTCATTTTTGTACCTGAGCCTTTGTGACAAGGACCATTGTTAAAAGCACTACATAAATGAACCTTTGCTCATTTGCATGTGTACCTGTTAAGGAGGCGTATTGTGTAAAAACGTCGCTGGGTGTTGGTCCGAGCATAATGAAGACGTCGATGATGCCGCTCTCAGAGATCCAGCGCACATCAGTCTGTGGAACTTCGCTTGAACCCTGGACAAACTCCAGCATCTCGCCGAACGTTGTCTGCAACCATGTCCACACATACAAGTATTAACAGCACTGTCACTGTGTATTTCCTGACTGTAAGTAAGCACTCAGCCCTGGAGTCTCACCAAAGTACTGGAAGTGATGTCCACCCAAGTCTCGGCTGCATTCAACCAGAAGACACCCATGGTGCGCTGAGCGTTGTGGGATATGATCACAGGCACAGAGCCGTACAGGGCCATGGGGTTGTGCAGCTCGTACTGGAACACGTCCAGGTTGTAAAGCCGATACGGGTCAGTCCCACTGAGGACGCAAAGAACAGGGCGCAATTAATGAACCGAACATGCTTTGTTCTTTTTTGTGCAAATCGGCAAAACACTTACTCTGTGTTCTTCAGTCTGAGAGTTTCCGCATGCTCGGGAATGCCGTAAACATGTTCCACTCCTGGAAAGGAGAAGTCTAGACTAATGGATGTCGGACCTGGAGGAGCAGAGGATGGAGAGGCAGAGCTTAGTGTTTAGAACAAAACGTGTGTTCGGATCAGTAAGCTTTAGGTTAACTGCGTTGTTCATAATCATGTGCATGAACGTGTAACATAATACATGACGGAATGTATAGAGTGATGCTGGTTTTTAGAGTGAGCACCGTTAGGTTTTGAGTCACTGTGGGTTTTAAATGTCTCCTCCCACATGCCAGGCTTCTCTTCTTCTTCTCCCTCTTCAACCTGGAATAGAGAAACAGATTAAATAGATGGCAGACGGATTAGCGGAGAGATGGTCAGACGGATATGAGGACAGGTTGACAGACAGACAGGAAACATACATAGATGGATTATTCAACAAATAGGAGGACGGAAGGAAACATAAACAGAAAGAAAGAAATAATCAAGCAGACAGATAGACAGGCAAACAGAAACATAACACTGGACACAGAAGGACAGACTGACTGATGGTTAGATATTGATAGATATATCAATAGATACATAGAGATAAGGACACAGATTAGAACTATTAAACAGACAGGAAGACAGTCAGAATTACTTATCCCCCATTAAAAAGTTTACGCAAGGAACAAAAACAATGTAAATATAACAAAACACAACTAACGTTACAGGTGGTTTCTCCAAATTCAACTTTTAATGAGTGCCGCAGTCTCAAACTCATTATATAAGCATCTCTGACACTGAGCAGAGCATCCATTTGCTGCCATGACCCACTGAAAACATGACACCAGCTTCTTAGCCCATTCCTCCTTGGCAATGGTTTACCAGATCACTAATATTCTTGTACTGGTGCGCCTCAGCTGTCTCTTTTAAATTCCACTGCGCTGTTCTATTTCAGGGGTGTTCTGGAGGATTCTGGAGTGGTTGTCACAGTGCTGACGTTCATTCCAACCAAGCAGAAGCCACGCTTGTTTATTTACTCATTCTTGGCTTGCAATAAGACTATCAGGTGCTTGGGTGGAATGAACTCCTGCACCCACATGACCCTTTTTTGGATCCGGTTTGACACCCCTATTTTAAAAGGTTCAAGTCAGGTGACTGAGACAGCCACTCTAGAATTTTCCAGGCTTCATTCTGCAACCAAGTCTTGGTGGAATTTGAAATATGTTTTTCGATCATTGTCCTGTTGGAAGGTCTAATGCTACTTAAGCTTCAGCTTTCTCGTAGACTGTATGAGATTTTCTCCAGATACTTGGGTGAATCCATCTTGCGTTCCACAAGCTTCAGGTTTCCATTGCCAAAGGGAAGCAAAGCCGTCCCAGAGCATGACAGAGACACCGCTATGCTTCACTGTAGGCAGGGTGTCCTTTTCAGCAGCTGACATACTGCTGATTTATAGGACAGAAAAACTTCAAGTTTCCTTTCATCACTCTACAGAACAGGATCCCAAAACATCTCTGGTTTATTAGATTCTGAGCATATTGGAGCCGACTTTTTTGTGCCTTTGGGTCACTAGTGGTGTACGTCTTGGAGTTCTGACATAGAAGCCTTACTGCGGAAACTGAAGCCACTGTGCCTGATGCAACTTAATCTTTCTGCAGGTCTTTTTTGTCACCTGACAATTTTTTCTTCACCTGCCTCCTCATTGATAGATTTTTTTTTTCTGCCAAGTCCAGGTAGTGTATCCACTGTTCCATTAACTTTGGACTTGAAAACAACGCATTCAACAGTGTCACTGGGAATATTCAGTGCCTCTGCTATTTCTTATGGAACCTTGTCATCGTTTGTGAAACTTTTTGATAATTCTCTCTCATTTCTAAGCCCTTGAGACCTGAGACAACACCTGTTTTGCAAATGTGTGCGCTTATAAGGGATTCTATTCAAGGGTTTGAATAATTTTGAGACTGCATTGGTTGAATTTGAAGAAACCACTTGTGATGTTATGTGCATTGATTTGATTTGTTCATTGCAAGCAGCTGAAGTTAAAAGTTTGTACATTTTGCCAACAGACTTAATTTTCCCGTGGGGGTTGGTTAATTCTGACTGCAACTGTATAAAGAGAGATAGAAAAGATAAATACATCAATAAATAGATAAGGAGACAGCCAGACTGACCATTGGACTCAGATAGACAGACAGATAATTGGGAAGAAAAACTGGCAGACTAGCAGAGAAAGATTCAATTATCAAATTTCAACACTTTTCTAGATTGATCAATCGATCGATGATATATATGTATGTATGTATGTATCTATCTATCTACAAAGTATCAGAGAGGCAAGACACCGGGACACAGAGTTATTAGCAGATACACTACATAAGCTCAAGATGAAACATTCATTCATCAGATGAAAATGTAAATGGAGATCTTGAACTTCAACCCTCTATTTTTATTCCATTTTCATACCTTATCACCTTCATTCTTAGCATTTTCTGATCCTCCAGCTCCCTCTGTGTCTCCTTTACTGAAACACACAAGTGCACACACTTTTGAGTACATCTCATAATTTATTTATATTAATTTATTTTAAATAAAAAAAATGTATAAAAAGGAAGCAGATATGCAAAATGAGTCTTACAGTACTTCTCATGTAAATATTCTTACTAAAAGAACTTTTCTGTCACACATGCAACCAATGCTAGAAAATAAATTGGTTTTATGGGCATGTACAATGTGCCAAATATACTGGATAATAATCATATACACTAAGCCCCCGACTTACGAATGAGTTCTGTTTTGGGAGCACGTTCGAAAGTCGGGTTCGTTCGAAGGTCCGACAAAGTCGTTCTAACACACCTTTGACACAAATACACAATCTAAAGCATACAAAAAAAAACATACAGCTTTGGTGTTTTGGTTTCATACTCTCATGAGCCCTCCAAATTGTGAGGGGAATCCTGGGGGGGCTCAGCTAATCTTGTTAAAAGAGAACTGGCAAGATGTCGGGGGAGGCCATACTACATGGTGTTTAATGCGCGCTTGAATGGACGCCATTTTGTCTCAGATCTGTACTGGAACTCTTTTCCAATTTTCCATCAGGATATTCACCAACAGGACAGCTTTACAGGACAGCCATTTTCTATCATCGTGCTCCCGGACTTGATTCATAGAAACAGGTGAGTCCGACTCATTTCTCCCGCACCCTCACACACGCACACACACAATTGAATATACCGGACTTTGGACTTTTTATACATTCACTTACACACAGAATATTGTATATAATTGTGAACATTGGTATCTGATGCAAAGCAGTATCTACTTTTTGTACAATACATGTGAGCTACTTTTGCGATTTGTTCTCATCTACGAAATTCGTAACTTTAATGTTCGTAAGTCCGGAACTTACTGTAATTAATGATTGTCCTATCTAAGGAGACATGCGCTGACTTCATCACCCTCATTTATTCATATTAAATTTAATTACATGATGTAGATTCACCAGCCTGATCATCTGCATGTGTTCATGAATTAAGGTTCATGAATTAAGTTAGATGTTTTTTTAATACTTGAATTATTTACAGGTCACTGTGTGGCTTAACAAACAAAATACATTCCTCTGAAAATGCTCAGGTACAGGGACTGGACTGAAAAAGTCCTTCAGGAAGCCTGGGGAACTATTCCTCGAGACTGCATAAAAAAAAATTTCACGCACACATGATAACACAACACATCGAAGGCATTACCTAGAGAACACGCTCTTGATTGAGTCCCACATGCTACCGAAAGAGCTTGTTATTTTTTGAGAGATGCTGGAGGGAAAGGAGAGATAGAGAGAGAGAGGAAATGAGAACAAATAATAGAGGAGAAGAAATAAAGGAAAAAATTTAGATGTTTGAGGAGGCTTTATAACAATGTACACATTTCAGGAAAATGTCAAGTAAACAAGAGGAGAACAAAGGTAATAGACAGTGTTCTTGTGAGAAAATGAAACAACTCCCAAAGAAAAGCACGAAAATTACTTTCTTAAAACTAAAAGTTTCTAACTTTAACATTAACATTGCTACAGACAAAATAAAACAGGAAGGTTCAAACCAGCAATTTTGTATTAGGAATGTGATTTATGCCTACATACGTCCTTTAAAATAGAACAAGCATGCACATGGGCTTTCAACACATTTCAATCCCAGCACTAAATTGTTGCTACATGATTAAGAATCACTTTTAATTTTTTCTCTCTTGCAATTATGATTGTGTTTTATTTCACTCTTAGTAAACTCGAGAAGCTTTAATTAATCAAGTTGTGATTATATGGAGTGACTACGGGGAACCTCACGTGTCTTTGCGTGGACGCAGGTGCTCGAAGGCCAGCAGGCCGCGGGAATTGAGGGAGAGCAGGACCACGGGGCCTTCCACGATGTCGAGGCGGAAGGGTTGGGCGCTGACGATCAGCCGCTGTTCATTTTCGCCCAGAGAAAGCACCACGCCGTTCTCGTCCTGAGTCACAACCGTCATGCTGAAACCACACAGACGAGAAGTCAACCAAACAGTCACTCTTCATTGATTTACATTAATAAAAATTATATATACACACGTGGACAAAATTGTTGGTACCCTTCGGTCAATGAAAGAAAAACTCACAATGGTCACAGAAATAACTTTAATCTGACAAAAGTAATAATAAATAAGAATTCTATGAATGTTAACCAGTGAAAGTCAGACATTGCTTTTCAACCATGCTTCAACGGAATTATTAAAAAAAAAATGAACTCATGGAACAGGCCTGGACAAAAATGATGGTACCCCTAACTTAATAGTTTGTTGCACAACCTTTTGAGGCAATCAATGCAATCAAACGATTCCTGTGACTGTCAATGAGACTTCTGCACCTCTCTGCAGGTACTTTGGCCCACTCCTCATGAGCAAGCTGCTCCAGTTGTTTCCGGTTTGAAGGGTGCCTTTTCCAGACAGCATGTTTCAGCTCCTTCCAAAGATGCTCAATAGGATTGAGGACAGGGCTCATAGAAGGCCACTTTAGAATAGTCCAATGTTTTCCTCTTAGCCATTCTTGGGTGTTTTTAGCTGTGTGTTTTGGGTCATTGTCCTGTTGCAAGACCCATGACCTGAGACTGAGACCCAGCTTTCTGACACTGGCCAGCACATTTCTCTCTAGAATCCCTTGATAGTCTTGAGATTTCATTGTACCCTGCACAGATTCAAGACACCCTGTGCCAGATGCAGCAAAGCAGCCCCAGAACATAACAGAGCCTCCTCCATGTTTCACAGTAGGGACAGTGTTCTTTTCTTGATATACTTCATTTTTCCATCTGTGAACATAGAGCTGATGTGCCTTGGCAAAAAGTTCAATTTTTGTCTCATCTGTCCATAGGACATTCTCCCAGAAGCTTTGTGGCTTGTCAACATGTAGTTTGGCATATTCCAGTCTGGATTTTTTATGATTTGTTTTCAACAATGATGTCCTCCTTGGTCATCTCCCATGTAGTCCACTTTGGCTCAAACAACGACGGATGGTGCGATCCGACACTGATGTTCCTTGAGCATGAAGTTCACCTTGGATCTCTTTAGACGCCTTTCTGGGCTCTTTTGTTACCATTCGGATTATCCGTCTCTTTGATTTGTCATCAATTTACCTCCTGCGGCCACGTCCAGGGAGGTTGGCTACAGTCCCATGGATCTTAAATTTCTGAATAATATGTGCAACTGTAGTCACAGGAACATCTAGCTGCTTGGAAATGGTCTTATAGCCTTTACCTTTAACATGCTTGTCTATAATTTTCTTTCGAATCTCCTGAGACAACTCTTTCCTTCGCTTCCTCTGGTCCATGTTGAGTGTGATACATACCATGTCACCAAACAACACAGTGACTACCTGGAGCCCTATATATAGGCCCACTGACTGATTACAAGATTGTAGACACCTGTGATGCTAATTAGTGGACACACCTTGAATTAACATGTCCCTTTGGTCACATTATTTTCAATATTTTCTAGGGGTACCATCATTTTTGTCCAGGCCTGTTCCATGAGTTTATTTTTTTTAAATAATTCCGTTGAAGCATGGTTGAAAAGCAATGTCTGACTTTCATTGGTTAACATTCATAGAATTTTTTTTAATTATTACTTTTGTCAGATTAAAGTTATTTATGTGACCATTGTGAGGTTTTTCTTTCATTGACCGAAGGGTACCAACAATTTTGTCCACGTGTGTATACACTAATTCAACACCTGCATGATCGAAAAAAATAATAAAAAAATCAATGAGGCTAATCGGGAAAAAAATGATTCAATTTGCTAGGGAGCATAAATAATGGATTGTAGAGCATTAGAAAAAGGCCATGATGCATCCAGATTTACCCTGCTCCAGAGTGATGGGGGCATCAGGGTAAAAAGCGAGGCGGATGATGTGATGCACCCATAATGCATAGTGCTTACCATACAAACCTGTCGGGGCAGTGTTATGATTTGGGGTTCCTTCAGCTGGTCAGGTTCAGCAACACAACCTGAACACATGTACTGAATGACCAGGTTTTCCATCAATGGATCTTTTTCTTCACTGATGGCATGGGCATATTCCAAGATGATGATGCCAGGGTTCTCCGGACACAAAGTGTGAAAGAGTGGGTAAGGAGGGAGCATAAGGCATCATTTTCACACATGGATTGGGCAAAACAGAGCCCAGACCTTAACTCCACTGAAAATCTTTGGGAGGTGCTGAAAAAGGCTTTATGCAGCGCTCTGACTCACCCCTCATCAATACAAGATCGTGGAGAGAAATAAATATGACTCATGGATGGAGATAAATGTTGACATTGCAAAAGTTTAGCAAAAGGATGGCATAACCACAGTCAAAGCAAATGGTGGTCCAATTAAATATTAGCGTGTGTGCTGATTTTGACTCATTATTTTTCATGATTCAAAACCTTCATCTACATGCCACTTGACTCACGGTTTGGTAGGAGGATCAGCGATGAGGACGTCCCGGACCTCGTAACGAGGTCTGAGAGGTTTCAGCTCGTTGATTTTAACCCGTGTCATGTTGCCCTGCAGCCTGTACAGCTCCAACAGCAGTCGAACCTACACACACACACACACACACACAGACAGACAGACAGACACGATGACACAGCAGATTCTTTCATAGAAAGTCTAACGTAATACAAGTACCCATCCTTTACAAAAGTGGGGAACAGAAAAGTATTGGATAATTACTACTAAGTTTTAAGTGAGTATATATGAATTAACAGATATAATAGTGACAATGTAAAGTTCTCAGACCTTGTTGTTATCATTAATGAGCTGCAGTGTGATCCTGGAGTCGCTGAGCTCCAAGGTATCTAGCAGAGCCCTGTATGGAGACTGACTTGGCTTCAGTTCCCTCTGACGCCTACATACACACACACACACACACACACACACACACACACACACACACACACAGAGACAACATTATAAGCTAGCAACATATAAGCTAGCTGTCAGGCATCAGTTTCTGTGTAAATATGAAACCAGAAAGATTTTTGAATGCTGATATTTCTTGCTCATACTCACTTGCAGAAGGCGCTCTGCTCACATGTTTTGAAGTTACCACGATCCACACCCTCGACGCCGAAACAAAGCACCAGCAGCACCAGCGGCACCAATAGCACTCGTCCCATCCTGTACAGTGAGAAAATATCCGAACATCATGTTAGCAATGAATAACACTACTGTACCAGTTTAATTGTCATTTTAATATAACCAACAAAGCTATGAGAGTAAAAACTCCCTTTATTTTTTCTATATAATACCCTGCTACACTAATGCACTTATCCCAGCATTTCACTAGTACTTGGATACCATCTAAGTAGAACGTTTTCTCAGTACACCAGAGACATGATTGGTCTGCCTGCTTCATGTCAGAACTCCTTCAATTGCCAAAACATGGAAATGGCTTGGAGTGAGGCCAGGACTGTAAAGGGAATGCAGCAAAAGCTCCCAGCTGTGTTACTGTAACATGCAAGTGGTATGCAGTATGAAGTCGTGCTCAAACAGCACTGGTTAATGAACGATTTCAAAAACTTACTGCTTAAACAGACATCCTGCAATGTGCATCAAAGGAGGAGGCTTCAGACATTGAACAGTGCATTTGGGCTTTCAGATGTGTCAGGTAGAACCAAGGTTACTATCAGTATACCGAAATGTGTAAATTCAACTGTTACTGGAATATGGAAATGACGTTGCAAAAATGTTGAACTCACAAAATGCTTGTATTATTCTTATTATTAATACGATCTTAAATTATTATCATCCTAAATTTTTATTAATTCTTGTTTTATTTGAAGAAAAAAGCTGAAAAAAAGCATATGTCACTCTATATTGCACAATCCTGTCGCCTTAATATTGTCAATGTTCATCGTCTATAGCGCTTTATTCTGTAAACAGGGTCTATAAATAGGGGGCCTATTCCAGGGGACATAGGGGACAAGGAGTCTAGGAACCTCTGTAGTCCAACTAGGGACTGTGGAGGCCAAAGTTTCAAATTTGAATCAGGCAGTACGGTCACAGCTAAAAAACAACTTATACAGATTTTTTTTTTTAAACAATGAAAAGTCCCGGTTTGACTTGAACGCTACTCGTACGTTAGGGTTAAAAGAAATGAATGCACTCCTGCCAGCCAATCAGAAATGTCCATCTCCTGTGACCCTGATATATACCTCATTTGATGATGATGGATAATCATTAATCATTAACCAAAAGTGAAAAACAGCCAAAAGAGTATAACCGACTCAAATATTTATGTTTATAAAAAAAAAAAAAAAAAACCCGACTAGCTCGCTTGAGTAGCCTTTGTTATTATTGTTACTGTTTTGTCTCTTGTTAAACTCAACAACCGGAAACAAAATGATGAATTAATTTCATGCCGTACAATTTTAGTAAATAAATAAATAATAATTTGGTTAATAGTCTAAACGTTAACCTAGTGAAAGAATACAACAATAATCCTCTTAAAGACCAGACAATGACTGTACCTGTCAGAGGAAGGCGCCATAGTTACTGCTCTGAACTTTGACCCCGGATTAGTCACGTGCACGAGTTTCTTTTTTAATTATATGTATATATGTTTACATATTCATATTTAAATGTCAATTTAAGTATTTTGATGCGTTTGAAAATGAAGCGTGTATGAAAAGCGTGACGTTTAATTTATATAAATAATTTACTTATAGAATAGTTCGAGGATTGGTTATTGCTGACGACGTCATGCCGCGTATAAATACTAAACCAGGCTCACATGCTCGCTCTTTCGCCATGGCTGTTCGTTGGGCTGTGCACTAAGCGTGTCGGTGAATGTTCGTGCGCAGGCGCAGATGAGTTGAGCGCTGTCTTTCGGCGAAAGCTCCTGCAATGATGTACGTATACATGGTGTACTTTCTCCGTTTTTTAATACTGGTTGTCACTTTATTAATTTTTCCTTTTTTTACGGGTGTATATTTTTATTTTCGTGAGAGGATAGGTGGCGTTAAAGAGCCTCAATGTTGGTCTTTGTGGACGCCATTTTGTTTTTATCAGTTAAAAGCCCCTTAAATTGTAAAAAATAAAAATAAAACTGCGCTAACAAAGGGGTTTAACTTTTTTTTTTCTCTATACGATAATTTAACCGGGTAGTAAAATGACATGGTGTTTACTTTTTTCTAATTATTTTCTCTTTTTTTTTTTTTAACTAAAGTGTTAAGGCTTATTAAATATTTTATTTAAATCTGATGCTGTAAACCTCCTTTCTTGGCATGCACGTAGTTTGCTTAGTACTCGTGTGTGTATGTATGGAGGAACAGGATTTCCAGTGCTATGTCTTCGGTACCAGCATGTTTTCCCATCGGCTGGTCCTATCCTCAATCACTGGTACATTTGTTTAATGAAGAGCTGCAAAAATATTTTTATAGATTCATGAAACTGATGGTAGTTTTGCTATTTTCTTTGTTCCAGGTTGATGAACACTGCATTGATGTCAGATGGCCTTCAGGGTAAGTACTGGGTTTTTTCCCCCTCCCATACTTTAATTCAGTGCCCTGGCATCACTGCCATGTGTGGCTGATTCTGGTGTTATGTTTTGTCCTTTGGATGACTTGCATCTTCGGTACTTAAATCAGTAAATATTAATACTTTGCCTATCCAGTCTTTATAAAGTCCACCCTCCTCATATTGGCACACACGGTATTGCCTGTGCCTGTGTGTGTAATCTAAGGAGGTACATTATCCAGTCATAATATAGCTGGCATCAGGAATTGTGGTTTCTTTTGCCAGCTATCATATTGAGACAGTTTTGCTGGGTGATCAAACACATTTTGTGCTACACATGATCTGTATCTAATGCGGACTTTTTCTTCCTTTCAGATGCACATGGAGTTCTTCATGACCTGAGGTGGGAGGTAACTGAGTAGTTGTCGTTCAAGTACATAGTTCATGTATCTGTACTTTGAGTAGCTTTTATTAGTGCCCCCCCCCCCCCCCCCTTTTTTTTTAACCTTACTGTAGTGTTCGGGTCAAATCGGACCGATTACAACTTAAAATACTCATAAATATTGTGTTTTACGTCTGATTGACTCAAGGCCTTATGATATCCTCCACACTAGGCATTTGAACATATAAAAGTGGTTATCACCAATTTCATTTAATTTTGAGTGTTTTAATCAACCTTTTTACACCTGTGGTGTTCCCGGTCAAAAGTGACCGCCATAGGAAATGAATGGGTATCCAGACTATATTCATCCATCAGACAGAAAACAACCCCATACACATCAGCCCAACTCACTCGCATCTCTTTCTCGTGCTTATGTGCCGATCCTCCCACGTGAACCAATTTCCTAATGAAACAATGTATCTTCACTCAGATTAGACAGGTGTCTGTGAACCCAGCTCTTTCCCACGCTTTTGTGCCTGTCCCCCACGTGAATCACATCTTCCAGACTAATCAATGTATCATCTTCACACAGACCCTATATATATATATATATATATATATAAGTGGAAGAGAACACAGATTATGATCCAGACTTTGTTGAGACTGACCAGTCAGCAGATGGAGAGGGAGAGTCACCTGAAAAACAGGCACCTGAGCAGACATTCCAGTCCAATCTGGTCTTCATCCCCCCCAGGACAGAGGAAGTGGAGCAAGACTGGAAAACATCAAGATGATGCCAGGGCCAACACGGTATGCAACATCTCGTGTGGATGACATCAAGTCAAGCTTCCAACTCTTTTTACCAGAGTCCATTGAGGAAATTATACTGGAGATGACAAACCTGGAGGGGAAGCGTGTGTTTGGGGACACCTGGAAAGAAATTGACCTGGTAGACCTCCAAGCCTACATAGGTCTGTTGATTTTAGCAGGAGTATATCGCTCAAACCATGAGGCTACAAAAAGTCTGTGGGATGCAGAGTCTGGCAGGCCTATATTCCGGGCAACTATGTCTAAAACAGTTTACTGTCCTTTCAAGAATTATTCGATTTGATAACAGATACACGACCCGTCTGCTGGCGAAATGACAAACTGGCTGCCATCAGGAATATTTGGGATCGGTGGGTGGAGACACACAAAGACACTGCTGTCAGCACCACAGGGGACAGAAAGCCCCTTATAATCCAAGACTACAACAAGAACAAAGGAGGTGTTGACTGCCTTGATAAGGTAATGTAAAGTTTCATCCATCGTGTATTTTATTTTTATTTATGTGAATCATAGAATTTTGTTTTTGATGTATTTAATATTGTTCCCAATCTCTTATTTTTCCTTTTATTGCAGCTTACTGGTACATACACCTGCAAGCGAATGACAGCACGCTGGCCTGTGGCACTGTTCCACAACATCCTTGATGTGTCTGCTCTCAATGCATATGTGGTGTTGACAGCCATTGACCCAACCTGGAATCAGAGGAGGAACTTCAAGAGGAGACTTTTCCTAGAAGAGCTGGGGAAAGCTTTGGTGACTCCTCTTATTCAGCGACGCCAGCACATTCCCCGCACCCCAGCCTCTGCCAGTCTGGTTAGGAGAATGCAAGCCCCAGCCGCTGCCCCTCTCCCCCAACAAGGACATGGGCAAAAAAGGAAGCGCTGTGAGCATTGTGCCCCTAAAGACAACGAGACAAGCCTGAGATGCTGCAAATGTGATGCATATGTTTCCAAGGCCCACTCTGACCTGACTGTCACATGCCACTCATGTGCATTAATTCTCTCTCTCTCACACACAGTGTGATACATTTGTTTAAAGCTAAAGAATGTTGAATAAAAATTTGGTGGCAGGAATACTGTTTTAAATGCGAGTACTTTGGGTCACGTATGCAAGGAAATTGAGATCTCCTACTTTTTTACTTGAGTAGTTTTCTTTAGGGAGTCTCTACTCTTAGTCAAGTACTTTTTCCACCTCTAGTTAGTTACTGACTTGGATACTTTTCTTACTAAACATGTGGTTTACCAGTACAGATTTGAGTCGGGTAAATTGAAACAATTTGCATTGCATGATGACCTTTTTGAAGAAGGCCTTTAATGTTTTTTTTTTTTTTTATTATTATTATTAATTTTTGTATAAAGACATGGCATGTATGATGCATGCTGTTCAATAAAGACTTCATTTTGAAATACTGTGGCTTACTTGCCTTCTTTCTGCTTTCAAGCAGCTACATCAAGTTTCATTCTGTGCTGTGTTCTCATTGCATGGTAATTATCATGTTGGGTTCTAGTGCTTAGATTCGCTTATCATGACTAGTGTTTTAACCAGTATCTTCAAATGCTGTACAGTAAAATAGATATCCAGAGGTCTGTAGATAGGAATACAACTGCAACAGTAAAACTAGTAAACTTGTATGTACAGTTGATCATTATCCATGATAAATGTTTTTTTTTTTTTTTTTCACAGTAGATTATGCAGCATTCTTACTAATGAAAACATGGCTTAATTTTTATTCTTTTTTTTTAAAGGTTTATAGTGCAGGATAATGGGCATTTCAAATTTTGTGAAGTATGCCACTTTGAAATTAAACAATTCTATTTCAGACAATTTTATGCGCTATATGCATATGCTGCTTAAACAAAAATTTAGATTTAAATGAGCTACTAAATCGGAGACCCTGAAGTTGCATCCTAAACAAACCAAAAGTAAAAATCACGGTTAAGAAGGTGAGCACATGCACTCATCATGCCATCATTATGATCTGGGGTTGTTTCAGATGATCAGGTCTAGATTCAGCAGTATGTGGAAATAAAATGAAGTTTGACCTGAATGACTAGGTTATCAGGTCTATGGAGTTTTTCTTCCCTGATGGAACATGCATATTCCTGGACTCAAAATGTAAGAGTGGGTCTGGGAGCATAAGGAATCATTTTCACAAGTCCTGAACTTAAACCCCTTTGAAATTCCTTGACACATGCTGGAGATGCTTTTATGGACCTGTTTAAATTTTCCCATCATCTCCCAAATCAAGATCTCAGTCCAAAATTCATGCAACGTTTATGGGAAATAAATGGTGTGATGCATAAGGTTGTAAAAATTTGACAAAAAGTAATATTTGTCTTCAAATGTTCAAATCTTTGCTTGGAACCAAAATTGACTTCATTATCCTTTTCGTTTCTCATCTGCCATGCGGAAGGCCCTGGTTCAATTCCTCCTATTGTTCCGTTAGTAGACTCATAAAAGATCCTCACCTACCAGAAAAGAAATTAAACGAAAAACACTCCTTATTTCAGCATGAAAAAAAGAAGCAATCATTTTTTTAGATAATTTTTTATAATTTAATAGAGTTTGACACAAACAGAGCAAAATCCTGTTAGCTCAGAATGACTTATTTATCAGAGATGAATACTGTACAAACACACGTCCTCTGTCCCAAAAAACTGACTACTAAAAATCTCATATGGTACAGTGTCTTATCAGATATGTACATCCTTACTTAAAAGCAAAGTGAGTCAGGAACAGAGAAACCCCACTTTGGGATTGAGTGAAAGCGCAACCGAGTATGTAGTGACTACAATATGACAGGTTTCAATCAGACGTACGGTAATGCTTTACGTTCGAGATCCTTTAACGAGAATTATTTACTGCAGTAGTTAACATATACGGTACCACCACATCATCGAATCTGATCGGTCAGAATGTTGATTCATTTTATGCCTCAGGAGCTTGGAAAGTAATAATCCTGGGTATAATTCAGATCACGAGTGTATAGTGAAGTTTGACTGAAAGGAGATGCTTATTTAATGTCAGTACCTTAAAAGGCTTTCTGATTTCTGGCTAAAATGAGCTGAATTGATTTGTCTTATTGAGATTCAGACAAACAAAAAAAGGATGACTGATGTAATAAAAATGACAATGGATGCTCCACAAGATTAAACCAATCGAGAAATTATTTGTCATAATTTAACTGTGGTGCAAGAGGAATAAAACACTTGGTGTTATTGGTTATAGAGTATTAATAATATAACAATGACCCCAATTTGCCTTACTCCTCACACAACAAAATCATGTTCACCCGCATTGACTTTTTTTCTTCAGTTTAAGATTATAAATCACAGAAAGAACAAAATCAAAATAAATAAATAAATTTACAGTACAACGCCTAATAGTCTCTGGGATTAACTATTGAAAGTCCCATGGGCGTTCCAGTCAATCCGGGACTGGCCATGAAACGTCTCATGAATGAATGTGTAAAATTAAGTGACATTTACATAAGACTCCAAGCGAAGTACATTTAACGTTTCGAAGAAGAATGCAGAGTGAACGTTCAGAACTTGCAGAAAAGTGCCGCGAGAACTGTGCACACAATAATCTACGAACTTGGCTTGAGTTATTGCCACAGCCCCTGTCCAGTCCTGTTTAAAGGAGTTCCTGGGAGGCCAGCATCATGGCTCCAGTGCACTAAAAATACTTTCTACCTTAATGGTATCCAAGCACTAGTGAAACCCTGGGATAAGTCCATTAATGTAGGACTATAACAGAGAAATAAAGGGAGTTTTCACTCTCATAACTGTGTTCTGCGCAATCAAAAGTCCCAGTTTGACTCGAACACCCGTCATATGTCCTTTTTTTTCCAGTTAAGAACTGCCAATAATTGCTCTCTGTGGTTTATTATGGGCTTTGATTTATCTTATTGATGATATTTACATTGGTTAATGCAGGAACTATTTAGCTTTTTTTCATTTATAAAAAAAGAAAAAAACAAGAATCGACTGTGTACAAGAGTCATGCTTTCCTTGTGTTAACTAGCGTGTTAAAAGAACCTTAATGTAAAGCGTGATCAGATAAACAAGGAAAATGCAAACAGCAAAAATCAAGCGAAACCATTTTGTTGATTGTGTTTAGATTAAAATTAGAATACAGTATATTTAGAAATAACCAGGATATTTAGGCAGGACGTGGCTCTTAGCCATTTAACCCACACTTCATTCAAAAACAGGGCAGAAACCATATTAATGATTGTATATATTTACACACACACCTTTTTGTTTTCACTTCTCACTCTTTTCTATTTGGAGCTGCAAAGGACAGCTCGGGTATCCGATACTACTGAACTACAAATGCAAACGCTTAAAGTACACAAATTAAAAATATTGCTTTCTCAGAATGCTCTTTCTTCTTCGAACCCAAAGATAGACACATTTCTGATTGCTGCATTCACATAAACATGAACGCAATGCGAAGTGTTAAAAACGGTGATAGGTTCAGGACTCTGAGTGCCTTCCAGATGTTAATAAAAAAGAAAAAAGAAAGAAAAAAAAAAACACTTTTCAGAAAACTTTTGCAACTAGTCAAATGAAGGGGGGACTTTTCAACAGGAAGAAAACTGACTGGATTATCATCATTCCTACAATGACGATAAGCATTTATGTGTTGGTCCCAGCACTCAGACCAGTTGCGCTGCACTTCCTGCTTGTGTTCTTCTACAGGAGCGGCGCTCTGTTCACATGTTGCCCACTCTGATGTTAGGGTTGAGCATGGGGTCCAGGTTGGGGTCTTCGTCAGCAGAAGCCCGACCCAGCTTGGCCATGATGATGATGAGGGTAAAGAAGCCGATCACTCCCAGGAGCAGAAACATGAAGATCCTCTGCTTTAGCGTGAATGTCTTTCTCTTAGGGCCCAAGCGGTTCCTAAACCAGAAACAGAGCAATTTATTGCATGGCACACACACACACACACACACACACACTACTGTAAATTTGGGAATGTCAATTAGCCTAAACTGCATGTCTTTGGACTGTGGGAGGAAACCCACCAAGCACGGAGAGAACATGCAAACTCCATGCGCACAGATCCAAGGTGGGATTCGAACCCAGGACCCCGGAGGTGCAAGATAATACTTGTACATACAATAAAACTCATCTAAAGGTAAGGTACTGTGTGCAGCCATTACACTCTATACATTGATTATCATCACATATGATAAGATCGCTTTATGATAATAGTAACATCTCCATCACCTTTGGCACATAAAGTTTCAACAGTATTTGCTGTAAACAGACAGCGCTGTAACTATTCTTAACAACGTACCACCTAGAACACCTGGACATAGTCATGTTTTAATTGGGAATTAATCAAGAAAATTGCCCAGCACTAGTCCTGAAAACGTCCCGAACTGTGACGCACCTACTGCATGCCCATTCATCACTGTATGAAATTCTGAAAGTGGGTAGGAGAAAAGAAACACGGTTTCACACTCATTAAAGGGAAGAAAAAGCAGAGGAAACTCACTTAAGGATTTGTGCAAACCAGCTGAGCGCTGGCCTCCGCCGGTACTTATCTTCATCGAAGTCGATCTGTGTGACTGAAGTGTGTCCTGATTCTCGTGTATCATAAACCTTTCTAGGTGAAGAAGCTAAAAGAAAAAAAAATTTCAATAAATTGTAATAAAGTTCGAACAAACATGATAGCAAGACACTCTACACAATTACGCCAGAACATTTAATATGGTTAATCCGCTACACAAACTGAACGTTTGGCATCAGAAATGTGAAAAAACCGCTCCTGTAAGTCACCAGACTAATTCTTGTTAAAAAAAGTGAGCTTAAAATTCCAGCTGCCCGTCTTAACATTAAACAAACAGCTTTCAGTACCCTTGCTGATAACGATTGTGTCGGGTGCAGTAGCTGAAATCATGTCGATGACAGAGTTCTCCTGTACGCCCAGTCCTCCGTTATTGTGTACACTGTGGCTGTGCCCGTGCCCGTGCCCGTGACCCACGTCCTGATGGGAACATGCCGGAGTGACCGATGGCTCTTGGGTATAAGAGAGTGACGGGGCAGAAATGGACGATTCAGCACAAGGTGCTGTGGATCAGAGGAACAAGATGTCAAGATACAGAACGAAACTAACAGAGTGAAGGAGAAGACAAGCTGAACCTTATAGTCCTCAAACCTGGAGGATGCGATTTTTTATGAAAAAGGAACCCTGACTCACCGTCAAAGGTCCAGTCTGTATAATCAGTCACATCGTGTGCTCTGCTTCCTTCAACCTCAGGCTGGTCTTCGACCTGAAAATAGATGATGATTTAAAAGCATATTTAAGTGACAGAAAGTGTTTATGTTAACTTAACAATAATAGAGTAAATGATAATTCCGTTAGAATAATTTCACCTCACGATTTTACAGTTCGTACTGTAAATCAAGTGTAGAAATGTGGGGGAGGATTTTTATTCAGTTACGCATCACAATTCATGTATTAAATTGACTCAAAATGTATTTTATAAAATGTTTTTTTTTATTTATATATGTTTGCATTCGAGGTGCCAAAATGTTGCCGTTCCTCCATCATCCTGCAGGTGGTGCTCTATAAACTATTCTCACATTCTCATTCACCACATCATCTGTGTGGTATGAGTAAATTAAAACCTGTAACCAGATCTAAAAGAAAATATTACACTGAATCGGAAAACACACAACTCACCATACAAGCCGAATCAGCACCTAGGTATCGTGATGATATTGAGTCGGGTGGTCCCTTCAGATTCCCATCCCTTTTAAAATGCTTCGTTACAACCCATCTACTTTTCCCATGATATGCCTCACCCTGCTACTCACCAGTGGAAGGCCCAGTCCTGCTCGTGCCCAGTTAACTGAGGACAGTTGCGCCCTTAGCATGTCAGCCACAGGGCTGGCGAGGTTGATGGGAGGAAAAATGGGTCCCTGGCATGTCGGGCACTGGTAACCCGCTGGCGCTGTGTACAGGGGCAGGCGTGAGGCCAGTTCATTTAGGCAGGACCAGTGAAAAAGGTCTGAGAAGGAAAGACACAGATCAGGCATCAGGCACAAAAGTCTAGTCATTGTTAGGTTTGTTCACTTCATGAATTGAGGGTCCTTTATACTGTATATGGGTAGTTCAGTGTTGTTTTATGTCGCATCATAGTCCTGGAGGAACAGTGTTTCTGTGCTACTTGTACTACTTTATATGCCTGGAATGACATTAAGGCCACTTGCTTAATACAAGTTTTTCCCCCCTGTTTAGAGAAAAATTACCAACATACTAACTTCATGCCAGCGAATCTGATCTGACGGCACAGCAATCCAGCATTTCAAGACCGTATACAGATATTGTGGAACTCCTCACTTCCTGCATCCGATTTGGTTGTAAGCATTTTATATATTAAGTGCATTTATTTATTTCCCTTGAAAAACTCACCATAGCACACTAATCTCACAGTGTCCTGGGAATTAAGAGGCTGATTACACAGAGTGCAGTTAGGATTGTAATCGCTGTCCTGGAGCCACTGCAGGTAGGATTGCACAATACACTGTACAAGACAGAAGCAAAACAGGGAGAGTCAATACACAGGAGTGGTTTTGTGATTTCCACGTGATCTAGAAGAGAAACATCCACTAAAAAAGCCATGACCCACCTTGTTGTGATTGGACACCAGGCAGTGTTCACACACATTGACACGATGCTCGAAGCAGAACAGGTTCGTCACCTTCCTCTTCGGACACTTACACAGACCCATGGTCTGCCTGTCACACTGCGCACAAACACACCCATGTTGACACCAAAAACAACTTTCACATCATCAGTGATTTAAGGTGACACCAGATCTTACAGATGATTAGAAAATCACTAACGCTTGTTCGGTACTGATAATTCTAAACAACCCAGTGTGATACAGAGATATTATAACACAACACTCATCAGCTCTGCTAGGTATCTCTGTTAGCTGCTAGCTAGCTCTGTTTAAACTACACATGTTAACTGTTTAAAATTTAACCAGCAAAATAATACCTTGTGTTTATTCACTTACATTTAGGGAGTCACCACAAGTCAGTCTTCTGTTCTCTGCGGTGTACTGTACAGTGTCCCAGTCTAGTTATTTAGCTTCATATTTGAGGAACATTTTCTTCCGGAAAGGATTTTTTTTTTTGCCACGTCTCTTCCGCTATCGTCGCACAGTAATGACGTAGACATAATGACAGCGGAAAAACACCGCCGAGAATGTAAAGAAATAAAAAAAATAATTGTCTCGACATACAGTTTGTCAATAAAAACAATGATTTTTTTTGTTTATTTAGTTAATTTTCTCGATTTTTCGCCTGTTTGTTTGTTTATTGTTGTATGTTGTTGTCTACATAGTTTTGTTACGTTTGCTTATAGCCTACTGTTTATCTTTTATGTTTTTGTTCTGCTAACTGGGGATAGTTAATTATAATTTATTTAAAATATTGTAAAAACTTTAATAATGCATTTTTAAATGTAAACTTTTGCACCTGATCTTGTATATTATACTATTATTCTTGTTATTAATATTAAGAAATCATAAGAAAAAATGTAAAATAAATAAGTGTTACTGTACTGTAATACTGTAATGTACTACTCAGTGCTTGTGTTTTGTGCTTCAAATTAAAATAATGAAAATTTTTTGTCACGTTTATTTCGACAGTTACTAACGGGACCCTATTTGTTCTATCTGCAGTATAATCAACTTTAAAGCGTTATATAAAATAATAGGTAGCTGTATCTACATCAATTAATTTACAATAAATGTAAAAATAAAACAGTTCAATTGCATATAATTACCTGTATTTTTCTCACATGTAAAGTTAGTTTTTTTTTTTTTTTAAATAGGAGACAATGTGTTACATAAAAAAGCTATTAAAACTGACACAAAAATATTATTTTGGATGGACAAATGAATAAATGGATGGATAGATTAATAGATAGATTAAAGGTCCCAGGTTCAAATCTCAGTACCACCAACTGCAACTGTTGGGCTCTTGATCAAGGCCCTTAAGCTTCAACTGCTCAGATGTATAACGAGAGGAAAAAGTCGCTCTGGATAAGGATGTCTGCCAAATGCCGTAAATTAAAATTCTGTTTTAATCCAAAGTTATTTAATTACGTTTTTCCTAAGAGGAAGATACATATTTTATAATGAATTCAATCTTAAAATGTTTTCTTATCCTATTTTTTATTTAAGGTTTATTATTATTATTATTATTATTATTATTATTATTCATAAATGTAAATGTAATAGTAGTATACTTCTTATATTTCTTGTATTAAGTTTAAAAGTCTTAGAATTTTACATTTACAGTATGTGAGTCATATGGATAATATTTTTGTTATCTATTATATATTATGCAAATAAATGTTTACTTTTTTTTTATTTTGTGCACTTTTTAACCGTGGCTATGCTGCAAAAAATAACATTAAATAAAATACCATAAAATAAAACATAATAAAACAAAAGTTAAATCGTTGTAGCCCCGCCCCTTTTCCGCCATTTTGGCTAAAGGCGGGCAATTTTGAAACGCTGCCGGGTTTATTACTTACTGACTTTATCGCTTACGATTAATACAATTTATACGTATTAATCAGAGTTAAAATACAGTTATCTATATTTCGAGTGTAAGGAAATAGGATTGCGTTTTTTTTTTTGTGAATGTCGAGGTAACTGCTGAGTTACACGCGTTTATCTGCTTTACGAGATGAGCAGCAGGACACCGCGAGCAGCGTCCACGGGACAGACGGGCAGAAACAACAACCAAAACACAAGTATGTCATAGATTTACTAGTTTTATTGTGATAAAAAGTCAGAATGTACACTAATTCATGTAGTCGGTTTGCAATTTAAATAAACCTACCTCGTAAACAGTCATATTTCCATGGCATTAAGCTAAGCTAATGCTAGCTAAACTATTGCGTTTGACTCATGGCTTTTTGTTCGACAAAAAAAAAGATAATAAAATGTACAACAAACCGACAAGAACAACAACAAAAATGAAATAAATTGACAGCAATATTGCTTGTGTTTTTCACTTGGTGCAAATGTTTGTACTCCCCTCTGTCATTGAACCAATTTAAAATTCCATCAGGGGTTCACATCACTCTTTATGTGTCTGATTATGTTGTATTTGCACGATACGAAACCTACCTGCAGTTGAGCTGAAAACAGGAAGGTTAAAGGTTTTGGTCAAGAACCCAACATAAGCAGTGTTGGGATTCGAACTTCCACCCTTCTGGTCAGTTATCCAGAGTCTTAACCAGTGCGGGTTCTAATCCTAGTCCTGGAGAACCCCTTTGACATGAACATTTTAGTGCTTTTACTGCTCCAGCACACACACACACAAAAACAAATTTCAACTCGAACAGCTGTCGATTAGGTGATTTTGAATTGCATTGGGACAAACACCAAAAACCTGCCGGACACTGGGTTCTCCAAGACCAAAGTTGGGTATTTACTGATATTTCCAGCATGAACGGTTCTAATCGACCCCAAATGTGAGTCAACTTTATACTCATCATAAAAGAATAATTAAAAGAGCTATAATCTGAATTTATAGAGCTAATATTAAAAAACCAACAACTCCGAGTCAGGTTTATTCTTATACAAGTATGTGGACTGGCAAGGAATTTGATTCACACCATTGGTGACCATTAAAAGTCCAGACCTACACAACATTTACAAAACACATTTTGTTTTTACAGATTACTTAAAGACCATGAATACAGTGTATGTGACAGGAAAACAATGTCTTACTTGTAGTTGAGCTGAGAACAGGAAGATTTTGCTCAAGAACACAAAATGAGCAGGTTTTGGGATTTGAACTGATCGGTTCTACAAAGCTTTAATCAGTGTGAGTTCTAATCCAATACTTGGAGAACCCCTTTGACCTGAACACTTTGGTGCTTCCCCTCCCCCCTTAAACATGCATACATACATGCATGCATATAATTTGAGAAGGGTCAAATTATTAGGCTGCCTCAAGCAAAGAAAACAACTAAGGAGATGAATCGTCAACTTTGTGAAAAATGTTGTTGGAAACCATCATGAATGTGGATCACTAACACTTAACGTTTCATGGTAAAAAAAAAAAAAATCAAAGGTGAAAAAAAGCATAGCTATGTACAGGAATTACAAGAACTATATACAGACTAAAATAAAAGGACAGTAGTCAAAATAACAGTAATGTCTTTCACATATAGGAATGAAGTACTGACTGAGCATTCTTCCAATGCAGTATTTATAAATGTGGAGTGTAAGAGGTTTGTGGGAGGAAAAAAAAAGTTGGTGATTTTATACAGCAGAATATGTGTAATCAACATTAGCTGTTTGTGAGGGTGATTGCCTGGGGCAAAAACTGAAAAAAGCAGTTTTGGTGTACAGTGTTCTTTAGTGACTGCCAGAAGGGAGGAGGTGAAAAAGTGCTGTTCGGGGAGGTCCATTCTGATGCGTTGATGCCAAGCACAACTAAACAGCAGGAAAGCATGACCAAATACAATAAAATGGCAAAAAGATTCACATAAATAAAGAACAGGAGATCTGAAAAATTCAATGCTAACTTTTTAATGTTTTACCTTTTTAGTATACTGTGTTTTCTTTATAAAGTATTATAATAAAATATTTTTTTATAAAGGTTCTGTTTTGCCTCTTTTTCACTTAACTGTATGTTGGCTTTATATTTGGAGATGGATCAATGATAAAAATGATGGGAATGTTAAAATGAATAAGGTGTGTAAAACGAGGCAAGTGTCAGATATAATAAATTCAAGAGAAATTTCAGTTATCTGTAAATGAACAGATGAAACATCTGTGAATAGTTACAGTAATGGTTATGCTTGTACATTTTATGTGTGCCTTCTTATTTTCTGGTTCTGTAGAGTCAGATGGAGGCAGCCTACCTCGCAGGAGATCTGCACGGCTGTCTGCCAATGATGAAAACATACCTCCTAAAACTGAGGTGAGATATGAAAGAAAAATCTGTGTTTGAGACGAGTGTAAATTCTATTGCATAATTTTTGAATGTGAAAATTCTCAGCTCTGTTGTGGGCACTTTGCTTTGGACGCTCATCTCTGTTACTGTTTTATCCCCAAGACTCCATGTGTACCTGTCAAGCGATCGATCACTGTAAGGAAAATTGCACCAAGGAAAACGCAGGTGAAATATGGATATAGTAAAAACAAAAAAATAAAAAACTGCATACATATGAGATGCTTTTGTAGCTGCTGCTGATAATTACTAAATTTGTTCACAGGCTGCATCAGAGCCTTTTAAGGAAAATGTCGAAAAGAAAAGAGTTTCCAGTGAATCTGCAAAAAGGTCCAAGATCTCAAGTCCACCCCAAGCCGAGACCACTGCACCCAAACCCACGATCCTGTCCCCCATCCAGCCCTCTGTGATCCTGTCCCCCTCGCCTAATCCTGGACAACAACCAGAACCGGACCCTGTTTGGTCCAGCAAAGTACGACGCTCGTACAGCCGCCTGAGCATGGGTGACCAATCGTTCGAGAGCCCCAAGCCTCAGTCTGCCTCGTCCCCCACGCGCAGAGAAACTCTTTTCGGATTCGAGAGGCTCCAGACGCCGGAGGTGATCCGTAAAGCTGACCTGACCGGAGGCACTTCTTCCTCCCTGTGCGTCGGATCCTTCAGCCTCTCGGCAGCTGACGACAGCGTGACTAACGCAACAGAACCCGATCTGAACATCCCTGGGGTCTGTCTGGTGAAGAAGAACACACGGAGGAAGAAAGTTCAGCAGATAAAGGTGAGGCAAGGACAGAGTTGGAGATGGTAGTTTTTAGTAGCAGTTATTGTCATTGTTGGTGTCTATTTCTGTATTAGTTTTGTTAAGTCTCACTTTATTGGATGTTACAGTATATTTGGAAATATTTCCATGAAAAATACTTTTTTTTAATTAATATATTTTCATCTCATGCTTAGAGCCAATTCTTACAAATAAGCAGTTTAATCAGTCATTGATCGATTCAGCTAATTAAATCGATGGATCATTTATTTAGGTAAATAATGAAGGTAAATAAGTTTCAAACCTTACATTATCTAAAAATGTTAAATTCCTCAAAAAATATACCACAGCATTTGCAGAAAATAATAACCATTTTCGTTTCATGCAAATACGGAGTACTTTTGTTTTTATTCTTTCATGTTTGAGTTTACGAGCGGTTCATTCAATCATATCACCTACTAAACAGCGGCACAGAAGAAGAAGGAAAAAAGACTATCACTGTACTTTGTACAAGACATGGCATTAAACGAGAAGTTACACAGCTTTTCAATGCATATTAGATACATTTTGAGACAACAGTTTGAGACAAATCATGCAAACATTTGTATTGAGAAGAAAAATTGCAAAAAATCGAATCAGACTGTCTACTTTCGATTCACAGCGCAAACCTTGGTCATAAAGTTCCACAGCAACTTTGCATTCTTTGTAAACTAGAAACCCCTTCATACTGTAGATTTTCAGATTTTTGCAAACTTGTAGCTCTACCTCTATTTGGAAAAAAGTACTGACCCTGGAGACTCTTCCTTAAATGCTGAATAAATATCTTTTCAAAAGGTTCATCATATTATTGACATAAGGTGTGGCTTTTGGGTAAAAGAAAAATCATTCTTAACACAACTTCTGATTTGCATTACAGTCAGAGCTGTTATGAAAAAAAACATTCCACTGTGCTATGGTGCCTGACCCAAAAAATATCTTGCACTTTAAGATTTCATTCAGACACCTTTAGCTTTGATTACAGCAAACAATGTGGTGGCCAGTTCATGTGTGGAAAATTATTCCTCATGCTCCCAGAATCACACCATCATACATTCAGGTCATCAGCTGACTTCATTTTATTGCCACATAATGTTGCTGAGTTTAGCCCTGAACAACTGAAGAAACTCCAGATCATAACACTCTCTCCAGAGGCAGAACCATGTGACCTTTTTCCATAATGTGTTGAAGCGTTCTTAACTCAATAAGGATAAAGAAAAGTAGTTTAAAATCTCCTTAGTTTTCTTTGCTTGATGCAGCCCAATAATTTAACCTTTCTGAATTTTTTTGGCCAGGCAATCTATTAAACAAACCTTAATGTTCATGGTTTAGATTTTTATTCTGCCTCTATTTCCTCTCTTCAGATGTCAGAACTGGACGTTCTAGCCGCAAAGATGAACGCAGAGTTCGCGGAGGCAGAGTGCTTCGAGCTGGTGGTGGAGTGACGTGCCTGAGAAGCTACAGAGACATTTGGTACTCTGGGGACAAGTGCCCTGAGACACAATCCTGCTTCAGCACAAATAGCTTCTGTAAAAGAGTTCACATCTGAGGACAGATCAAGCAAAATTGTTCATTAAAGATCTGGAAAAAAATGGAATAAGCCATTAAGTTCGAGGATGCTTTTGCTCTGTAATATGTTGTAGTGTTCTCTTTTTCCTTTACATGTCAATAGAGCAGCTCAGACCGTATTATTATTGAAACCAGGTTTTACATTAGTGCTTATTTCCTGCATATCTTCTCATGTCAACATAGATTTCAGCAGTGCTATTTGTTGTCTACTTTCATTGTTTATTTTTTTTATGTGTCTGATTCTGTATAAGCGCTAGTTCTGGTCATTCACATCATTAGGTTATAAAACTTGGTTGCTATATTTTTTATTTTATTTTATTAGAGCTGTTTTCCCAAGGCCTAATGTTGTATCATGCTCTATACTAACTAAACCAGTCAGCAGAACAATTCCTTTTAATTGCTGATTTTGTTTATTGTTGTCTTTATGATATCTATTATACAGTATCCAGTTTACTGTGCATTCTCAGACTCTCATTTCAAAACCATATAGAAAATCTGTCACCATAAATAGCTGCTTAAAACTACGGTCTGAATTCAGTGAGATTCCTGTATATATATATTTTTTTTTCATGTTGGAGGGTGAATCATTGTGATTTAAGAATTAAGAAATAAACTTTGAATTGTTGGCTCTAGAGACTGATTAAATACTGTATCACAAGCTTTAAGTAGATGTAAGGTGGAAAAGTTATACGCTTTGGTGGCACCTACTGTTTGTTCAACGTAAAAACAGGTTTTCAATTGACTCACCCTTATTTATGAGGTTGAGTCAAACACTGCACTATCTTCTCATCGCTTTCCATTCCAGGCCACAGTCATCCTTGTGCAGGTGTGAACGTGTTATTTGTGATTTGCATGAAAGATGAGCAGCATGCAGTGATTAGTCTTTTGTGGTCTGAGGGTGTAGCCGAAAATACTCATGGAAGAGCATGAACAGAAGTGTTCGGGTATCATCAAACAAAATTTTGATGACATACTATAAGGGAATTAAAAGTTTCATAAAGAGAATTATGACTAGTGATGAGACATGGATTCGTCACTACGAGTATGGAACGGAAACATCCTCATTCGTGGGCCGAGAAAATGTTCAAAAGTCAACATCAGCTGGTTTGATGGTGCTTGCAGTTTACTGGGACTCTTAAGGGCCAGTGTTGGAACTTTATCAGAAGAAAAGGTTTAGTGAGCTGTTCTTTGAGGAGCTGAAGCCTAAACTTTGGTTTAAACTCAGGACTGCTATCCAAGGGTGTTGTGATCTTGCGTAACAATGCACACTTCTGCCTACACTTTCAACACCCTGCAGAAACTTTGTTTTGAGGTGTTAAAGCATCCTCCTTATAGTCCTGAGCTCGCTCCATCAGACTTTCACCTGAAAGTAGCCCTACAAGGACGAAGATTCACTTCTGATGAAGTAAAGCTAGCGGTTCATTTGTAGCTCACAGCTCAGCCTTAAACCATTTTTAATGACCGAATACGAAAGCTTATTGACAGATGGACAAAGTGTATTGAAAAGCAAGGAGAAGCTTGTCGAAAAATTTAATCTTTTACAATTTTACAGCCAGATTCCGGATAATTTTCGACTCGACCTCGTATGTACAGTAAGAAGCTCTGAGACACTTTCACTGATCACTTGTACACTTACTCTGCAATCGGCAATCATGTGGCTCAAAGATTTAAAACAACAGGACGGTCCAGTTTGGGCGATCCTGTGCCAACTATTGCTTCAGCTTCCTGTCTTTGGCAGATAGGAGTGGCCCTCAACCACAAAGTGCGTTAGAAGTGTTGTTCATTCTGAGATACGTTTCTGTTCGCCATGATTGCAAAGAGTTGTTTGTATAATTGGACTCTAAGGGTTTTCTGAATAACTTTTGATAAACTCTACAGTATGCACGGTTGTATTATATGGTACTCCTTCTGTCACTTGAGCAGCTGATCAGATTTCTAGATCGACGAGCCGGTATACAGATGTTTCTAATAAAGCCTGAAGGTAATCGGACAAGGTAATAAAAAGCATCTAGTGATGTTAATGTGAAAATCGATGATAGAAAACCGAGATAGTTCCAAAGAAGTGAGACGGCGGACTCAATCCAAGAAAGATTTCTATGTAAATTGTAACCACGACATTTCTTTATGATGGATTATTAGGGATAATAGGAAAAGAACCGACATGAACATGTTATTTTTCGTCACATCTACATCCGCAGGTCATGCTGTAGCTTAGGTCGTGTCCTTCCATTCTCTTTGCTGGAGGCGAACATCGCTGTTCTACTGTCATCGATTATCCAGGAAGGATGTGCTCTGTTACACGCTTGACCATCGATTAGTTTGTCGGGGACTAAAAGGGAAATAGAAGCTGATAAACCAATATCAGGACAGCTCGCCTCAGTTGTAATAGAAGCCTTTGGGAGAGAGGTGCTTGTTGTTGTTGTTGTAATTTAAGATTAGAATTTGAATCCAGTCTGTGTGAAAGGGTGAGGTTTTCTAGGAAATATTCCTTATGTGCTGAATATCTTAGCTACTGAAGCCTTGAACTGCAAAAAAAAAAGAGTAAATAAATAAAATCACTATAATTTCTTGATAACATCTTATTTTAATTCTAGCACCCAACGAATATTAATATTAACAAATAATAGTTATTCTGTATGTACTGTAGTGTTCATAGACAGTAAGTAAGCTATGTTGCTTTAGTGGTACTTATTTGAAACATCACACATCCAATTACTAATCATTCAAAACTGTTTTTTATGATAATACTTAAAAACTGCATTCAGTTATGGTATATAAAATTTTTTTATAATAATTTTATATAATGATTATTTAATAGTTTTGACTTTATAATCATTATATAATATAATGTAATATATATTTATTTTGTTAAGTAAGTGATGTTAAGTAATATAGAGATACAGTGATATATAGATATATGATATATCTCTATATCATATAGAGATACAGTACTGTGTGTGTGTGTATATATATATATATAATGTATAGTATATTATATATATATATATAATATTTAATTTAGTTAAGTAAGTGATGTTAGGTGATATATATATATATATATATATATATATATATATATATATATATATATATATAAACATAATTTTATTTTGTTAAATAAAACAAAATAAAATGATGGGAGTCAAAACAATATTTTACAAAATTCCAAAATAACTTAAAAGTTAAATAATTAATTTTTCCACAGCAGGATTTAGGTCATGATCATTTTAAGTTGCCAAACACAGTATATTAGCATAAAAGTCTGTTTTTATTATTAATTTTTGTTCATAATTTTTTTTTCGTCCTGCTTAATTTGCTGGTTAAATATATTACCTTGGAACCCGTACAGTAAAATGTGTTGAAATGGGTCCAGATGAATAAATCTGGGTTGACGAAAACACGTTGTGTCATTACTGTAGTTCAAATTGATTCCCGATGATTCCGTGTACAGTATAATTCAGCATGTTCTTGGCATACAGCTGAGAGTCGATAATGCCCTCGTACAAACCAGCTACACACCGTTATTACAGTGCAATCCAATATTTATATCAAGCTAGCTAGAATAACTAAATATATGACTTATTACATTTGTACAGATGATGATATTTCACATATTATTTAGAATATACATAAATACTGTTTTTTTTTTTTTATTCTCTTAGAAAAAATAACAGTTTGTCAAAAATGTGACCCATGTAGTGTTGCTAAAGCTGCTCGATTTGGCCAGGGGCAGTTGGTTAAGCCAAGCAGGAATTATTGGCATTGGCATGAGTTTGTATCGGAAAAAAACCCAGACCGGAAAGTGGAGGGGTGGGGTTCGGAATCAGTGCTGATAGAAAAGGTGTGAAGACAGACATTTTTTCTCATTTGTCATGACTATGCTACACTGTCAGGATTAGCTCACCACGGCAGAATGAATTGTCATTCTCATATATAGCCATTTTCATTTTTTACCACTTTATTCCATGGCTAAGGTAGGTCTATTGCTTTTTCAGAAATGTATGATGATCTGGATCTGGTTAACATCAAAATGAAATGTTTACATATATGATAATACCTACTGATTGTTGCAAAGAGCTGACAACATCAAGACTTCTTTTATGAATGCTAAATTATTGTATCAAATTTACTATTATTCTATGATTATGTCGATTATAGATCGATGTAGTGGCACTATGGCTTAGTGGTTAGCACTGTCGCCTTGCACCTCTAGGGTCCAGGTTTGATTCTCACCTCTTGTCTGTGCATGTGCATGTTCTCCCCGTGCTTGGTGGGTTTCCTCCGTGTATTCCTGTTCATGCCACACAGTTCCAAAGACATGCAGGTTAGGCTAATTGGTGTGCACAAATTGCCCGTAGTGTGTGAATGAGCAAGTGACAGTGTGTACTGTATGTTTGTATGGCCTGTGATGGATTGGCACCAGCATCCAGGGAGACTATCCTAGGAGACCCTAGGTGCTCTAAGTCTCCTAGGATAGGGTCCAGGGCCACTGTTACCTTAAGCGATATAGACAATGATTAAGGAATACAGTGAGTAGTAATACACCATACAGTATATGACCTTGTGAATTTCTATAGAAATCACTATAGTAAATAGAGTGAAATATAGTGCATTAACATAAACCTACTGTTTGAAACACAACCAGCACTAGAAATGTAAGCAATGCCATCGGAACAACTAGGCTAACTAAGACGCTGAGGACTCAGTGGACTGACAGGAACGTGACACAGAGCATCAGCCACAGGACAATGGCCGAGTTCCAAACACATCATCATCATCATCATCACAAGTCTACTCATCACCAACATCAGCAATGTCATGGGTCCCACCTGATTGAGAGGTATGAAGATGCATTGGTGTCCTATTCAGTGTGTAATCAGGGATAGGATCCAGATTCACCCTGACCCTGGATATCAATTCAGAAATGCATGATGTAATAGGAAGATGCACTTATTTTTGTACTATTGTAATAACTGTAATCTGAATAATGTGCGATTGATATTTTAATTTATTTAGATTGCTTTGGTTCTTCACAGCCAAAAGCCACCAGAGCACAAAAATTCTGACCATTACCATCCTCAAAGTGTCCATAGCCATGATACCCAAGAGCATGCTGATATCCACCTTCACCACAATCCCCACCATCATCTTCATCATAAGCAACGCAAGAAATGCCGCAAAAGCCTGAAGAAGTACCAACAAACAGCACCAACTATCTCATCAAATGCCTCCATGTCATCTCCTGGTTCTTCTTTATGCTCCATCTTATCATCCTCATGCTCATCAGCTTCAGGTTCATCATCCTCCACATCCTCTAATACTTCTGCTTTCACTTCATCAAATTCTTCATCTTCTTCCTCTTTCAGTTCTTCTTCCTCTTTCTCATCTTCTTCTTCTACATCATCCTCTTCAGCTTCTGAAAATGGCAAAAAGTACAAGAAAAGAGGTCGCTGTCCGCAACATTCCCAGTCCTGTACTGACATTACCAAGCAAAGGAGAGCATTTGAGGATGATAAAGAAGATACTGTGCCTTTGTTGAATGAGGATGACCATATCGACAACTCTGCAAGTATAAAAAAGTACGTATCTGTGAAGAAAAAGTGTAATGGGAACAATACCAAGGGGCCAGAGTCATCCTACATTCCATCTAAAAAAAGCAACTTAAAAAAGAAAAGGGGGGAGATTGAAACTTTTCGAAAAACAAAGTCATTGGAGACATTGCCAGTGCAGAACGAGCAGTCTGGTGAAGGAGAATTAGATGAAAAAGAAATTGAGAGGAGAAAAGATGAAGCAAAAAAAAACATTATGAAGGAAAAAATGAAGTTTTCTGCCTTTCTAAATGAGATCACCAGGCAGGTAATAAGTCCATCCAGGTTGCAAACTCTTGGGGTAACAGATGGCAACAAAGTTATAAGCCCAGCAAAGTCTCAAAATTTGGAGGGCAAAGGACACAAGAAACCAAAACATTCATCCAAATGGTCTGTGCCATCTAGTGCACCATCCCAAACCAGAAAGCATTCCTCTGCAAGCAAGAAATCTTTGCAACCTTACCATTCCAACAAGATTTCTAATTCAGTCAAACATCACCATCATCACCACCAGCACGAAACTGCACATAGGAATCCCAAACCTCTTCACCATAGCGTGAACAAACACACTAGCATTGAAAGCGAATCACCTAAAAGTAATTTGACACAGTCAGAACATGGGAACAAGGCATACCAAAAGCAACAACCTCAGTTCAATAGATATTTAACCAATGATACTACCATGGATGTAAAACGAAATGCACAGAGAGCCCTCTCCATCCCATCAACCCCTCATTACCATTATGATCATGATCACTCCCATGAAGGTGATCACCGTAGTTCATCATCACACACTCATTTTGCATCCCACCACCCCCACCATGGACGTCACCAAAGCCCAGAGCATCACCCAGAAACTCTCCATCGCCATCATTCCCATTCAGAATTTCATAAAAGTGATGACTGCAAACCATCCTCATGTAAACTTTCTTCATGCTCTGAAACTGACCATCAACCTCCTTCAGAATCTCATCACCATGCACCATCTTCTCCACTGTACCATCACAATCATGGTGACCAAAGACACGCATCCCCAGGAGAAAATTTTCCACAATTAAGATGTCAAGTTTATTCCTATTCAGCACCAAATAATCATTCATTTTATCCTTCACATCCACACCACCATGGTGATGGAGATCATAGAAGCTCACCCCCACATAAGTATTCTGTATACTCAAAAAATTATGGTAATTCAGGATCTCTTGAACATTCACCTTCTCCTTCACATCTCTACCAACATAATGATGCCAATCAGAGACTCTCACCCTCCTCTGAATCACAACATTGCCATCATGGAGGTCAGAGAAGCCCATCCCCACCATTTCATTCATCATCCCAGAAAAAGCAGGAATGCTTGGGATTTCACCAGCATCTTTCACCTCCTCCATTGCGCCACCTTCATCAAGACCACAAAAATCCACCTCCAAATTATTATACTTTGCACTCAAAACCTCATGGTATCCATTCCCATGCAGAACCTCATCACTGTGATTCTTTTTCTGGATCACATCATTCCTCTCTTCCAGATATTCAAGATTATTCCTTCCATGCTGAATCCTACAATCCCCACCATCATCCCAACCACAAAGATTCACCAAAGTACCACACTTCTTCCACTAACTCATACCATTGTTCTTCTAAACTTGGTCATCATTTGCTTCATGATTCCTCCCCCCACCATTTTCATGATCAGCATCACTCCCATCACCCTTCTGATAACTATTATCATCATTCTTATCCAGATGTTCACACCCATTGTGAAGGTAGTCTACAGAGTCTCACTTTCCATGAATCTGGCACACAATCTAATGGTCTTCACACAAACAAATATCACCAACATTCCCCTTATTCAGACCAACATATTGACCATCACCACCAATCTCATCCTGGGGACGCAGGAACTCCAACACACAATAAATATCACCATGACCCTGATGGCCATTTTATTCATCACCCCTCTCACAAACTACTCCACTTTATAGGGCATCAAAAGAATTCACATGTAGAGTCCCACAAAAGTGCACACTCTGAATCTTATCACTATAATCCTTTCCATTCCTCCTATTATCCTTCCCATTCTGAAGCCAAACTGCAACCCCACAAAGAGTTGGACCACCAGCCTAACCATAACAGTCAAAAGCCTCACAGAGATTCACACCAACAAAATGATCAGCTGCAACAAAACCATTATTCTCACCATAACCCCAAACCCCCAGAATTTCCTAACAATTCCCATTTAGAATCCTCCTACCATCAACTGCAAACTGAATCCCAACATCATCCTGAATATTCTGAAACACACCAGCATTCCCATTCTCAATTTCATAAGTCTTCCCACCCTGAATGTGACAAGATGCCTTCCCATATGGAATCTCATCATCATCATCATCATCATCATCATCATCATCACCCCAAACATCCAGAATCCTATCATCTTACCTATCCAAAATCTCACCCTCAATCATTTCCCCAATTCCATCCTAAATCTTACAACCATTCAAAAGATGAAACCCAGCATCACGGTTGTCCAGAATCTCAGCATCACCAATTCCACACCAAGGAACATCACCAACATAGTGATGTCCCTAGTCATCTTCGCTCTTCTCCAGTTGGTGAAAAGGCCATTTCCCCAGTTTCTAGCAAATCACATTCTTCCAGAAACACAGGAAGTCCCATTAGCCATGATGATCAGGCACTGACCTACAAGGAAACAGCAGTGACTGTCAAAGTAAGACATTAAAATTTAATCACAGTACGCTCTAGCCTATCACTTCAGTGTAACTTTCAAAATATATTCCCTTCCACCTCTGCACAGGAAAAAGGCTCTGAATATGAGAAGATCATGTGAGTTTGATTATAAACTGCATGTGTGTGTGAATTACTTCAAAGGTCTCTTTCTCAGTTCCCATAGAGAAAAATGCATGGAAAAAACCCCACACATTTCTTACATATACAGTATAATTATATCCTTGTATTAAAATGTTGTTTATTTAGCATCACATGACCTCACCCTTTTCCATTCCTGATTATACTTTACCATTCAGCATGTTACAGGAACAGAACGAAGACCTGCACAACACTTTGCGACAAACAGTGGTGCGTATGGAGTGCTTAGGAGCAGAAGTCATTACTGAACATCACCAGTTGGAATCAGCGCTACAGAGGACCCGTGTGGAAATAAGCAGCATGATGGACAAGTTCACAAGGTTGGGTCAAATTTATGGCGAAATTTAAATTTTGTATTTATTTACCTTTTCTAAATATTGAGTATGTCCCAATCTTTGCCTACAAAACAGTGATGACCTGTGTGTTCTGACACATTTCTATTGGAACCAACATTAACTTCTTCCTTAATTTGAGTTACATTAACTCTTCTATCCAATCGGACTACATGGGCCAGCCTGAGTCAGCCTTGGCCACCCATGAACCTGTTGCCAGTTCACCAGTTTTCCTTCCATGGATCACTTTTGGTATGTCCTGACCTCTGAAGACTGGGGACATCCCACAAGAGATGCAGTCCTGGAGTTGCTCTGATGCAGTTATCTACAGGTAGTCATTACAATTTGGCCTTTCTAGCATTAGCTATGTTTTCAATATCACGTTACAATGCCGACTGGATGTGGGTGAGATATATTAGGCAGCAAATGAACCTTTTTTACCTGAAGGTGATGTGTTGGAAGCAGAAAAAATGGGCAAGCATAAGGATTTGACTGACTTTGACAAGGGCCAAATTGTGATAGCTAGAGGACTGGGTCAGAGCAGCTCCAAAACTGCAGGTCTTGTGGGAAGTTTCAGGTTTGCAGAGGTCAGGACATACCGAAAGTAATCAAAGGAAGAAAAACCAAACCAAGGCTGATGTACATGGGTAGCGGAGACTGGCCCCATGTAGTCCAATCCAATAGAAGCGCTAGTGTAGATCAAATCGATGAAAAGGTTAATGCTGGTTGTGAGAGAAAGGTGTCAAAACACACAGGTTTTGGTGGCAAAACGGGAGTCCTACTCAATATTAGTATTAGTATGGATGAACGTTGAATATGCAGGCGTAACATACTATTAAGTATTTAAAAATTTTTTTTAATTAAGTATGTTGTATCTGTTTATCATTTTTAGACTTCAGGCTAATTATTCCTCTGTTCAAAAGGCTGATGATTTCTCTTTGGTAAGACACATCATTTGATTTCAAATAGAATAAACTTCCACCGTTCAGATGGAAGACCCAATACAAAATTGGTTTTATATTTCAGGATGCTTCCTTAATTATACCGTACATCATTTTTAAAACTGTTATTCTCTGCTTTTTGTTCTTTTCACTTTCCTCTTTTCCCCTGAGGATGAACATATGGATGCCGATCGTGAGAAACTGAACCAGAGAATCTCAGAACTAACAAAACAGCTGTCAGCTGCCAAGTCGACCATTCAGAGCCTGGAGACAATAAATGTAAGAGCTTGATGACAGCAACATGTTAGATATTGTCTCAAACATCACAGGCTGAATAGAAGGGGAAATTATGGAGGAGTTCGCACTATAATAGCTTGTTTCTTTATTCTTACGTATTTTTTTTCAGCTCTCTGATTTTATAACTAGCATGTCAGTTGAAAGTTAGGAATTTCATAACAAGTGGCATGGTCATATGTACAGTAACAGAGGATAAGCTAGAGAGGTTCGGGTTAGGGTTCAGCTTAGCATTTGTGCCTCATTACCTATTTTTCAGGGTATGAGGTATTGCTTAGTCAATCAAAAGAGATAATGAGTGACTGTTTTAATTCTACAGTATTATACAGTAGCAGAACACTATGTTGAAACACTGGCAGTGCTGCATCTCTCTTCTTAGCATGACATAATTACTGTAAGCTGTCTAATTTTAGCAAGCTAGCAAAAGACACATGGAGAGGATTTTTAATTAATTCAGTGTTATCTATTGTGTTCAGCCAATCTGTACTGTGCTTTCTATGTCTTCTATCTTGCTAGGCAGTGTTAGCTGGCTCTTATTATTTCTTAATAAGCAAAAATTCTTTTTTAGAGTTATAGGGCGGAATGATGTATAAATTATAAAGTGCATGAATGATTACTGGAGATTTTACCATGGTTATAAAAATGGTAATAAATACAATGGTCACCATTGGCCTCCACAATCCATAATTGGACTACAGTACAGAAGTTCCTAGATGGTCGGATGGATATACAAATTGTATTGTTTGTAAAAAAAAAAAAAAGTGTCTCTAGTAATATCCATAGAAAGCTTGCGTGATTACAGGATTTCATTCCAATCAAGCAGAAACCACATATAATCCACTCATTTTTATTTTATATCTTGGTTCAGGAGGAGCTTCTGCCTAGTTGGAATTAAAACCTGCTCCCACACTGTCCCTTTCTGAATAACATCAGACACCTTTGTCATTAGCAAGGCCAACACATCTGTATAACACATTTTATAATCTTGATTAATATGTCCCACAGGTGGCATCAATGCTCCAGGAAGCCCATGTAACCCATTTTAAATCAGTTGATCAGATCAAGTCATTCGAGCCAGCAGTTACACCTCCTCCATTTCAGTTTATGGACAAGGGCCAATGTAACAAAGGCTCAGTAGTTGGAGATGAACAGTCACTGGGTCCTGTCCCAGAAGAAGAATCTGATTGGTCCGAAACAGGAGAGCAGTCAAAGGACTATTACTTGAATAGTTTGGAGAGAGGTCAACATTGTTTTACAGCCTTTTCATCGTGGCCTCAAGAACAGGGTCGCTGGGTAAACTCGGATCAGTACGGAAGGGCAGACAGAGACACAGAGAGTGAATCAGGAAGAGAAGAGATGTACCACAGCCAGGGCCTACCGATACCCCAATTTCAGTTCAGCATACACCCTGAGACGTTACCAGTGCATGGTACCAAATTGAAACAGAATCTAGATAGCACTGTACGGGAGGAAAACCACATTCACACTGGACGCCAAGTAAGCTCTCCTATTCGCATGCTGTCTGCTAGCTTAGAGGGCATCAACTCCACCGGCCTACACCAGCTTGAGCGTCATGGTCAATTAAAATGCACCAAAGGTAAGCTTGAATCCCATCATTTACAACAAAGAGCTGTTAATGATTGGACTAAAGATGAGCCTACTTATAACTGGGAAAATGCAAACATGGAACACACTGGAGATGAAGAGAAAGAGGCAGGAAGAAGTGGCTCAGAGCCAATGGCTAATCTGGAGTCAGCACAGAAGATGCTCAACCACTTCATACAGGAGGGAGAGAAGACAAAACTATGAAACCCTTCACCTAAGGTATTACTCTAGTAAGTAATGTATTTAAACCACAAGCAAATATGAATGCAATTTTGAATTGGAATCGGAAAATTTGAATGGTCAACCGTGGTAAAACCTTCGGTCAACATTCTCACACTACGGGCAAGTTGGGGACGCTAATGAACCTAACCTGAATGTCTTTGAACTTTGTGGGAGGAAACCGGAATACCCAGAGGAAACCCACCAAGCACAGGGAGAACATGCAAACTCAGACCCGAAGAGGGAGTTAAACCCGGACTGTGCAAGGCTAACAGTGCTAACCACTAAACCACCGTGCTGCCAATTGAGGCAAAACCACAAAACAAATGAACGTATTTTCAAACGCCCAAGATTTCAAACCCCAAGAGATTCAACTTTGCAAAGTATAAGTGGAAAGCTAGTATTTATAGTGTCACTGAATGAGGAAGTAATTTGGGAACAGGTTATAAGGCCTATGAGTAGGCTTGAGTTCTGGAGTTGGCAGCTTTCAGTAGTGTGTGGAATTTCCGAAGGAGACCATGAAAGATATTGTTTAATGGATAATTTATTTGATTCTAACTGTCTGGCCAATTATCCTAGGGCACAAATTAATTTCCTAAAATCTTAGTTGGATCCATTGTTTACTGCAGGACTTTGATTCCTCTACAGGAAGGGTATTGAACCAAAAGTGCTAAAGTGCAGTTGAGTAAAAGCACAGATTTGGTCTGAAAAAGCAACCAGTGGATACATTTAATGTTTTACTCTTATTGATTTACTGATGCTGTAAACACGGTAAATAAGACAAACCTTGTTTGGGTAGCTAAAATAAACCCTATAACTAGTCCAAGTAATTTACATAAATACAGTACTTGTCTTTTTCCTCATACAAGTTACTGATACTTGTCCCCTCTTAGTCTATGGTATAATCTATGGTATTTCGGTTATAATTACCTAATGAGGTAGCTCTAAGTAATCTCTCTGTTGCTTGGAACTTGTGTCTCAAAAGTATCGGGTTTGACTTCTGAGTCTGAGTTGGAAGATCGACTACTTTATTTAAAATCAAAGCGATGTCCATGGGTGACTGGCAGCCTCGCTAAGGTAGATGCTTTGATAACTAACTTCTAAAGGCAACATCAAATGTAAACATGGCACTTTGATTTCACTCGGGTACTAGACATGGTCCGTATTAGATATCCCTCTTTTCCAGCACACACATGGAATGAGTGGAAATCCAAATGCAGCTCACACACTGTTTTTTGATTCAGGGAGACGTCTATCGGGTATCAGAAGCCGATTTACACTCATTAGGAACAGCTTAACGCAGTGGACTTGAGTTACTTAATACGAACCATGATTCGATATTACAAGGGGCATTCAAGTCGAATGAAGGAACTGAGTGACATTTGCATCAGATTTTAAGCACAGTACAGTGATGAGACTCTTAGGAGCAATAAACCGTTTTATGATTACAGAAACATTACAGGAACTTGCCTGGAAGTTATTGCTACATCTGTACAGTCCTGACCTCAATTCTAGTCATTTCCACATGTTTTGGGGAGTTCCTGGAAGGCCAGAATTTCAGACGAAACGGGCAGTCCGACAACTTTCTACCTTGGTAGTGTTTCTCTTGGCATCATGTACTATAAGATGTAAGGTGGAATAAATATATAACATTTGGTTTTATTTCAGGTTATTCCTTGAATCTATCTACTCATCTAGTATTTTTTGTTGTTGTTGTTGTTGAATGGATCAGTGGTATTTTTTATTAATTTGTGTGTATGTATTAAAAACCACACAATAAAATCACGTAGCTAGGTTGTTTATTTGATTTCTTGACCTGAATTTTGATTTCTCTAACATATTACTGTATTCTTAATTAATTAATGAATTCCTTTCAATACCAAATGAACAATGATTTATGAAATCCAGCTGTGCTTGTACATCCATGTGATCCCTCAGTCTGTTTTGAATTGACTTTCTGTATTATTCCTGTTCAGTAATGTATATACTGTATAATATGAACCCGTGTACACTGTAGCCCCAGATTTATGTTAATGGCTTATAGGAATGAAAATACTGCTGATGTAATTTATCCACATTTGATGTGTAGTGCATTATAAGATGCTTTTCTGTTCAGGATGATTTTAAAGAGTGGATATGTACCAGTCTGGCTTTTCTCCTCTAACCTCCTATTATCATTCAGTATTGCTGCTTAGTTTTTTTTTTTTTTTTAAACTGTTCTTTCTCCTAGGGGATTTACAGTTTCAGAAATTCTCAACCCAGAAAACTATAGCATGGACAAAGCCACAGAGATTTTTTTTTTTCAATATTGTGTGTTAGATGGAAGCTTCAAAGGTAGCTCTCACCCTGTTGTGTATATATAGTGTTGTACATGATTTGCTCTGGCTAGTGAATTATTCTACTGCGTGCACATCTCTTCATATTTACACATATTTGTCTTTGTATTATGAAATGCATTCCTTCATTTTCATTTTACTTTCATTTTACAGTTTAGCATACAATATAGTTTGTCAGCTAAATTAATTTTCCACTCTTGAAGTGTTGTCCTGTCTTCAATAAAAATCAGTGAGACAAATGTGAGACCCATTTTGTTCAGCCAACTGTTATATATTTGGTTAAAAGATATTTCAAGGTAAATACTGTACTATAAATTATTCAGCAATCACAGTGAAGGAATAGAAATATTTTTTATGGGAGTAAAGGCAAATTGTTATTTATGGAAGTACATTACTTAGACATATTTTCTTTAGGTAGGATTTCCATATATATGCCAGACTGTCTTATATTTTTAATGTAGCTCTCCAGGTTTCCTAAAGGCTTTGGTGGTTCTCATTTTGACTTATAAGCCTTTGGCTTATTAGTTTGTCATGCCACACAGTGACCTTTAAATCATTTTTGCATAAAAACATCTAAGTTAAGGCATGAACCAGTGAGAAACAGGTGCAGATGATGACAGGCCGGTGATTAGTATACTGGTGATGCTGAGTGGTTGGAACTGACGAGCGGGGCAATGAGGTTGCTGCTGGGGTTGTTACATAAACAAGCAATTTTAAAATCCTTAAAGTATCTTTAAGGAATTTGAAACCTGTCACCATAAAACATTTGTTCCATTTGTTTAATTTGGGTGACTCAACACTGTTGAACAGTACTGTACATATTAAATATAAGATATATAGATACTACATATATACAGTACATATACATGTATGTTAAGACCAATAATGAAAAAAAATACATGCACAAAAAGGCAAGACCATTAATTTTAATTCTAGCTATAAAAAACATGGACCAGCTTTAAAAAAAAAAACATAAATAAAAAATATAACATTAGAAGACATAAGAATTATAATAGAAATTTGCAATAAATTTGTATTTGCAATATCAGTGCAAACAAATATATTCCAGCAAACACATTTATTTTTGCACATTAGTCAACATTTTATTAATATTAATAGCTGAGTTACTTGACTTAAAATGTTCCCAAGATGCCACATCGATCTGTGTACTGTATGTATATGTATATTTGACTATTACTATCGTGAAGAAAACACAAATATACCACAGTTCTGTTAAACATGTCAGTGTTTTTGGTTTTGCCCAACGACCAGTATCACTGCATCTTTCTATGTCCGGTGGCAATCTGTCTCAATCTGTGCTGAGCAGACAGTTCTGTAACCCACTGGCGAAGACGGTCATAATAGGATAGGTAAAGGATTACAGGTAAGATGCCCCAGATGTCAAGTCATATCTATTCTGTCTCTCACCCGAGCATGGGCTCAGAGGGGCAAATATACCGCTCTTTCAATTGAGTGGGTATCTGGACTATCTTTAGCACTTCACCTGGGGGAGGGTTCACCGCATCAAAACTCAGGCCGACCCCCGGAAAAGGATTTACCACCCGGGACGACAAAAAAGGCTGAACTGTTTGGGCACAATTCATTGATCTGAACACAAGAAGATCTACCCTTGGATTTTGGATTTCAATAACGTTTTTGGAGACCTGTCAAAAAATTCATAAAAGCTTCCAGTTTCCATTCTTGTAGAGAAACACTTCTTTGCTGTCATCATGGTGTGGGCTAAAATGAAGTTCCCCTTTGAGAAAAGGGTGAAGCTAGCTCAGAGTTTGTGGCTTCTCTCTTGGCTGGCCACTTTAGGTGGAGCGATCACCTTCTGTCTTGGATGCTTCTTGAAGACAGAACTACGCAGGAGGGCAGAGGTATCTAAACTCACCATTTGGAAGCATATTTCAATCACACACCATTCAGGTCAAATTGAGACTGCTGTTTTGAGATGGTTTCTTGACCAAGCATGTGCACCCATTTAGGTCAGAATAAAACTTTTGAAACTTATTACTAAAATACCAGAGTAACATTTAATGAATCCACATGAACATGTTAATAATCAATTAGTTTATTGCATATTTACAATTTATATGCATGATAATGTCACCCTCATTATCAGAACACATGGAGCATTTTGAAGCGGCTGAAATATCAGGATTCACCTATGCAAACATAAATATTGTTTAAGCCGGTTAAAACAGGCTTAGGAAGCTGTACTCTTTGATAAGCTGTCTAACAAACTGTGTGGTCACAAGAAGTCTAGGTCCCAGTAAAAGAAACTGTCTCGTTTATTAACCTACAACAAATGTAACAAATTAATTTGTTCAACAGTTGAACAAAATAAAATGCTGATGAAAACATCCTTTTGCATCTGATGCATTGCAAGAAAAGCCTTTCTTGGTGTATACTAATATGGCAACAAAGCAAAATTTCCAAATTCTAATATAAAGCGGTATAAATTACTAGATTCTTTGAAAAATTGGCGGTGGTAATGGATGAACCATCATGGAGCAAGCAGAACTTTGGGATCTCTGGAGGAGAAAATGAAACAGTGATCATTTCTATTAAAAGTATAAAGTCACATAAATTAAGCATTTAAATCATAACCACCATAGGCAGCTATGCAGACCAGTATACGCCATAATGTAGAAAATTTTGTCTATGCATAGAGAGAAGAAAGCTAAGACCCGTAGCTAATCATTTCAGTAACATTAAGTCTATTTCATAATATCAGTTAAGTCAAAATCGAATGTTCCCTCTAGGTTATGGACAACACAGAGATCCATATTGTCCCAAATACACTCATTGTGTCCGGGCTGGCCTCCATCGGAATCAACTGGTTTGCAGGTCGGATCTGCCAGGACGCCTTGGATGCCAGTCGATTCCCTCGCTGGAAGACCTTCCTAAAGCCATATTTCTGCTCTACCATCTTCTTCACCACCTTGTTGCTGATTGGGGTCATCCTAAGTTACGCAATGAAGGGCAGCCTGGAGGGCTCGTTAAAGGTTGGCCTTAAGAATGGCATCCGCTTCTACAAGGACACAGACACCCCAGGCCGTTGCTTCCAGAAGCAGACCATCGACAGTCTGCAGATGGAGTTCCGGTGCTGCGGGAACAACGACTACAAGGACTGGTTTGAGGTCCAGTGGATCAGTAATCGCTACCTGGATTTCAGCTCCAAGGAGGTTAAGGAGTAAGTGAGGGGAAAAGAGAAGGGTTTCAATTGGTTGTGATAAACAAAGAGCTTTTTATCTCACACTCTAAAGTTCCTCAGATTTTTAAAAAGGTGACAGCAGATTCTAAAATTTTGAAAGATTTTGAAAGAACCCTTAACCACTCAAAGTATCTTTACAGAGATAGGGCCAAATTGTAGAAGTCCTCAGGGTTTAAAAGGAAAGCTTTTTATCTTGGAATGTATCAAGGCTGATCTAACACCCATTACCCAACTTGAGAACCCTAAAGAACTTTAGAAATGTATAAAATGGTTTGCTTTTGCCTTTTTACTTCACTGGATTTCGGAATAGAATTACAGCCTCTGCTGACTGTAATAAAATTTAAAAAGGCACCCTCTGATATCATTATTGCAATTTAACCATTCTCCCCATCATTCTTTTATCTTCTGTACCTCAACCTTGTTTAATTTATATCATATTTATCTAGTCGTATCAAGAGTAACGTGGATGGCCGTTACCTAGTGGATGGTGTGCCCTTCAGCTGCTGCAACCCAAGTTCCCCTAGACCCTGCATCCAGTACAAACTGACCAACAACTCAGCCCACTACAACTATGAGCACCAAACCGAGGACCTGAACATCTTCATCCGTGGCTGCAGGGAAGCTCTGGTCGGTTACTACATGGGCCTGATGAACAGCATCGGTGCTGTAGTGCTGACTGTCTTTATTCTTCAGGTATCAGTAGATAGTCCTGGAGGTTGGTGCTTGGGTCATTATTTAAACTAAGGTTTAAATGACCTATAGACTACCAAAATAAAGCACCAGAACGTCATTGAGCGATCACTTATCTACTTTCTAGTCTAAATTCCACGGTTGACCCATCTCATTTTTTTCTTCCCTGTATCTCCACAGAGTATAGTGGTTGCATGTTTGAGGTATCTGCAGACCTCCATGGAAGCTGTTATTGGGCAGGAGAACACTGAGGTGGAAACGGAGGGTTACCTGCTGGAGAAGAGTGTATCAGAGACCATTATGGAGTACTTGGACCCTGTGATGAAGCTCCTGATGATAAACCAGGTGGAAGATGGGCAGGCAAAGGCAGAGGCAGGGGCTGCTGGGACATCAGGCGCAACAACTTCCTAAAAAGTCCTAGCTATCTGGTTCTATTGAATAAATGACTCAGTACAACTGGTACTTGGCAATGATATCTATTTTCATTTCTAGCAGCGAATCTCACATAAAACTACTACAATCAGCCTAAATTAAACCATGCAAAGTTTCAAATGCCAATCATACATAATGGACGGCGTATTATAATGATTGGATCAACATGTGAAAATAAAGCCAATTTGTCTACTAAGGTGAAGAATGTTTGTGAGATCATCTCTAGTAGCCATGATGCAATTTTGTTGATAACATATCTAAAGGTACTAAAGGTTAAGGATTGTTTTCTAGCCACAATTTTCTGTTGGTATTTGATTGTGCTCAGTTTGTACTGTACGTAAAAAAAGACGACTCTTTCTCAAAATTTGGCATGCTGTTTATTAGTTACATATAAGAAAACATGTACAGCTTGTATCAATTGTTGCGTGCCCAAATGATAGCAAACTGTACATTATGTGAACATTTACTGTTCATTGTACATAGAGATAATAATATATGGTATATGCAGATAAAAGTATTTTAATTCGTTCTTGTAGTTAAACCATGCTCAGTGCTCGGGTAAGCAAAATCTAGGATTACAGATTGAGCTAAAAAAACAGTCAGATTTCATGGAAACCATGTTTAAATCATTATGTTGTGTAGTGCACTTTTATCTAAATACAGTAGATACGTGTTGAAATTTCTCGGATTTGTCTCTGTGTTTTTGACTTGTGAAAGGAAACCACGCTTCTACAACCACTCTCCCACCAACACACACACTCACACGCACACAAAGACAAAACCAGCTTGCAGGCATACCGATACACATGCACTGTATGTGTGCTCCAACACTGAGTTACACGTAGGCGTGACCTGTACTTACTCTACCATGCTTGCACATTGAGCACACACACATAGCTTAATGTCAGTAGGTGGCTGGAATAGGATTATGGAGAACCATAAATAACGTCAGTTATAATGACAGTCAGTAACAATGACAGCCTGAATATCTATACCCTCCTGTATGCCACCTTACAAAGCAACTATAATCCAAGCCCTTAATACGCAGATTGCTGTCCAAGCACCTGTCTGTCCATGTCCTCCCCCTCACTGTATCTGATCAGGCCAAGAGGGGTACATCTGTAAAATCACATTAGTTACAAGTGGAACTAATATTGTCGAAGCATGGCATTTAGGACTTTTTGGAAAAGTGACTGTCATTGATTTATTACTTCATTGATAGATTCAGTGGTTCATCTTCTGCTATTGAGATTTTTTCATAATATAGGAGGAACCCAGAGAACCCAGATGAACCCCATGAAAGGAGAACATGTGAAACTGACACAGCCAACAGTCACTTGAGCTCAGTAGGAGCAGTGGTAGTTCAGATGGTTAAGGGACTGAGTTACTGATCGGAAGGTCAGCGGTTCGAGCCCCAGCTCCACCAAGATGCCATTGTTGGGCCCTTGAACAAGTCAATGGCCCATAACCCTGTCTGCTCCTGGGGCTCTGTATCATGGCTGACCCTGCGTTCTGACCACAGTTACGCTGGGATAGGCGAAGAAAGAATTTCACTATGTAGTAATGTATATGTAACAAATAAAGGCTTAACTTAACTTAACTCAGGGTAAAACTGTGAAGCTGTGAGCTGTGAAGCTGCAAAGTTGCAAATCTACAGATGTCATATGTTATGATATTTACCATAAGGGAAAATCATAGTTCACATACAAAATCCACAATTAACAGATAGATCTCAATTCCTGGAATTTGTTTAAAGAAATGCATGAATCATACAAAGAATTTAGACATCAAGCATAACTGCTGAGGCGGCATGGTGCCCGCTCACAACGTTGTTCCTTGACAGTGCCTGATCTTTGGCCCCTGTGTTGTAAATGTACTGTGTGTGTGCTTGATGCTGCGCAATGGACTTCTGTCCCATCCAGGGTGTGCCACTTTCCTAGTATAGGCTCCGGATCCACAGCAACCCTAAAGAGGATAAAGTGTTACTTGAGATGAATGTATGCATGTAAGCCCTGAGCTGATCAAACTGGTTATTTTCCAGCTTCCCCATTAATTATTACTTAAATAAACAGATCAATGCATACTTTTACTACATTTTATTATTGCCCGAGCGCTGTAGTATTTTCTTAAGAACAGCATCTTAAGCAAACATTCTACCAGAACAAAACAGCTGGTAAAGCTGTAGCTGCATTTTTCAGCAGGGAGCGTTTTCTTTTTATACAGTGGTAGAAATCACAACACATTATTATCAGCTAATAAGCAGTTTTTAACCTGTCTGGGTGATACGGTGGCTTGGTGGGTAGCATTGTTGCTGTGCCCCTCCAGGGTCGGGGGTTTGCGTGTTTCTGGAAATCAAAACTCACATAGACTTCCATCAACATCAATGTAACTGAAGTCGAACACATCCCTGGGTTCAAATTGCTAGGTGTCTACATCTCCGACGATCTGTCCTGGAACCATCTAGTTAGAAAAGCACAACAGCATCTTTAGTTCTTGAGAAGACCGTAGAAGTTCATTTACTGTATATCCTAAGAATACTAGAAATTGAGACCATTGAGCACCATTGAGATCTATCTATCTATCTATCTATCTATCTATCTATCTATCTATCATGTTCTCCAAATGCTCCAGTTTCCTCACACAGTCAAAAGACATGCATTTTGAAATTGCCCGTTGTGTAAGATTATGAACGGTGAGTGTGGCCATGCCCTGCAATGGGTGTCCACCACCTTGTGCCCAGGAATAGGCTTCTGGCCCTAGTGACCACACACAGGATAAGTGCTATGAAAAATGAAAATAAACGGATGGATGATTTAAACTGAGTGAGTTTTATTCAAACTTCAATTACACATCAAGGAGTTTAGGTATGTTCTGTTGGTGGTACAAGAATAAGATATCTTTTTCATTAGCAAATAACTGGACCATTACTCTACATACTGTAATTTGTATTATGTATTATGGTCATTCTGTTGGTTGCTCATTGGCTGCTCAGTGGTAGGTTTCTCTCCTGCCATGCAAAAGGCCTGTGTTAAATTCCCAGCCAAGGGAATTCCAAGCCACTGGATGCAGTCCCAAGATAAAATGGATAAAATTGGAGGATTGCGTCAGGAAGGGCATCTGGCCTTGAACCTGTGCCAAGTTGTGTGCGGATCAGATGGTCCGCTGTGGCGACCCCTTGATGGGAGCAGCCGAAAAGCTAACAACACCGGGAGCCTGGAACCCATCCCAGGAGACTTTGGGCATGAGGCGGGGTACACCCTGGACAGGGTGATAATCTATTGCAGAACACACACACACAAACACACACACACTTTGGACAATTTTGGAACACCAATTGGCCTAACCTGCCTGTCTTTGGACTGTGGGAGGAAACCAGAGTTTCTCTCCAAACACGGGGAGAACATGCACACTCCATGTACACAGACCCTGAGGCAGTTATCGAACCTTCAACCCTGACTTATCATCTATAGGGCTTTATAGAGCATATCACAGGAGACTTGGGGCACAATGCGGGGCACACCCTGGACACACACAGCCTAATCTGCACGTTTTTGGACCGTGGGAGGGAACCCTGAGGAAATCCACAAATCCACAAAGAACATGTACACAACACAGACCTGAGGTGGGAACGGAACCCAGACCCTTGAGGTGCAAGACAGCAGTGCTAATCACTATGCCACCGTGTCACCCCTGAAGGTAATGAGTATTTGTATGTGAATTATGTGAATCATTAGATTAATAAAAATCGGTGCTGTATGGTTCTGAATGTAGACTCATGTCCCTACAAAACTTTGACAAACAGGGCTTGGTCCAAAACCCGCCCAGCCCGTTACTACAGTCCCGGAAGTAACCTAGTCCTCAACGCTGTTCTTTTGGCTCACTAGGATTGAGGGCAGTAATTTGGTGTTTCGGACGGAGCCCAGCCCGGGGAGCGGCTGCGCCAGGATGGAACCAGTTCTGGGTGTGAACTCGATGCAACAACAACTTCCCTTTCCAACCTTCCCGACGGCGCCGCTGATAACATTTCGGCTTCCGTAGCTCATAGTGTAGACTTTCCCCCTTCCATTCCAATTATTTAATGTTTTATTCATTTTTGTTTGTTTGTTTTGTTGTATTTCTCAGGCGAAGCGACGGGATATTTTTTTCTTCAAAAAATGAGCGTTAATGAGAAATGTCATGGAGTTTTAATTTTAAAGTGTCAGGACCAAGAGGAGAGCCTGTTAGCTTCGGTGTTAGCTTCACGGCTAGCGCGTCTGTGTACTTATTGCTAATTGTTTAGGTGTTAATGCTAACGCTAGCATTGATAAATGTCGCTTAAAGTGCTGAATGAATGGTAATAATTAATTAATCAATTAATTAATAGCATAAGAAAAAAGGGGGGTTTCTGTGTAGGTGGTTTGGACATACGTTCGCTGTGTTTGTTTAACAGTTTTAAGCTTAGCCGATAGCTTCAAGTAGGAAATACGGTAACTGTCCGCAAATAACTGTTTCTTTTCGGTGTCTACGTATAAAAGAAAACGATTTTTGGCAAAGATTTAAGTCAGGATCAGGAGTGATATTTTTTGTTTAAATCGGGAATCTACAATATAATACCAGTAGACATGGAAGGGTTTGTGAGTTGACGGATTTATTTAAGAGGGAAAAAAACAAGCACGATGAGCTTAGACACTCTGTTGCGGTTGTAAATTCGGTTTATATAGATGGTTGTACACCGGAAGAGAACATTGTCCAAATCCGTGAACACCGAATTTCAGCAGCAACATGTCCGGAGAGAGCAGCGGCGGCAGCAGCAGCAGCAGTGAGGACTCGGACAGAGAGAGCAGGAAGAAAACCTGCACCGTCAAACATGAGATCACGAACGGTGAGTGGTCACCTCGACACCTCCTGTCATCTTAATCCATCTCCTGTTTCATATACTGTCAGGAAGAAAAAAAAGTCTACACTGGTTTGCCTTATGGCACACCTTTTTGTTCGTGAATGCACCTTTAACTGTGACGGGAATACAGCCATCACAGAGGATCACATATATACTATATCATCTGTCATCATCTATACCGTCTATTACCCTGTATACAGCGGCCTGGAGTTTATCCCAGGAGACTTGGGGCACGAGGTGGGGTACACACTGGAAGGGATGAAATCCATCTTAGACATACACACGTATTTACACACTATCGGCAATTTGAGGAAACCAATTAGTTTAATCAGCAATTCTTTGGACTGTGGGAGGGGAAACTGGAGTACCCGGAGAAAACCCACCAAGCACACGTAGGTGGCAGCCGAACCTGACTGAGAATCAAACCCGGACCCTAGAGGTGCAAGGCGGCAGTGCTAACCACTAAGCCTCCCTGCCTCCCCATCATACACATTTGTTCACGTCTTCGCTAGAGTCGTACACTTTATGGACAAAAGTATTTTTCCAACCCTGTATTGACATATACAATATAGAGATATCCCACTCTTCTTAGAAGGCTGTCAACAATATTTTGGACTCATCAAACCATGTCTTTATGTTCGTTACTTGGGCACAGTCATGTTGGAATAGGAAAGGGCCGTCCCAAAACTGTTACAAAGTTAGAAGTATAGCATTGTCCAAGAGGTCTTGATATGCCTGATTAAAACACCTAAATTTAATAATTAACAGCTTTGACCAAATACTTTTGTCTCTGGAGGACACTGGAAATCCCAGAGGAGAGCATTAAAATCAATAATTTTTCCTGGTCAGCTGGTTACATTATATCATTGCTGGTTCAACTGGTTATGGTTCTGTTTTACTGATTAGAAGGTCAGGGGTTTAAGCCCCAGCACTGCCAAGCTGCTAATGTAAAGCCCTTAAGCAAGGCCCCCTAACCCTATCAGCTCTAGGGGTGAGGTATCCTGCACTCTAACCCCAGGTTTCTAACTAGATAAGCGAAACAATCTTTTTACTGTGTTGACAAATACTGATCCTTAATCTTAATATGTCAGATGGGCATCAGGTGGCTCAGTGGTAGGCCCGGGTTTACTTCCCACCTAATGCCTAAAACCACAGCTACTGTAGGCATTGCCGGTCCCAAGCCCAGATAAATTCAAATCAAATTCAAAATTCAAATTTTATTTGTCACATACACAGTCCTACACAGTACGATATGCAGTGAAATGCTTAGGCAACTGCCCTGACCTTAGAACAAGAAAGAAAGAAAAAACAACAACAACAACAAAAAAAAGTTACTTATCTAAGAAGGAATAAGAAATAATATCTATAAAGGAAATAAATATTTGAGCAAAAAAGTAAATTTGAGAAAAATATATATAAGTCAAAATTGACTAAGAGAATAGAATAAAATAAAATATAAAATATAGAATATAGAAGATATAGAATATAGAAAATGGGAAGATTGCGTCAGAAAGGCATCTGATGTAAAACCTGTCCCTATTTGTGTGTGGATCAGATAGCGACCCCTCGATGGGAGCAGAAAGACTTAACAACAGTCTTAATCTGTCGGATATGACGCCATCTTTCCAGATTATTTGGGCTTGGGACTAGTACTAGAAGTGTCTTAACTTGTGGAACCCTCCTTAGTGTCTGGGGGTTAGTTTCCTGACCAGGAATTGAACCAAAAGTATTTAAGTTGTCAGCAGAATGCCTTGTGTCATGTACATCTGTTACACAGGTACAGAGGTAATGCGCATGTCCCAGGGTGAACAAAAAGGAGCCATAGGAAATTGCATGAATATTTGTACGGAAACGTGCTATAGGAAGTGTTACCATATAAGGAATGAGGAAGTACAGCAAGTGGGCTGTTTTATAAACATAGAATAAAGAGAGGTGTAAGAGATAGAGATATACAGGAAAGTTATCAGCACAATGTCAGCAAACCTTACAAATACCCTTGAGGGCGTTTTCTGAAAGCGTAGCACACAAACCACGGTCATAACAATCCATGATTTGCATCCATGCACAATCTGAACTGGGTGTCCGAAAAAGTGTGCATACACAGAAGAGATTAATATTTGGGAATGCTTTCAGATGCAGTCCTGAGAATTCCGTGACATGTCGTGCTAAACAATAAGCAAAATCAGACTATTGGTGACATGGAGGTATGTGCGGCATGAACGTAGACATCCCTGAACACTGGACACGTACTATTTTTTGCCTGGGGTTACATGTGGGATGTGGTTTGACGTAGATGTTGCACATGAGCATTGGACAAGACTCAAAGCAGGCCGGCGTCATTCCTGTGATGTTTTGCATAATTTGGCAACTCTGTTAGCTCAGTAGCTGATGGACGCCAGGATCAGATTTGTATCCTGTTGCTCTGAGGTGTTGTAAATGAAACAATATGTGATAGCTTTTGTGTTCATTGTGAAATGTTTTGTCCTATAGCATTTGGGTATTCGGTATTGTATTTATTGTTACCACCATAAATAAAATTATTTTTGTATAACAACTAATCCTAAAATGTTTTAAGAATCGAGCACAACAGTGTCTGTCGGTCTTATCTGTCTGTCGGTCTTATCTGTCTGTCTGTCTGCCTGTCTACAGATTGTTTTGTCTTAACTTTCGCATGGTGAAAAGTTTAACAATACATCTATTATATATTTATTATAAGTCGTAGATTATCATTCAAGCCCTTGTGTAAGTTAGTATAAAAACCAATGCATTACTATAAACCCTCTTCCTGCCAAGTTTGACCAATTGTTCATTATTTTTGTATGTAATTACATAAGCAGTACAAGTCTTTGTATCTCAGGAATTAACAAGGAACAATGAAACCAAATGTCATTTAGGTTTTTGATAAGAAATCTGCTCCAGTTTTCCAAGTGCCGGCTATTCTTTTAGTCAAAATGGTGGAAAACAATGTGTGATTTGGTTTTCTTTTGTTGAATACGTGTTCTTTATTGTTAATTTGGCAGCATTTTAATTTGAATCCAAGCCTTGATTAATGTGGAATAAGCAAACTAATCTGGCAACCTTGCTCTGTCCCTGACACTGATACTATCGGTGTCAAGATGACAGCCCGAGAAAGACTATGTGTTTATGTTTGTGTGTGTTTGTGTGTTAACGAGAAACTGATAATCCCTCTCACAGTTATCTGTTGCTCTCCACAGCGAACCTCACAGGACACACTGAGAAAGTTGGCATGGAGAACTTTGAACTTCTCAAAGTGCTCGGCACCGGAGGTGAGAAACCCGACCAGATTGCCGCTCAAACATTCCTCCGCTAGTGATTATTTCCTCTTGCTCGCCTGCAGTCTTTCTGTTTTGGCTCGCGAGGTCATTATAACGCTCTGTGCTGAGAAATGAAACTGCGTCGGAGCCGGTGGCCTTCTGGAGCTCTGTAACGGCTTGTGTCTAAATGAGATGCTAATCACAGAACACAGAGTGTTAATAACTGATTTTTTATGAATACGGTTTTAAATCATATCAAGCCAATTATAAACTTTTTATTAAGATTATGTCTTTGTTTTATGCAAATATATACAGTAGGGTCACTGATATAAAAATATCGCTATTGTATTTTAGTATAATTATATGTTCAGTGACCCATTGTGTTTTTATTCATTTAGTAATTTTAGCTTTATATATTGAAATGATACAGAAATGCAGAAGTGTACAGTACTTTAATTAGATTTGCTAAAATGTTTATGTGAAAAATAATAACACTATTATATTTATAATACACTAGTGAGTGATGAAATATAACAGAAACGATAAATGGTTAATCCATTATCCTTCTCTTCCTGTCGGTGTTTCTCTTTCTCTCTCTGTCTCTAATTCTCTGTCCTTTTTTTTTCTGTCTTTTTGTCAGATTGCCTCATGGCTTCTTTCTCCCTATGTGCCTATCACTTTTAAATCTCTGACTCTTTTGCTTTCTGTCTCTTGCTCTAACTCTCCCTCTTCCTCTGTTGTTATATCCTTCCACACATCTTCTCTCTCTCGCTCACTCTCGCACTCTCTGACTACAAAATGTCAGTCTGTCCTCAGTTCTTATCTTGTATCTAGTTATTCATAAATACACTCAAACCACATCTCTCTCTTATTCTCCTTTTTTTACCAGCCTATGGAAAAGTCTTCCTGGTCCGGAAGATCAGTGGCCACGATGAAGGCAAACTTTATGCCATGAAGGTTTGTTTAATATTGCCCTTTCTGTCATTTTTTATACAGTATACCTGTCCTGGACAAAAAAAAAACTTGCTGTTTTGATTTAAATAAGTAAATACACGAGAGGCTTTGATTGGATATTAAATTTGCAGTGATTATTATGCTTCTGTTGTAACAAAATAACTAAGGACGTATTACTAGTATTAGGTTAAGAACTGTCCAGTACATTTTTAAAACCTGTCAACTTCACATAAGAAATTACGTCAGAAAAATTAATGAATGATCATGAATGAATGAAAGAGCATTTTAATACTCACTGCAACGAGAACTCAGGATTGGGTCTAAACAGCTGAGTGTTTATAAGAAAACAACTTGTTACCACGACTAATCAGTTTGGCATGGAGAGCATGGGGAGTATTCTTTGGAAGGATGCAGATGATTCGCTGTGGCTACTCCAGAAAGGGAATAGCTGAAAGACAAAGCAGATAGGGATTGGTCTTTGGAGCAATGGGAACAGATAATGTGGTTCCATGAGTCCAGATTGCCCCTATTCCAGAGTCACAGTAAGAAGGAAGGTGTATTAAGAGATGCACCCCTCATGCATACTGGCTACTGTAGAAGCCTCTGGAGGCAGTGTTATATTCTGGGGTAGTGTTTTATTCAGTTGGTCAGGTCTAGGCCATGAAATGATTGTGGCAATAAAATGAAGTCAGCTGATGACCTGAATGTACTGAATGACCAGGTTATCACATATACAGAGTTTTACTTCCCTATTGGCAAGGTCATATGTCAGTATAACAATACTAATATTCATCAGGCTCAAATTGTGACAGAGTCATTCTAGGAGCATGAGGACTTATGAATTTGCCACCACATAATCATGACTGTAACCCCACTGAAAGTCTTTAGAGTGTGCTGGAGAAGATTTTTAACAGATGAAGATACAAGCACTCAACCAAAAATAAACTCAGGATGGAAGAAAAATGTTGTGAGCTTGCATAAGGTTGTTGAACAATCCCATAATAAAGGCGCAGCTTAAGCCATAAGCAGGTCAACATAATATTAGAGTGCGCATTTTTTATTTTTGGATCATTGCTTCTTTTTATATATATTTTAAAACTTGGCAGTCTATGAAGCATTGTGTATGTAGTGAATAAAGATTGCTACAGTTCTTTGTTTGCTTCACTTCTGGTGATTGAGCCATGTCAGGAAGGATGTTGCATTATGTAACAACAGGACTCTGTTGCTGAGTGTAAGCACTGAAGACTTGGAAATGACACTCCGTACAGCAGATTGTGCTCAGATTGAACAGAGAAACAAGTCTGACCTCAGGCTTCTCTGAGATTGTGAGAGTTTCATAAGAAAAAAAGCACAAGCAGAACAAGACGGATGAGAAAAGGACATTTCCAGTTTCAAGTTTATTTATCTTGTGAAAAAAGTGCCAGTGACGGCTGTACATTTGAAATGCTTCTCTCTATATATGATGCGTAAATCCTTTGAGTTGGAAAATACTATATGATATGGATTGGCAGATTTCGTTGGGTTCTGGTTTAACCTCCACAATCAGTTCAGGATGGGAACACTGCATTGTCTCTGAAATGCAAACCATTATTTGCCGCTGCCTTGTGCTGCAAAACAAATAATTTTTATCCTTCATTCATGCATGATGGTGCTACATGGAAAATATACAGTTACTCTTTTTTCTTAAATCATTCATCACAACTGATAAGTTATTAACCAATTTAAATTTGATACAATATACAGTTTATTTTATACACTGATCATACTTTGCTTCAAAGTTTATATTTCATAAAAGCATAAAAAAATTGAGTCTGAAGTTAAATGTAGCCTTGAACTGAAAATTGTAATTGTTAAATGTAAAAGAAAAAAAATGTAACTGGATACTTAGTATGTAAAGAACAGTATAGGGCCTCTCACCAAAGCCTAAAATCCATATCTATTTAAAAAAAAAAAACTTATCACACACAAGGTCGTGCGGTTGTTCTGGTTATCAGCATGGCTGTGATGTGGCCGTGCACTAGGGTACAGATATGTCCAATCATGCACAAGTCGTGTTCAGTTAACGTGGTGAAAGTGGTTTTAATTTTTTTCCAGGACTATGTAGCCAAAAGATGAGGAGAATAAACTATTGAGGTGGTGGACAAGTCCTATAAATCTCATAAGTTTCTCTTTATGTTTCCACTTATTCCTTGTCCCACACACCAAGTAGATCCCTTGATTTGAAGTTTACAGAGAGATTTAGTATTCAGTATAACATAACATTTAACATCCATTCCAGTCATAACATAACATTTAACATCCATTTCAGTATTAAATATAATTAAAGAGCTTCAGTTAGAACCTTTTGCTAAGATCTGTTAAGCACACATTAGCTAGCATAATAAGCACGGAAATTGTGTTTTATGAATTTTTGCATCTTTTTGTTTTCCCATTTCAAAAATCTGACCCGTGCTCCTCTGCGCTAACAGAAAGAGAGGACGTACTCATGTGTGTTAGAAGCTAGTTAACTTTGTAGCTCGCCTATGTGTATATTAAACAACATAAAGGCAATTCTGAACAGCTTAGAAGCATTTATTAACTAGACAAAGTGTTGTTTAAAATAACAATGTTATCAGATGTGTTTTCTTGCTAAAAATCCATCCTTAACAGGTTTTGAATGTGGGTTTTGGCATGTTAGCTGCTTTCCCATCAGTATGGTGGACTGCACAAACCCACTTTCATACATGCTGCAACCAAATTTTAGTGTAATTAGTGCAACAGTGTAGGACGCGGAGTGATGCATAACGTTCCTGTGCTGTTACTGTCCATTATCACCACTCTAGTGGGATGCCTCTCATCCAGTCAGGTTACTCTGTCATAACCAACTGTTGTATAATGATTCTGAAGGTTCTGAAGAAGGCAGCGATCGTTCAGAAGGCGAAGACGGCAGAGCACACACGGACAGAGAGGCAGGTTCTTGAACACATTCGGCAGTCGCCTTTCTTGGTCACGCTGCACTACGCCTTCCAGACCCAGACCAAACTCCACCTTATCCTGGGTGAGAACTCGGCCGAATCCAATTTAACGAAGGTTTATCAAAGACTTGAACGTATGAAATATATATTTAATCTATTTTGGTATTAACCTTTCAATAAAATGTATTTATTTAATACCTTATTCATATTTATACCACAGTGCCTTTTTTAATTCTTAAATCTGATTGGTCAGAAGGTGTTAAGTAATTGTCTGTAACAGCAGATGTTAAAGTTAGACGGGATATTCCTGTGTATTTGTATAATTTGTGCGCTTTACCTACGTACTATTAAAAGGCGGAGATTGTTTTAGTAATGAGTAAGTAACGCAAAAGAGGTTAAAAAAAAAAAAAACAGTAAGACTTAGTCATCCATGAAAACTGCTATTGTACCATACATTGTTGGTGTGTGTGTATATACAGATTATGTGAGCGGAGGAGAGATGTTCACTCACCTGTACCAGCGTGATCACTTTTCCGAGGATGAGGTGCGAATCTACATAGGAGAAATTGTGCTCGCGCTAGAGCACTTGCACAAGGTGAGACACCCGGGATCTGCTCACATTTTAAATTCGCTTCCCTTAGCAGTCAGAGAGCCGCAGCATTTCACAAAGCCAGCCGTTTCACTTCCTCTTAACGTATTTATAAGCACGAATCTAATAACGCAGAAACAAGAAGCATGTTTTTACACTACTCTGTTCTGTTATAATCACTTTGTGTTATGTCTCATGCTCTATTGTAACCGTTCTATTATATATCTTATTATACGTATAATGTATGACATGCTGTACATTTGAAGATTAGCGTAAACCGGATCAATGTGTCTGCCGGCGCTGTAAGAGCTCCACTCTGTCTCTGATGTATTTTACATGCAGCTTGGCATCGTGTATCGGGACATTAAGCTGGAGAACATTTTGTTGGATAGTGATGGTCATGTGGTGCTCACCGATTTTGGACTGAGTAAGGAGTTTTTGGAGGAGGAGGTGAGTAAGTGTAATATGCAGGGGAACTTCTGGTGTGTTGCATTCGGGTGAAGATAGAGTAGGTAATGGGTAATGTACTGAAAAAAGGAGTTAAGGGTAGAAATCTTTCAACGGCTAGGAAAACTAATGGTCTTGCCTTAAATGGGAATTTCAGCTAGGGAATTATCTCAGCCTCAAGCTGGAATCGTATTGCTCATTTCTCCCCCTTTTCCTTGAAAGGCAGTTTGTGAGGCGTAAGAGGTTTTAATAGAGGGGTAGATTTAGTTTGGGAAAGCCAAAAGCTTCATTTTTTTTAATCTGCACAGGGCTCTAAAATGACAAACTGCTCCTTTAAGTCATAACATAACATTTAACATCCATTCCAGTCATAACATAACATCTAACATCCATTTCAGTATTAAATATAATTAAAGAGCTTCAGTTAGAACCTTTTGCTAAGATCTGTTAAGCACACATTAGCTAGCATAATAAGCACGGAAATTGTGTGTTTAATGAATTTTTGCATCTTTTTGTTTTCCCATTTAAAAAATCTGACCCGTGCTCTCCTGCGCTAACAGAAAGAGAGGACGTACTCATTCTGTGGCACCATTGAGTACATGGCCCCAGAAATCATCCGAGGAAAGACTGGCCATGGCAAGGTTAGAGCTCCTGATAATGTCTGCTGATTAGCTTGTCTTTTTTTTCCTTACAATTTTCATTCATTCTTTCCTGCCCAATTGTCTGTCTACATCCATTTTTCTTCCTTCCAACTATTTATTTGTCTCTGTTTCTGTGTCTGTCTACCTTTCTTTTCTTACTCCCTACTTTCCTTCTTTTATTCACTTTCTTTCCAACTTCCTTCATAGCTTCCTTCCTACCTAGATACTTTTCTTCCATCCTTCCATCTTTCTTTCCTTCATTTACTCACTCCCTTCCTTCCTTTCACTTTCCTTCCTTCTATTTCCTTCGTTCCTTCTTTCATACCTTCCTTTCTTTACTATATTAATTCCATCAGTCTTTTACTTAATTAGTTCATTTCCTTTTCTTTCCTTCCTACCTTATTTTACCCTCTCTCTTCATTCCTTCATTCTATACCATTTTCCTCCATTCTTTATTTTTCTTGCTTCGTTAATTCTTTACATTGTTTCCATCTTCCTGTTTATAATTATCCGTGCTGTTTCTGTGCTCTGTGTCTGTAGTCAGTAGATTGGTGGAGTTTGGGGATTCTCATGTTCGAGTTGTTGACTGGTGCGTCCCCTTTCACCTTGGAGGGCGAGAGGAACTCGCAGAGCGAGGTGTCCAAGTGAGTCTCTGCCACATTCATTCACTCACACACACGCGCACACACACACACACACACACACACACACACACACACACACACACACACTTTCGCTCTACTATTTTCTTCACTTCATCGTGCTCTGTAGTTCCACTCAGAATCCCCAGTGTTATTACACACTCTGTACCTCTCTCCCACACACGCACGCGGACGCACACACACATACACTCACTCATTTATTCTGCCTTATTTTCCCTGTTCACTTATAACATTATCCTTCATCCTCTGTGTCCCATTCCATAATGCAGTAAAACCTCTAATGAATTTCTTTAGGAAGCACTTAGCTTAGCATGTGGGGGAGGTTTGATCAGCTTAGAGTTGCTGCCTCTCTCTTGTGTCTGCCCCTCTTGTTCCATCTCTTCATCTTTTCCATTCGTCTGTCTCTCTCTGATTCAATCTCGCTAATTTCTATCTCTGGATCTCTGATCGCTCCTCCAGGCGAATTCTACGCTGCGAGCCTCCTTTCCCATCTATAATCGGGCCGGTGGCTCAGGACCTCATCAGGAAGCTCCTGGTAAAAGACCCGCACAAGAGACTGGGGTCCGGGCCCAGAGGAGCCGAGGATATTAAAAGTCAGCCTTTCTTCAAGGTAATGCACATCCCTTATTTTTTTCCTTTTCCTTTCATGTATTACTGTTGTGGTATTGTGGAGGTTTCGAACAGGTTCAGATTGAGATTATTCGCGGTTCTCGCTGTAGGGTTTGAATTGGGCCGATCTGGCAGCGAAGAAGGTCGCGAGCCCGTTCAAGCCAGAGCTGCGTAATGAGCTGGACGTGGGGAATTTCGCGGAGGAATTCACAGGCATGGAGCCGGTCTACTCCCCTGCTAGCACCCCTCCCAGCACTGACCGTCTCTTCCAGGTACACACACATCTTCCATCTTTTTTGCTCATTAATGATATCTTTTTATCTTGTAGTTATTTATAAAGCTTATTTTTAATGAGTTTTATTGTATTATATTAATTATATACATTTATACAAATCGGTAGATGTACCAATAAACAAGAATGCAAAAAAAGTAAACAAGGAACTCATCAGAAAGAGAAAACATTAACTGAGATTGTATTTTATCACACAGATCTTTAAAAGTTAAGTTGTTTTGTAAGCATGTTTGAGCTCATCACAGTTGCTGTTGATTGTTTCATAAGAAAGACGGAGTCTAATTATGATTAATTGTGCAGCACAGATTTTTGATTTTGACTTTAGTTTAAAAAAAGAGTTTTCTCAAAAAATCTAAATCTTACCGTATCAAACTAAATTTCAATTAGCAGTTACAAATGTATTTCTGTTTGATTCATAATTTTTTTTTTAATTAAATGAATACTGACAGGATAATTAATGTTTAATACATTCTGTCTGCACCATAATAAAATAAAACACCTCAATATTCTCCCCAGTGAACCCTTCCCAGACCAGACTGTTGCTCTTAAGCCCTGTTCTTTCACATCACTGAAATATCTTTCTTTTTTTTTCTCTCCTTCTACCATCTTTGCTGATTGCAGGGCTACTCGTTTGTAGCTCCATCCATCTTGTTCAACAAGAATGCAGTGATGGTAGATTTCTTAGACGCTCCAGTGAGCGTGGAGCGACCTGGCTCTGCTACGGTTCAGCGCAGCGCCATGTTAAAGGTACTGCATCATATTAACACTTATCCCAGCATTTCACTAGTACTTGGATACCATCAAGATAAAAAGTTTTCTCATTACGTCAGAGCCCCATTACTGGACTGCCTGGCCCCCCAGGAACATGTGGAAATGGCGAGGAGCGAGGCCATGACTATTTGGGGATGTGGCAATAACTCTATTCTTAAAGCTATCCCTCGATATTCAAGGATAAGGATGATTCCATTCACTGAATGTGAGTCTCTGACCACTTCAGCCTGGATCGTTATTCCCTGATGGTGCTGCCTTCTTTAAAAACCCTTGCACCACTCGAATGTTTTAGTACAGCTAAGAGTCTCATCATTGTACCGTGCTCGTAGTCTCCTGTGAATGTCATTCGGTTGTATGCCTTCATTCATGAGAAATTTCTTCACTATTCCTGTTTTTTCTTAAGTGACCCTCATCCGGCACATAAAGGGCAAGATGAGGATTCATGCAATAAATGTGCTTTTAATTTAAAACTTTTAATTACTTTTGAAATGAGTACAACATTTTCGGGACCCTTTATTTTAAACGTTTGTAAGTAATAACGTGGGTGTTCTCCACAATAGCGAAATAGTAAAACTTGGTCATTTCCATGTCCTCTTGTTTTCACCAGACAGACTTTCAACAGTGCTTGGAAGTTTCGTTCATTCAATCTTGGTTTTTCTCGCTGTGGGTGAAATTGGGTGATTCTAATCCTCTTCATATCTGTTCAAGCACTTTTTATTTTTCCATGCTCTTTCTTAGGAGTCCCAGTTTTTCCTGCATTATGAGCTGTGTCTTCAGGGGCCACCACTGGGCGAGGGCAGCTTCTCCATCTGCAGGAGGTGCAGGCACAAGCAGACTGGCCAGGAGTATGCGGTTAAAATCATCAGCCGCAGGTGTGCAGAACAACGACTAAGTTTAATGGGCAGAAACCAGCAAAAAAAAAAAAAAAAACTATTCAAACGCAGCATATAGTTAGTACAACAGTATATTATCTATTAAAAAAAAAAAAGTCTAGCTTTAGTTTGAATAAAAAAAACATTTTCAGATGGGAGTGTTAGTCTTTGCTTCAGTGTTCTTGGCTCTAGGCTGTGTATGCGATTCTGAGTGGAAGCTTTTCTGCCCATGCATAAATAATAAACTCATATCTGCGGTCTTGCTGTAGGATGGAGTCCATGACTCAGCGGGAGATCGCCGCACTTCGACAGTGTGAATCTCATCCCAACATAGTCACCCTCCATGAGGTCCACACCGATCAAGTAATTGATACTCATGTCGTCACTTTTTCTCGTGTCTCCTGAGGTTATTATTATTTACTTCTTGTTGTCCACCCATCACTCTGCTCTAAGTATCACACATATATGGTCATGGAGCTGTTGCGTGGGGGTGAGCTTCTGGAGCGACTGAAGAAAAAGAAGCTGTTTGCCGAAGGGGAGGCCAGTCAGCTGATGAAGAGCCTGGTGTCAGCTGTCAGCTTCATGCACGAGGCCGGAGTTGTGCACCGAGACCTCAAGCCAGAGGTAAATATACAGTCTGAAAGAATAAATAAACGGATAAGTGAAAGATGAACTGATGAGAGTCCTGATATAACTTTAATACGATGATGCGTAGAGAGGTAATGCACTTATAAAGGTGTAAATGTAATAGACTCAGAGTTGTAGCGGTTATGAACTCATCCATTGTAGACCACAAACGAGATCCTAATTGCTTTCTTTGCAGGAGAGAACAGTGCATTTGCATCCGATTTGCATGTAAATGCAGGAATTTGCCTGATGAGTAGGTGTGTGTGTGTGTGTGTGCGCAGTATTGAGCCTGAGTTAAGCGCGTGTGTTTGGTCAGCAGTACAACAAATGGCTTAAGCAGGGGCAAATGTTGGAGCTAAAGCACAAAGTGTTTAAAATACACTTGATAACACAAATTAAGAAATACAAGCATTTTACTCTACAACCTTCAGTAAATGATCCATTATGGTGTTACGGTTTTCTGGTTATTTATGCCTTTCTGCATAGGTCAGTTCAGTTTTATTTATATACTGCTTTTAACAATGATCACTGTCGCATAGCAGCTTTACAGAATTAAAGGAAAATTAGGGAAATGAGTATGAAATGTGAGGAAATACAAGTCGAAATCGAACAGATCCCTGTCCCTGATGAGCAGGCGGAGGGCGACAGTGACAATGAAAAACTCCCTGAGACGGCAATAGGAAGAGCAGAGGGGTTTAAGGTTTAAGTCCACTTTCTTTTTATTATGGAGACTCAGACACGGAACCGTTTATAGGAATTTCAGGCCTGAACTATTGCGCGACTACAGTCACAAGTCATTAGAGAACAGCTGTCTGCATCAGCAAAGTCCAAGACCATCTTCATGGTCAAGTGGAACAACATGCAGACCACACAGGCCCTCCATGTGACGAGATCTCCAACCAGACACGGCGCACCAGGATGAGTCCGAGAGGTCCAGAGGGGGGGAACGGGTTCTGGATCACTGGCAGCTCAGGAGCGCCATGTGTAATTCGACAAAGATAGAACACATAAGGTATAAGGTGAATGTATATTTAGTGCAGAGTGCAAGCAGGGACTATGATAGCACAGACTATGACAGTATAACTATAAGGGAGAGCCAAAAAAGAAACACAGACATGAGGGCTCCCTTGGAAGTAAAGCAGCCAGTCACACCACACTGTCAAAATTGAGGCACTCGGATGTTGATCTAAATTCTTCTCACTGAAGAAGTAAATCTCTTAGATTCATTAAGTAATACGTATTTATTAATAAATACATCGAATACAACGAAAGATCATAAAGACATTTCACAGGCTAAAGTAAATTTTGAGTCGCCTGGTTTTCCATTGCGTTCTCGGTATAGGGATGTTCCTGTCTATGGTAACCACACACTGTACAGACCTTTAGGGTGAACATGCATGAATCCTCCTTTAGAGCTGCTGAAGGTTGTGGTATCAAGTCCTGGGACTCGTATCTCGTTCTGATTTATGTCACATTTACTAATATATTCCAAACGGGCCACTTTGGTTATTTTGGATGACACCTGACCTGACCTGATGAAAAAGGTTTTATTGATTGCAATCACTGCATTGCTCAATAATGCTAAATATGTTGTTCCTGTTTCTCTGTCCTTCTCTCAGAACGTCCTTTTCGCCGATGAGGCTGAAGACTCGTTGCTGAAAGTGATCGATTTTGGGTTTGCGCGCCTGTTTCCCGCAGGCAGCGCTCCTCTGCAGACGCCGTGCTTCACCCTGCAGTACGCTGCACCCGAACTCTTTCACAAATCCGGATACGACAAGGCATGCGACCTTTGGAGCCTTGGAGTCATCCTGGTGTGTGGTTTCTTTCTTTTTTTTTTTATTTTACATTTTTTATTTTGGACTGATGTATTGCATTTGAAATTATCCTTACATATGAGAATTCCCGCTGTAATGTATTTTTGTTCTTTGATCAGTACACCATGCTGTCCGGACAAGTCCCATTCCAAAGTGAAAAGAAAGGAATGACCTCATCGCATGCTGCCGACATCATGCACAAGATTAAAGAAGGTGACTTCTCACTGGACGGCGAGGGTTGGAAAGGCGTGTCCGAGGAGGCGAAAGATCTAGTCAGAGGTAGATTCTCCAACTACTACAGGATCACCTTATATTTTTGCATCCATAATGTACGAGTCAAAAATGATCCACACTCTGGTTCTAGAATTAATTTGAATTAACTTAGAAAAGACATGTATATCATTTTTCCACACAATTTCCTTACTTTTCAATACGTTTTGTCCATCAGTCAACAAACTTTCGTATTCCTTCATTAAAAACGTTTTAGGCCGAGCTGCGAGACGAGACCTGTTTTCAGTGGAGCAATCGGGTGAAATTCAGATGCCGCGAGATCAGGACTATAGTGAGGATGCTTTAAAACCTCAGAATGAAGTTTTTGCAGAGCGTCGACAGTGTGTGCGGAAGTGTGGTAGACGTGCATTCCATACAAGATCATAACGCCCTTGGATAGCAGTCCTCTGCATTTAATCCGAAGTTTAGGCAAAACTAAAACTAAGTTTTAGTTCAGTTTTACAATAAGCGTCTCACTGTAATGAGCACTGGTGATTGTTGAACCTTTTTTCTTGATTATGTTCCAATACTGACTCTTGAGAATCCCAGAAAACTGTAAGCATCAATTTTCCAGCTGATAGTTGACTTTTAAACATGTTCTCGGTCAACGATTGAGGATGTTTCCATTCCATACTCTGCCATGTACTCTCAGACTCGTAGTGATGAATCCGTGTCTCGTCACCAGTCACGATTCTCTTTAAGAAAAAACGTGTTCACGTTCCGTAGAGTATCAGTCCGAATTTTGTTTCCAGATATTCAAACACTTCTGTTTATGCTCTTCCGTAGCAGGTACACCCTCAGACCACAAAAAAACGAACCACTGCACGATGCTTTTCTTTCGTGCAAATCACAAGTGGGGCAAAATTTTTTGCTCGCACCGCGGTTACAAACGAACTGATGCAACACGTTCACACCTGCACAGCAGTGACTGGGGAAGCAGTAGCCTTGAACGGAAAGCGCTGATGGAACAGAGCGGCTAAGAGACATTTTAAATGTACAAGGGCAATTTTTGACTCACCCACGTACAATTTATATACTCAGAACTACTGTAGCAGGACATCAGTTTCCCATTAAAAAAATAAATTTTAAATGCAATGTTGCCTTGCTGCTGTGTTGTGGCTTTATTTTCAATATGCACAGCGTTTCATGCCCAGTGTGTCAGACTACAGTTATAAATGAGTCATCCTGATTGTGACTAATGTTATTAGTCATAAGGTGTAGGTGGAATAGTAACATGTTGAAGAACTGGAAGCTCAGGAACCAGTATTCATACTAATATACATACAGATGTGACCTAATTCTTGGCTTTAAACTGTTTCCTTAAAGAACTTGGAGAAATAGAGAGAATGTGTTGTGTGTCATGTGTTTCCTAATCCTTTTTTTAATAACACGGTCAGATGAATCCTGTCAGGCAAAGTATCTTCAGTTCCTGTATGTTGACTCTACACTGACTCTGTTCAGTTCAGCTACAGTTAGTTGCCTATTTTGGTTTTTCACCTAAATATAATCTTGTATGATTGATGATTGATGAATCTGGGGTCAGAGCAGAGGGTCAAGGGCCCGGATACAGAGCCTCTGGAGTGGATAGGGTTAACAGTGGAAACTTGGTGATGCTGGGGCTTACATCAGTACCGATCAGTACCGTTTTAGCGACCACTGCCCAAAAAAATTGAGGTCCGGTCAATGTTTCAGTGTTTAATCCTGTTTATTACTACTGATTTGTTCCTATACACACTACAGTCATAGTCTTGGAATGTGAGGATGTACAGTACAGTGGTGGCCAAGAGAATGAAATGTTGTAATGTTTTAATCGATGTTTTAATGACATTTTCTGTGTTTGTTTAAAATAATGACAATCAATAGACTAAGATATTTCTTTTTGCAATAGGATTGTTTTACAACAATGAATATTTAGTATGGAGTCCTTTATTCTAAAACCTAAAGGCATAAAGTCAAAAAGATTTTCTTTCTTCCACATTGTCCAAGAGTTTTCTGTTAGCTTTAGGTCTTGAAATTGCTCTCAAAGCTGAATATCATTGTCACATAATCTGTTTTTCACTAGTTTTTCAGTTAATTAGCACAACTCATTAGTCAGATCGGCTAAAAGCAAATTGGTGAAATAATCTGTTTTGTGCAAGCGAGAGCTACGTATAATACATGCCATATGTTGTCTTAATACTTTTGGACACCACTGTAAATTCATCAGACTAACAATCCACTTCGTCTCAGGATCTGTCTCAGGATAGCCAATGTTAATGTCCCTTTCTGTCTTTAAGGTTTGCTGACAGTGGACCCAGAGCGGCGACTCAAGCTCTCAGACCTGAAGGAGAACGCGTGGCTGCAGGGCGGAGGCGTGTCCTCCACCCCCCTGTGCACGCCTGACGTCCTGGAGTCCAGCGGCCCCACCGTCCGCACCTACGTCAATGCCACGTTCAAGGTTAACCAGCAGCATCATCTTTTAAGACAAAGACATTAGACATAAACTGGCTTTTCCATGATAGATTCTTCAGCCCAGAAATGATAAAAAAAAAATAAAAAAAAAGTAATCTCTGGTCATGACTTGCAAGATGAAAAATGAGTAACATGACATGCTCATAAGAGGATGATTTAGTCCCAACACTAAAAGCCAGTTGATGGCAAGTTTCTGTCTGTGTCAGAATGTTTTTAATCAGGTTTAAGTGTGACTGATGCTATCAGCCTTTATCTCTAGAAAATATACAGTAAATGCTGCCTCCTGAATAGAGCGCATGGGTTCTGAGGACATTTGACGATGACAGTTTGAGCTGTTCGAGTATAACAGGCATAAGGGGAGGGCATTTGACAGCTTTATGTAAGACTCAGAGGTGTTTCTGAGAGTTAGCGGTTATACAGGGTGCGATAAAAGAGCTCTCCTGTCACACTGCCCTTTCCTATAAGGACACTTCAGTTACAAAAGCTACCATTTTTAAAGAAAATCTGTTCTCAGAAAGCAGGATGTGAATCGTTGCCGGATTTATTAGGTTTATATAATGCTACATTATTATTTTTTATTATTTTTAATTTTTCCTCCCTGTGTTTCTCCATCAGGCGTTTAACAGAGGCAAGCGAGAGGGTTTCTTCCTGAAGAGCGTGGACAACGCACCTCTGGCCAAACGCCGCAAGCTGAAGATGACCAGCACGGGCGTAGAGACGCGGCGCAGCTCTTCGTCCTCATCTTCCTCATCTTCCTCGTCAGCTTCTCACGCTAAGGCCCAGAATCCTGACGACCCGAAACTGTGACTTTAACCTTCTTGATGTCCATCACCTCAGCTTTAACGCCGTCTTGACGTCTAAATCCAGAAAGTGAGGAAGAACGAACGAATTAGAATAAGAAAGAGAGAGAGACTGACATGAAAGATGAAATAAGCCTGGCTGAGACTGATCACTGGACTGGACAGTTGTTTAACTGAATGCGATGTCTGGAAAGTTCATCGTGTATGAATCAATAGCAGGATCAAGCGGCGGATTTGATGAAGCTCAGTGACGCATCGTCTTTAGTGGACTCCGATGTCCGATTGTTTTAATACGACGCGAGCGTTTCGATCCGATTGAATGTACACACTTTTAATGAAATGTTGCGCTGTGCGATGGCGCAAGGTAAAAAGGGGTTTTTAAGCAAGAAATGTTATTTTTCAAAAGGGAAATGGAGATATAACAAGGCTTAGGATGCCAGGACAGAAAAGCCATATGGGATAGAAGGGATTTTTTTTTATAAGTATATTTAAAAAAGAAATGCATATTTGTCACTGTACAGATTGACATCTACAGAGAACAGCTTTATATGAATCGTATACTGTATACATTAGGATGAATAGTGAATGTCGGCGTTTGTCACGAGGACGTGCTCAATGGCAATATATGCATGAGGTTATTTATTTTTTAAAAGTTGAATCACATGACCTAAAAGATAAGCAACTTGAAAAATCGTCAGCAACTCTTTATTCAAGTCTTTAGTTCTAAACCTCAGATGCTTAATCGCTTGACTGGTGCTACTTCATGTAGGAGGAGGAGGATGATTTGAGCATTAGGATGTCCCTGTAATGTTAAAGGTGCAATAGGTAGGAAAACCTGAACAATACTTTTTGCTTCCTTTCTTTTTTTTGTGCTTTTGTCCTTGATTTGTGTATGGTCTGTAATATTCGTTACAATGTTGTAGCATTTTTAACAGTCTCCTTTACGGAAAAAGGAGCATTTCATTTCGTGATACTTTTAAATTTAAAAGCATAACTCCTACTTATTGCGTCTTTATGATCTGTCTGTTAGTTTGCGCATTTTATAGTAAGTGACTCGTGTGTGAACTTGCATGCCAGCTCTGTAAAATCCTCAAAACAAAAACAGAGGATTGCTTTTTTTGTTTTTTTGACACGCTCTTACTTGAACAACAACAAAAATTCCACCACCTCTTCTTTGCAAAAATTGGGCTCACCTGCCTTCCTTTGAAATGTTTAAAGGGCTTCAGCACACTCACGTCTGAAGTGTGTGTTCTCTAACACTGTGAGAGACAGAAAGCATCAAGAAGTGAAGCTGTCTTTCACTCTTCTTCTTCTTTTTTTTTTTTTTTCTATCTCATCCCAAGTCCCATCTCTTCAGGAGCTGTAGGAAAGGATGAATCTCATCTTTTTCTTTTTTCTTTTTCTTGGAGTCTGGTGATCTTATAACAGCGACTGGAAGAATGCAGACTGAGAAACCAGAATGGACAGATTGAATAAAGAGCGTGAACTCACTGAGGACACTCATTAGCCATTCATGAGGTGTGGGATACCGTGATGCCGCTGTCTGTCTGTGCCGTGTTGTCCCGAAATGCAGCATTCTTCTCATTTTCAATGCCAAAAATAATCCTCCAGCAAGGACACGCTGGTCATCGTCATGACGCGATGACAACTTTGTCAGATGCACTTGGCTTTGAAGGGCCCAAACGGCGTTCAAAAGCACTAGCGCACACTGCGGTGTTCACTTTTTTTTTTTTTCATTTTTGGCTCCGTGTCAACATCTGGAAAATAATGTGAACAAACAAATCATGGTTTGAGTTTCGAATTGCTCTTCTGATTTTCAGTGTTTCAAATGTGACGATGCCAAACGAATTCCAGTCCGCTGCATTTAAGGACACTTTTCATAATCCTGACTGATAAACACACTGATAATACACTTTAACATGTCCTTTTTTAAAAATTAAATATTAAATACTTCAACGTTTCTACTTTGATGATGTCGCACAAGTTGAGGTTGAATCTGATGACGCGTTTCCAGCTTTAAAAGAAACGGCGTCTCACATCTTCGATATTTATTACGTTTTATTCTGCTGTGTTATTTTGAGTAATGGCTACGGCTTCCTGCTTGCTTTATTTGGGATCTGTGCGATTTCGTGCGTCTATTTTTAGTGATGTACTTTTTCGCCGTAAGGAACATCCTATTCTTTGCTTCGACGAGTCCTGCACACTGCACTAAAAAAGAAACAAAAATAGTATTCATGGAAATAATCATGGAAAATGTTCATGGTTTCGATCACAAAGCGTTTATTTGTTGTAATGATGATTTTGATCGTCTTTGGTTTCTCTTGTTGGTGTCCTTTTTATGTATCTTATGTTTTAAGTTCTGAATTTGCATGTTTTACGATTTTACATTTTTATATAACAATTGGTGTTCTGTCTTCTGATAATACGGTTGTTTTTATAAGAAAAGAGCATTATGAAACTGATATCCAATGCACTGTTTGAAGGCAACATGAGATAATCCTTTTCCTCCCCCAAATTGAAAACACTGTTAAATCTTTAACATAAAATATAAATCACTTCACTATTCTTAAATATCCTCTAGCCTCTTATTTCACTGTGTGATATTACACCTGTTCAAGTATTCTGAAACATTTCATTATTATTATTTTCATTATTATTATTATTATTTTAAAAGTTGAATAGGATTAAGAACTTTCATACCACTTCATTCCTGTTTCAGATTAAATATCTTCATATACGAATTGTCACTTCCTTTTTCGAGCATTTTAAAATTAAAACGCACGTTTCTGAACAGCTTTCCCGAGGATTTCGAACGGTGCGAGCTTTCTAAACTGAACGCAACCTGGAAGCTTTTCTGTAAGGAACACTCTCTCATCAGGCTCTCTGTAGAACAATTAAATTCGAATTAAACAAGCTGAAACACCCTTAAGGGTGGTAGATAACATCTGTGTTTAAAGGAAACGAGCATAAATATATTACCACTGTCATAGTATCAATGGTACAACATATTATACAAAACTTTTTTGACAGCAAGGATTCAAATATTAGAAAAATGTGAGATGTACCTACAGTATGTACTATATTATTTATTCAATAAAGGCTGTTTATTTAATTCATGATCCTTCCATGCACACTATTTAACCAAGTTAGATTTGTTAGAGGTTGCCATATATTAACAGCTATTTACCTCATTATACTGTGTTGTTCTTTATATATATTTTAACATGCAGTTTAAATTTAATGAACATAATAAATAAATGGTAAGTTTAGCAGTAAGAGTGAAAAAGTTTGATAATGATCTGATCAATAGATGTATGGACCTGCTTTTAGTCCTTCGGATGTTCCCTTCTGATCCGCACAGGAACTTGGATGCTCTTCTTAGTCTTCTTAGGCTTAGTGGTTATTACTGTTGCCTTGCACCTCCAGGGTCCGGGTTCGATTCCCGCTTCTGTGCGCATGGAGCTTGCATGTTCTCCTTGTGCTTGGTGGGTTTCCTCCAGGTTCTCCAGTTTCCTCCCGCAGTCCACAATGAGTGTGTATTTGTGTGTGGATTGGCACCGTGTCCAGAGTGTTTCCCCGCTTCGTGCCCTTAGTGTCCTGGAATAGGCTCCAGGCCCTCTGTGACCCTGTATACAGTATGAAGTGGTATAGATGATGAGTGAGAGTGAGTGTTTTAGTTATTAAGCTTTAGATTAAGAACTGAATTTCTGCATGCCATCAGTTTAAACTCAAGCATTTTAGGCGTAAAGGGTAAGTATAGGAATAAGAGGTAAAAAAAAGGAAAAAAAAGTGTTAATTAGCTGAAATGAATTTTAAATTGTATTGTACTGTATGGCAGCACCATGGCCTCGCACCTCCAGGGTCAGGATTTGATTCCTCCTTTGGTTCTGTGTGTGTGGAGTTTGCATGTTCTCCACATGCTTGGTGGTTTCTTTTTTTTTTCCCAAAGACATGCTGGTTTGACAGATTGGTTGATTGATTGGTTAATTAAAACGGTTAAAAACACCACCACCACCACTGTGACTGTTGTTGCTTGTTTTCAGGCTCCTTCCGTCGAGGCGTCACACAGAACTTGGCACAGATTTTTATGCAGGATGCCCATCCTGACCCAGCCCAGCTATTTTATCCAGGCTTGCGATCGGCGCTAGGGTTCGAGCCTTCTGCATGGCAGGCCAGACACCCAATGCAACTATTACTACTACTACTATTAATAATAATAATTTTTATTGTTATTATAATAATATATATCCTACGTTTACATTCAGGAGTGGGTTCTGCATAATTACTATTCATATCTATCTAAATAATTTTCAAAGCATTTTTTGACTAGACTATACATCAGAATTACTATCCTGTGTATTTGGTCATCTAGGGCTAAACCAAAGTGTTCCCTACGTAGTGCACTATTAAATAATGTATTATAATGTTTATAATGCACATTTCATACAAGCGAGTCATTTCAGATTCGACTTCAGCTCTTCTTAATGACGTCATGCCTGAGCCTGGCGGAGCTGCAGTACACGGTTTCGACCAGCAGGTGTCAGTAAAAGCTTCGACACAGAACGCGGTGGTCTCGAGACGCGCTCGCACAATAATAACGCAAATGTCACGGCGTCATTAATCAGCGTGATCGAGGAGCGCAATCATTTGCATGGGAAATTGTGATATATAGAGCATGACACAGATGAATATGAACGGACGGTAAATCAAAACAGTCCCATCAATTACAATCTGCAGTCCTGGACCTGATCCAGGTCTTGGCTTTGGACATGGCATTATAGTGCGCTGAGGTGTTAATACTCAAACTATGAGCTTCCAGAAAATCATTTCCACACAGCCACTTTTGCACGCCAGTTTCCTTCACGATACTATTCCTTGAGGTGGGATTGAGATATAAAATCAGAATATTTACCAATTTTCCATCCATCCATTTACTGTAGGAACCTCTTTAGTCCAACTGGGGATCATGGAGGCCAATGATGACTATTGTATTTATTCACATTTTTACGACCTCCGGTCAATTAACTCTAATCCGCATGACTTTGGGAGAAAACCGGACCCCTGAAGGTGCAAGGCGACAGTGCCAACCACTAAGCCACCGTGCCACCATCTACTGTACCAACTTAGTCAAGCAATAATACATGCTCAACTCAATGCTCTTAAGATCAGTTCTAGGTTGTGAATTCAGACTTGGTATCATTGTTCATCTTTTATCCAATCAGCACCTTCAACACCTTTGCACCAGCTCGACCAGCTTGGCCTGTGCGATGGCAGCTGGTAGCCGGGGCAGACCAAGCTGTTTTTTCAGCAGGGGTCAACTAGGCTAATCACTGACAGCGACACGAAAAAAAAGGACAAGCAATAACAGCATAATTGTATACGCAATATCCCATCTGCAACATTGTCACAACGTGATAAAACATATGTACTGTAGATCTAATTGTACACACACGGTCATGATGGAGCATATTGCATTAATATGTAGAATCTCTTTCAAAAGTGTTAGACATTTTGGTTTGAGATCCAAAGATGAATGTGAGACGATGGATCAAAATGCTTTTCAGCTTTCATTTTCCTCTTGTTTACATGCGGACATGTGGAACGACTTTTGCACCTTTCGTGGACCCGACGATTTTAAAGTGAGCAAAAATAACAGAAACAGATACTCTATGTGGACATAAGTATTTGTCCAAACCTGCAGTGTACAAGATTTTGGAGTGTTTTTGTGGAAATTCAATGCCCATTCATTCTGTAGAGTGTGTATGAGGTCAGGCAAGAAAGGCGCTCGATGGGGTTGAGGTCAGGGCTCCGTGTTAGGGCCAGTCAAGTTCTTCCGCAACAAACTCATCAAACCATGTCTTTATAGTTGTTGCTTTGTGCACTGTGGCTCAGTCATGTCGGAATAGAAAAAAGGGTCTTCCGCAAACTGTTGCCACAAAGTTGGAAGCATACTGTAGCATTGTCCAAGATGTCTTGCTATAATGCTGAAGCATTAAGATTGCTCTTCATTGGGGATAAGGGACCTGAAGTCAATAATTAACAGGTTTGGTCAAATACTTTTGTCCATCAACTGTAGTGTGGTGCTGGTGACCGTGACATTAATAAACTATTGTTTTTTTCTTTTATGATGCTTTTCCATGCTCGTACCAAATCATCTTTCGGTTTAATTGTTCTGATGGGATTCATAGCAAAATATTCAGAAGCTCAATGAAAAAGTGAAATCATTTTGCCTTCATGAAATGCACTACTGTTTATGATTTTCCCTTGCTCGGTACAATTTGGTTTTCAAATTCTGAGTACCATATTACCATGATTTTTTATGTTTTACTTCATTAATAAACTACATTCCCTTAGGTTTACTACCCTATGATAAGCCCCAATATTCCCATATTTTGCTTTAGTACTATTCCTTATTTATACACCACATTGCCACTGAAGTTTAAATTCTGACCAGTTATATACAGCAGTTCTGACAGTATTTTCAGCTATAACTGGACATGCAAAGGTTTATTTAACCAATATAGATATATTATGTTATCATTTGTATCATAACCAACTTTGTGACAAGACTTTTTAAAGACTTTATTGACAAAAAAAAAAAAACTAAAAATAAATAAAATAAACAACAACAAAAACTGAACATTTAAGAAAGGCGTCTCCAGTGTCAGCATTTTTTAATAAGCAGAGCTTTTCACTATGGGAAAGTATTTAGAACAGGGAGCTTTCAAAACCTTCTGGTTTTTCAGTAACATGATTAGTTGCGGCTTTGTCATAGAAGATCAGACTGGTGAGGGAATGATCTTTTGTAGCTACTATAGAAAATGGTTTTGTGGACATTCCACAACACAAAATTATACTGGAAATGGATGATGTGTACATCATTCTTTGATAAACAGAAATTTGAAATTGTTGGCACGTTGCTGTTGTATGAGAGGAGATGAGACACAATCTTATTTAAGCAATAACACACAAGAGCGAGTGCTGTTGTGCTGGATATCATCACAGACGGCATCACAGCCATGCTGATATCCAGCACAGCAACACTACAGTACCTCTAGTGTGATATTGATTTTAGACAACAATTGTTCGGCCAACATATATCCTTCCACGAGTGGTAAAGCTGATGAGTAACAGTTAGCAACTGACATATTATTAACGGAATTGTAAGTAATTTTAAATGTAGCCAAAGAAAAAAAGTGTTGAGAATAAACCATAGAGGTGCTGCACAATCCTGTAAATCTTGTACAGTAAGTTTCTCTTTGTATTTTCATTTATTCTGCTTTAAAATATCATCTACTTTAACTTATGGGTTATGTGGTTGAATCCAAATGGAAAATGGAAAACGATAATTATAAGGATAAGGAGACCAAGTGTTGTTTATCCCATAAGAGCCCAGTTTCTCCATTAATGAACGTTATAGAGGATATAATGCAGGTCAAACGGACCACTTGGAACACAGTTTCGAAAACGTCACATGGTAGTTTCCTTGACAATTTTTGTTTTTTATGTCACATGTCACAGTGATATTTTCTTAATTTGTTTTTAGATCTATTTGTTCAAGAAATGCGGGTTAAATATAAAATATGTGATGTTATTAAATCATTGGAATTGTTTAATAGGATGAAACTTACTTTCAAGCTTTTTACAGTTAGCTAGCTTTGTCACATGTGCTACCCAGACAGACCACCATTTTGGAAATGACGTCATGGTTGCACAAAGTCACAGATTGTCACATGACTGTACCAGAATGTTCATTAGATGTCACTTAATGACTTTGTGTGTTAAAGTCATGGATAAAGTTGAATAAAGAACTTTACAGAACTTTTAAAGGGTTTGTGATTCCTGTGTCACCGTGGAATCTTGGGGAATACGATGACAACGCCAACGTCAAATCAGATGTGTTTCCTTGCTGAAAGTGATACAGTGACTGGTCTTGAATGTGGGTTTTGGAATGTAGGTTCTCTCTCTCTCTCTCTCTCTCTCTCGCTCTCTCTCTCTCTCCTCAGTACTGCAGACCGTACCGACCTACTTTTACCCATGCTGAGACCTAGTTAGTGTATTTAGTGATTATTAGAACACCTGGGATGTGGAGGGATCCGTATAGATAAGCATCCCAGTGCTGTTATTGTCTATTATCACCACTCATGGAATGCCTCCCATGGTCTAAAGACAAGAAACCCAACCAAACAAAAACCCATTGTTGGTTTTATTCCCCAGTTTTTAAATGTTTTTTTTATAAACTTTGTTCATTTCAAAAGTGATGCTCCTTTTTAAACAAAAGAATACAAAAACAAGTATGGGAAACAAATTACAAAACCAAAGTGGACATACTTTACGGGAAGTCGGGGTAATTTTCGCCACAGGGTAATTTCAGCCAGCAGAATCTGAAAAGCTGTCCATAATAATTTATTTGCTGCAATCTTGTGAACGATGTTGAATCATGTATATGTTTAGATTTTGCTGATTGTATAGTCATTATCTCAATCATAAATAATAAAAATGTTTTGTTGAATAAATCGAAATAAAAAAATTAAAAATTCAACCAGTGTGTCATCTGCTGCCGGAAGGTTTATACACATAATAATAGTCTTAATGACGTCATGCATTATTTTTACATTGGGCTGTTTTTCATAAAGATGACATGGCCATGTGGATGCATTTTCCCCACAGACATGTTTTTTTTCTGTACTGTGTTGGAATCATTTGTACATTGGACCTTGCTTAGCATTTTTACCAATTTCATTATTATTATGATGATTATTATTATAAATATCTCTGTACATACCTTATTATAGTTGATTTGGTATAATTCAAATAATATAATAACATTTTTGGTATTTTGTATGTAGCAACAAAGAAACCATGTTTTGTCAAATGTCATGACATCTATTTTTGTGTAATAATTAATAGTTTTGTTTAAAAAAAACAAAACAATTAGCAGTAATGGTAGTTTAAATATTATCCAAAAGTTTAACCACCAAAACAAACAGCTGAATATTGTTAATATTTTGAATACTTGAGCTGGCTAAAACAAATGGAGCATAAATTTTATGCCAAGAAAATATGAAAATGGCTGAAATAACTCGGATTTCCCCTATACCATTCATACGTCACACTGTTAATATGGCTTCTGCAACTCCACTTCTCCTTTTTTCATTTAAAAAACAAAGTGCACCATACTATGTTTTGCATACTTTGTACAATCTCATGACTCTTTTTTAAATATTTATCTCATTCATATATTTAGAAGACTAAATTTGGTCATGCATTTGTCATGTACTGTATCTGAAATAGAGCACAGTGCAATATTCTTTGTCTTTTAGAGCAAGGTTTTTGTGGCTAGAGACCATTTTCACTGTAAAAATAAATATAAAAATATTTATTGGAGCCATAGCGCTCTTTATACCTGAACTTTCCTCTTAAAGAGCGAACTCGTTTTGAATTATTGAGGCTTGGATGAAGTCTAATGACCTGTCAAATAGCCTCTAATAACTAGAAGAAGTCGAAGTCTTCTACAGTCCGACCACTGTAGCAAAATTAAAGAATAATGCATCCATCCACTGGCTAGGTATTACAGACCCTCGCCCTCCCATAGCCCAGTCTGAGAACCAGAGCTTTGGGGCAGGGAGTTCCAAACTTTTTTCCAGACAGGAATAATTTTAACTGTAAAATCAATTACACAGCAAAGTCCCTAATGTTGCATTAACATGCTGAGTGTTAAACTAACTCTTCCGGAGTTCATTTGTGCCCAATAGGACATACATAGTCACTGTAAGGTGTTAATTTAAACATGGTGTATTTACAGATTCACACTTTTTTTATATATATATAATATATACAATGTACACACTAATCATTTAGCTATTGAAGTCATACAGCTCTTTATTCCTTTTCACAGACACAACAGAGTAGCATTAATTTAATTATGCATTAATTATTGGCTACCAAGTTTTTGAATTATTGAGGTTTGGATTTTGTTCAAGTGGTCTGGCAAATTGACTAATGACCACAAGAACTCAAAATAATAAATGTAATAACTTTGAGATAGATTGCCGTTTTTAATGTCATATCTCATAACAAGTGCATTGTGGGAATTAGATTTTGGTTTCCATTGTGTTTTTAGATGAAACTGGGAAATGCGCAGAATGAAGTGAATAGGATACAGTTTAAGACCCACCGGTGTTCTCCTTTTATTGAACAGCTTGATTTATTTAAAAAAAAATCATATATATTATATGTATATTATTTATTTATTCTTTTTTAAAATCATATATATGTATATTACATATATATATATATATAAAGAAGTTAAAATCTTATGGAGACACAATGTAGCATGACAGTTTGTAGAATATTGATTACAGGTTCACAAGGCCAGACCAGGAAACCCACCTACACTGTTTCACATTTTTCACTCATGCAAATCTGGATCAAGTAAGTGAGAACAGAAACCCTGAAATTGTGAAAGGTTGTTGGTCTCCAGAACTGGAGCTGCGGATATAGACCATGTGCTATATCAAATATTTTGTCCTCCCTCCCACATACTGACCCTGGTACTTGGCCTCATTGAAACAAGCTCGGAAGTTAGTTGACTTTTCTTGTGCGCGGACTTTACACTACGCTCGCTCTCCGCAGTGCTGAATAATTTAAGCAGGAGCCGTTGAATGTTGCTGCTATACTGGTGTCAGTAAGTGCGGCGAGGCTGATTTCATGGCAGATCTTCTACTTTCTTGTCTTTTATTCATCAAAATTTCATCCTGGCTTTCCAAAAGCGTTCTCCATTATTAAGCAGCTAGGCATGACTAGTGTGCCATGCAAAGTGTGCGTGTATGTGTGTGTGTAAAAGAAAGAGAGCAAGAAAGCCTGAGAAAGAGAGAGTGATAATACAAGCAATGTGACTCACTCTGACTAGGATCACACTCTCGATTAGTGTCCTTTGGGAAGTATAAGTCTTTGATGCTTTCAGGTAGATTCTTCCAAGGAGACACTGCAAATATAGCATGGTTGGAAGGACAAGGTACGGTTTAAACCAATATCTCATATTTATACTATGATGTAAAGTATGGTATAGTGCATAGTAGGTAATTCTGAACTCAAACAATATTTTAATATATTATGTCCTCTACCAAGATCAGTACTGTACCAGTACTATAAAGTACATAGTCTTGAGTCACTTCTCATTTCTTCATATTTTGCTTACAAAGTGCCAGACTTTCTGTTTTTTTTTATATCTTGTTTCAAGAAATAGTTCTCAAGGCTTCTTGAAGGACTTTATCGGCAAGTTTTCGTCCCTCATTTTCAGTCCAGTCCCTGTACCTGAGCAGTTTCAGTGGAATGTTTTCTGCTTATAAAGCCACACAGTGACCTATGAATCATTCAAGCATAAAAATGCCTCTACAGTAACTTAAGACATGAATCAGTCAGAAACAGGTGCAGATGATGACAGATGATCAGGTGGTGATTAGTGTACTGGTGATGCTGAATGCTGAGTGGTTGGAACAGATGAAAGGGGAAATGAGGTTGCTGCGGAGGCTGTTACATAAACAAACAATTTTTATATTGTATCTTTAGGCGCTTAAAACATTTGTTCCAATTTCTTTCATTTAATCTCCATCATTTTAATAAAATTATTAATATAATTATTTTGCACAGTACTGTATAGCTTAGTATGGATTATACAAGGTGTCGCAAAAGTATGCATACATAATAAAAAAATTAAGCAAAATGTCACCCAAAACTTTTTTGCTTAGTTGATAGTGTTCACATGGCTGGTTCGAGAAGCTGTCGCAAGTGTTAATTTGCGGAGTAAGTGTTGGAGTATATGGAGTATAATAGCATATGTATGTATATGTACTATACTCTATAGCATGTGTACACATGTGGACAAAATTGTTGGTACCCTTCGGTCAATGAAAGAAAAACTCACAATGGTCACATAAATAACTTTAATCTGACAAAAGTAATAATTTAAAAAAATTCTATGAATGTTAACCAATGAAAGTCAGACATTGCTTTTCAACCATGCTTCAACAGAATTATTTTAAAAAATAAACTCATGGAACAGGCCTGGACAAAAATGATGGTACCCCTAGAAAATACTGAAAATAATGTGACCAAAGGAACATGTTAATTCAAGGTGTGTCCACTAATTAGCATCACAGGTGTCTACAATCTTGTTACCACACTCAACATGGACCAGAGGAAGCGAAGGAAAGAGTTGTCTCAGGAGATTCGAAAGAAAATTACAGACAAGCATGTTAAAGGTAAAGGCTATAAGACCATTTCCAAGCAGCTAGATGTTCCTGTGACTACAGTTGCACATATTATTCAGAAATTTAAGATCTATGGGACTGTAGCCAACCTCCCTGGACGTGGCCGCAGGAGGAAAATTGATGACAAATCAAAGAGACGGATAATCCGCATGGTAACAAAAGAGCCCAGAAAGACTTCTAAAGAGATCCAAGGTGAACTTCATGCTCAAGGAACATCAGTGTCAGATCGCACCATCCGTCGTTGTTTGAGCCAAAGTGGACTACATGGGAGGACATCATTGTTGAAAACAAATCATAAAAAAGCCAGACTGGAATATGCCAAACTACATGTTGACAAGCCACAAAGCTTCTGGGAGAATGTCCTATGGACTTTTTCCCAAGGCACATCAGCTCTATGTTCACAGACGGGGAAAAATGAAGCATATCAAGAAAAGAACAATGTCCCTACTGTGCTTGCTCATGAGGATTGGGCCAAAATACCTGCAGTTACAGGAATCGTTTGATTGCAGTGATTGCCTCAAAAGGTTGTGCAACAAACTATTAAGTTAGGGGTGCCATCATTTTTGTCCAGGCCTGTCCATGAGTTCATTTTTTTTAAAATAATTCCGTTGAAGCATGGTTGAAAAGCAATGTCTTACTTTCACTGGTTAACATTCATAGAATTCTTATTTATTATTACTTAAGATTAAAGTCAGATTAAAGTTATTTCTGTGACCATTGTGGGTTTTTCTTTCATTGACCGAAGGGTACCAACAATTTTGTCCACGTGTGTATATAGTAGAATTAGGATGTAACCAAATAAAGTAGCTTAGCTATCTTTTCCACAACACATGATTTAGATCTTTTTAGAATTTAAACAATCACTATTTGTGGCTTATATTTAGGGCATTTTCGTTGTTGATTGGGTCAAAGAAAAATAGTGTAACATCTCAGTAATGATGTTTGCTTTTGCATTCTCAAGAGTTCTCCACATGACCGTGGGTGGCTGACAGCATCATCGTCTTCATGATTGGTCGAGGGCTTGCTGAATACCATATTAACCGACTGCCATGTTCACGCACATAGGGTCTCCTACACATTCTTACGTTGTCTCACTCACTCCTCTACTCCTCTCTCTCTCTTTCACGCTGAGCTCATTTTGTGACATTTACACAAGGCACTTTAATATTGCAACAGTCAACATCTGGGAGTGGATCTGAGACATCCAACTCTGGCTCTGAGCACACAGCAAGGCCCAATCACCAACCCACACACACACACACACACACACACACACACACACACACACACACACACACACACAAATAGCCATTTCTCACCCGGCGATGTTGTACTGTGTCACTGATCTGACAGTCATATAGTAATAAAAATTGCTAAAGTGAAACAAAAGAACACTTCATTTATTTATATCTCTGTTGAGGAGCTTGAAAGATTAACACAGCCTTTGCATTTTAATAGGACAGTTTATCATTACAGACAGGAATACTGTGCTTGGGCTCTTTTGGGAGATTCTTTTAACGGTGGTTGCTTGGCCAATTGTGACCTTTCCAGCTTGTTGCAGCTTTGGTTGGGTAGTTCATGGAGACAATATCATTATGATTTGTAGCAACCTGTACATCTTACGACTGAAAATTTGAAGGAATACCTAAGTCATCTTGGGGTCACAGGTTGCTGGGTTGAAGTGAAATAATACACTGTTTCTTATAGCCAAAAAATGGGCATGATGTAGAAACATGATTGAAATAATTATATATATATATATATATATATATATATATATATATATATATATATATATATATATATATATATATATATATATTCAGCAATTATATATACTGTAGATGCCTTTATCAAGCAAGGAGCCCAATGTTGTGTGTGTCCATTTGCCAGTTACAGTAGCAAATTAAATCTAACCTGTATAATTACATTATGACAAGTCAAATAAAAATTATTTTGTGTGAAGTTCTATGAAGAATGGTGTAAGAGCCAACAACAATCTAGACAAATATCCTGCCTTCATTCTATTGTAGAGGCATGGCTTGAGGCTGCTAATAATGTTTTATTGCAGTTTTGTTGACTGTTGTTGTCAGCATTTATGAACAGGACCTTAGAAATCCAGTTAGATTAGTTCATGCAAGTTTGCTAGCTGACAAGTTTTAGCAGTAAGAACTATAAACAGTTACGAAAAGGACTTTAGAAATCCTGTTGATGCTAGCTGACTGGCAAAATGTTTAGATTATGGACATCTATGAATGAGACCCCCATAAATCCTGTCAGGATTGTTCATTTTAGCTAGCTGACTAGCTTTGGTAGTAACAGTAAAGACTATGACCATTTAATTAACAGGACTTAAAAATCCTGTTAGTAATCCTGTCAGATTTATGTCATACAGAATAAAAATATACTATGTGCATACACTAATTAGCCGTAACATGTGACCAGTGCCGGGTAAACTGACTGACATTGATCACTAAATATATACTAGAAAACGGGTGACAGGATCATGAGCACCCATGCCTGTGGTAACCAAAGCCAATGCAGCACAAATCATCAAAAAAGTAAATGGTAGCAATGATAGAAAGGCACCCAGCCCTCTGCACATGGGGCCCAGCAGGCAAAAAGCCCAACGCCGCTGACCTGAACTGCTAACTCCCCAGATCCCAAACCGATTGAGTAACCATGAGATTCAACAGACAAACAAGTCTGATCCATGGAGGACCCACCCTTCAACTCACAGCACCCAAAGGATCTGCTTCCAGTGTGTGGTACCAGACACCACAGCACAACCCCAGGGGCCACAGTGGCCCAAGGGAAACTTAAAATCCAGGTTGTTTTAAATCAGTATATATCCATTCAATGTAATATGAAGTCTAATATATCAATGTTACCATCAAAGTTTACATGTGGGCTTCAAGATTTGCACTTTGCACTCTCATAGCTGCCAAATGGTCAAAAATGTCAAAGTTGATGGTGTTTGACCTTGGTACAGCTTGGTTGTGATAAATTAATGCCTAACACCACTTCTCTCATAGGAATTAACTGATTCAAATGAATTGGGTTTGTGTGTTAAAGTACCCCCTGTAGTGCATCAAAGGTTCAATGTGCAAGTCCAGAAATGCATTAATAATATAAGGTTAAGACCATTCTAAAGGTGTAAAGTGAACGAACATAGCCTCTGTATTTCAATGAATTCCAGTGATCTTGTTCGTCTATTTGAGCATGATTAGTTTTACACACAGGGGGTTGTTGTAATTCCATCTTTTTACAGGTGCTTCTCTTTGTTCTTTTTTTTTTTCCTTCTCTGTCTAGTTTGGCATTGTCAGTGTTTTCCTCCATGGTCAAACTGAGGGGGAAAAAAACCCTACCCAAATTAACTTATGTTTCTCAGTGAACACAGCAGAGGTCTGATAATTGTAGTTCTATTTGGTTTGAAATCACTGTGATTTTACAGGCAGTTGTTGCCTTGAGGAAAGAGAAATAAAAGACTGCCATCATGTAAGCTGATTAAAAATAACAATTATACTGTCAGCTATGGTGGATAAAAAGCCTAGACAGAGAGACAGGCAGACAGACAGCCATACCTTGTATGTGTCTAGAGGTGATTGAGTCTACTGGGTCAAAAATAGGTTATTGTAATTATTTAAAGTTGTTTAAATGCCAAGTTATGTTTAGTTTACTAGTCATCTTCAAGATTAGCTAGGATATAGCAATTGAACAAACTTTTAAAATGAAATTTCTCATCTATTGAATTCACAAATAAATAATAAGTAGATTAAAGTAATATTACCCTGCAATATTTTCTGTGTTACACGAATCAGTCAAAGGAAACCGCTTACAATTTTCCCAAGCTATATTGTTTGCATTTACTGTACCCTGATTTGCCCCCTGAAAGAGAGACACTGATGGAATTAGATTCTGGGATAAACAAAACCCATTAAAAAAGAATTAAAACACATTCCTCTAAATGTGCTCACAATACACATCAGTAATTGGTGAGTCAAATTGATCAGTGTCAGCCCAATACAACAAGATGGAGAGGAATGTCTGAAATCAGAAATGAGCGCAAAACAATATATAAAAAACCAACCAACCAAACAACCAAAACCCAATAGGCACAAGGTAGATGTGTGGTGTTTTTACTCTTTAGGAGTAGTGTTCTTGCCTAACACTGGAGATAAACCACACCACAGAGATACTCGATTAGGATTTAATGTCTTTACACTGCTCCAAATGTACAGTATAACTGCTTCTGGCGTTTGCATTTTGCTGAAATGCCTGAAATGGATTATTGATGTTTGTACTTTTCATTTTCTGTGCATTTGCCATATAAAGTGTCATGTTAGAAAGTACACTAAATACATTTTACCATCAAATCCAGTTTTCAGTTACAATAAACCCAGAATTAGTGAGTTTACTCAAGGTAGTATTGGCACCAGTGGATTGGAAACAGTGCCTGTCAATTTACCATTGTAGGTATAACGACAAAGGGCGTTCAGATCAAACTGGGACTTTTGATGAAATTTCATTTTGATAGTATAAAATGAAATTATAAAACCAATTGACATTTACAAATGTGCAAACGTTTTAAAGAAGGCCAAACGTCAACAGGCTCAGAGCCCACTGCAGTCGTTCCGGTGAACATTCAAAGAGTGGAACAGGCGCATCTGTCTGTGGAAACAGTCATTCATGAGCACCACTTGCACATTACTGGATCTTGGTTACGAGTTATTGTCATGTCCCCTGTATACTCCTGACCTCACTCCAAGACATTTGACGTGAATCAGGCAGAACATGACTCTGGCATAGTGAGAAGCGTTCTACCTTGATGGTATCCAAGCGCTAGTGAAACACTGGAATAAGTGCATTAGTGTTGCAGGGAATTATATAGAGTGATAATGGGAGATTTTACTGTGTTCTATTATTCTGCACAATCAAAAGCATTGGATTTCGCAGTCACATGATATTTAACATTTTTCACATTTCAAAATACAGCTTTTTTCTGGTATATATCGATGTGATGCGATGATGCATATGGCTTTGCTTTTTGGTTTTTAGATAACTGGCTAGCAACATGGTCAGCTCATATAAGCTGGCTAGTAAATATTTTAAGGTATCGCAGGAGCAAAAAAAAAAAACAGAACTTGTTATATTTAAAAAAATAATAGTCTCACTTATTTTCATTCGTCTCATAAACTACAAAACACATTAGGAGCATCTCTACACCTTTGCCATTGTGAGATTTTCACAAAACTCTGCAAGAGGCAAGAAAAAGTGACATGTATTTATATATACTGTACTGTGCAAAAGCCTTAGGTACTGTATTATCTTTAGTAAAAAAAAATGTTTATTATGTCTGTCATATTATTATTATTATTATTATTATTATTACCAGTCACTATTTCCAATGAATAAATGAATAAATCAATAAATAAATGACATTAATGAAAAATATTTGCATGGCTGTAAAGAAAGCTACATACTGTATAACATGCCAGGCCAGTTTTTAAATCATCTAACGTAGATAATCAGAATCATGCAGCCAAAGAGGACAAACATTGAAAAATCACGGTTTGGACTCGAGGGCTTATTATTGTTTATTATATTAACTGGACGCTGTTCGGTGGGGCATTTTAAACATCGTAAAGGGCTGCGTTTGAGTCTCCGTTAAATAGACTTTGTTTATAGCCACCTGGTTTCATATAAATCTGTTCTCAAAGAAGTGGAGCTGAACTGTAAATGTTGCATAATGGACTTGGACTGGTATCTTTCAGCTTGTCTGTTCTCGGCTGTAGGGAATAGTGTAAAGCAGAAAACCAGGGTTTGCACCACTTTTATCAGCGCCTTATGTCTCAATAGTCGCCTAACAGAACACACTACACCACTAAGGGTTTCACCTTAATCATGTGGGAGCATCGATTCCATTTTCAGCCATTGTGCCGTTTTAACCCTCTGCTTTCCTCCATTTCAATTATCCTTACGCTCTTCTGCGTCTGCTTGTCTTCGCTCATCTCCCCTCCATCTGTTTTTCATCCCCAGCCCCCCTTCCATACTGCTCATCCCTTCATTTTCCGGTTCATTTCAGGGATCTGACCTCTGTTTCAATCTCGAGCTCAATGTCAGTCTCGTTCTCTCATTGACTGGGGTAGTACAATGTCCATCCAACCCGGTGATCAATCCCTGTAATTTTCCGCTGTTCGCTACTTTTCTTTGCTTCACATAATCCAGAGTCTGTCACCTCCAGATAATAATAATATTTTTTAAACACCATGTCCTTGACTACCCCAGAAGCAGTATGGACTAATGCCAAGTCTCTCTAGTTCTGTCTCTCTCTCTCTCGCTCGTGCTCTTTCCATCTCGATCTGTGTGTGTGTGTGTGTCATGGTGACAGGAGGGAGATGGCACACTGACCCAAATGGAGTTGTCTGGATTTGCTCTACAAGCCACTCTAAGCACACAGGCAAATTAGAATCTATGTCATCAGGATAGATTTAGGTCCAGTGCTGGATCGATACATTTTTCCAGTACCTTTAGGCAGTATGCCATATTCATGTATAAATCTATGTAAGTTTTTTTTATTTGATAATTTTTTTATACTGCAGTTATCCTTGTGGATTGTTTTTTTATATTTTGTATAGGATCTAAAGCCTTAAGAGTAGGGGTAGCTACAGTACCTGTACCCCCTACCAGACTTCAGGAACCACCCGACTTCGCTTGAAAGAGCACGCTAACCTTTTTCTCGCTCAATTCCGTCATGCATTCCGTAATTTGCCACCGTTGGCCACGTCAACCTTTCGGTGGTTTACTTGTCTCTCCTGGACGTCTCTGATACGCAATATCTGTAAAGATCTCACCGTGGCAGCATTCAATCCACCTTTATCAAACACCCTTTCTCTTTCTCCCTCTGTCCCCGTAGGACTGCCGCCAACTTTAATGTGACATGAATAAACAAATCCTCCAGATCTGTAGTCGATCTTAGATCACAGACATGCCCAGAGATTTGCTATGTCAGATCTTAGAGAGATGTAAAAGCATGAAAGGGAGAATGGATGTCAAGGAGAGTGGGAGATGAATAGGAAAGGTTACGTTTTCGTGTCAGACGTGTCAGAAGCATTTTGGATGGAAAGGAAAAGAGAGTGGGGGAAGATGATGAAATCTACTCAGTTGTCAGCCTCAAGGAGTAATGTGTTATCTTTTTTCGGCTTTTATACCGAGTATCACTCTTTCCAGTTTTCTCATTCCGTCCTTCATTTGTTCACTTTTAAGCGCTCACACCATACGGTTCACGGGGCTGCGTGCGGTGTATTAAAAAGTCATTAGAAATGTGATGATAGACTTATACTCGGTCTTTCTCCCACTGTATGGCTCTCTGCTCCTTCCCTGTTGCACTCAAACCCCACAGGAGAGAGGCAGAGTGATGGAAGGGTGCAACATTAAGACAAGGTTAAAGAGAGAAGGAGGGGGTTGGGCAGAAAGACTGATGGTAAAGAGAGAGAGAGAGAGAGAGAGAGAGACTCCGCCAAACAAATATTTTAAGCTCTCGATAGCTTGCACGGAACGTTCTCGAATGCATACTTGAAGGAGTCCGATGTGCCTGTGTGTGTCAGAGGCTGTGTTTGGTATCCCACTCTGCCCAGCAGTCTCTGTTTTTCTTCTTCAAATGTAACCTGACACACTTCTATGCCTATAAGTGCAGGCTTAATATATTTGTGTTTTAGATCAGATATCAAACCCGGTTCAAATGGACTCTCTTAGGATCTTCCCAGGAAATGCTGCACTTAAGATAGAGGATTAGTTTATATCACTGGGTTGATGGGAAGCTTGAATAAAGCCATGTTTTTTTTTAACGTTTAGTTCTCGCACCCGCAGGGGACCATGAAATCATAAGGCACTATTGTGAAAAAAAATTATGAGATTTATTGTTAAGGGCTTATAGTCATTACACTCTTGATTTTAAATCCAAACCTCAGGAACTTAAAAAGAGACCTATAAATAATGTCGACTGATAGCCAATGATTAAAATATGTCGGTAATTAAAAAAAAAAAAAAAGGGAAAAAAAAATTGTACGTGTTAAAATAACTCAGCGGCCCAGTGGCCTAGTGGTTTGCACTGTCGACTTCTACCTCCTGGGTCGAGGGTTTGATTCCCGCCTCAGGTCTATGTGGGCATGTTCCCCCTGTGCTTGGTGGGTTTCCTCCAGGTACTTCGGTTTCCTCCCATAGTTCAAAGACATGCACATTAAGCTAATTGCCGTTCCCAAATTGGCTGGTGTGTGTGTGTGTGCTACAGTGGATTGACAACCTATCCAGGATGTTTCGTGCCTCCTGCAAAAGGTTCTAGGCTCAGGATAAGCCGTATAGAAGATGATGAATGAATAGATATAACAACAACAAGTTTGTTAAAATAATTTGTTTAAATCACTTATTATATATTACGAAATGGTCCTAACAGAAACCCGGGCTCAGCTTTGTTTTTTTGTTTGAAAAACTTTTGAAAATGTATTAGAGTATTATTACTATAATTTGTCAGTTGGTAGTGATTTCAGTCGCACTTTCGTTAAAGGGAATCTACAGCGGGCCTTTATAACACATTAATACGCATTGGGAAAATATTTTACATAACGGTAAAATGCGTAAAATGATATGGCAGGGATCAAAAACACTTCATTCCTGAAGGTGCAAGGCGACAATGCTAACCACTACACCGCCATGCCTCCACCACCATATGTGCTCTGTTAGTGAAAACAAGCTTATATCTTACAAGATAATCATTAACTCATAAGGATAATTAATAGTTGATGTTCCATGCAATATCATCTTATGGGTCATCTTATCATTTTGGACGTGGGCATTAAGTTTGCTTTCTTCCTGTAGATTAGACATGTAGATTAGACTAATTGGCGTTCCCAAATTGCCAGTCATGAATGAGTGAATGTGTGAGGGTGTGTGTGTGTGTGTGTGTGTGTGAGTGCATGTGTGACCAGCGATGGATTCACACCTCGTCTAAGATGAATGAATGAACAATCATGACACTATTGCAGAAGATACATGGAAGAGTGAGTTAAATGTAAAATTGATGAACACTGTAGATTGGGAGTGCTAAAATCATTCCATTTTGCTGGCATGCAGGCTTCATAAATAGGTACACTGTTGGCCAAAAATGAACATAACTAAAAAAAAAAAAAAAAGTACTTGAATTGTATTACATAACCAGTCATTACATAACATTATATAACTGTAGTGTGTTGTACTATTATCATTTATTGTTATCATTCAAGGTTATCAAGGTTGCAATAGTATGTTTAAGTTCAAACTTACAATTTCTTTTCTTCTTCTTTTTTTGTATTGACCGTCTTCTGATTCAAGTTCTCATTGATTTACTCCGGCTAGACAAGACTAGACATGTTTAATGGATGATCCGAAAACAGTTGCACATTTTCAAATATATGAGGAGCGCTCAAGTCAAATTTTTGACTTGACTTTTGATTGTGCAGAATAACAGAACACAGTCATGAGAGTAAAAACCTTTATTTTTAAGTTTTCTCAGTATGCCAGAGCCATGATCCTGAAACACTGGCCTCCCAGGAACTCCTTTAACAGCCCAAGCATAAGGAAATTGCTTGGATGTTTTTTTCTTTCATTTGCTGAATGTTCACAGAAAGACTGCAGTGGGCTCCGAGCCACCTCGCTGGGATCGTCATTCAAGTACGTGTGGCCTTCTTTAAAATACTATTCAAATATTTGACTATGGCTAAGAGCCTCATCATTGTACTGTGCTGGAAGTCTTTAGTTTTAGGCCTTCATACATGAGTAATTTTATTGCAAGTCCCAGTTTGTTTAGAATATCCATGATAGTAGGTACAACTGATGCTTGGGTGTGAAAGCTTAAAACTGTAGGAGAACAGGCAGGGAAGAGGTGTCTCACAGATAAGGCTTCTGGGTAACTAATCTGAAAGTTGTGGGTCCAAGCACCAACAATGCCAACAAAGTCCCGTAAACCTATCTACTTCAGGGACGCTGTATTAAGTTCGGCGTAGTCCATTTGATGTCCAGTTGTGCATATTTTCAACACAATATAAAATTACAATCAACTTTTTAAAAAAACGTGATATAAGGCAAATAGTTTCTTTAAATGCTTTAAATTCTACTTTATAAGGGACTACATTGTATTCAAATTGAACTCCTGAAGCATTTAATAACAAAGAAACTGAAAATCTAATTCCATGTTCCTAAATGAAGATATTGATATTGTACAGTGATAAAGATATTGTAATAAAATATTAGCCTAGACACCTGAAATTTTACCTTCCGTGAACTAAGGTGAATCTAGGATATCTGCTTTTTATAGAACTGTCTGTTTCCTAAGGGAGCGCGCATGGAGAGCTTTAAAAATGTATGCCTTATGTTTTCACAGTTATGTCTCCTGAACTATGACGGGTTCCCTTGAACAACACAATGACTGGCAAGCTGACTAGGATAGTATTTTGACTGTGTGGCATCTTGTGCAAATTTGGCATCCCTATCAGCTGCCACATGGTAAAACAGATTTCTGTGGGTTTCTCAAATCCATAGAGCAAACATTATAGAGACCTGAATAAGAAGTAATTGGTTAGGGGTGATTTATGCATTTCATTTTATTAGGATTATTAAAAACATTAGGCGTTTTTGCTCTGCTGGTAGACTTGTTTGAGGCTCAGCACCTCTTCTTTATTCAGTATAATTTTTTCTTGCTCAAAGATTTGTTTTATTAAATTTCCAAGTCTTTACTGTCATGTTTGATTTAAACTTTACTTGGGTCTAATGGAGTTTTTCACAGTAATGTTGTCACTGTTAGATTGGTGTTCTATGGAAATATTCTGTACTACAATATACAGTATATTACTACTACTGCTACTATAATAAAAAAAAATATTTTATTCATAAAGAGCCTTTCAGGACACCCAAGGACACCTTACAATAACATCAACAATAAAAGATAAAAATGTAATTAAATCCGCCACAAAATAAAAATAAACCTATTAAAATCCTAAAATCCATAATAAAGTGAGAGCAAAGACAACTACCAGCAGTCAATATGATATAGATACACCTGTTACCTGTATATAGGACGTCCACACTTTTCTAAATACTCTGATGTAAAATTTCACCTACATTCTCATTCTGAACATAGCACGATGCTAAAAACGGCTCGGGTGGACAATGACTCATCTGGTGTAGATGTAGCTGCTGGTGAAGTTCCCAATGTTAGCTCTTCCAGAAGATGCAGTTGACAGTTCATTACCAGTCCTACAGTCTATACCATCTGGCTCATGCCGTGTCTTAGAGCCATGACACCAGAACTAGTGCCAACCTAGGCAGACTGACGATTGCTTCCTCTTGCCTCCTGTTGCCTCATCTTCTTTATGAAAACTTGTTCACCAAGACATTAAAGGCGACAGCTGAAAGCTGACACGCACGACCGTTCTGCAGTGGTCTGGATAGAAATATTTCTTCGCACTAGGAGGGGGGTCAGTGGTCTGTATTTGTAGTCAAAAGGAAGAAAAACCACGTCACAACGCATGGTGGGAAATCACATTACATTACATTAAACTATTATACGTTGCAGATAATTATTTATTTATTTTATTTATAATTTTTTCCCCCCAGATTTTTCTCCCTAATTTAGTCGTGTCCAATTCCTCCCCGTCACTAGGGGGCGCTCACATTAAGGCTGCTACTATCACTCAGCCGGGAGGGCTGTAGACGATCACGTGTTTCCTCTGAACCACGTGACGCCAGCCGACCGCATCTTTTCGAACTGCTCGCTCACGCACCTGTTGAGGGCAGCGTAACACACTCGGAGGACAGCGCTATCCGCTCTTTCCGCTTACGTGACCACACAGATGCCCCTGATTGGCTGTAGAGCCGTGATTAATGAGGGAGCACTAAGTACCTCTCATCCCTCCCCTCTGAGAGAGCTCGACCAATCAGCTTACAGCATCACTCGGGAATCAAACTCGCGATCTCCGGATGATAGGGCATGTAAGTTGTTACTATAAAAACGATCAAGCCTTGTATGGTCCAGTACTGAAATGACTCAGTAGTGATGCACAGTACTGGAAAGAGGAGAGAGCAGCTGCCTGCCAAAACCTACCTTCAACCCACAGCAAGAAAACATATCTGATAACCTCACGTCATCCTAAATAACACTCCGTCGCCTTAGTAATTGCTCGGTAAATCATTCTGAAATGCCTCTGAAATTTCCGTGTTGTGTTTTGATTTTTCATTAATGCTAGTTAACCTGAGCGGGAGCTTCTGCCAATTCGCTGCAGCTGACTGATATCCGGTGCTGTGTTGTTTTGGCAGGCAAAAGTCTGTTGCAAAATCTCCCAAATAAAATGTATAGCAGAATTTTATTCTTAAACGATGCATACTCGTACTTCTTTACTCCCTCAACACAGCATCTGTGAAAGGGTGCGTCTAAGCATCACCTTACGTTTAATCAGACATGGAAATTTAACAGTGGTGTGGTATAATTTAGCAATATCACTAAATATCAGCACAGCTGTGACATCGCCATGCTAATATCCCGCACAACATGATGACCTCGGGTGACCTTTGATATAACAGTTATACAAACACCATTTATCATCAACAAATTGTGATTAGTTTCTTTATTCAAATCAGTTGTTTCACTCCGCCAACACATATCGTTCCGCAACTGGTGGAACTAGCGGTGAGCTAGGGACCGACAGTTAGTGTAACAAACAGAGGTGAAAATTGAGCAGAATAAACCATAGAAGGTCCTGCATATCAGCATATTTAGCATAGCAACTAACTTCAGGGTTTTAACCCCTAAATAGTGTTTCATGGAAAGCTAGTGTGCTATGTATGTAGGGTGTACAATCACTTGTTCCACACACCAAGTAGTGCCCTTGATCAGGGGTTAGAGAGGGATTTGCGATTCAGCCTTGGTTTAGAAGCTTGTTAGCTTTGTTTAGCTTTGTAGCTTGGATTAACTGTGAACAGAACAATAAGGACGGTTCATGGGAAATTCAGAACAAATTAAAAGCTATTACTAAGGACGCAACTTGTGGGTTTTGGGAGCTGGTCTCCCCTCTTTCCAGTAATGTGTACCATACAGACCTATTATCACCCATGCTGCAACTGACAGTTAGTGTAGAAGTATGATGTGTAGTGATGCACATAGTGAAACGTCTCAGTGCTGTTATGCTCTACTGTATATCACCACTCGTGGAACGCCTGTCATCCAATCAGATTGTAATGTACTTTGCTTAAACACATAAGAAGATTGAATATTCTGGATACCTTTAACATTCTTTTATAATCTAGAATGCACAAAAGAAATAAAAAATATGGAATTCTGTGTGGGTGTGTCCAAACTGTTGACTTGGTACTATACTGTATATAGTGGAATTATTCATGTATTTACGTTTTAAACCATAAAACAGAATCCAGGGTGCCAAAGTACCAGTGTCAATCTCTCTGTATATCACATCCTATTAACACATGCCACTCTGGCGAAGCTGAAAGGATCTATGGATGTCATGTCACATGCCACATGTCCCCTGACACAGGGCATGGCAGATTCAGGTCATGAGCACCGTCTGCATGAAGGACCGAACAGCAACCAGCCGCTGAACACAGTGAACAATAGATCCTTTTTGAGGAGGACGATGCTCTTCTGTTAGCTTGTCACATCTCTGTTGATCTGGAAGGGTAACTGGGAGGGTAAAAATGTCAGGTGGAATCTCAAAGAACCCCCGATGCTGGAGATGTCAGGAGTACTTTTATTCTTTGTGTAAGGAGGAAGCTTGTGAATTTGTTATGGAGACTATGCAATATGTTGTGTGTGTGTGTGTTTGTGTGTCCACAATTATGTTTTAAAGGCTGTCTCAAAGAAAGTGAATGTGGCCCCTTTTGTTTTGCACACATACAATAACTCCAAAGACACTGCTGTGTCTGGAGTGAGTCAGCAGCTCCGTCTGGCCAACATTCAGACGATGCATCCATTTTCATCAAAAAAAAAAAAAAGAAAAGGCAAATGGAGAGAGAACTATGAGATGCATATTTCTGAAAAACAAACAAAAACCCCTCTTGCTGAGCTGTTTAAAAAAAAAAAAATTATAGCCCCTTTTTTCTTTTTTCCTCCACTCTACATAAAAGCACCGGGTACTGGAAAGGAATATTTGTCTAAATTGGCACCGTGTGCACGTCTGTCTTTGTAAACGCCTGAACATTATCTCATTTTTCCATAGCAGACCCCAGACCAATCCACTCCACCGTAATCATGCCTTTCCATCTCATTTACATTCCAATTCCTATCTTCAGCCATTGATTCATAAATAAAGGGAAATGGGTCTGGATGGAGGCAGCTTTGGCGACTATTATCAGACAGCAGTGTGTGGTAGGCAGATGGCTCGAACCGTTTATCATTGGTTAGGTATGAAAAGAGGAGCTTAGCTGGAACACTGAATTCAATTAAAAAGTGCACACCAATGTGAGTCTGTGTCCCGATCTAATGCTTAACCAGTGGGTCAGCTACAGTAAGTGAGAGGAAAGTACGGTTTCATCTCAAATCTGGCGAAAAGGAGATGATGAACTATCTAAAACAGAGGCTCTGACATTAATGCCTGCTGTAATTCAAGTTAACGGTTTATATTAATGTGCACACTCTAATACGTAATCGTCAGTATAATTGCTGTAATTGCTGAAGATTTCTGTAAGGAGATGTTTGTTTAACATTAATGGATCTGTCCAGTGCCAGCTTTGTAGTAGTTAGTAAGATTTCCACACTAGCAAAGCCTTCAACACAAAGCACTCTGCACTTTCCTTTTCTTTTTTTTTGTGTTAATATCAGCAACTTCAAGAGAGGGTTATAACAGGAATTTAATTGTCTTGTAGATGCACCATAATATTAAAAGTTACTATAAATGGATAAAAATACAGTACAATGTGCTGGTAAGACAATTTGAAAATAATCTGCTAATTGGTGTGGCATCAGACAAGGATTTCTCTTTATTTATTGGAATGCAGTAACAGACTCGTATCTCACCCAGTTGTAGATTATTTTTCTATAACAGCATGACCCCAAGAGTGTTATTTGTCAGAAATTGAATAGATCTAACCTATCAGGCAAACAGCTAAGCTGAAGTGCAAAATAAATATATATATAGTGGAACTTTGGATTGCGAGCAACTTGGTCTGCGAGCATTTGCAAGACAAGCATCAATAAATGAACCGAGGTCCTGATATACTGTATGAGTAGTACTGCATGTTTGTGTTTTATCTGCAGGGCTTCATGTGACCACAACTGAACCAATGGTTCTCTTTTGTCACTCGCGCTACAGGATTATGGGTAATCGTCTCAATGCGCATGCATCACTCGTACAGTCAACATCCGTGCGAACATGTATTGTTTATTATAAAATTGTGACCACATGTGTGTGCGCACGCATAAAGCAAAAGCAAGTGTCATTAGAGAAATTCCTTGTTAAAGATCAAGTGATCCCGTTAGCCAGAGCAGTGTTTCCATTAGTGTGTGAACGTCATCCTAACGCCTGCAGTGGACCCCTCCCTCCTCTCGTCTTCACACATACATGCACACACACACACTAACAGAAACAAGTGCAAGTTAATTCGTTTTTTTACTTTATATTTGTATAAATTATTTATATATGAATATTTTTCTGAGTTTCCATTATTTCTTATGGGGGAAATTTGCTTTGATATGCGAGTGTTTTGCAAATACAAGCACATTTCCGGACCAAATCCAAGATTCCACTGTAAATAAAATAAAAATAAAAATGCTGCTCATCAACTGTGAATAGGAATGCAGTGCCTGTGTGAGACTGAGAGAGGGGTTTCTGTCAGGGAATTCTGCGATTTTAAGTTTTTGGGGAATTTCCCATTTCCTCCAAAGCGATTTTTTTAAATAAACATATATAGGGCTCAGGATTGTGCCGTATGGAATGATGTATCCTTTTTTCCCCAGCACAACCTAGCTAATATGATGAACTGAATTAAATCTTTTTTTAACCAACTACACAAACATGACTGATTTTTTAATTAATCAGGTGACTTTTTTAATCTTTGACATTATTCCCATATTCCACTAGTGGTAACATTTACATGTTACACACACACACACACACACACACACACACACACACACCGTCAAGACTTCAGTCTATCTTTTAAATCAGCATTGACCTATGCTGTGTTGCCGGCACAAATCTGTGCCGCTTGGGTTTTAAGGGTTTCGAGGGTGTTAGGGATTTTTTCGTCATGGCAAAATTAATTTCACTTAATTGGTTCTCATTATGGTTGCCTAGTTTTAAGATTTCTGGCAGCAGACTAAACCACACAGGAGTCCAGTCCTGCTCTACATGCCGCATAATTAATTAACGACTTTAATAAGTGTATTCTGCAGTTATACAAGTCTTATAAACTATACTTACCTGAGAGGTTAAATTACACACCTAGGCACACACACACACACACACACACACACACACACACAGTTCGTAATGTAAAAAGGTCGACATCAAGGTGGCATTTTAAAGCTGTGGAGAATTTAAAATCTGTAAAGTGTATTCAGCCAGGTTAATCTCATGTTAGGCTAATCGTGCCTGGTTCATTTGTACCACCCACAACGTTTTTAAATAATGAAAGTGTGAAATTATTTCTTGCAAACCCATATGGCGTAAGGCCTGCAGGTAGGATTAAGTGCTTCATAATAGAGTTTCCACTGGCTATTAAAACTACAGGCCTGCACAATGGGGTGTTTCAGGCTCCAACAGGTCCACTATGGCTGTTTAGGACATTAAAAAAAAAAAGTGTATTGAGATTGGTGTGGAAAGTTTGCAATAACTGAGAAAATATTATGCAGATCTATTTTACAGCTGCGAGTTTATATAACTAATAGTCAATGTTATTTCACAATTTTGGATAAAATGACATTTTACATTTATTTTTTCCCCGCAGTTTTGAGTTAATATCTCACATTACATTACATTACATTACATTACATTATCATGTTTTTAAGTTATTTTCTTGTGAGTTATTCTATTATTGACATATTCTATTGAAGTAAACATTTTTTTCTTGCACTTACTGTACAAGGTAATGCCACACAACTGTAATATTACAATAGTGGCCAAAAGTATTGAGAGGGAAAAAAATGCCATTTTATAATTTGCTATTTTATGCAATGCAATTCCTACGCAACAACCAATATTTAGTATGAAGTCTATTTTTTTTCTCTAAACCTTCTGGATCCGCCTGGGCATAGAGTCAAAAAGACTTCTGCAGTCCTCTGGTGTCACTCGCTCAATCCATGCCTGCTTGATTGCTTCCTGAAGATCATGTACAGAAATTTGGCACATAAATTCACATTTCCCTTGGGAATTCCCCAGTTTAAGGCCTTCCTGCACAGAGATGGACACTCCGGCTTCTCAAAGTAAAAGTCCTGCCATGTGTATTGTATTTGTTCCATCCATGAACATTCTAATTAGCACAACTCTTCAGCCAGATAGGCTCGAACTAATTAGTGCCATCAGCTGTCCCGTGTACAGGCAGCACTATACAACAAATATATTCCAAGAGTGACATTTTAATCTCACAATTTGGAATCAGCGTCACTCAGTTTCAACTTCTTTTCCTTGCATTCACTCCATTATGTGACTCAATTGCGACTTCATACAATATCTTGCAAGTCCTTGTTAATATTCATAGACTATGCCTGTAATATATGAAATTTAACAACACAAGCATACGCAGCAGTGTGTAAACAAGGAATATAATCTAACTGTGTGAAGTATACTTTTCATCTCGAAGCAGCCTGCAGTGCTTGTGTGGCTTGGGTAGTGGTAGGGACAGTGTAATAAACGGAGAAACAAAATCGCTCTGCCTCTCGAGTGTGAGAGAAAAGGTTGCATCTTCATCTGTGGGATATTACTGATATTATCTTTCAACTGCGGAAAAAAAAAATGTCACAGTGATATAATGTAAACTTGCGATTGCAAGAAAAATCTATATCGTGTTTTTTTTGTACTCATACTGAAAGAACCAGTCAGCTACCAGGATCATCATTACCGAGGTGAAAAGTGTTGGCTATTTTGTATACAGTACATGCATCTATTCATACATATACACATACAATCAGTGTTCAAGTCAACCCAAGACTTTTTTTGCGGGGTGGGGGGGGGGGGGGGGGGATTTTCCCCAGAATTTAGTCATGTCAAATTCCTCCCCGTCACTAGGGGGTTCCACCTTAAGGCTACTACTAACACTCAGCCGGGAGGGCCGGAGACTATCACGTGTTTCCTCCGAATCACGTGACGTCAGCCGACCGCATCTTTTTGCACTGCTCGCTCATGCACCGTTGGGGGCGGCGGAACACACTCGGAGGACAGCGCTATCCGCTCTTTCCGTTTGCGCGAGCTCACAGATGCCCCTGATTGGCTGTAGAGCCGATTGATGTGGGAGACCTGCTACACTTATGCACTTATACCATCTTTCACTAGTGCTTGAGAAAGTTTTATCAGTAGGCCATGTATTTGCAGGACAATGCACATACTCACACTGCCCACTGCACCATTTGCACATTACAGGGGTGTGACTGGAAGCTATTGCCTCATCCCCCATACATTCCTGACCATGCTCTAAATTATTTCCACATGGGGTATTAAAGGAGTTCCTGACTGAAACACTACTGGGATAAGTGCATTAGTGTAGAAGGGGATTATATAGAGATATAGAGGGAGTTTTTACTCCCATACAGTAAGTGAGTTATCAAATGTCCCGGTTTGATTTGAACATCCCATACAAACATGCCAAACATATGGAATATAAAAATAAAATTTGGCGTCCAGCCCAATATACTTTTATTCCTACCCGCATCCCTGCTAATGATCTAATTATCAGTCCTTTCCTGAGGTAAACTAGCGGTAGTCAGGCACATTAAACTAAACAAGGCTCTTAAAGATAATGTGCTTTGAAATCCAGATGTTCTCCCTTTCAGGCTACACTATGTACAGTATATTATACTAGGCCCTTTCATTATGATACATATATTTAAATGGTAACCAATCAGAATGGGGCCTAGAGGAGGCTTAGCATAGTGACTGGGCTGGGACTTGATGGCACGGCCACTGGAACTGGACTGGCACTTGTACAAAGTCATTGAAGCTAGAGTGTGGCAGGGTGCTGAGCCAGCAAGACATGTGTGCTGCTGCAGGCCTAATATTCGTAAAGCCAGGCAGTAAAAGAAGCACACAATTCTCAAAATCAGAAGTCTTAAATGTCCTTGATGCCAGAGGACACTGCTGGGCCAGACTGAGATGGTGGGACACTTGGTTGAGAAGGTTAACCCTCAACTGTCTGTAGGGTATATAACAATGACAGTACAGGGCTAAGCATACAGTATGTGGTTTAGGGAACAGTTCATATGGTGAAGGGCATGGCAGCAGCGAAGCATGGTATGACTATACAGGGCATAATTCAGGCACAGAAATGGGCATGATTCATGCATAGCTTGACATGAAGCAGACATGACATGCCATAATTAATTCTCACAGCTTCACTCTGAGAAAAGAAAAGACTTTGGCTGGGATTTGGCTTAGCCCCCCCTTTACACATCTGTTTGAAGCAAAGCTGGATGGCAAGAACCACCCCTTCCTGGTCTAGCTTCTGCAACCAGTGAACCACTGGGATCGTGGCTTGGAGCATGTAGAGTTATATAACTACAGTATCTGAGCAGCTTGCCATTGAATGCCACTTCATTGTTGCTGGTGCTCTGTACTGTCAGCCCTTGGTTGTTTTGGGGATTTTTCTCGTGCTGGACACTTGAGACTGCTTCATGCCATGCAGTACTTGGATTCTTCTCAGCCTGGACACCTTTGCTCTCTTTCTTGCCAGTTTCTATTCAGAGCACATTGTAGGATCTCGTGCTAGCTATCTTTCCACTGTGCTCGTTTTCGTTGCCGGCTTGACGCCAGATTGTGAGGCCTGCCCAGTCGTTTCACCAACCAAACTCTGTAATTTTAGCCACCCCTAAAAATAATTAAGGGGAGTCCATGGAATACACCAAAAAAGTACATCTTACATTCTGTTATGGATCGCGGGTGGGATTGGCGTAAACACAAATGTAATTTTTACTTTATTTAACGTATATAAAACCGAAACAAATGAAAATTATGGATAAAATTGGACATTAACAATTGGAAATAAATATAAATTACATAAGTTTAAATAGGCCCCAAAACAGATACAAGACAAGAAATTAAATCAAGCTAGGAGCTTAAATAGTGAACATCCATCCATCCATCCATCTATCCATCCAGGAACCTCCGTAATCCAACTAAGGACCATGGAGGGAAATGGTGACCATTGTATGTATCCCCATTTTGTTAGGACCTCCGGTCAACATTCACAAGCATTATTTGAACCTTAATTAGTCACTGTCTTTGGACTGTGGGAGGAAACTGGAGTACCCGGAGGAAACCCAGCAAGCATGAGGAGAACATACAAACTCCATGCACACAGACCCTGAGGCGGGAATCAAACCCGATCCTGTAGGTACAAGGCCACCGTGCCACCAAATACTGAACATAATCTAGACTAAAACTGAAAACACGTTTGCAATGGAAACTGTGCAGCAAGAAATGATCAGACGTTCAGACAACACTAGTCCCAAAATAACATAAAAGGTCTGTCCAAAGTAGCCACAGCCACGTGCCGTTGGGGGGCAACCACGCCAGGCTCTCGTTGAGCTCAGTCCAGATTGTGCTGTTTGTCCAAAATCAGCCTAAAGATCGGCATAAACAACATGCAAAAAACTTGAGCAGGGAAAAAAAAAAAAATGCATCCGTCTTTGGTCTGTGCGTGAGTGATTCCGATTTAAATTGCTAACTCGACCTTTACCACATGCAGCCTCATGCGTCCGTTGCTTAGAATGCGGGTGTGTATTTTCATGAATCCAGCGAGTCGTGTTGTGAATCCAGTCGTGGTTAACAGGCTTCCTGAGTGAGAGCGAGACATACTGATAAAGCGCTAGAGAGAGGAGGGACACAGAGAGGCTGTGAAAAGATGCCGGCTTATGTATTATTGTGTGGCGGTTTCATTACAAGCACACTGTTTATTACGGGCGAAGCCACAAGGGTTCAGTGAGTCATCCTGCAAAGGCCCTCGCTCTCTCTAATATATTCCACCCAGATGATGCAGTATACCTCCAACCATACGTATCTATGGCAACTCCTGGATCCTCCTCTGCCTGCTCCTCCTCAGCTCGGGAGATAGAAAGAGATGAGGAAAGGGAGGACTGGGACCAAGAGCCAGTCAGGGGGAAAATGAGCTATGCGATTGGGAGTTTTAAAGACAGATTGCGAGATTAGTAATTGCACTCAGCTTTGGAGGCTGTGGAGGAGAAAGAAAAGAGTCTGTATTAGATTTAGGAATAATTGCTTTAGGCTTGAGGTATGGACGCTAACTTATGATAACTGCTTAAAGATAAGGAGCAGCCAGGCTTTCTCCTTCTTTCACTCATCCACTCTTCTTCTTCTTCGTTCCTCCGCATCGTTCTTTCTCCACATTCAACACGATCAATCTCTCTCTTCCTCTTTCTCTCTCTCTCTCTCTTTCTCGGCTCGTGTTGATATATGAGCTACGCGACAGGTAAAACAAACAGAGAGCCAATCAATGCTGTAAACAGCAGTGAAACGAGGCAGTAAATAACCACAAGACAGATCAAAGATGGGCGGAGAACCAGAGGAGGGGAAAAGAAGATTTCTTCCTTTCATCTTCCAGCGCTAATAACTCATTTACCTGTCGCCAGCTCCCATAAAGCGGCGCCACTCGTAGCTGCACCGTGTTTATGCTGAGCATGTAAAGAAAATAATTCATATTTGGAAAATTCTAACGCTGATCTCTAACTGATGAGAACCCCCTTCGTCATTATTATCTGCGAATTAACGTTTAGCTTTTCAAGTTTCCGAACAACGTCGGTCACATATCTGTCACAGGCTACTAAATCGAGTTGTTTCTTATCCTAGCAGATTCAGTGATGCCTTCAAATATTGAACCCGCTACCTGAAGAATTGAAAGAATATTATATCTTGTGGAATCGATCTGACATTTTATCATCTCCTCCCATAGATTGTCATTCGGGTATGATGGGTGCTATTTTGAAAAAAAAAAAGCCCTGACTAGCAGGAATATTGTAGCATGGCAATTTGACGTTGTAGTGAAGCAAACAACATTTTTTTCTTTGAAAAAGTCCTTTTTCCAGCACCTTTGTCAGTAAACAAATCTGAGTCAATTTGCATTCATTTTCTCGCATTACTGGCTTTAAAGAATCGAAGATATATATAAGATATACATATATAATCTTGACGGAATAATGATTTTGGCTAGTTTCTGCAATTTGTCTTGTTTTTTACCATTACGTTTTTTTTAGGACAAGAGGGTAAGGGTGTCTTCCTGGAGAGCTATCTGTCATGTCAGTGACAGTTTCTCATGGGATTGGGTTGCCAGCTTGATGTGCAATTGTATCTTAAGCAGTTGAGGGTGAACAATCTTGCTCAAGTGCTGAGCAGCAGCAGCTCTGGGGCTCAAATTGGGGACCTTCTCATCAGCAGTCCAACACTTTAACCACCAAGCGACCTCTGCCCCCTTTTAGAGGAACATTGGAGGAGTTTTCCCTTTTATTTTTTGGAGGAACATTATTTTGCTCTTGAATACAGTAAAATATTGTTACTGTTATTTTTTTTACTGTTGAATAAAATCCTGAAAAGTGATCTCCAATTCCCCAGTAAAATTCCCAATAACATTCTGTCTAAGATGTTTGTCCGTGGTATGATATGTTATGTATGATATGTATGATATGTTTGGTATGATATGTTAAGTTATGTGGCATGGTGGCTCAGTGATGGGGTCTGTGAACATGCTGTTTGCATGCTATCTCTGTGGTTGGTGGGTTTTATCTGGTTTCCTTTCACAGTCCACAGACATACTGTACAGATGAGGCTAATTGGCGCTCCCAAGTTGGCCAATTCTCCGCTGTTTTGGCCAACTGTTCCTGCCCAGCTCTCCTATAGTCCGGAGAAAGCCTGAGATCCATTTACAATGATCTTCTACAGTACCAGCTGTGCCCAATCTAGCACACCTGCAGAAGGGAAGGCCGCCTACCTAGTAAGCTTTGGATTTAGGCACAGGCCCATCACTGGCACATGATGTGACAGGTCACCACCAGCCTCCACGTTCCCTAGTTAGACTACAGAGGTTCCTAGAAAGATGGATGGATGGCTGTAGAACAGTGCTTAATTTACAACAATATGGACAACAGCATCAGCAATCAAAAACGTTCTCTATTTTAATGACGTTTTATGAATCGGCAACCTTACTGTACTCTAAGTCCCTCATCATGACTGCAACTGGTCACACAAACTTACTGCAATTAAACTGTAAAAGTAATTTGTCGGACTAGATATTAGTTTTCTAGGAACTTGGAAAGAGGTTCTTGATCAAAGTAGCAATTCTAGTTTCAGATACGTCAGGCTAAAATAAAGTGCTAATTGGCTGCTCTTAAAACCCAAGGCATTTCTTCGTGACTAAGGCCATATTGACATTACAAGCCATATTTTCTGATCAGCTTAGCATGTGGCGGCACAGTAGTGTAGTGGTTAGCAATAGTCCAGGTTCGATTCCTGTCTGCGTGTGCATGGAGTATGCATGTTCTCCACGTGGTGGGTTTCCTCTGGGTTCTCTGGTTTCCTCCCACAGACATGGTTAGGTTAGGTTCATTGTCATTCCCAAACTGGCTGTAGTGTGTGAAGGTGTGTGCCCTGCGATGGATTGGCACCTTGTCCAGGGTGTACCCTTTCCTTGTACCCTAAGTCTCCTGGGATAGGCTCCAGGCCCCCCGTGATCCTGAATACAGGATTAAGCGGTATAGATGGTGAGTGAGTTTTCTCTGGCTCTAATGTGGACGCATCTGGGATCTGAAAGGCCATGTTTGTGAACATCGACACATCTTTGCTCACGACCACATATTCCTTTCAAACAATGGAGTCTATTTCAGCAAAAATATGCTTGGGATTTCGCTCAAGCATATTGTTAGTCGGCTCTGTTTGTTGAGGTCAGAAGAAAGAAGAAATCCAGACTCCATGCTTTAGCTGTTTCAGGCAGATGTTGCTACCGTAGCACTGCTGTGAAATCTTCACGCTGCCGAAGCTGACTGACATCACCGTACAGTATGAGCAGAGGCAAAAAATTGCTGATCTGCTCCTTCTCATTCAAGGTTGACGTGGACCACATACAAAAGTGACTCAGATCTGATTTTAAAAATATCAGATTTATGCGTTCAGACAGACCTTAAAAAAGTGATCTGTGCCACATTATGGTAAAAAATAGGAATTTAGTCACTTCAGAGGAGTACTTATTTTTACTGACCCTTTTTTTCGCTCCTCACTTGCCCTCCAACTTGCAATCTGATTGGTCGGGAGGTTAAATTCCAACAAGAAACACCAGTTGTGGAAGTTATAGACAAAGCTATTCTGGGTGTGAAATGGGATTCATGCAAAAGATCAATACTTTATTTTTATACACCGTGGTCTCTCCGTAAGCCGCAAAGATTGCCGGGATCTTGTTTACTGTCCCAGCTTAAGCTCCGTATTCACAGTTCAGCAGGGTTTGCTAGTACCCTTCAGAAAACGAGCCCAAGGTAGTAAAGTTCCTCAAGGATTTATGGGTTGGAAATGAGAACAAACAGTATGTATTATTTTAGCACACCACAGGTGATAACACACTCTCATGATTGCCTTCCCGTCTCTCCCTCTTTTTCCCCGTCTCGTCTCCCTGTCTAGGTCCCTTATCGCAGCAGTAACTGTTGCCAGGGGGAGTGGAATAGGCATCACACAGGGAGCGTAGCGATGCACAGGGGTGACTTCGCACCAGAGCACACGCCTCTCGCAGTTCAGAAATACCAAGCAAGTGCGAAAATCATGCCAAGAGAGAACACGAGAGAGGGAGAGAGAGAAAGGAAAGAAGGATGCGAGCATGTTATTTAGTCAGGCATTTGATTAATTTGATTCTTTATTCACAGTAACTACTCTGGCCCCCAAGGCATTTACCTGCTCTAATTTTAATCAAAGATTCTCAAAGGCAAATTAGTTTGTCTAGCAAGCGCGAGCGTGTCCGCTGGTGCATTTGTGATTAAATATTTTGGCATTGAATCTTTGAATATGGATGCCCTTACGGGAATGTGTTCGTATGAATATTATGCCCTACTGAATGCTCATCCTTGGCGAATAGCTGTATACTGTATTTCGCTCGCTCGCGCAGTGAAGGTGAAGGTTTGTCTGGGAAGAAAACTGGAAAAGGCCAAGTCGTCTCCACCCTCTTCCTCACAGTCATGCTTACTGAGGCAGAAACGCATTCACACACGCACATGTGCACAAACACACTCACTCATACACACACACTCACAAACACATCCACAGCACCATCTTTCGCCCTCAGGCTAAAACTCTGCAGGCTGTAAGATGCCTCTTGTTTCTTCTGCATTTCCGCTTTCATATCTTCCCCCGACTTCTTTCAGTTTAGCTGCTGAAAAGACACATGTGATGAAGGAGTGAAAAGAAGGACAACATTTGAAAAGATTAAAGTTTGGCCGGGGTTTTTTTCTTCTTCTTCTTCTTCTTTTTCTACGTCTGTCTGAGAAGCGCATTCTTTTTTATCTCTGTCTGAATGAACGCCGGCCAAGACGCTTTTGTGATTGTGAGGGTTTAATGCATCTACATAGAGGCTTTAGCTCGAAGGCATTAGCGTGACAAAAGAGCATGCTGTAATGGAGAAAAATTCAATATCATAATGCATCTTTGCAAAAATGAGGGGCCTTTTTTATCTATGTCAGAATGCACTAAGTGCGCTAAAAATATCAATAGTTGTGCCTTTCAGCAGCTGTCATATATTCAATAAACAAAGCTGAATGAATTGCAATCGCAAGCTGGGCACAGGCTTCGAGAAATTACAAATTATGGGACTCTTAGTGCAGGTTCTCAGGGCTATGTATCTGTATATAAGTCTGATTCTTTCCCCGGAAATGCAGACACTTAGGCTTAATCACGTTCGCTGTTGCCAGACATTCAGCGTCCAAGGAGGTTGCGCAAAATCTGATTCGGGACTTTTTTTTCAGACTTTTCTCCTGTTTTTTCATCCTGCCTAATAACAACCAGCACTAAATTGATCTTACCACAGAGGTCCATATGTGTGGAATTATGGGGGATTCTGCAGGGTTTACTGATGGCCAGAGTGTCGGCGGGTATTTGTTACAAACCTGCTCAAAACCTCCAGGTTCCACTAATGAGCCGTTCCTCCTGTGTCAAAGAAAGGAAGCCAATTAGACAAAATAGCTTGGGTTTGTGCAGAGCTGATATGAATACCTCCAGGACACCGAGATCAAGTTCAGTAACTAAGATCTAACAGTTTGTACATTTATACGTGTTTATTTGCCAGATGCATTTTGAACGTCAATTACTCTTTTGCTGTAAGGCAAACCTCATGAGGGTAAGTGGAGGGTTGCCAGAGTCACAGTTTTTATGCAAAATCAGGCTATATATAGAACCAATAAAAAATAAAAAAACACATTTTTGGGGGGTCAAAAATGTGTCATTTATGATAGTGATGGTGGGGGAATTGAATTTTATCTTATACATTTTGGAAAACCAAATCCATGGCAAACAAAGTGCAGACAGTGTGTCTGATATACAGTAGAACCATACTGTAAAGTTTGGGACGGAGTAAGAGGGATTGTTCAGCGGATAATAATGTGCATGTTTCATTTTCATATGAAATGAAATGAAATTAGAATAACGTAGATTAAAGAAAAAAAAATGGGAGCAAATGTTTTAAAATACAAAGTGCTTGAAAATACAGTTTAAAAATAGTTTGTTTATGTTACATCCGCAGCAGCAGCCTCATTTCCCCTCGCGTCTGTTCCAACCGCTCAGCATCACCAGTGTTCCAATCAACGACTGATCTGTCATCATCTGTACCTGTTTCTCACTGGTTCATGCCTTAAGTTAGATGATTTTTTGACACTCTTGAATGATTCATACTGTAGGTCACTGTGCGGCTTAACAAACAGAAACATTGCTCGGAAACTGCTCAGGTACAGCGACCGGACTGAAAATGAGAGCCAAAAAATGATAGCCAGAAAAGCCCTTCAGGAAGCCTGGAGAACTTTTTTGCAAGACTACATTAAAAAATGTAAGAAAGTTTGGCTCTTTGGAAATAATACATAAAGAAATCTGGATTGTCTCAAAACTTTTGCGCAGTACTGTGCAGAAAGCATTAACCGATCAGTTGTTATTTACTTTGTAAATCATTTGGCTGCCAATTTTCTTTGCTAAAGTTGCTCAGAATTATGGCAATCCACACACCAATATTTTTATTTTTAAGAACAGATCATATGCTCACTCACTCATCATCTATACTGCTTTATCCTGTATAGAGGATTGCAGGGGGGCTTGAGTCTATCCCAGGAAACCTAGGGCACAAGGCGGGGTACATCCTGGACAGGGTGCCAATCCATCGCAAGGCACAGATGGGTAATTCGGGAGGAAACCGGAGTATCCGGACAAAAATCTACCAAGCCCAGGGAGAACACACAAACTCTACACACACAGAGGCGGGAGTCGAACCCGGACCCTGGAGGTGCAAGGTGACAGTGCTAACCACTAAGCCACTGTGCCGCCCATCACACAGTTTAAGAACTTTGAATATTTCTTAAAATGGCTGATTTTCAAGTTGGAAAAAAGGTAATTAATGCAAATCTTCGGATCAAGGCAAACCTAATTGTATATCATTATGAAAATGTCACTATGCTGAGCCTCTGTTGTACCCTCTCTTCTTAATCGAAGCGATTCATTTGCATATCGCCTTGACTCCATCCATTGTTCACTTGCAGCACTCTATACCAGGTTACCACCTGCATCGGTGGCATCGTGAAGATCAGCAAAAATATATGGGACGCCATTATCAAATGCCCCATTTTTGTGCCTGTTGCATTGTCGGAAAAAATACGGTCCTATTTTCGCCCCTTATAGTAGTCAGTAAATATATTATAGTGTGTGATTTCAGAGCAACACCGGGAGCGACAGGAAGAGTAAATCACAAAGAAACTGAAATTCAGACTGGATGATTGAAAAAGACTAGTAGACACACAGGGGAAAGGGGATAAAGGACAAAGCTTGTGGGATTGATGTTTTTTCATCAACAGTGTGTGTTTAAGTCATATTAATTAGACACAGAGGGCGCCATGTCTGGCTGATAACGACCAGAGAGATGAGGTGAATAGGGTAGAAGATTAATAATTTCTCCCGCTAGGTTGCTTTAGTTCATCAATGACTGGATGTATTTGTGCCTGTGTGCTCAACAGTAGGGTCAAACTCGTGTCTTTGCCAAATGTTTAACAGCCTCTCGGTCTAAATACTCATAATGTATTATGGTTATACAGGTTGGGTGAATGTATGCAGTATGTGTTGAGCCTCTTTTGTATTTACTGTATAATACAGAGAGAATCAAGATAGAGAAATAAAAAAAAAAAAGGTGTTATTTCAGTAGATGTTAGGGCTGTTATTTCATTGGGGAAAATATGAACTAATCCCAGTAAAAATATTCAGTTTAGTTTTTCTATATCCATTGGTGCAGGTGTTTGTTTAAATTAAGCAGGTAGCTTATTAGTAGCTTATCATCACTCATCATCTATACCGCTTAATCCTGTATTCAGGGTCACGGGGGGCCTGGAGCCTATCCCAGGAGACTTAGAGCACAAGGCACGGTACACCCTGGACAGAGTGCCAATCCATCACAGGGCACACACACACACACTCATTCACACACTACGGCCAATTGGGAACGCCAATTAACCTAATCTACATGCCTTTGGACTGTGGGAGGAAACCGGAGTACCCGGGGGGAACCCACCAAGCACGGGGAGGACATGCAAACTCCATGCAATCGAACCTGGAGGTGCAAGGTGACAGTGCTAACCATATTAGTAGTTTCTTTTAAAGTAAATTATCTTTAAAAAAAATCTGGCGTGTAACTGTTCATAACATCGCTTTTACTCACCATTTTGATTTCACTTATGGCGCAGGTTTGACTTCAGGTAGATGTCTAAGTGCTGCCAAAGTTCCATTCAATTCAGTCCAGCCAGTTTTTTCGTGATGCTGTGACAAATTCTGGGTGGACAGACATACATACATACAGACATACATACATGTACTGTACATACATACAGACAGAAAATTTTCTGGCAGAAAAAGTTTCAGGTACTCAAATGTACAGTATAAGACATAAATATATCATCGGAGGAGCGAGTCCTGACCAACGTGCAGACAAAACCTTTCTTTTATTTATATAGATAGCAAAGCAGAGCTTCAGTCTCATCTCTTGGCACAATCTACTTTTATTCATTTGGCAGAGGTTTTTATCCAGTGAGACAGAAAATAATTTCAAGCATCTGTCTATCAAAGGCGAATGATACAAGTGGGCAGAATTAACTAGCCAGAAGATGGGCAAGATTGTTGAACAGAGCGAGCACATCATAATTGGTTTGATTTGGCATCAAACAGGCTAACAAGTGCTACAAAAGAAAAGTGTTTGTGGCATTTGGCAGATTAAATCCGATCAAGGCCACAGCCATCTTAGGCCAGGAGTCTAAGCGGGAGGGGTTGCTTACTCTTACTGTCAATCACAGCAACACTAACCAGTCACGGGTGGATGTGAGCTCATAGATGTAGAAGAGAAGAGATTGGATTCAAGGTACATCAGTAGATATGCTAAAATATTCTAGCTCATATTCTAGACTGAGCTGTGGTTTGAATGTTCACTGGTGAGATTGTTTGGTTCACTTATGTTTTTTATTCTTCACATGGGAAATTTAGCTTGCAATAAAGCTAAAAAAATTTTTTTTAAAAACACACACACATCGGACGGTATGTAGCGAGAGAGGGAGCTAGCAAAATCAGCTCTACAAACAATGAAATAATTGCCCCTAAAAAGTTTACAATAAGAAATACACACAATAAAATTACAGTTTAACTGACTGCAATTAAAAAAATAAAAGTATGCTGAAGTAAACAATAGTGCTGTTGGATGTTCGGCTTTGATTGGTCGAAGGTGTTCATTATTTTTTCTTTAACACTAGGTCTGACTATTGCTGGCTGTAAGGTTTAATTGAATCCATTCAGTGTATTCTGTGGTGGTTACTATGGTAACTAATTAGCCTGCACGTTGGAAAGTCACACAGACTGATTTTGTGAAGTTTTCTTAAAGAACATTTATTTATTTATTTTTTAAAAAATTATTAGTGGAAAAGGAATTCTGTAAACAGTCATGGGCAAAGCTGTACAGCACCTAGGATTTTTGTCTTATTAACCCTTAAACCTTAAGCGGCACAGATCTGTACCGGCAACTAAGCAAAGGTCAATGATAATTAAAATAAATAAATGAATAAATAAATAAAAATTATATATATATATATATATATATATATATATATATGTGTGTGTGTGTGTGTGTGTGTATAAGCTTCAGATGACAAACTGTGCGTTTGGGTTTTCAAAGAGAATGAAAGTTCTATCTGTACTGTTATAATGTATAAATGTTACCGCTACAGAAATATGGGAATATTATTATTATTATACATTTTTATTTAATTTTAAGAATAATAATAATTATTATTATTATAGAAACAACTTAAAACCATAGGAAAAACACAAATTTATGTGTACTTGTGCCATTTCTTTGCCTATGTGACCGTTTTATTTATTTATTTATTTATTTTTTGCTCAGTCATGTTTGTATAGTCGGTTAAAATGAAATCGAATTCAGTTTGTCATATTACCAGGTGTATGCTGAAATAAAGGATATATTACGCTATACTGTTTTACAATCCTGAGCCACTACTGTACATACAATATGTTTATTAAAAAAATCAACAAAACAAAAACTGGCTAAATGAGAGAAAGATAAAAAAAAAAGAGAGACCGGCGAGGTGACAGAGTGCAGAGGTACTGTAGCTAAAATAATAATGAAAACTAAACTCTAGCATGATGTTAAATTCAAATAAAAAAATCTGTAATAATTTGCACAATAATTGCTGACCTACTGTATAAGAAGAGCAAAACACTCGAGGTTGTACAGTTATTGGAAAATAAGAGTTTAGGGATCGGTAGCTATCGCTTGAATTTCACCTTGACTTGTGACAGCTCCAGGCTGTAAAAAAAAAAAGAAAAGAAAAGTAGAAAAGGTGAGTTTTGCTAGCTTCCTTTCTCACATCACATTTCTCAATTGATTTTCCATCTTTGACTCCTTGGGTATCATAGCGGGCTATAAAACCAAAGGTTAAATCTGTTATTGATCCACAGATACAACTGTCAACAGTTCTTTACACCTTTAATCGCCTTTAAAGTAGGAAGAAGAGAAAACTTCAGGGTGACACTGGGCATCCGTGGTGTTTCTGCCGAGATATTTGGACGTCTGAGTTTTTCTCAAAGGTTGTAAAAGAAAGCTGCAGAGTGAACAAAGCTGCCGGGTCATTCCGTCATCACGGAAACCCCAAGGAGAAGGGTACCATTTAAGGGTACCTGGTTTAAGATGGGCACCATAGGATTTTGCAGATCATAAAAATTAGGATGGAACATACTGTACCCTCTTACATTCCTATTTATAAAGCTATCATACTGTAGCTATCTACGGCCAAAAGCCAAGGAAAAACAAATTGGCCATGCTGTCTGAGTGGGAGAAATGGCATTACTGTATCTTCCCTGTCAATCACAGGAACACCGGTCAATCTTGGGCATTTGTCAGCTCATGCATGCGGAAGAGGGCAGATAACGCTTTCCTAGTCTGAAAAGATACAGTACGTCTGAAGGGCTTTGCATGTCTTGAAGGAAGCATGTGTTTATTTAGTGTTTATATGTTGGCTGTCTTGTGACACAGTAGGGGATTGTTGGCTGTGAGTGGCAATTAGCGGGTGACCAAACTGGAAAGCAAACCTGGAAGAAATTCATTGCTTAGACAGACTCCTTTCATACATACAGTACAGGGGTCTGACGAGAAATCTCATAGGGAGCAGTTTTGGCGAGAAAATTGGCATACTCCTAGAGATGTCCTGGAACTCTTGGGCTCTTGTAACACTCAATTCAAATTCTCCAATCCTCTCTTCAATCTCGCCAAAAAGCTGCAGAATTATCGGACATGTCATATCTATATGAATGTAGATTATTCTTGAGAAGAAGAAAAAAATCCGCTCTCCTTGCAATAGTAGTCTCACACCTGGGCACTCCTCAAAGTCGCCAGGGCTCAACCTGGTTTTTGATGATTTTGTGGACGCAGGGAAATTCGAAAATGAAGAAACTCTTTACTGTGTCGCTTGAAATACCCTCTGTGGCACTAGGGTTGTTTTCTCCTGTGTTGCTCGTGGCACTTTCGTCCAGCCCTACTGGTAGTCGCCGTACAGTAGTTTGTACAACCACTGGATTGGCGGATATTCCTTGTTTCTTCGCCGCTCACTCACCACACACCCGCAGAGATCTCCCAGTTATCATCAAAGCTCTCCTCAAATCCAAACCTCTGCTAGGTCATAATTATCTTTATAAGATTAGCAAGACTAATTTTTACCGCCACTTTGACTTCCATGTTTGTTTTGCAGGACTCTTTTGCTTTTCGACTGCGATCAGATTAGTCAGGAGATTCAGAGAAAGAAGACTGACATAACAGATTTTTTTTTTTTTTCGGAACATTTCATCTCGACATTTGAACACTGAAAAAAAATGCCTGTTTTGCAAACTTTTTCAAATGTTATTCAGGCCATACACATGAATTGGATTTTTGCAGTGCGAGCTTACTGTGGATTTCTAAAACAGCTTGAAAGCTTTCTGTGTTTGTAGAAACTGAGCCCACTTCATCCCTTCTGTACGGTCTGAGGCTCTGTAGACTGGTACGTTTGTGCTTTCTAGTCTAGGTCAAGTATACGGAATTCAATTGTACACGATACAGAGGGATTTTGATATACAATGAGTACAGAAAAACACAAGCATGCATCCTGCACATGGATATACAGAATGTTTGAATGGGCATTAAAAGCTGTGACTTCTTGGATGGTCTGACTTAATGATGATGATGAGATAGCAGGGTTGGATGAAGGTCAATTTCCTTTTTTTAAATTTTTTTTTATTTCATTTCATGCAACAGACACATGTAAACTTGATCCTACAGGCAAAGGGATACGCACACATAAGCGCTCCTCAGCTTGATCCATCTTTAATGGAGAACCACTTAAAGAGTAGTGGTAGGCTTGCACAAACATGCTTTTCACTCTAAGTTCACAGTTGGAGAGAATCAGAGAACATCCTAAAAAGCCTGTGCATGTCGTGCTCCACTTCACTTTGAATACCATTAGGATCCAGACTAAAGTAAAACAGATTATTTGGCGTTTTATTAATCATGACCAGCCTATGGATCTTCCTTAGTTGAAAGTGTCTTAATCAGAATCTTAGTATTAGCTGAGTTGTAAGTCTCTAATACCAGTGTACAGCTGCTATTGTTTTTTTTTTTTTTTAGATTATTATTATTATTATTGCAACATGCACACCTCATGTCAAATTTATTTTTATTTTTTTTACATCACCCAAAATGTGTTAAATTATCACCCTGGATCCTGTCATTAACATCATTCCTGAAGATTGCACCATTTACTATTAGACTATGCTTTATGATTGGACTAAATTATATGACTGCAAATACAAAAACTGCAGTATTATGCTGCACAGATGTAACTCAACAACCTTAGAGTGTCAGCGAGAGAGAGAGAGAGCGAAAGAGAGAAAGTGGCACTGGAAATGGTAGCCATTTTGTGAACGTATCAGTATAATGGAGGTAAACTAGTCTTCCATTTCCTCAGGCATTATACCGCTCCCGGCTCCGGGAGCAGTCATTATCAACATCAAAACATGGTCTGTCCTAAAGCGTAGTTTTTTTTTTTTTGTTAAAGTAAGAGTGCATTTACAGTATGCTTTGGTTTGAACTAGGCATTGGAAAATCCATGCAATATCAGGTACTTTGGTATAATCAGTGCATCATGTTACAGTGTCTTCTTTCTGGAGTTAGCGCAAATATTTATTTATTTTACAAAGTGGATATCAGTTAGCTGTCAAAAGTGCTATTGGTTGGTACTGTATGTCTACCAGCATGTACATACAGTACCTACATTATAGCTTCTGTGATACCAATTACAATTTTTTCTCTCAACACATATGGATATGGAACACAAAGCTATAAAAACTTCTATAGGAGACCTGTATTTGGCGGCACGGTGGATTATTGGTTAGAACTGTTGCCTTGCACCTCCAGGGTCCCGCGTTGGGTCTATATGCATGGAGTCTACATGTTCACCCCGTGCTTGGTCAGTTTCCTCCAGGTACTCCTGGTTTCTCACACATTCCAAAGACATGCAGATTAGGCTGATTGCCGTTCCCAATTAGCCTGTAGTGTGTGAGTGTTGACCAGAGGTCTTGCCATGGTTGTAAAAATGTGAATAAATACAATGGTCTCCATTGGCCTACATACTATAGGTTCCCTGATGGATGTACAGTATGGAGATCTGTATGGGGATGACATACATGGAAGTTTTGAGGAAAGTGCCTTCTACCTATCATTACCTCTTTGATTAAGATCTCCTTGATAGATCCTTGTATGTACTAGAAAAGCAGGGAAGAATTTCTTAGCAGTTTTATTTTGAAATGTCACTGGCAACAATTTTCCATCCACACTTAACTAACACGCTGATTGCACAGCAGGTATCAGGGTAGCCATGTAAGAATATGTAAGATTAAATCTTCACGTCATCACGTACCTGTCAACCTGTCCACATGTGTAGCCTCAGTTTGCAGTTTGTTCGAGGCTGATGGAAGTGGAACTCAATCATGTTTTCTCAAATTGCACTGTAAGCCCATCCATGTCAAGATTCCAGCTTTAGCTTTTTTTATTTAGGCTTTTGCATCCAGAGCGACTTACAAAAGTGCTTTGAAGTTCCAATAATTGGATTGATCGTTACACTGGGTTACTCGGTTACTAAGTACCATCAGTCAAACACTATTGGGAAGGATGGGGGTATATTAGCCCAAGCACTGAGGAAACAGATAAATCTTACGTCATCATTTAAAGATTGCCAGAGATTCAGCTGTGTGGATGTCTAGAGGAAGTTAATTCTGTCACCTAGGTGCCAGAACAGTAAAGGGTCTAGATGCATGTCTTCCTCAATCTCTGAGAGATGGTGGGACCAGCTGACAGTGCTGGAGGATCAGAGGGAACGTGGTGTGATTAGAGCTAAAAGGGTATGTGGGTGCTGGGCCATTTTTAGCTTTGTAGGCAAGCATCAGTGTTTTGAATTTGATGCGAGCAGAAACAGGAAGCCAGTGCAGGGAGCGGAGAGGTAGGGTGGTGTGGGAGAACTTGAAAATTAGATGTGCAGCTGCATTGCCACTGTAGACCTGCCAGAAGTAGGTTGCAGTAGCCCAGTCTTGAAATAACAAGGGACTGAACAAGGACCTGAGTAGGCTGTGGAGAAAGAAAGTGTGGGGGAAATGACAGTTAATAGTCCATTCATTCATTCATCTTTTATACCACTTGACTTGTTACAGGGTCACCTACAAGTAACTTATCCCCAGGAGACATCATGCAGGATCATCCTGGACAGGGTGACAAACCATCGCAGGGCACACGCACGCACACACACACACACACACACACACACACACACACACACACACACACACACACACACTATGGGCAATTTGGGAAGGTAAATTGCATGTCATTGAGTGTGGAAGGAAACCAGAGTACCCGAAGGAAACCCACCAGAACATGCAAACTTCATGCACACAGACCCGAGGCAGGAATCGAACCCCCGAAATCGAAGGAGCAAAGCCATAGTTCTAACCATCACGCCACCGTGCCGCCTCATTATAATAATAATATTTGCTATGAATATTAACCAAAACCTGTGATTTGTATTTGCATAAATTTACCAGTTATGTTGCTCTCATCTGATTGCAGGCTGTATTACTGTATTAGTGGTAAATGAACATGGTACCTTTGTTCGAACTAACTCATCTCTTGAGTGAATATCGTCCACCCCTGGACCAGTTACAGTGTGTTTAAAATAGTCTTTATATACTAACTTGCTTGAGATGGTAATCGTCAACTCTATAGGAATGCTGCCAATAGAACAGACCAAGCAGATCAGTGGCATGTTTCCAAAAGGTAAAAACAGGAAAGCATGAGGCCTTAGTGCGCTCGATTTGTGTTTCCCTTGGTCGATAGTGCAGCCTTCCTCCCTTATTTCTTGCTGTCTTTCTTCTTCAGAACCACACACACACACACACATGCTCAGGCTGTGTTTCTCTGCTTCCTTCATTGCCTTGCTCCCTTGCAGTGGGGTGGGAGAGCTATAAATTAAAGTGGGGAATTACTGCTAACTGTTGGAATAAATTAGAGCGCTTTTGCATCTGTAAACACAGTCTGACTGCCTAATTACTGCACACTCCCACTGTGAGTCGGAGAGAGAGAGGGAGAAAGATGGGTAGGCTATAAACATGAGGAAGAGGACAGATAGTCAGAGTAGATTGAGGAAGTGAGGTGTTAAAAGAATAGTAAGAGTGATTAAGAGATGAGGTAAAGGAGGCAGAGAGTGAATTAGAGCTGTAAAACCTATAAAGACGGCTTGAAGTGTGCTTTAGTTTATGGCTCCAGACCAGCTGTCTTGGAAATGCCATGTGTGTATTTTAGAATGCAAATGGTTTGTTGACAGCTGTATTAGCATTTACTGTAGATACAAGAACATGCGCTGTATGTCTGGGAGTCGGTGCATGTTATAGCTGAAGCTTTTAAGTCATCAACCTGTTAGTAAATAATTGTTTTTATCTCATTCATTTAAGAAAAATGTAACTAAAAGTATACTATAGCAATACTAAGCACCGCCTTTCTGCTTCCACAGGATTTAAAATGTAATTTGCAGCCAGATGCTGTTAATCATCTGCCCTTGATAAATTATTCCTCAGCAGGTGTGCAGACCTCTATAAAAGCAGAAGTTTTGGCAGTTTGCTGGTCTGGAGCATTCAGGTATGTGTTATCACAATGCCAAGAGGGAAAGAAACAATTGTTGCTGCACATTAATCTGGAAAGTGTTTTAAAACCTATTACAAACAATCCTAATTTCAACATTGTACAGTGAAATAGATTATTCACAAGTGGAAAGCATTCAAGAGAATAGCCAGGAGTGGATGTCCCAACACATTCACCTGAAGATCAGACAGTCAATGATCAGAGAAATATGACCAAAAAAAAAAAAAAAAAAAAAACAAGCGCTTCATCTCTGACTTTACAGGCCTCACTAAGCATGTTAAATGTCCGTGGCAGCACAATTAGAAGAAGACTGAACAAGTAAGGTTTTTTTGGAAGGTTTTCCAGGAGAAAGCCTCTTCGGTCTAAAAAGAACATGAAAGCACAAATGAGGTTCGCAAAACAACAAACCACAAGACTGAAACAAAACACAAGAACAGGAAAGATAAGACCTAAGTGGAGTTGTTTGTGAAAAACCAAAAAGCATTTGAGCAGAAACAGCTCATACCCACCGCCAAGCACATCTGGGGAGGGGTGAGGGTTTGGGCTCGTTTTGCAGCCACAGGACCTGGGTACCTTGCAGTCAATAAGTCAACCATGAACTACTCTGGTTACTAATTCTAGAGGCGAATGTGAGGCCATCTGTCAGAACCTTGGTCGAAATAATGGCTGAAGAAAAGAATGGTTTTGTAACCGTCTAGTCAAAGTCCAAACCTCAACTGAAATGCTGTGGTGGTACCTTAACAGAGCTGTACAGAAGCAAATGCCCAAAAGCCTGAATGAACTGAAGACATGTTCTAGAAGAAGAATGGGCCAAAATTCCTCCCCAATGATGTGATAGATTACTTCAAGTTATTGCTGTTAAAGGAGGATCTACAAGCTATTTGAATCATGGAGGTACTAAGTATTGCCCCAAAAGAAAAAGCACCCAAAAGCACCCCCCCCCAGAGGTCTTGCTCAGTCATAACCCGAGAGAGCAGTGCTGCGCCAATGGCACAAGAGGAACTGAACACAGTATGGAGTTTAAAATATTGTGTTTCAATGGTATGGTTGATCTACTGTATGTACATTACTTGATGCGAACAAAACTCTATAAAACTCAAAAAGCTCACAGAGCTTTAATAAATTTACCATAATAAATAAAGAAAAGTGTGTTTTAAAAAAGTGCTCTGGAATATATAGTAGAGAGGGGTTTCATTGTATGGATCAGTGGCGGCTGGTGCAAAAAAATCTTTTGGGGGCGCAAACAAAATTTAAATTAAACTTTTAATGCTCGCCTGTAAATAGCCATTTATCAGGTGTTTAAGCATCACTACTACTGTACTAGCATAAAATAAAGGCATTACTTACATTACTCACGTCAGCCAGCTCCGCTTGCCATAAAAAGTGCTGGAAAAGACTCGTTGACAATGGTCCAATCACATGAGCCCAAATATTTAAAAACGATATTGATTCGCTAAGAATAAAAGAGGGAGGGTTCAGGGCGCACAGAGCTGTGCCCGAAGGATGATTTGACAAAATCCAATCAGAGCTCAGCCTGAAGTCACAAGCTTTTCAAAAACATTCGTGCCTACATAGACACTCGTTTGTCCAGCGCCCCGCGTACACGAACACAAATGAACATAATACAGTTTAGATTTTTTAAAATTGCAAATAAATTATATTAAGAAATACAGCGGAATATTGTGACTAAATTATTTTACTTCATTATTAAAATAAATAATTATGTTAAATAATTACATGTTAATGGAGCATTCTTCTCTGCCTAACTTTAAGGGGGGGCGGCGCCCCTGTGCCCTGTATTGACCGGCCACCACTGGTATGGATTGTTGCAAAACAATTACCTCTATACCGGAAGTATTTAGATGGTGGACTGAAGGAATTGTGCAGGCCATCGGGGGATAAGTTTGGGGCAGTTACACTCTAAAAAATTTGACCACTGGATACTCAAAAAAATTGAGGCAACAAAGTGACACTTAAAATAATTTGTAGGTTTTAAGTGCCGAATTATTGAGTAAAATCCATTAAATAATTTATTTAAATTTAATAAAAATATTAAGTTCATTGTGATAAAAGCAACAGCTAAATTGTGTTGGATTTAGTAATAATATAGGAAATTATAAGTTGATGTAATCAAATGCATTAAGTAAATATAAAGCAATTTAAAGCTTTACAGTTACTCATTATCTGGTCTGAAATTTGTTTCAATCTACTAAGAATTTTGTTAAAATGTAATTGATATTTACTAAAAAATCTGACCACTGGTTACTCAAAAAAATTGAGGCAACAAAGTGAAACTTAAAATAATTAGTAGATTTTAAGTGCTGAATTATTGAGTAAAATCCATTAAATAATTTATTTAAATTTAATCAAAACTTTGTCAATTGTAAAAAAAACAATAGCTAAATTGTGTTGCATTTACTAATAATATAGTAAATTTTGAGTTCATGTAATCAAATGCATTAAGTAAATATAAAGCAATTTAAACAAAAACAGGTTTCATACTTACTCATTATCCCGCCTAAAATTTGTTTCAATCTACAAATAATTTTATTAAAATTTAATTGATATACTGTATACTAAATATCCATCCTAAATAAATGTATATTTACTAAATATATACATAAAAAATATACACTTTTATGAAATATCCAAGTGTAAATGATTCAAGATGACTAAATAAATGAATATTGTAAGATCATATTTTTGCATTATGCTGCTTAATAGAACTCACTTTTCCCGCTTAATTTTTATTACAATAACTACAATTTACTTAAATAAATTACAGTACCAAGAAATTGACATTATGAATGTAAGTAAAGTCACAACATATGTAACAATGTGAAATCATTTCGTTTTGCAACTTGGCTGAAGCCTCATACAAGCTACAAAACTTCTGAACACATGTTATGAAGCGGCCTTGAAACAGGCAGTATACACAAGATTAAGTGCTTATGTAGGCACATGACTATTGCTTTACAACAGACTTAGAATATTTTAAAACATTGTAAATGGGTTTGGCAAAGGATTAAAATAAATAAATAATGCATTTGTAATCACTTAACCACATCATAAAATTAATGTTAATAACTTAACCACAACCTGAGCAGGTCCATAACTGAGGGAAGCCATTTCAAAGAGTTTACAAAAATATAACATTTCTTAAAGAGAAGCTCCAGGGACATTTTCTGAAAAGTCTCAAATGTGTACTTGAGGTCTTTGGGATAGGCAAGATCCATTGCATATGTCAGGCCAACCATCATGCAGCAAGCACTCGAAACAATGTCCAGCCCAGTCATAACTTTTACCCCCTCAATTATGATCCCAGTGTCCACTGGCTCTTCTGACACAATGTTCTTGGTCACATAGATTTTCATCGTTTGTGTTGCAAGGTAATGCAACACACTGTCTCCATCAACATTCTGAAAAAACAAAAAAAATATGTATCAAGATTGGAAACCTCTCTCTAAATAGCTGTAAACTGAATCTATTAAGACTATCAATTCATGTAGACATAACCCACATTCTCTTGGTGTTACTCCTTATGAACTGATGAGTAGTTTACCATACCTTACTTTATGTCTCATCACTTTAGACTTCCTGAGTAAATTATTCATGAAACTTGATCTCCATCATAATCAAGTATGCATCTTGTCTCAGTTGTATGCTCAGTGTAAAATCTCATATACAAATATGTCAAATTGGCAATTTTTGTATATATTGGTATATAAAAATAAAGTTGTTTTAACAATGTATGAACAGAAATAGTAAGAGAAATATTGCTTTCCAAAAAAAAAAAACATTTTGCAGGTAACATATTACTTGTGCCTTAACTTTTGACACAATTGAATGATTACATGCTAAAACACAATCATTTTCCATTTATTTAAGAGAAATTTAGTTATGGCTTAAGTCAATAAAAATCTGTATGCCCTTTTCAAGAGCCAGCAAGAGAGCCCTTTTTTTTTTTTTTTTTTTTACAGATTTCACATTTGTATTTCACTTACATCATACTCTTTGATGAGTTGATCTAGTTCCCCTATGTACTCCATCAAGCAGCATATCATAAGAACCCTTGTCATGTTGATGCTCGGGTTGTTTGGGGCCTGAAATGGCAGGAAAAAAAAAAACTTCAATATCATCTTACTGCAATTAATACTGTAGTTACTATAATACCTTTCTCTCCAAGAAAATAGATTGCAAAATAAGCTTTACCCTGAAGTAATAAGTACAGCTAGGAGTATCCAGACAGTAACATTTAAGGGCTTGGTCGGAAAAGAAAAAGGATGAACCATGTAGGCATTACAGACATTTACGTACATAGACACCTATTTTTTTGGTGGCACAAAAATATTGGGACAGCTTGCTCCTCAGCTGTTCCATGGCCAGGTGTGTATTTCCTCTTGAGTTCATTAACAAGTCAGCAGATAAAAGCTCTAGAGTTTAAGTGTTGTATTTGGATCCTGTTGCTGTCAACTGGCAATGTGAAGTCTAAAGACCTGTTACTGCAGGGGAACAAGCATCATTAGGCTAAAAAGCTAGAACGAATCCATCAGAGAGATAAAAAAAAAAAACATTAGGTGTGGGCAAATTCACTATTTGGTGCATTCTTAAAAAGACAAAAGGGACTGGTGAGCTCAGGAACAACATTCTGGAAGACCATGGAAAACATCTGTGATGGATTACAGAAGAATTCTCCTCTTCTGAAGAAAAACCCCTTTAGAACAGCTGTCAAGAACAAGAACACCTTCTCGGATGTAGGGGGATCTGTGTTAGTGACTCAAAACAGAGTGAATACAGTGGTTTTGTCACAGGATGCCAACCTCAAAAATAGGAAGACCAAGCCCTAAAATGAAAGCTATATAAATACCTGTTGATAAATTTCAGTCAGTCAGAGACTGCATGCACCTGTAAAAGTGTGCAAAAAATATGTTTTTGTTCATACATTCAAATTACAGTCACTAATAGTATAAAACACGTAACAGGGAACTTATCAGAATTATCTCAGTCAAATGTTAAAGACTTTATGACAAAGGATATTGGAAACATGTTAGATTCAGATACAGTACCAGTCAAAAGTTATGACACACTTTCACATTCAGTTAAATGTGTACAAACATTTGACTGGTTCTTTATGTCATGTAGATATTTTACTAAGCTTGTCATGTTAGCAAATGTCAGTCAGGTAAGTACCAACACACAACACAGGAATAGCGCCTATGCTAATTACTACCGAGAGGTCTGCGGTGGCTAATATTACCTGTAACTAACGTTATCTTACGACACCCAGATACACAGAGTGAGAGACCCGCTCTGGGGTGATTATCACTGGTTTCAAAAGCGAAGCAGTCACTAAAACATGAGAACATTTACCCTAACGTTATACAAACACCCAGATCATCTCTGCTCTTTCTTCCCACCTGACAAACCGCCGGCGAAGTTGAGGCTGCCGTGTCGCTCAGCATTTTGTCGGACTTTAAGCTAACAACATCTTTGAGTCGGTTAGCACGCTAACAGGTGGCCGGGTTAAGAAGAGCTGACTTGCTGGAGAGATTCTCGTCCAATGAGAGAGAGAGACAGGATTCGCACGTTTCACACGGACACATGCAAATTATTGGTTGAAAAAGATAAACTTGAGCGCGTTGAAATGGAAATAGGAAAAGTTTTATTAATTTATTTTTTAATTTTTTTTATTAACGTTGTTAAAATTTAGTCATTAAATAAAATATCAAAATCGCCAAAAATTAACCCTGACTGACTTACGATTATTTGACCTGTTTTGTGCATTTTGTAGTCGCTCATGTGGCAATTTTGCTAATCATACTTTGACGAGGGGAAAAGAGATACCAGGCCGCCACTACAGAACTGGTAAAATATAGAAGGGGACATTAGTGTCACGCTTTATCATTTTAAATTAGAAGGGTATAAGTTCTTATAGTTAGACAGCCTTCCTCAGTCCTAACCATGGCCTGGATCAAATCAAGACGTCTGTCACACTCCTCTGTTACAACACACAAACAGAATGCAATTACTTTGTTTTCCGCAAATTCAGCACCAATAAGTTAACATGACTTTAGCGTTAACGTGAAGATACTTTAATCACTTGTTAACTATAGTAGCTTTTAATTTGGGAGCTCATGTGCAATGAATTTAACTAATGTTAATCTGTCAAATTTCATTACACCAACATTGCTACTACAAATGTATTCATTAAAAATAAGGGCAAAACATCTTACCTTGAGGTCTTTACTTGAAATGTAGGCAATCCAACAAGCTCCTATGGGCAAATCAAATTCAAATTCAAATTTATTTGTCACATACACAATCCTACACAGTACGATATCCATGTGATGCAGGCGGAAGTGGAAGTTAATTAAAATCAGAGTTTTTTTTGTTTTAGTTAAATCCATCCTTTTTTTTGTGACTTTAATTTTCCTCACTTAATTTCAACTCAATATATTTTGTCAAATAATTTTCAACAAAAATTGAGTAAAATAAATTAAATGTTTATTCAAATTTGCTAAATTAAGCTTAATGTTGTTTAAAACTACCTGCACTCTTTTTATTTGTGTAAATGTTAATCATATTTTTTATTAAATATTACTTCACCCCAATCTCAGTTTTTACAGTGTAGTATTTGCACATTTGAACTCCTTACTACTAACTGACACTTTCTGGAATTTCTGTTAATCCCCCCACCCCGTTGCTTGAAAGGTGAACTGATGTCATAATAAATGCTAATCAAATTCTAATCAAATTAGTTCTCATGGGGAAAAATATAGTGTTTCCTTTTCAGACATGATTTCAAGTAGAATCATTTTACAACCATTAAAAAAAAAAAAAAACATGTCGTTCTAAGAGTGCAGCTACAGTAACTTCACTCTAACCATTCAAAGAATCCTCGGGCGCCTGAAAGGTTTTTTCATCTGTCCTTTATGGGACACCTTAAAAGGTTCTTAGTAACCCCTTTTTGTGGGTTCTCTTTTATTTTCCAGGTAGAACTTCTTTAGAAAAGATCAAACCATAAACCATCTAAAGAATTCTTGAACAGGCAATGTAGAGCTGCAATTCCAGAGACAGTATTGTAACAAAACTTTGATTTGTGAATTCTGTGCAGATTAACTATGATGTGCTGAAGCAACGGATCCAAATTATTGCCTCCAGTGAACCCATTACTATCACAGGATTAGTTTCTACCTTAGTTGAGCCCCAAAAGAAAAAAAGCCACAGTCTTACGGTAGACTGTGTGGTGTAGATTGTATATCTTAGCTGGCATGATATCATCCTTATTGTGAATGCAGGGTGCGATTGTAGAAATGGCAACATTGTAATTTGTCTCAGATGTGTTTTCATGACCGGTTTTAAAAGTACATTTTGGCAGGCAGTTGCTTTCCCCTTAGTACTGCGGACACCCATGCTGGCTACCAAGAGGAAGTGTAATAAACACTTAGTGTTATAACACTTGTGACAATGAGTGATACATATAGTTTAATGCCCCAGTGCTGTTAACATCTATTATAACCACATGGATTAGTAGCCGCGCCAACTTAACATTTCTAGCTTTTGTCTTGTTTTCCATTGTTTCTAATCAAAGTCACCTTAGAAAGGTAAAAAGGTTTTTGCAATCAACATACACATTTTATTTGGCCATATATCGTGTCAGCTAAGTTATATCCATGCAGGCTAATAAGCAATGAAACAATTGAAGTCGTAGTTACGACGGTTATTCTGGGTCAACATGATGACCTCTCAAAGCTGAAGAGCATCAAGGCAATCAGAGAAGGAACACTACAGTATCATTCTCAGAACGCCCAATCAGCAATCAGCTCAAGCAGAGAATTCAAATTGATACAATAAATCAGTGAGGAGAGCGTGAGAGAGATAGAGAAAGAGAGAGAGAGAGAGTCTCAACGAATCAGTCTATGTATTGTGGAAGTCGAATTTACTCAAGTGATTGTAGGATGAAAACCTTGACTGAAGACCTGATGAGAGAGGAATGAGTAAGCAGAAGGAGAAGGAGGCAGCAGATGGAGGACAAGAGAAAGAAAAGAGGCCGATTAAAGGTGTTGGGTAGATATATTAGTACTCTTATCAGTGATTTCTTAATTTAGAGGCCAAACAGTGAACAGAATGAGATAGAGCACAGATAGATGACGCCAGGGAGGGGGCACTGGGGCTATGGGGAACACAATCCTTCTGGTGTCATGGCCCACACCTTCTGTTTTTTCCTCTCTTACAAACACACACACACTTCTCATTAACACATGCAAACAGCCCTAACGCTAACTCGACAACACACTAACAAGACTCAGAGGTCTGCACAACAAGTTGTGATAAGACACATTTGCATCACATACCCCAAGATGGAGGAAGACATATGGCAGGGTGAACACACACTTTCACATCTCAGTTCATTTAGTCCTGTCAGGAAGTTACAGTACATATGGTGTAATACTCAGACAGTTTAGTTTTAAACTGATCAAGCTTATCGGTGCAACAGTTTCTCTAACAAATAGCCTGGTTAATATATGTAGCATGAACAAACCTGAAAGGATAAGCTGTTTTTAGGTAGGTCTGATGTTCGACTGCTTTACGCTCATGTTAAGAAAGTTCAATCCCATGGGCCTGTAGAGTGTCTATAAAATTACTGACAGGAGGTGTGTCCAACCTATCTAAAAGGATTAATCTTACCTACTACACCTTTTGCTCAACTCTTACTACAACACTGAAAAAGACTAAAAGAAATTCAGGTTCATTTATTCATCCATCCATCCTATCATTTTATCTTCCACTGGTACTCCTTGATTGGTTCTTTCAAATAACTCTCATAGAATTCTTTCTTTCTTTCTTTCTTTCTTTCTTTCTTTCTTATCTATCTATCTATCTATCTATCTATCTATCTATCTATCTATCTATCTATCTATCTATCTATCTATCTATCTATCTATCTTCTCTTCCAATTGTTTTCTTTCAAATAGATCCCATTCCATTCATTCATTCATTCTTTCTTTTTTTTATAACACAGATTCATCAGTTCAACCTATAATTATGTTCATAGTGGACAATGTATATTTGGTTCAGGGAAAAATATATAAATCACAGTCATTATCTGACCTACTTAACCTGACCAAAACGCTTCTCTGATTGCTTGCTTTGTGCAAATGCTGGCTTGTGATTGGAGCAGAAAATGGAGCCCCTGTGTTCTGTTCAATCAGTCAACACAATTATGGCACATCTGTTTGGGTAGGTAGGAAGTCCCTGGACAGGAGCCACACTCATTAATATCAATCTCATTATTGCGAGAAATGGCTCCATTTTGCGCAGGCCCAAGTGCAGAGACTCAAATAATTTATAAAGTGCACTGTTTAGTCTCACTGTGAAAGCTGAAAAATTATTCTCGTAGGTAAATGGTTAATGTCGGTGCTCCAGGGACCAAATCAGTTCTGGGCTTTTAATGACAGGTCAATTTTTCTAACAGCTATGAGTATTTGCCTATAAATGCTGAATACATTAGTTATCTTGGCACCAGTGGTATAAATAAACGGAGCTGTATTATTTGGAAAAGATGTTATTTAAATATTTAATAACAAATGTTTCCTTGATTATGACATGTTTTTTCAAGAGTTCTGATTATATATATATATATATATATAAAAGATAAATGGATAAAATTCAGTTTTCAGTGTTATGATTTGTCAGATTGGAGCTCCACTTTTTTTTTTAGTGTCTCGGTTACTGATTTTTTTTTTTTTTTAGTGAAAAATTATCACTAAGCACTTCCCTTTTCTTTTTTTCTGACAGAAGAAAACACACTGCAGGAGAGGGGGAAATGATAAAAGGAGCCATTGAAGGGTATATGACCTGAATATGCACCTGAATCTACTTGACTAATAAGCCTTTCATTAAATGAAATGTGAAGAATAGGATTGGATAACGTCTACTTTAATATACCCAGCTGATTTGATTGAGATGATCTAATCCAGATCTCATTTCATATTAAATGAAATGAAATTAAAATGTAGTTGCAAAGTAGAGCATGTTAAGATCTCCAAAAAGTCACGGATGCTGAAAAAAAGCATCATACCGTACCCTGATGTCACTCAATATGATGTCACTCAAGAAGTTATTAGCCACTTTTCGGTATAAGTTTCGGCATAAAGGAATTGCGACGGCTAAAGCGTTTGAGATGTCAAACATCCCTTCACAATTTTGCAACTTTACTGTCTTGAGATCATATTGGCCTAAATTGGTGGCGATCATATGAATCCCCAGGAGAAGTATATCAAATTTCTTTGGAAACAACCCAAAATAATTGAGTTGGGGCCACGACATGCATAGCGAAATATGATGTTCAGCTCAATGAGATCTAAATGTGTACTGGGTTTTGCTTGTATACGTGCAAGTGTGTATGAACTACACTGTAAACCCTAATGCTCAAAGTAATTAAACACATTGAGTACTGTTAACTTAGATTATTGCAATTAGGTCAAATTAATAGACCTTTTTGAGTATTCAGAACTTTTTGGCATTTATGAGTTTGTAGAAATGAACCTTTTCAAGTTAGCTGAACAAATTTGATATTTTATGTAATCGTAAGTACTTAAGTAACCAATATAAAATCTATAGAGCACTCGTGGCGCAGTGGTAAGTGTTTTGCCTGCCATGTGGAAGTCCTGGGTTCAATTCCTGGCCTGGATGGTCTGCAATTGTTCAACAAACTCAAAAACTGATAGTTCTGTTTACTTAAAATTGGAAACAGAAAAAAATGTCTGTAACTGCTTACCTCAAATATTTTGAGTTTTGCCAACTTAACCGGGTTAACAGTGTATGTAGCAAAATCTGGTATGAAGGCCCCTTGCCACGTCCAGGGCCCAGCCACTCACGCGCCCTAATGGGAGCAGAGTACAACATGTGTGCTGATTGTCTTGACTTTTTGCTCATGTTAAGACCTCCAAAAAAGCCTCAGATGCTGGAACAAACACTGCTTGGGCTCTAATTAAAATAAAAGATGTAGATTAAACTAAAGAAACTGGAACAATCGTTTTACTGATTATACTACCAGTCAAACGTTTGGACGCACCTTCTAATTTTATGGTCTTTCCTGATTTTATTTCTTTCCACAGTGTAAAACAATACTGAAGGCATCCAAAATATGCAGCAGAGGTAAGTTCTGAACTTGCTTTCCTGGTATGGTCTTCGTGAGCGCCAGTTTCATGATGGTGCTTGATGGATCTTGCAAATGCACTTGACATAATGCTGTTCTTGCAAGAACGATTCCAGAACAGCTGACCCTCATGTTTTAAAATAACAACTGACCGTTGTTGTTGTTGTTCCTTAACTACCTAAAGTCATGTGTGTTATTTTATAGTTTTGAAATCATCAGTGTTGTTATCGCCTAAATCCTGGAAGTGCCATCTTGGAATATGCCCTTGCCATCAGGGAAGAAAATAATGATTGATGGAAAAAACTTCATTAAGTAAATTCAGGTCTACTGTAGACTCATCAGACCCCATGCCCTTTTTCCAATGCTCCACACTCCATTCTTTATACTCCCTAGCAAATTAAAGCCCTCTTTTCTGATTCGCCTCACTAATACTGTAAGTGGTTTTCTTAAGGCTACACAGCTGTTTAGTCCCAATCCCTTGAGTTCTCTTCGGATTGTGCATGCAGAAATGCTCTTAGTTTCACTGTTAAACATAGCTTTTAGTACTCTCTAAGATCCTTAATTTTTTTTTTCAACATCATTTTTTCACCACTATCCTCGAGGTTTTTTTTTTGTTTTGTTTTTTACGTTTTACAGTTTTAGTAAAATTTAGTAGTTTCATCTTCTCAAACATCTTTGCCACAACCACAGGATATACATATGACATCGTTGTTTAAGAAATGAGAAGCTCCTCAGTGCATCAGTTAGGGTTAAATTACTTGTTCCCAGCTGAACCACATTAATCACTGCAGTAATTAACGAATGGAAGGCTCTTAACTGTTATTAGCTTAGTTAAATGCAAGTGGTGACTTATTTTTTGGCTGGGTAGTGTATATTGGTATAATCTTTCAATAACACACCTCCGACTACACAAGTGAATGACTTAACAAATAAGTGGCAAAATAGAAGCTTATATGAGCAAGAAATGGTTGACTTTATAAAAAAAAAACTTTTTAAAAAATCGGGTGCTGAATGCTAATGTGCTGGTGCAAAGGTAGCACTGGTCAGACAAGCAAATTGAGCTTTTACGTTATTAAACGAAATTACTCTACTTGATCATTAAATGAATCTACTTCACACAGGTGCCTTACCATTTATGTCACTTGAATGTCAATGTTTTGGCACCCACTTGTTAGCTCTTCTTCAAAGACCTTTTCAAAACAGAAATCGGAACACTTGAACTGCTTGGCATTCACTCGGGCTGGTGAAGAAGAAAGAGCATTTCTGTTACACATTAAGATAATGTCAAGCTCTAGTACTTGCCTGAATGGTCGATTTACAAGAGCAGCAATATAAATACCAAGAAATTCTCATGATATAAAGAGTTATCTTGACAATATATGCGGTCTAAGGATAGATTGATGGCTAGATGGTGCGTCAGATAAGCGAACTTATGGATGGGTGAAGGATTGGATGGATGGATTGTCATGTAAAACGATGAGCTTTCAGTTGAATTCATGAGATTTTGGGTAAATTCTGATGGACAAGTAGATAAATGGGGATAAATAAAGGAAATGGAAGGATGGCCTGCAGAGAATAGCAAAGGATAAAATATGTAGGTAAATGCATGAATTGTTGGATGAAGGGGTGAAAAGACACTCATATGGATCAGCTGATTGGTGAATAATCAATAGCCTGTCAGATGCAAAGGATTGAATATGTAGAGTGGTTAAGTAGATGGAGAGACAGAGGTTTTGTCATTTTTCACTGAATGAAAAATGGATGAATTGGAAACTGGATGGATGAATAGTGGATGAATGAATGGATGGAAAAAATAAAATGAAGTGTCAGATTGAAGCATTAATAATTCATAATTTTGTGACTGGATGAATGGATGAATGAACCATCGGATGAATAATGGATGGATGGATCTATTTGTGAATAATGTATGAACTGGTGACTGAGTAGATGAGTGGATGGATAGATGGATGGATGAATGCATGGAGAGTCTGCCAGATCACACATTGAATAGATGCAGTTTTAACAGTGGCATCAGTGATGGAAAGATGGATGGATAAATTAACGGTCCATCGATTATAAAAACTATTTTAAAAAATGGATGACTTATTATAATGGAAGGACGGATATGTAAATGTAAACCAGTGGATTAAATTTATGTAACTAATATGCAACAAACCACATAAACAAATGAAATTTGCGAGCAGGCAGATTCAAGTAGGCTGAAAACAGAGACGAGATTATAACATTATCTGAAATAAATGATGCCTGTTAGATCACCATACATTCTAAACTTTCCATGGATGAAAGGACTGAATTAAATTCGTTTTAATCTTATGGTGATGTTTGGAACCAACAACAAAAACAGTTTTTTTTTTTTTCAGTTTGATGTAGCGTGAAAGAGGTCGAGCAGACCCGCTGCAGCTCTCAGCACATCTGTTAAATTTGGTGTGACAAGCCATGTGTCTGTATTGGCAAACAAGGCACTGCTAAGGAATACAAATGTGCTTTTGTAACAAGCCAGGAAAGAAAAGAAATAAAGAAAGAGCAGAGGAAAACAGAATGTTTTTTGGGTGAGTTGGAAATACCCGCAAAGCTTGATGGCTGGTTATGAGTTATCACGCGGCAAAGCACTGTGCTCTGAGTCAGCATGGAAAATACAATGAATATTTCCGTGCAAACACTATGCATGTTGTAGAATTTGCTGATGCCTGACTCTGGGAATCCACGTTCATACATTCAAATTCATCTACAACCACAAACACACACACACACGGAAAAAGTCCATTTTGTGTGTATTTATAAAATATGATGCCATGGCACCTTCTGGCTCTTTCCAATTGCTCCCTGCCACATGGTCCATCTTCACAGTCAGCATATGCAGATGCACACACACACACTGGAGTGTGATTATTCTAACTCCAAGAGCCAAAACACCCCCATGCTGACAGCTGATCTGCATAAAGCCCTCTCGGGGTCAACGTGAAAGCGAGCGACTCCCTGCGAGAAGGAGACACAGAGCGGGAGACGAGCTTTCCTGACAGAATCTATTACTGTGAGCGCCGTCGCCCTCCGTTTGGTGCCCGAGCCTAATTATGACTCTTTCTCTCCCGCGGAAAGACGTGTGAGAGTCCCCTTGAGACTTGCCTCAGGGTTCAGCTGCTTTTGCACTCTGCATAGTGAGCCATTTTTTATAAGGATTGCAATGACCCAATGACAAGAGAGAGAGAAAAATCTGTTTGCAGTGCCTCATGTCATTTTTTTTCCCTCTCAACTTTCTTGCCAGATTTCACCTCCTTTTATTAACAGAGCAACCGACCATGATACTGTATGTTGGCATAACATTTGGGGAAGAATGGAAGTAGGCGATGCTTAGCCTGGTATCACCATTCAAAAAAAGCAACAACAGGCATTGTATATGGGTTTGCAGTTTTCTTCCGGCGTTGCCGCCAGTGCGAGTGCTTTGCAGAGAGATCTGCTGTGCTTTTCTGATGGATTGTGGGTCTGGTAACAAGTCGATAACAAGATGAAGAACCATCAATAATACTTGTGAAATGTAAAAGCAACAGCAGCGGCTCCTCTCAGAGATTTTTTTTCCTCGTTCGTGTCTATTGGCTAAAATTCAAACTGTGCAAAACAGATTGAATTGCAGGATGGTTTTTGGAGGCTTGGCATTTTTAGATGTTGGTGTTGATTGCGGTATGGGGATAGAAATAGGGTTAGGGGATAGAGGCGCCTAGACAAAAAGCAATACGGTGACCTCTCACTTAATTTAACCAGAAAAAATAACCTCCATCTGCTATCTGCTAGCCCTCAGGCCTAGTCTGCCCTTAGCTCGGGTCACCGGTACAGTAATCATCTGGCTAATAGGTATTGACTCTCAACTCATTTCTAGGCGGCCGTAGACTATACAGGAACCGCGGCTCCGCATTGCATCCCTTCCCTCCATAATAACCGGCTGTGCTCTTTGCTTTGACTATTTCTGTGAGCGCATGATAACGGTGGGTATGGTAATTTCAACCTGTAGTCATGTATGCTTGAATAAACTCATGTCGAAGAGTAAAACGGAGAGGGGGAGAGAGTTCTTCATGCACAGTGACATTGCTTTGGAGAAATAACAGAAAATGCTGCCACAGGCCCAAACTTAGTCCCAACTCCCAAATCTGATATGCCTAGCAGTGTTCTGAAAATTCTCAGAGGACATCCAGGTAGACTAATATCTAGAATCTGGGTTGTCTGACATTTCTTTTTAAAATCCGTTTTTTTTCCCCTTCTTTCCGGGAAACATAAATCCAGATGTAGATTTAGATCTCTAATAAAGAGGCCAGAGATGACAATGAAAAGGAGAAAGAAACTGCGAGAGGAACCAGACTCCTCTGAGAGTGGGGGGTATAAATCAGTACTCTTCAACTGTTGTATACTACAAAGACAAACAGTACTAAGTGTATTGAAAAGATGCTCAATATGAGTAGATTGCGAATAAGGGTTCTGTTCTGGCTCTTATGTACTGTTGGAGTCTGAAATACCTTATCCACTGAGGCTTGGACATATTGCAGATCTCATTACTCAGGATGTTTATTCTTACATTGTAATACTGACACCACTGCACAAGACTCCGGTTACCATAGTGAAAATCAAATCACCTGTGTACCATTGTAAACCATGGTAAAATAAGGGCAGAAATAAACAAGTTCTCTCTCTCTCTCTCTCTCTCTCTCTCTCTCTCTCTCTCTCTCTCTCTCTGTATGCTCTCTCTATCCTGATGCCTGATGTGATGCCTATCCCTGACACACTTCTACTGCTGTGGCTTCTTTAGCCCTCAGGACCTGCCTGATTCATCCCGTTGCTCTACTTCTGCTTGAAAAAGTAGTGTACTTTTCACTCAACTTCTGCTGTTGTGGAAGGTCCTACACCACTACCATTTGAATTTCACAAATAAAAATAACCCTGGACACTTTCACCTGGATATTGTAGGTTTATAGTCAGAAAGACTGCCATGAGCTGTATTTATAATATTCTCATATTGAACGTCCAACATTTTGAGTACTGTTTGTCTTTACTCTTCCACACATGTATATACAGTACATCCATCCATCCATCCATCCATCCAGGAACCTCTGTAGTACAACTAAGGACCGTGAAAGCCATTGTATTTATTCCCATTTTTACAACTGTTGTAGGATTCCTATCAACACACTACAGGCAATTTGGAAACGCCAATTAGCCGTAATCTGCATGTCTTTGGACTGTGGGAGGAAACTGGAGTACCCGGAGGAAACCCACCAAGCATGGGGAAAACACCTAAGCTCCATGCACACAGACCCCGAGGCAAGAATCAAACCTTGACCCTGGAGGTGCAAGTTGTCAATGCTAACCACTTAGCCAAGGGCTGCCTGTACACTGTAAAAAATAAATTGTAAATTTTGCGGTAAAAAAAAAAAACAGCAGCTGTGGTTTTACCGTAAAAAAATACGGTAGCAACGTTATTGCACTGTAAAAAAATAAACCGTAAATTTTACGATTAAAAAAACAGCAGCTGTGGTTGCCAAAAGTTTACCATGAAAAATACCATAGCAACATTTTTGGTTGTATGGGATTGCATTTATTATACTGTATATTTTACGGATTTTTATTTATTTATTCTTTTTTTCAAGCCTGCGAATCAAACCCAGACCCTGGAGATGCAAGGCGACATTGCTAACCACTACACTACTGTGCATGCTACACAATTTGTTTGTTGTTGTTGGACTTCCTCAGTTTCCCTGTGTCCCTCGCACGACTTGCAGTCCAACAACAACAACATTTGTGTAGTAACATTTGTGCAGTGCAATAACATATTTCTTGCGGTAAAATTCTGGCAATCACAGCTGCCAGTTTTTTACAGTAAAATTAAAGTTTTTTTTTTTTACAGTGTAGATATAGTAATAATGATTCATATCATTACCCTTTGCTTTCAACAAGAGGATGGGTTTCCCCTTGGAGTATCATTCCTCTTAAGTTTTCTCCCTCAGAGAGTTTTGCCTTGCCACCTTTGCCTCTCAGGGATCTAAATCTATTATATGCAGCTTTCTATAAATACCCATTAAATTCAATTGAATTGTAATTAAATTGTAATAGCACATAGTCATAATGGATTAAGGACTCATAATCGTCGTCGTTGTCAATGTCGCTTTATCTTGTATACAGGGCTGCCTTTTCCTGGAGACTTAAGGGCACGAGGCAGGGTACACCCTGGAGGCCAATCCATTGCAGGGCTAATCTGCACGTCTTTGGACTGTAAACCAGAGCACCCAGGGGAAACCCAGGGAGAACATGCAAACTCCATGCGTACAGACTCTGAGGTGGAAATAGAACCCTTGACCCTGGAGGTACAATGTGACAGTGCTAACCACTAAGCCACCATGTGAATTAAGGACTGTAAAGCGTAATTGTTAACACTTATGGCTGGTGAAATGGAAAGTAGTTAAGCAAAGACAAGAGGGACAGAAGCAGAATAGGGAAGAATACGTGGCCTGAAAGAGGAAAAGGAATCACTGTGCAACTCCAAACAAAGGATAGATTTGTCACAGCAGGGGGTTCCTCCTACTCTGTCTTGTCTAGGATGTTCTAGTATGTGATTTGAATGAAGTTTTTTGACCTGCTCCAGCAGCAATATATCCACACCTTTTTTTTCCCCTTCTCTAGCAACGTCTGCGGTACTTTTTCTTAAATGCTCCGATGAATTCCACAAACATGCATAAGCTACTAGTAGTTTAGTGTCTAATTTTAGTGTGTAAATTAAAGCAATGTTAACTCATGCAATATTTGTTGTCTGTTTTTTGATAGAGGGAAACACAATTTTGGATTTGTATGTGTTAGAAAGAAAGAAAACATATAATTATACAGTATATATATATATATATATATATATATATATATATATATATATATATATATATATATATATATATATATATCAAGTCAAGTAGGCTTTTATTGTCATTCCAACCATATACAACAATGTAACACATAACAGTACTTTTTTTGATGAAGTATGAGTTGAGGTAGTGGGAAGAGCAGCAGTAAACAGTTTACATATATATATATATACACACTCTATCTCTCTACCTACGACTCTACCTACCATTACTTATTATAAAATTTTAATAAACCAAATATGTAATTATTAGTCCAGAGATAGCTCGGAGATTAGGGCATTGGACTACTGATCGGATCATCCCAGATTCAAACACCAGCACCATTAAGTTGGGCCCTTGAGCAAGGCCCTTAACCCTTAACTGCTTAGATGTATAGTGAACCCTGGATAAAGGTGTATGCCATATGCTGTAAATGCAATTTCTGCATACTATATACTCATTTCAAGCTTAAAATGTTGCATACCTTTGTGTATTTTTGAGCATTTCAAGAAAGTAACAAAATGCTCATAAAATAAGTAATTTTTTAAAAACGTGTAAAAGCATCTATTATGGGTGAATAATCTTATTTTTTATATAAAATAATTCAAAAAATAATTATTCTTTTATGGAATTCTAGCAAACCAGTACATTAAATAACAATGTATAATATAATTGCTAGGAGCACACAGTAATTGGTAAATTGTGTGTAAAATGTCTTCATTTACATAAGTTTTCTACTGATTACTGCAGCGTCACTGAGCATTCTGAATACGAAACCGAACAGACCGATATTGCCTGTTTGTTTTAAGTTTTAAACAAAGTTTAGTGGATTTTAAACCCATTCAGCTACAGGAACATTTGTCTGGTTAAGGCTGATACTGGGCAATTAGGTGTGACTCATTCAATGGGTTTGAAATCAGGGGCTTTCATGCTGCTCTCTGTGCACCACATTTGTTGGAACCTTATTCAGTAAGACGAAGTAGAAAACAAACTACACTGTCATTGAGTGCTGTAGTGTTATGCTTTGACACCGATTCAATTTTATTTCGATGGACATGGTGTGTAATATCTAGCGGCTATAACTACAAAGCAGCTTTATAGAAATTCAGGTCCCTATGGAGCAATCAGTGTAAGAAAGTAAAGGTTCCTGAGATGGCATGAGGAAAAAACATTATAAGTAACCAAATTCAAAGAGAAAAAAATGTCAGCAAAATCCCAGTATGTGTTGAAAAACACATACTGGGATTTTGCTAATCTTTACTTATTAGCATAAGATTTGTGTGGTTGAATCTTCCCTGGACCAAATGTGTCAAAATTATATTGGATATTACACCACTGGAACTAGGGGGGGGCCTTACTCTAAACCATGAAAAACTGTCCCAGACAGTCGTGTGCACAGATATGTAGACCCAAGGGAGGCCTTGAGCTCCTGCCCTTTAGCCCTCAGACTGTACAAGGACCTCTTAGCTGGCTCATGTGATAATTGTATTTTATATAGCTGGTTCAAAGAGCAGGGATGAGCACCTGGAGTGCAGCCGTGAGCCATGCAGCTGAAATCTCACCCCCATGGTGCTTGTACACAATCCACTTTGGCAAAGCATAATTGGCTTAACCACGGTGTAGACATCCTGGACTTTAGGTTTCCAATAGCTTCATAAGTCTTAAGCAATCCATCTGGAATAAAATTGGGTGTGTGTGGATATTTCGCCTCAGTTCACACTTTTCTGCACTGTTTAATTACAAAATCAGATTCAAGAACTTGTTTTACTGTTGCTATATTAAAAGACATATTAATTTGTGCTAAATGAATACGATTGACTATAAGTGCATCTATAGGGTAGCGTAATCCAATGCAAAGTATCTAGCTATGTATTAATCATTAAGAGAAGAGTAATTAACATTATTCTCTTTGCCATACATGATGATGTAACATATTGGCTCATATGACAGTATAATTAAGTAATGAAAGTAATATTTTCCTTCTTTTTGAACCCTATTATATTGCATTAAAAAAATACATTCCATAGATTACACATTTTTCTTGGATTAGTGTAACATTCAAACCATTTCTCCTTGATGGAACCACTGACAGATGTTTAAAATCTTTTCTTCAAGGTTTAATTGCACTCTGAATATAGCCCACGTTATGAGAATGTGTCATAATTATGAATGCTCCGTGTGTTGGTAGGAAGGAAGTTAGCACTTACTTAAGCTTAACCTTGAACCTTTGCCCACCAAGATATCTGTCCGCACGCAGGGCCCTTGATCATTAATTCCTTCCCTACCGCCGCACATCACAGACTGAGTCAGGTAATGTTCTCAAAACCCACACTTGTCTGTCTGCCTGCCAAGACAGTAAAATGTGACTCATCATTTTCAGAAAATTAATTTTACATTTTACATTGCAGACAGTCTGACAGTTATTCCGCCATCATTTTCAACAATGTTAGCTAACGTAGGCATTTTAGGATTTTCACATGTCAAGACGAACGAAATGATCCCAATCAATGTTCTGCGATAATGTGTATCTAGGCTGCATCAACAAAAACATTCTTCAAAAGTAGCTTAAGTTGATAAGTGTGCATTTTCTTATGTATATGCATATTTTTGCTTATTAGCATGGTTTGTTTTGCAATTGCTTCTATGGTACTGGAGTTAATTAGATGGGCATTGTAGCAGAGGTCACACTCTCACTTAGATTGCTCAGTCCATAAAAATTGGGTGAATGCAGTAAGCACTTTTAGGTGGCACGGTGGCTTAGTGATCAGCACTATCGACCTTGCACCGGGTTCGACTGCCGCCCATGATCTCCCCGTGCTCCAGTTTCCTCCCAAAGACATGCAGGTTAGGCTGATTGGCATTCCTGAATTGGCCGTAGTGTGTGAATGAGTGTGGATGGATTGGAACCATGTCCCACCATGTTCCTCATCTTGTGCTTTAAGTATCCCAGGATAGGACCCTGTATGCAGGATAAAGCGTACAGTATACACGATGAGTGAGTGAGTGAGTAAGAACTTGTACAAATTCACAGGAATTCCTTTAAACCTGCTAAGAACATAGTTCTGTGTCCCTCAATGTCATGATGGACATGTTAAAAAAAAAAAAAAAGCCTTGTGGGAATGTGATAGAAGGATGAAGAACATAGGACGAACTTAATAAGGACACATCAACAACTTGTTGTTGACCAGATAACAACATAACTAACTCCTCTTGGTGGCTTCTTTAGCACACTACAAGCATGGTGCAGACGGGAAAGATCAGATGGTGTTCGGACTGCGCTGTGTTGGCTATGTCAATGGAGCTATGACTATGGTAGGTCCATTCCACATTGCAGAAGACCGCATTACATTTACATTTACCACATTATACATCCGAGCAATTGAGGATTAAGGGCCTTGCTCAAGGGCCCAACAATGGCAAATTGATGGTGCTGGGGTTTAAACCAGGGACCTTCTGAATCGTTATCCAATGGCTTAACCACTGAGCATTTAAGTTCCTATTATGTTTCTCTGGGGTCGCACAGCAGCATAGTGTTTAGCGCTGTGGCCTCGCACCTCCAGGGTAAGGTTTTGATTCCCACCTTGAGTCTGTGTACATGCAGATGAGGCTAATGGGCATTCCCAATGGGCATGCCTGTAATGTGTGTATGCACATGTGTGTATGTGCCCTGTGATGGATTGGCAACCAGGATGTACCCCGCCTTATGCCTGAAGTCTCTTGGATTAGATCCAGCCCACCCACGACCATGTATAGGCTAAGCACAAGAAGATGAATGGATAAATTAATAAATTAACTTTCTTCTGGTGAATTCAGCAGGTTATCGGCGTGTCTATATCATGTTCAGAGAATTTATTATACATACTAGATCAAATTCCTCTTTTCATCACTTTGTGAATGAAAAGCCTTGCACGTGTCTTTATTTATCCCAACTGTACAGACACACCAAAAATGGGATCATCTCCTGGTAAGGACGTGGTGCGATCTGATCTGACTAAGTAATAGCTTCAATCTCATTGGGCCTGGTGAGTACATCTTCATGTGCGTGATCGAAAATTAGGGCCAACATGATAGATGCACTGAGAACTAGACAGGGACCTGGTTAGCAAGTAGTACGAACTCGATACATTCACATTTTGCCGTTTTGAACCCATTCCCACTGTGTTCTCCAATGTCTTTAGGACGAAGTACAAACTTCATTGTTGTGTGACGAGGGCCTAAATTGGCCTGCTGTGCCCATGTCCCATTATAGTTTGTCAAACCCCACCAAATTCAAATCACAAGTATTCCTTTATGCATATTTATTTCTAAAATAACAAACTCAGTTTTAAATCATACATCCTACAACTTTAGCCCTGGAAACCCCTGTTGTGCAAATGTTGCCCTTCAAAGGCAGTGGCTCCTGCACAAGAGCCAGATGGTTTCTTCATGCTACACATGTCAGAACTCTGTGGTCTTCTTCAATGAGTTTGATATTTAAAAATCTCTACTACAATTACGACGTTAGCTAAATGAAAAACAAATGATGCAACCATGACACTATGTTTCTTTTGTGCAATGACACACTCCAAACTAATAGATAAAAAGCAATTAAACATAGACTCAGACTTCAGAATGGGGTGATCTCTGTGACTTTGACTTTGTCAGGGTTGTTAGTACCAGATGGATCTGTTTGGGTATTTTAAAAAATGCTTAGCTGCTGGGATTTTCACACACAACCGAAGAAAAAAGCCCAGAAAATTAGAGGCAGTTCTGCGGGTGGGATGAGAGAGAGAGAGAAAGAGAGAGAGAGAGAGAGGGGTTAGAACAGAATGACCAGATGGTTTCAACATACAGAAAAGCTACAGGGACTTGTCTCATAATGACTTTTTACAACTATCCTAAAAAAAATAGTTGTCAAAATATACAATATGTCACATCAGTTTCGATTGGTGAGTCTGTAGCTATATAAGCCTCCATCCATGGACCATGGAGGCCAATGGTGAGTACTGTATTCATTCCCATTTGTACAACTGTGGTTGTGTAGGTCAACATTCACACACAACAGGCAATTTGGAAACAGCAATTAGCCTAATCTGCATGTTTTTGGACTGTGGGAGGAAACCGGAGAACCCAAAGGAAACCCACCCAGAGAACATACAAACTCCATGCACACAGGCTCAACCCTCAAATCGAACCCAGAACCTGGAGGTGCAGGTGGCCCAAGTGGTCAATGGAAAAATTGAAGGGGTTTGTGATGCTCGGGTGTGTACAGTAGATTCTGACTGAGGTGACAAATCACACATGTATTTGCTGTCTTCTATTTAAATGTGTCTAAATGGTAATACTCAGAAGATTTAACTGGGAATAAAATGCACTATGGTATTTAATTAGAGATCAACATGCGCTAGGAAATCATGCCAACATTTAATAACAGAAGAGTTTGGCTCTTAAACTGGCTAAAAAACATGGGCTCATTCTTTAAAAATGTCACCATGAGACATGGCAGCGTCTCAGCGGAAAAGGAGAAATTCGAAATTAGCCGAGATCACCATTGTGCTTTCCAATGCTTTTCTACAGAGATTACATGACTGTCTGGGCAATTTAACACCTGTGTCATCAAAGGGTGGGCGTGAAATAGCCGGATCCTCCGATTAGAACGGGTATCTTGTCCTTTTGGACGTCTCTATATTGGCTGCGAATGTGTCTGTGACTGAGAGCGTGATAGCATGAGATGAAAAGAAAAGGAGACACGACGAACCAAAGACGGAAACAGAACGAGGGAGCCGGAGTGGCAGAAGGAGGGAAAGCTGAAATCAAACGGACGAGACAGAGCGACAGGGAGAGCATCCAAGCGTGCGCACTGTGACCGACTCTGTGAAGGGAACTTGTGGACGAGAGGTAGCCATGGCAACGGCAAGCCCAAAGGCTAGTTACTGAAACTGAGTTAATTATGAGGAGGTGGGCGATGGCTTTGTCCTTGTTTTGTGGCATCCCTGTTTTTTCCCCTCACTTTACCGTCACTGGCTGTATAGATCACGTATAGCAAAAAGCGCCAGAGAAAAAGAATGAGAGAGAGAGAGGGAGAGAAGCAAAGGGGGCAAAAGTACAAATATTCTGATGGCTGAAGGAAAAGGACAAGTAAAATGGGGAAGTGTGGATGCATGTGTGTGTGTGTGTGTGTGTGTGTGTATGTGTGTGTGTGTGTGTGTGTGTGTGTGTGTGTGTGTGTGTGTGTGTGTGCCTTAATGTTGGCACCTCAGGCAATGAAATTCAATCTGCCCTGCACTATGGGGGGAACAGGATTCATTGGAAGAAACTAGTAATATATTTGCTCTGAATAAAGTCCCGAGCCACACGGTGAAGTGTGGACGGGCGGGGGTCACTGGGCGCCATGTGATTGATGACTGCTCTTCCAAACAAGCAACAAATCTTCAAAGTTCTTCCACGATGTGCTGGTGAATTTACAAACCGGTCCAACTTGACTCTTGACACTTTATTAGGAACACTCATACACCTGTGAATTCTTGCACTCGGACTAATCAGCGCAAAGCAAAAATAAAAATAGAAATAAAATGCAGATAGATTTCAAGAGCTTTAGCCACACTCTGCGTGGCGTGTTCCTTGGTACCACAAGGGCTGGTTTGAGTATTTCAGAAATACGAGATCTTCTGGGAATCTCACACACACGCTTTTGTGTCTGTCGAATTTACACAGAATAAGAATGTCTGACGGAATATCTCCAGGGTTTACAAAAAAAAAAAAAAAACATCCTGTGAGTGGAGGGTCTGCAGGCTGAAGCATCTTGTTGATAGGAGAGATCAGACCTGACTGAGAATGACTCAGAAGACTACATTAGATTCCACTCCGGGCGACCATGAATAGAAATCTGCGGCAGGGTACAGACTCACCCAAACTACTCAAGACAATTGGAGATTGGAAAAAAAAGAAGAAAAAACAAAAGAAAACAGGTGACCTTGTTTTATAATCTTCTACTCTCCAGATTCAATGTGCCCATACGTATGATCATGTCAGATTCCTGTTCCTGGCTGACAGGAGAAGAATCTGAGGTGTTTTTTTTTTTTTGCTGTTGTAGCTAATTTACTTCAAGGTTTTATATTTTGTACATGCTGAGATTCTTTGCAATGAATGATTATTTGAGTTGCTATTTCCCTTCTGGAAGCTCGATCCTATTTCCTTCTCACCTTTTTTTTTTTTCAACAAGACATTTCTACTCTTATTTTATTTTTTGTACCATCCTGTGTGAACTCCCAGGAGATCCGCTATTTCTGAATCGATCGAACCGGCCTTTGTGGTTCATACATCTACTGTACACCACAACACAAATCACACTTTTTCTTCATTCTGATGTCAACATTAACTGAAGATCTTGACCCGTATCCGAATGATTTGCTGCATTGTACCGTTGCCGCATGATTGGCTAAATAGACACATCTGCATGAACATACTGAACAGGTGCTGCTAATAAAAAAGACGATTAGTGAATGTTGAAAGTCACCTGGTCTGACATTCCTTATACTGTGTTTAAAATAAGTAAAATATTTAGTGTTTCATTTGTTTTTTCTTTCTATACTTTGATTAAAAAAAAAACTCTTTGACTGGATAGTTTTCTGTGAAATGCTACAGTATATGTTGGGAGTATTTTTTTTCCCACCTCATGTCTGGAAGTTGCCAACATTTCTGGAAGTTGAGACTACTAGACTTTTTTGTTGGTGCAAAATATTTAACTACTCATTTAAGAAGCTTCATTAACAAAAAAGTACCTTTGACATGACTGTACTTCCAGACAGCTTCGCCTGGGTAATTGAGAATCTTTATCAACATATTTCCCACTTCATGGTTTTAATCATGACGTGTTTTAGTTTATGAGTTAAAGTGACTTTATTGTCATTATAGTAATACATTTGTCAACCAGAATGTTAAAAGATAAATGGTGTAAATCTAATTTAAAAAACAAATTGTAAACACATTATCAAATAAAATTCATTTAAAAGAAGGTCTATGTGATTGATGTAAGCTATGGCTTTGGCAACACAAATAAGTTAAATAAGCATGGACTTATTTCAGATATTATTATTATAAGTTTCAAATACAAGCAGGTCTTAGAGTGTTACATTTACTGTAATGGCGGCACATTGGCTTAGTGGTTAGAACTGTCGCTTTGCACCTCCAGGGTCCCACCCGGGATCACACCCACCTCTGTGGCATGAAGTTTGCATGTTCTCCTTATGCTTGGTGGATTTCCTCTGGAGGATCCTCCCACAGCCTAAAGATATACAGATTATATTAACTGGCATTGTGCATGTGTGAGTGATTGTGCCCTGCGATGGATTGGCATCCTGTCCACGGTGGACCCCACCACGCGCCCTAAGTGTCCCCCCGCCTGCGCCCATGTACAGTATACAGGATAAAGCGGCATAGATAGTCAGTGAGCTACATTTAATGTTGAGGGTTATTCACAAAATGCTCACACTTACACCCTCCAGACTCATAACTATGCACCTTTCCTGTTAGTTATATTGTAATTAATGAATAAATTGTAGTAGTTTCTGTACAATATGTATAATAATATGTACTATTTTTGAATATACTGTACATTCATGTTCTGCTATTCTTTTTTTTTTAAATAAATGATTAAGTATTTCCGTTTATTAAGGTTCCAATTACCTCTAAAAAAGCTTTTATTTCCTATTAACTTGGCATATGTGGATTTAAGAAAGAAATTTTTCAGTCTTTTGTGTTTTATTCCATAAATATAACTCTACTGAGAATTGCTCCAACACCTCTCACTTCACGCAGCTTTCTCTTTCCTTCACGCTCGTCCCTACAGAATACTGTTCCTTTTGAGTAAATGCAATCTTTTAAAAATCCAAGCCTTCTTTTTCCTCTCTGCATCTCACTCACAACCTCTCATTTTTCTTTTCTTTTGTATTTAATCATGTTTACATTCATTTTCAAATATAATTACAGATTTTCACTGATTTCCGATCAGCTGGTAAGTGTTAATTTATTTTTTATATTGTAATGCCACTAAACACTAAACCTATTGGTCTGGAATTGTAATTGCAAGAGAGTGTATTCGGTAACCATGGTAATGTGTATATATATTTAGGTAAAGCCTGTAATTTGACTATAGTATTACTCCTGTGTGAAATGAAAAATTTTATGTAACAGCAGGGGTTTTACTTTAATTGTAACAAGATAGACCTGGAGATAGAATCCATGTGCAAAAAAAAAGGTTTATATGGCAGACAGAGTGAAAAAAACTCTCAGAAATCCACATAAAGACAAACAGACAAAAGGACAAAACATGATCAGCATCAGTAAACATGTGTGAGAAATAACTGAAGGAATAAACTAATATACAATAAATACAGCATGTTTCAAAGCATGACCAGGCAGTCAAATGTAACAAAGTCGAAAAGATCTGGTGGGAACATTCTTCACCGTGACTGGTGGGTAACTGTCACCTTAATGTGAAAGTGTTCAAAGATAAAAAGAGTGGGTATTGACTACTGTATGATTTAATTAAGGAGAAATATCGGGTGTGAAATATACCCTCAATATACCCATCACACAAATGAGGATGGTTTCCCTCAAGGTTTCTTCCTATTCCCATCTCAGGGAACATTTTGATTCGTACACATTTTCTCACATTTCATTCACATTTCCATAATTTGCTTCACCACAGTGACCATTGTTAAAAGCGCTATACAAATAAAATTGAATTGAATTGAAATTGCTGCACACATCGATCAGCCACAACATTCAAATACTACACATTATGCCCGATATTGTGCAGGTTGAGCAACCAAAACAGCTCTGACCCCTCAAGGCATGATTCCACCAGATCTCTGAAGGTGTGCTGAGGTACTGTATCTGGAACACGACATTAGCAGCAATTCATTTAAGTGCTTTAAATTGCAAGGTGGTGTCTCCATGGATCAGCCAAGTTTGTCCAAAACATCCCATGGATGCTTGATCAGACTAAAGTTCATCACAAGTAATTGTCATTGTGTTTTTATTTTAGTAATTGTGTTGTGTCAAGATCAACACAGTAAGTAACAACACTCATACACAGTAAGTTGATGTGTACTGATAACTTCCTATCATGGTCAGCATTAACTATTTTCAGCTATTTGATCTACTGTGGGATCGGACCAGGCAGGCTGGCCTTTGCTCCGCACAGGTATAGTTGAGCCTTGGGTACCGATGATCCTGTCACCAGTTTTATTGGCATAAAATTGATAATCAAGGTTAACATCAACAATGCTGGCTATGGCAGGACTTTTTCAGTAAAGCTAGGAAGTTGAATTGCTTAAATAAATGAAAACAACGAATTGAATAAAAAGTAGTTAAAGGTTGCGCTAAAGCTTTGTTGTCTGTGACCTTTGCTGTTGGAAAGAAAGTCCCAAATACTAGATAATTTATCATTGTTTCGCAGAGTACAATACTAGCAAAGATATTATCCAACATTAGCCTGTGGGCATGGGCAATCTGAACATTAGCTAAGTACCATAATAAATCATTCTTTCATTCATCTTAGGTACCAGCTTTATCCTGGTCAGGCTCACTGTGTATCCAAAGCCCATCAGCAAACTCTATGGCCATGGTACGAACCATTCTGAATTGCCTGGAAATCAGAAATTAATAGTGATAACATGGTGTTCTTTGTGTCACCCATGATGCTTTGTCATCTTGAGGCATTTGGTCTGTTACACACTAAAAAATGCTGGGTTATTTTTACTACCCAAACGCTGGGTTGCGTCTGTTGGGTCATTTTTCTGGGTTATTTACAGTGAATTGGGTACTTTTTGTTTAACCCAGCTTGTTGGGTTAGCTATTGACAGCTAACATCACAGACAAGACCGCCCCTCTCCTGAACTTCACCGGTATATTCAGTGGCTGTGTCAGCTTCGTGTCTTTTTTTTGGGCCACTGATGAGGGTGCTTCCTCCTCGTGCATTTAAGAGGAAATGTAAACGTTAAATACAAGGTCTGTATACACCCTTTCACTCACTTAAGTCACTTTTGACTGAATTTGTTGAAACTGTGTATAACACACACTAAAAAATGCTGGGTTGTTTTTACTACCCAAACGCTGGGTTGCCTCTGTTGGGTAATATTTCTGGGTTATTTACAGGGAGTTGGGTACTTTTTGTTTAACCCAGCTTGCTGGGTTGGAGTTGGGTTAGCTAGCGACAGCTAACATCACAGATCAGACCGGCCCTCCCCCGAAGTTCACCGGTGTATTCAGTGGCTGTGTCAGCTTCGTCTTTTTTTCTTCCTCCTCACGCATTTAAGAGGAAATGTAAACGTTCAATATAAGGTCTGTATACACACTTTCACTCACCTATGACTGAATTTGTTCACTGTATGTAACATTTATTACTGTTACCGTGTTACACTCAAACTTTCAGCCTGTTCTGTGCTATAGCATGCTAGTTTATCTGACAATGGCTGCTAACTAGCCAAACCAAAGAACCCCACATGTATATGAAAGAAACTGCAAAAATGTCTGAGCTTTTTTAGCTTTCTTTGTAGAATGCTTGCAGGGTGTATGAAGGTGGTGAAGTGATGAATGAAATCTAAACTGTTAACTGTAGTGCCAGCATGACGCTAGCATTTAGCTAGCATTTAGCTAGCACGTTAGCAAACACATAAAATAGCTGAGGTGTTACAAAACATTAATCTTCTTACAAATATGCATACTAGCCAACCCTCTCTTTTTTACTTTCTTTTTTTTTTGGATTTTTCCCCGATTTTTCTCCCTAATTTAGTCGTGTCCAATTCCTCCCCGTCACTAGGGGGCTCCCACATTAAGGCTATTACTACCACTCAGCCGGGAGGGCCGAAGACTATCACGTGTTTCCTCCGAACCACGTGACGCCAGCCGACCGCATCTTTTCGAACTGCTCGCTCGCGCACCGTTGGGGGCGGCGTAACACACTCGGAGGACAGCGCTATCCGCTCCCTCCATTGCGCGAGCTCACAGACGCCCCTGACTGGCTGTAGAGCCGTGATTAATGTGGGAGCACTAAGTACCTCTCATCATCATCCCTCCCCTCTGAGAGAGCTCGGCCAATCAGCTCTCTCTAGACCTCCGGCTGCGAGAGGTTACAGCACCACCCGGGATTCGAACTAGCGATCTCCGGATGATAGGGCGAGCGCTTTAACCACTGCGCCACTCGGAGGCCCCACTTTCTTTCTTTCTAAGGTTGGAACCAACACCGTGGAATATCTGTCAGTCGAGGCCGTACACCTACATCCTGATGTTGGGAGATAATGACCAGCACTGCTCTCAGACATTAGTGCTTCTCAGTAATAGTATCGTAATGATGTCGCTGTTGAACATGTTTTGTATTATCTGATCTTGTCCTTTTGAAAAATAAATATTTTCCTATGTTTTGTACAATTAATTGGGTGTTGTTTATTGCATATATGTATGGTTTGCAAAACTTAGTGTTTTCTTTTGTAATAGACCAGTATATCAAAGTAATTAAACTGTTTTACCCATAGACATGTAAAACATAAAAATAATAATAACCTATTTGTGAGGTAAAACTAACTCAGCAGTATAGTTAAATATGACCTAGAATTTGGATTGAATATTTGACCCATCTTGCTGGGTTAAATAAGTAACCCATTTTGCTGGGTTAAATTAACCCAGCATGTAGTTGGTCCAATATTTATCCAGCAGCTGGGTTAAAAACAACCCAGTTTGGGTTGTTTTTAACCCAGCATTTTTTTTAGAGTGCATGTATTACTGTTACCTTGTTAACGTTACACTCAAACTTTCAACCTGGTCTGTGCTATAGCATGCTAGTTTACCTGACAATGGCTGCTAGCTAGCCAAACCAAAGAATCCCACCTGTGTATACAAGAAACTGCATTTTAGCTTTCTTTGTAGAATGCTTGCAGGGTGTATGAAGATGGTGAAGTGATTAATAAAAGCTAACTGTAGTGTCAGCATGACGCTAGCGTTAGCAACCACATTAACATTAGAACTTTATTTCTCAGTGCTTGAGACAATAAAAAGCTGGGGTGTCACGAAACACTAATCTTCTTACAAATATGCATACTAGACAACCCTCTCGATTTTTCCATAAACTTTTGCTTTCTTTAATTTCTTTCTTTATAAGGTTGGCACCGACACCGTGGAATATCTCCAGCAGGCTGAAGTGTCGAGGTCGTACCTCTACATCCTGATGTTGGGAGATAATGACCAGCACTGCTCTCAGGCATTAGTGCTTCTGAGCAATAGTATCGTAATGATGTCGCTGTTGAACTTTTTTGTATTATCTGATCTTGTGCTTTTGAAAAATAAATTTAAATATTTTTTCTATGATTTGTACATTTAACCGGGTGTGTATAGTTTTTTTTTCTTTTTTTGTAATAGACTAGTATAGCAAAGTAATTTAACTGTTTAAACTGTTTTACCCATATACATGTAAAACATACAAATAGTAATAACCTATTTGTGAGGTAGAATTTACCCAACATTCCAGTTAATAGAATGGGTAGAGTATAATAATTCTGGGTAGAACATTTGACCAATTTATGTGGTAGAATTAACCCAGTATTATACAGTAGTTAAATATGACCTAGCATTTGGATTGGATATTTTACCCATCTTGCTGGGTTAAATAAATAACCCATCTTGCTGGGTTAAATAAATAACCCATGTTGCTGGGTTAAATTAACCCAGCATGTAGTTGGTCCGATATTTACCCAGCAGCTGGGTTAGAAACAAATATTTTATAGGGTGTATCTATTACAAAGCTGAAATACGTCGTTATGAAATACTTGGTCAGATTAGGTACAGTAGATGGACAGATTAGGAGACTGCCTTTGTGAATATAGGGAGAGTGGTTGCCATATTGGAAATCATACTGTAGCTATTCAGTGGGGGCACAATGCAGGGACACAATGCGGAAAATATCACTTGATGATTTGAGACCAGTTAATGGGTAACAATAAGTATTTTGAAGCAAACAAGGAAGTGACCTCAGCATAAAGGGCAACTTCCTCTAATATCCAATACAACGCAGGCTTCTCCTCAACATTTAGCAATATATCACTGACAGCCGCACTGGACTAGCGTAATGGAAATGCACTAATGGTGAAAATGACAAGGCATTTATCATTCTCAAATGTGAATGCCATCTCACACAAACACACACACTTTCCAAACATAACACTTTTTTTTTTTTCATAAAAGCATACCATGAAAAGGTCACCAAATGTAAATATATTTCATTATGTAAATAATGAATCTAAAAGGGTAATGATCCTTTGTCCTAAATAAAATAACACCATATGTTTATCCTATTTGCTTACGCTATTAGATTTATGTGTTGCATGTCTTGCAAATATTACTGCACATGCTTCTATATGTAACCAGTTACGAGGTCAAATCTGTAACCAATGGCTTCACCATTGTTCTCCAAAGGATCGCGGATAATACAAGTGTGAATTAGAAGCAATGTTATCCGTGTTTTGGAAAATGATTTACCACTAGCTTTCGGCTCTGCCACCCATCACGCCAGTGCCAAATGGAAAAGAGTCTCTTCACAGCTATTACTGTCAGCAGACAGCCCATGCCCTTGGGTCAATGTACACCTCCTACTGTCAATATGACAGTAATTATAAAGCAACGTTAAGCTTTTAGAGTTGCATTTTTGAGGCTGGATGTTAAACCTACATAAATCACATTATATGATTTTTTTCATCAGTATGCAAACTACATTCCGGGGGAGGAAGCAAAGCACACACTCAAGTGGGCTGGTGTTTGAGATTCAAAGGAGGCTCCATTACTGTAATGTTTAGTCTGTAGTCTGTGATCTAGTTATATCCATCAGAATACTGTTTGAGATCAATATATTTTTTTAAGATTAAGGTTGAGAGTGTTTTAAGTTCTAGATCCTCTCATGTGCTGGGTAAATGTTAGGCCAAGCCACTGATGATGATCTCAACCCGTTTCCTAGCAGATGTGTAATGGAGCTCCATGAACATTTTAAGTGTATAACACTTTGGCAGGATAAGATTTCCCGACATATGTCTGTTCAAGTAATGTTGCAAGGGGGATGACCTTAATGATTCACGTATTGATATAAATGATTCACATGGGATAAGTGATCTCTGTAGAAATCATTGTAGATGGGAATTTCCTCATGATGTACACATGGTTGCACACGAGGAGATCAATACGTACACCTTATGTTAATACAATATGATTACAAATTCAAGCCCCAGCACCACCAAGATGCCACTGTTGGGCCCTTAAGCATGGCTCTTAACCCTCAAGTGCTCAGATATATGATGAGACTGATGTAAGTCGCTCTGGATAAGGGCATCTGCAAATGCTCTAAATGTAAATGATTCTTTTGTTTTTTATGTTGTCGGGTGGGCAGTGCGAATTACTCAAGATCATCGATCAAACACGTGACCACAGGATGTAGCATAAGAACTAATATGACCATAAGGACATTCTTAAATCATCTCACTCATCTTCTATACCGCTTTATCCTGTATTTAGAGTCGCGGGGGGCCTGGAGGCTAAGGGTACAAGGCGGTGTATACCCTGGACAGGGTGCCAATCCATCGCAGGGCACACACTCACTCACTCATTCGTACACTACAAGCAATTTGGGAACGCCAGTTAGTGTAATCTTCAGGTCCTTGGACTGTGGGAGGAAACCCACCAAGCACAGGGAGAACATGGAACTCCATGCACACAGAGATGGGATTCGAGCCTGGCCGGGAATCGAACCCGGACCCTGGAGCTGCAAGGCGACAGTGCTAACCACTACACCACCGTGCAACCCCTAAAATCATCTCTTTTCTGACAAAACCTTTTAAATGTCATTTTTTAATGTGATATTTTATATTATTGTCGAGCATTACAGTATTTCATTTAGGTTTGACTGACATGGCAGATTCAGGTGGGACTAAAACTGCAGTGGTAACAATTACATTACCACAACTCTCTACATAAAATAATCCAATCTGAGTAGACCTTTAGTTGAGCTTTCTTTAACAATAACATTTACACATGGTGTAAGAAGCCAAGCTGATCTGAGCTCTGGATGAACATTCAAGCATTGATTTTCCCCTCATTATGTTTTCTTGTTTGTTAAAATTTTCACATAAATACCCTGGGGTATTCTTGACTCTACCAAAATATCCACAATTCATTAGTTATTGGGTAGGTGGCATGGTGGCTTAGTGGTCGCCTTGCACCTCCAGGGTCCGGGTTCAATTCCCATCATGGGTCTGGATGCACCAGTTTCCTCCCACAGTCCAAAGACATGCTGATTAGGCTAATTGGCATTCCCAAATTGCACGTAGTGTGTGAATGTCATGGTGCACCCTGCCTCGTGCCCCAAGTCTCCAGGGACAGGCTCAAGGCTGTTAACGACCCTGTATACAGGATAAAGCGGTGTAGGCTATGAGTGAGTGAGTGAGTGAGTGATAGTTATTGTGCTTGATGAAAATACATTGAGGACTATAATTAATTGGGACATCATGGCAATGGAAAGCCAGGAGATTTATATGAGTGAAGCTTTGTTCCATCGAATAGTTGCTTATTTGGAACAAACCACAAAGCATATTTTAAATAACCCAACTTATTTAGCTCATTTAAATAATTTACCATGCTTGTAAAGCCTGAACCTGTTAGCTCTATGTACATCTACTCGTAAGTGCATGTTGTCTGCTCTTTTCACCTTCTGAATTTATTTTTGCAAGGTGACCTGGAAACCAAACAAAAAAAAAAATCCTTCCTGGGAAAGAAAACAAGTCTCTGCTCTTTGCATTGTAATGTCCTGTACTTCGGCCCACCCGAACGTCTTTGACTTAGTTGCATGAAGATATATCACATTCTGCATTAACAAAGTTAATGAGATAGCTGTTAGATTTAATGATTGCAGATGAGTTTATGATCTGTGCTGTTCATTTGTCTGTAGTTGGGCTAATGGCAAGCGGGGCGGATATTGGCTGTGAGCAGCATGTGGATGGCTGGGAATAGAATTAACACAGAAAAGACAGAACAGCGAGTGTCTGAGCACAAGACGTGCTATATTTTGATAGATACTATACATCTGTATTTTCCCATTTGTGTATGACTTCAGAGGACACGGAAGAGAGAGACTGATGATGGTGTGATGAATGCTAGTTTTCATTTTAGAATACAGATTTCCATAACATAAAAATTTGATTCGACTTTAGACAGGAGTTGCATCAAGATTGTATACAGTACATCATGCATCTGCCTCCTCCAGGTTGTCTGATTTACTTCCTTAATGCATTCCAGTGGGTGGTTTGGCTAAGATAAATTGCCCCTAGGTGTAAATTGCCCCTAGGTGTAAATTGTGTGTGTGCCTGGTGTCCTCTAAAGATCCAAAGTGTACTCCCACCCAAATCTCAGTGCTCATGGCATAGGTGGCAAATCCAACATGACCCTGACTAGGACGTAGCAGTTGCTGAAAGTGAGTGACCTTTTCAGGGTTCTGTATAAAACAGGCCTGGAGGGTTTTAACTCTTGAACTCAGGTTTATGGCTTTGTATAGACCAGATCTATAGAGTAGAGGATTAGCTGGTATCTGTAAACGTATACAGGTCACAATTTGGTCTTCCATTGCCCATCTGCCTCAAGGTTTGATGTGGTGCATGCTCTAAAATGAATTGCTTCTCACCACAGATGTACTGTAGATAGTGGTTATTTGACTTAATGCAGTTCATCAACAAGGGTTTTTTTCTTGCAGAACTGCTGCTCAATATGTAATTTTGTTTTTGTCTGTGTAAACCCTACAGAAAATACTAGATAGAGACTAACAACCAACAACTATGCTATAGTCAGATGGCACATCATTGAGATAAACCTTTTCCCCAGTTTGATTACTGATGTGAACATTAACTGAGGATCTTGATGATTTCATGTATATTATGTGTTATTGCCATTTCTGACCAGGGCACTTAACTCTATCTGCTCCATGTGCACCACCCTTTTTTCGTAGCTTATTATATTGTATAGATTGTATATTGTATAGATTATTGTTCTTTTCATAGATTAACCTAAAGAATCCATAAAGCAAGCAACATTTCCCATGGTCTTAAATGAGAGCACCATTGTACTGTAGATGTTTAATGTTTAAATAAAATATTGAAATATATCCCAATTTATTCTCAATTGTTACATTTATGTGCAATATGAGGCATGATTATTTTTTTTATTGTTGTTTTTTCATTCAGTATTGTAAGTGAAATGAAGAGAACTACATTTTAAGTTCTAGTACTTATGTTATGGTTTTGCCTGTTTCAATTGCAATGGTGGGTTTTTAGCATTGCTTAAGTAGGATTATTTTAGTGCGATCTGGCAACCCTGTCAAGAACAGAATGAGCAAGGTGGGAAAAAAAAATCTTAGGAATGAGGCCCAAAACCGTATTTCACATTTTGATGGTTAAACTTTGCAGCTAATCCACGGTTCATTTGCATTTCCAAATGTGGGTAGGGATCTGTACGAATCACAGACCAACAACGGTCTGTTACACCACTAACTGTACTGTATATGTGACAGAAAAATGCTTCTTCTTTATTACACTGCTGCAATGATTGGCAAACTGGGTATTTGCAAGAATGAGCAGGTGTTCCTAATAAAGTTTTTCATTTTGAAATAATAAACCATGAGAAAAGCTGTCATCGTAATAATTATGTAAATAATGTTTGGCATTTTTACTTTATTGTTTTGTATTGTAGTATCTGGAAACAGATGCAAAAACACTGTAAACAATCATATTTACTATGATTTACTTATTTAATATGTGTATACAAAATTCAGTCTTGCATAAATTAATTATGTTAAGATTACTTACAGTATGAATGCTTAATAAAACTAGCATATGCTTGTAAATAACCTGTATTGTTCTATTTAAATTGTATATTCTTGTATTCAGATTTAATTCTAAATATTCTTTAATAAATTTAAGTAAATATATTTAATATATAATACATTTAATACAATTATCTATTGCATCTATAAATGCATTCATGCAATAAACAATACAAGCAATAACCTGGTGTTTAAAAGAAACCTAAATATTCATTAGTGTGTATATATTCCTTTTCATTCTTTTTCAAATTTCCTATTTATTATCTGAGCAGAATTTCTACATTTACAGCTTTCAAAGGGTATTTGTGGTTTCACAATATAAAAATGGGAATTACATATATAAACTACATAATTATTATTTCATACTCCTAAAATGACAATAACATTTGAACAATAAATGATTCATGCTGTTTTTTTTATATTGCTAAATAACTATAATAATGTCATTTTCCACTCCCTGTCAGACATGCTTTATACTCTATTTTTGTAAAATAGGTGCCAATTTAGCTGTTTATGTGGTTAAGGTAAAACAAATCCTTTTTAAAAATACAAATATCACAAATATAACTGTGAAGAAGGCTATGGTAAATTTATCTAGGCAACATAAAGACCAGAATTCAGCCACAGGAAATTGAAACCAAAGGAAATTTGTTTTCTAGGAACCCTGCCTACCTGTGACATTAGTTTAGCATATGTTTAAAGATGGGCCAGTAGCCTCGATAATGTACATGGTGCACAAATATTTGATGATATGGACATCTTGGTTAATGTTGGATAAATAATTTAGTGAGAAAATAACAATGCAAATGCTAGCATTATGGCACAGTGGGGAGTTTTCCCCTTATACAGCTTCAAGGGCGTTAGTCTTAAGTTTGAGTTACTGGTTTGTGCTGAGTTTTGCATTTTCTCTCTATGTCCATGTGGGTTTCCTCTGGACATAGCCACTTTTGGCTATTCTAAACTGTAAAAATCTGTGTAGGGTGATCTAGAGTGTATTACTGCTTTGTGCCTAGTGTTCCAGTTCCAACCTTGAGGAGGATAAAGTGGTGACTGAAAATGTGTGTGTGTGTCTCTACATATTGCATATTAATATCGGCAGTGTTCCCCTTTCACACCTGCAGGTTCCCTTACTCAATCCTTGAGATTAGTGTAAATGTAGAGTAGATTTCCCCATGTGTCTAATTGGGTGTCCTCCTTCCTAGCAAAAATAAATGGTAGTACTGTAGGTAGGCAGCATAGTGGGTTAGTGGTTAGCACTGTTGCCTTATACCTCCAGGGTGCGGGTTCAATTCTCACCTTGGGTCCGTGTTCTCCCTGTTCAGGTATTTTGGTTTCCTCCCACAGTTCAAAGACATGCAAATGAGGCTAATTGGCATTCCTAAATTGCCTGAAGTGTGTAAATGAGTGTGTGGTGTGTGCATCCTGTACAGGATTTACCTCATCTCGAGCCTTAAGCCTCCTGCGATGAATGCAAGTTGATGGATTGGCTAGTGTATGGAGCAGTGGTGCATAGGTCAAGGCTCTGGGTTACTGATCAGAAGGTTGGGGTTTCAAACCTCAGCACCATCAAGCTACCAATGTTGGGTTAAGGTTGAGCAAGGTTAACCTTAACTCTTGCTGCTCCAGGGGTGGCATATCATGTGCTCTGACTCTAGTGTCCTAACAATCTGTGACATGTGAAGAAAAGAATTTCAGTGGGCTTAGTGGTTAACACAGTGGCTGTTCTCCCTGTGCCTAGTGGGTTTTCTTCGACAGTACGAAGATGTGTAGATTAGGGTGATTGGCCTTCTCAAACTGCCTGTAGTGTTTGTAATGACCCCACCTCATGCCCTAAGTCTCCTGAGATAGGCAACCCTGTATACAGGATAAACCGATATAGACGATGAGTGCGTGAGTGTAATGTATATGTGTCAGATAAAGGTGTTTGTGTGGACATGTTGTGGACTGGAAGCACACACCGCTCCCATTATTCCTGGCATAGACTTTAGACCTCAGTCACCCTGAGAAGCATAAAGCAGTTACTCAAGACTAAACATGTATTCATACTCTATCTCTCTAAGGGAGAAGAGATTTAATATTCTTTTATGCTTTTTAAACTATTCTTTCCACATGCGTTTTAAACCTCTCTACCCAAACAAGAAAGGTTTGCGAGTTAAACGCGCGTGTGCGGATATGTGTGATAGAGAGAGAGAGAGAGTGTATATGTGTATGTGTGTGACAGAGGTACAGAGAGAGAGAGAGAGAGAGTGTGTGTGTGTGTGTCTCAGCTCCTCAGCATAAGCCGGGTTTAATTTCGCCTTCTCGCGCCTTAATGGTTTTTTTTTTTTTTTTTTTTTGCCTCACGCGAATTACGGCGAGACGCTCGCGCGTGACATTATGCGCTCGAGCACACGAGGAAAGGCGGGAAAAAACAGGGCTGACAGGAAATAATAAATAAGAAACGAAAGAGAAGAAAGAGAAAAATGCGTGAATGTGAGTCACGGTGTTATTACGGTGTTAATCACACACCTATTTGCTATTTTTAAAGGAGAACGCCAGGGTGGTGAGGTAGGGTATCGGATGAGAGACAGAAAGAGGGGGAAAGAGAGAGAGAGAGAGAGAAGGGCTGGAACATGATGGTGATGCTGACGACTGACTGACTGACCTGCTACGGACTTCATTTTGCACAAGTGCCCTCTTTTTTGGTCTTTTTTTTTCATTGAACGACCCTGAACGGTGGAACTTACACTCGTTTTTGAGGGGAGAGCAAAAAAAAAAAAAAGAATTGACAAACATTGCGTTTCTTACTGCGCGGTTTTTCCCCTCAGGAGGAAAGCAGGAAGGAAGGAAGAAGATCATTAGCTATTTTTTTGTTTGTTTGTTTGTTTTTAAGGTAAGTCACACAGGTACTCGTTTATTCTCGGCGTGCTGCTTACTCATTTTGAACACCATAGCTAAACGAGCTAATCTCTCCATTTATTAATGAACAAACATGTATTACAAAATGCTCTGGTTTTTATTTTCTACAACACAAAACATCAAGTTCTCTGGTTTATCTTTGTATTTGTTGCGGACACATGAACTAACCTTAGCATTAAAATTGCAGCCCAACCCATAATGCAGAGACTGGACTCAATGTAAATGCGCATAAGTTAAAGCCTGTCTCTTTCTCTGTGTGTGTGAGTGTGTGTGAAAGAGAGAGGGAGAGAGTGTGTATGTGTGAATGCATTACTTTGTCATTGTGTTAATGCGGTTTGCAAAGCTCATTAGCACTCAGAACACTGCTTTTATATTATTATTATTATTATTATTATTATTATTATTATTGCTTGTTATACTTGGCTTAAAAAGGCGTATGATACGGTTTTCCTGTTTTTTCCCTGTCACTGAGTTGGAGGTCCGTCGTTGATGTCCAGGAGCACTGGGATTCGTTTTTTATGTTTGTTAAGTACTCATGATGCTGTAGTAATTATGATCACTTCGGACAGACTAAGTGATATCGCATAGAAGGGGAATCTTCAAGATGTTGTTGTTTTTCTTCATTTAGATTATTCGATCCACGTATTTGATTTGGCACTTCTTTGCCAGATGCCCTTCCTGAAGCATTCGTCCCCCCGTTTAGATTCGGGCTTACAACCAGCACAGATGTGTGTACCCCCGTGTCTGGGGTTCCCTGTCAGGATAAATCGGACCCCAGTCTTTTTGTCAGATGGGTGGAGATGCTCCCACTGTACTTATGGGGTGAATCTTTAAGACCGCATCATGGTACGGATTTTTATAATTAGACATTGTATTTTACATCTCATCATAATAGAAATGGATCATTTTGCTAACCGATGTAGTGGTTAGCACGGTGGCCTCACACAGTGGAGGTCGGGGAATCTATTCCAGACTCAGGTCTGTGTGCTTGGAGTTTGCATGGTACTTCAGTTTCCTTCCATATTCCAAAGACATCCAGATTAGGTTAATTGGTGTTCCCGGATTGCCTGTAGTGTGTGAGTGTGTGTGCCTTATGATTGATTGGCATCTTGTCCAGGATGTACTCTACCTTGTGCCAGAAGTCTCCTGGGATAAGCTCCAGGCCCCCGTGACCCTGTACAGGATAAGCAGTATAGAAGATGAATGAATGAACGAATGCCATAAACAGTAAATGTTGCACTTAATCATTTGATGTCTGTACGGAATGTTGCTGTAAATTAGCTATAATAATAATACTAATAACAATAATAATACCTGTCATTAACTGTAATTGCTGCTTTACTGTGATAGATGTTACCTCACTGTCAATACACACCATTTTACCGCACTGACATCAAGTATTTAACCAGTAACGTACTGTAAATGTATAATGTGCAACTGTATTTTTCATATTTGCTGGAATTCGTATATACAGTACAGTACATTCCCGTGCTGTGTGCTAGGACAAAAATCATGAGGCTGCATTAACACGGTGGGTGAGCCTAAATTACGGGTGTGTGTTCAGAAACGCCTTTGCTGGCATGTTACATTATTAAGTTGGGTTTCTCTCTATTGTCATCTGAGAAGTTCCAAGGAACGAGCAACAAGAGCAATAATTCAGTTGGGGTCGTTCCATGCAATAATCGAATGGTAAGCGCCGTCTTACCAGAGTCCATCAACAGAACCGTGTGAATGCAGCTGAAAGATGGCAGACTGGAATTAACTTTGTGCAGACCTGCTAATTTTAGGCAGTCAAATAGAGAGGAATCATTTACCAGCAAGATGTAAGATGCTGATGAAATGCTCCAATGATGATAATAGCTCTTCAAAGTGTTAGCATCGATAATGTCATTCTCGATAGTTTAAGAGCCAACGAGCACCATGACATATCTCTCTCTCCGCCCAGTTCGCCTTGATTGACAGACAAAGCCATTATGTTGAAAAGTGGCATTATGGAATAAATCAGCCTTTGGGGGGAAAAAAACTAAACAAAACAGCATTGTAAAATAAACGCTGACTCTGGACCTTTGGAAATAAAAACAAATGGAATCATGTAATTTCTGCTGTTGTAAAAATTATCATATTTCAGAATAATAAGCAGATTTTTAATGCTGGATGAGAAACGTTTTATAATAATGAACAAAAATTTAAAAGTGCGTTTGAGTATTCTACAATTTGGTGCTCATATTATATACAGTATTTATCAGTATGTTTATGTAATTATATATTTTACCATGACTAATTTGTTTATTTTGTTACTTTTTAAAAACTTTGTTTTACAGTAGCAGCTTAAAATAATATCCCACTGACTTATCTTATATATTTTTTTAACAGTACGGTCACATGACCATCACATCATATCGGCTAAACCTGTGCTAGGAATTACTCAAACCACAAGGACTTGTCGCTTTTCTGACAAACCATTTTGTCTGTATGTTCGACTCAGCCGAAGCTTGCTTTTGTTTTGCAGCTGATAGACAACGGTGAGCGCTTCCTGGAGTGTCTTTATACTGAAGGAAAAGAAAACACGCCTTTTTTCACCACAGGATATCACACAATCATGTCACTACAGCTGGGACATAGAGTACTATATTTCCTGGGGTTGTTTCTCCTGGTCATTTCATAGAAGGTTAAATACAGTCATCTTTCCCAGACCTAGTCTGTTAAAAATGACTGACATGACACATCCGGACAAGACTGAAATCCCAGAGTTGCTCCAGTAATAATTACATTTCCCCACCTCCCCAAGGGAAACCAGTTCAGTCCAGATAGGCCTCAAGGCTGAGTAACGTTCATTCGCTGTCTGCGAGCCCTCGCTAGATATCCTGACCTACAAGGTTTCTTAAGTGTTTAGTTCCTCAAAAAAAGCCCAAGTGACATGTTCAGTCATGCCATCTTTGTTTTTTTTTGTTTTTTTTCTTCAAAGAATTGCTGCCTGTTTTGAAAATAGTGCAGGCAAAGTCAGCCAGGAAAAAAAGCTCAAGATTAGAAAAGAAATTGTAATAATAGTGAAATTGAGAAATTCGTTTATAAACTTGAAATAACCTGTTTTTTTGTATGAAAGCTCAAAAGGTCCCTCGAGGATTTTTCTCCTAGTTTTAAAAGGAAATTGGGATCCTCACGGTAAAAGTATCTCTTGTAGAACTATACATAGACTTACAACATTGTTCTCTAGATTAGTACACATTTCATCATTAGCTTTAACTTTACATCCCTGTTCATGGGTGCAATCAATGATGCCGCGTTGCATCTGAAATAATTTTGTTATAATCTCCATCCATTATAATGAGAGCCTTGTTCTGTGGTAGTGTAGCTGGGTAATGTAAATGTAAATGTAGCGTTAAAGTTATTAGATAATTCCATTAAAGTAATAAGTGTATTCGTTTTGATTTGCGATTCTAACACACACATTTATAACGTTGTAAATTTTAAATTCCAAGCTGTAATATGAACATGAACGTTTTACAAATCTTGTTGTTGATTTATGATGAATAAAATTCCAATCTCATCATTTCATTTACATAAATTACTTTTGACCGAAAAGGAACGGCTGCATCCAGGGTTAGCTTTTTCATACAGGATTGTTTTGTGTGAAATCTTAACCCCATCACGTTCAGAGATCAGAGAGAGATACCTGCAGATTCTTTTTTTTCTTTCTGTGAGACGAGATTGGCTGTATAAAGTACACATTGTTAGTGACGATTATCTGGTAATTTATTCAAGTGTGTCTGCGAAATCTGTGTGACAATATTGTATGTTGTGTGGAGAATAGCAAGTTTCAGTCCATTGAATTGTGAGGCAGGAAATACACCACCACAGGGCATCTCTCGCTCTCGCTCTCTCTCTCTCTCTCTCTCTCTCTCTCGCTCTCTCTCACCCACTCGCATAGGTCTCATTCTATTTATATATTCATTTATGTTTATTTTCAAGAAGGCTGACATGAATTCACAAGGCGACCATAAATGTTCATAATTTTGCTCCAGTGAAAGAGCTCCTTAGCTCCAATGGTGCAAAAGTAAACTGTAATTTCTGGGGAACGACAACACAAGAACAACATCAATGGTAATAACAGGTTGAAACTTGTAATACAGCATGTGCGAACAGCAGGATCTTTTACCTGTCAATTTTACATGTTTACGCGCGAAAGATTCTTTTCCGCTTCAGAATAACAGGACCCGGTGCCAGCTTATGAATTTTCTGGCATGTTTTAATTATGAATTTTTTATTCAAATGGCGTCTTTGAACAGCAGCGCTGGAAGGGCATCTGCACCAGCTTCTGCTGGACCTTAATTGCACGCCACCGAGCGTGTGAGAATTTATGAGGTACAGGTTGATGGTTTTGGTTTTCATAATGCCATGCTTTATATTACTCTCTCTCTCTCTCTCTCTCTCTCTCTCTTTGTCGCTCTCAGTCTCTCTTATGGTTAATACAACGCCAGCTTGTTGTTTTTTTTTCTTCTTTTCCTTACCTTTTTTTCCCTTGCGTCCCCTTGGTTCTCTTCCCTGAAGACTGCATCATGTTTTCAGCGCCTCCATCACAAAAGCACACTCTGAAGGCATGTATTATGAGTGCATATGACGAAATCATTCTGTCACTTCTTAACCCAGTATCAGCCTCTTCTTTGCTCCCGGTACACCAATAAACCCTGTATACTATACGCACTCTTCTCTTTCACCGTACCTACCTTGTGGTTACTGATATACAGTTGCATGTCTGCCTTAATCATTTAGGTCGCCTTGAAATAAAATAATAGACGGTGTCTTTTTTTTTTTTTTTTTTCATTTATCAGCACCAAGGCACTGTCCAGTGAATCTGAGCTTAACTGATTTTTCTGGCTTTATCTTTCGTCGTAAATATTAAAGGCAAATAAAGAACGTTTAAATAGTCCGTCAATGGCCTTCTCTAATCGTAGCAAAAGGAACGGCTAAAGATTCGGGGCTTAATTAGCTGCTATCATAGTGCGTCCGTGAATGTTAAACATTAAGCACATACTGTATAAGACATGTCCTAATTCTCCGAGAATTTAGATACAATTCTCTTCCTCCACTCATCTCGGTTCTTGTTCGTTTATCTCTGTCCCTATCATTTCAGCATCAGATTCTCTCTAACCGTCATTTCTCTGGTTGTTTGTCATTCTTTGTCAAGTTAATAACAGTGAAGGTTTATTGGAATGCACAACATAATAAAGCTATCAAGAGGAATTCAAATAAATGAAATGACAAAATAATAATACAGAATGAAACAAGCTATGTGGGATAATAATGAGGAAAAAAAAACTAGAGAAGAAGCAGCTCATGGATATATTTTCCACATACACAGAAATGAAGCAGGGCCGTGGAGACGCTTTCTATCTTACACATTTCAATAGGGAGTCGGTGAGAAAATCCTCGAAGTTTTTCAGTTTTGGGGGAATAAAAAAAAAGAAAAAAAAAACTCTCTCCTGTGGGTTTATATCGAGGACAGTAGGACAGGAAATAAAATCTCCCTCTCAATCTTGTCCATGTCACACCAACCCCCCTCATCCCACCCCGTCTCCCTTTCTGTCGCTCTCAACACCCCCCCCCCCCCCTTTTTCCGTTGCCAGTTTCTCCTGGGTGGCCATGTTGCTAGCATCATTAGAGAAAAACGGCCAAGAGGAGAGAAGGTGTGTGTCCTCAGATTCACACCCCTCTTTTTTTTTTCTCCTGTCCACATCCTTCCTTTCCTACCTCTCTGTGACAGCCGGCAGCCAGTATGGGCACAGTGGCCATGCCAGCGCAGGAAAGACCCATGTCAGCGATTAAATAGGCACCCGGGATGTGTGCACACTGACCTTAATCACACACACACACACACACACACACACACACACACACACACACACACACACACACACACACACACGCAGCTTGTGTAATGTACAGTATAGCGAAGGCTTCAGTATGATCTTGGCCATTAATGTTGGAATTAGAATGATGTAAATGTGCAATGGGGTCATTTTTAATCAACAGATCAGACGGCTTCATTAAGATTACGTGGCGTGTATTATTCATACTGTAAGTTATGTGTTATTACGTTGACACTACATTTGTATTATATGGATATTTCAAAATTGCGGTACTTTGTGAAGCAGTGCCAAGATCATGCAGAGGCTTTCATACCAGTTCTCTCTCTCTCTCTCACACACACACACACATCTCACACTTTTTCCTTGGCAAATGGAGCATAGCGGATCATAGCAGCAGTGGGCAAAGCTTTGGCATATTGAGAAACCGGATTGTAACATTGGATTTGGATGTAAAACTGTGAAATGCTACAGATGTTGTAACTCAGAAAACCATTAAGCCTGCATGAACACACACACAAAGTACAAAACATCAAAAACAACACCTACTGTAAATATACTGTACTTAATTAAGACTACCTGCTATTATCTCCGTTACGATCATGGACAAGCCGCGAGTTTGAGTTTGATGATTTAGTGTCTAAAAGAAATGATTCATAGCCGCTCTATTATATGATGTTATTATGATGTACATTTATATAAGCCCCTTAATTAAAGTAAGAACACACAGTTTGTAGTGTGCAGATTGATGGGATGATTGAAGGACATGAGTGAATAAAATTTGCATGGCATTTATTAGGAGCAAGTGAGGCATCAGGATCATAGTTCAAAGCAGATGTCAGAGGTAATCATAGGCATATTGGTAATCATTAAAAGGGTAGCAGAGGACAGGATCCATACAGGACGCAAAGCTGAGAGATGCGCAGAAGACAAACTAATCATGGGTAAGGCACAGAACAACCAGTAACACGCCAATGAGAGGTTGAGTATGGATAAAGGAGTCGAAAGAAATGCATGCGGAAAGGTAAACTAAATCAAAACCAAATGACGTGTGCTGTATCAGGGAATTCAAGACAGAACTGGGACAAATGTTTAATGGTTCCATCATACTAGAAATGGTTTATGGTTTACCATTTAAGTGTTGTAGACCCCTCACATCCTACTGTACACTATAGGCCCCTTAAACCTTAAAAAACAAGGGCTAAAAAAATGCAGACAGAAAAGCAAGATTTTTTTTTTTACATTGGTAGTTTAAAATACAAAAAAAAAAAAAAAGCTTCAACATTCAAATAAACATCTAATCCCGGTGTAGTGTGCAGAACATATGTTAAAGTTGATGTGATGAATAGTTCTTGTCATGATAATCAAACCAAATTGCCATCTTTGAAAATGTGCCTCAATTAATTCTATTCACAGTCTGCCAGGCTATAAATGATCACTTTCATGCCACGAAAAACATGTGCGGCGTATCCTAATGTCTAACTAGAAAAGACGGATGAAAATGCCGCAATGTAACCAAACTTCAAAATTATATCCCTTGATTGAGGTCTTTTTTTTATTATTATTATTTTTACATCCACTGATGGGTCTCAAGCAAAAAATAAATATAAAAAAAAGCATAGTCCTTCTGGCATTTGCTTGCCATGATTAGTTGACCTTTTATCATGAGTAAAACAGTACAAGCTCATTTCCCAACCAGACTAATTATTAAAATGAGTATGCATTCAGAGGTGGATAAATGATCATTTTATTACCTAGCCGACGGGGCAAGAGGACATTCCAATGTGCTGCTCAATCCCAGATGTTTGTTCCCCAGGACAAAAAGATGTAAAATAATAATAACATAAATAAGGCCAGTTAGATAATTAAGTGTATTAATACAAAGGGATTTGAACACTTTATATGAATTCCCAGGAAGGGGGCGACTTTAGAGCCCATACGTACTGAATTTATTTATTTATTTATTTAATTATTTAATACTAGATGTGCCCATGACCTTTTTCGCATGGAATTTAATTGCCCACTCATAAGCTCGTTTTAAAAAATGTACAGCGCCATCTATTTATACGTTACCCATGAAGTGTGTGTAATGAAGGCGCGAAATCGCATTCATTAAGTAGATTTCAGTTGCACACTCATAAGCACTTGTATTCAAAAATGTACAGCGCCATCTGTTGAATTTTGAGATGAACAAATGATTTTTTCTCAAGGTCGATTTTTGTTATGATATAAGATCATTTTCCGTTCAAATTTCAAGGTAGCTATGTGCGTTACCTCATAATACAAATACACCTGTGAAAACCCCATTAAAATTAGTTTTTCGTGAGCAAATAAACAGACAGACAAAAATACCCAAAACCATCTCGGATGTTTTCTATTACTCGTCTTACGTCAAACATCTTCAGTATACAGACACCAAATTTACAGTTTTATTATACTGTATGTATAGATGTTTTTTTTCATCCACACAATATCATTTCAAGTCACTAAAAACAGACTTTTTGGAAAACTCCTTCCAGGCTGACGATATTCAGAAACTCCACTTTGAGCGATAATTTATAGCTAGGGTAAACTGTTGTCTTTGTTTTATCTCCTTTGTTTGATGTCAGAGTGTTTTCAGGCTTCTGATTGGACGAGATGACTTTACAGTTATACTGTATGTGGACGAAAATTTTTTAAAGAGTTTTTAAAAAAATATATCCATATATTGAACATTTGAGCTGAAAAATAATCCTTATCCTTTCCTGATAACATTTTCATTTTTTACATTTTGTAATTAATATTTTTCCCTCTTTGCTTTTGTGCTTTTGATGCAAGAGGCAAAACATTTCAAATCACATGTTTTTCCATATTTTTTTATCTGGTCTAGGATTTCTATTTTTTTTCCACATTTTTAATCATGAGGTGACTATACTGTATGTTGTGCTTGCAGGATCTAGAAGATTTACTCTGTGCTTAATTATGCTTAGCTCCATAACCCTGCATGTTCCTTTATTCGGGAAAATCATTGCTTATGCATACGTGCTGATTTATCTGCCCGGTACAAATTATTATAATGGCAGCTAGATCATGTGTAGAGCAGCGGGTGGTGACATTCAGACGTCATCAAGGCATCAACACTATCGTAATACTCATTAGATTATATACACCTAACTGTAATGTATGTAGAATGTGTTTTTTTTTCCTTTCTTTCTCTGTTTATTGAAGCAATTTGTCCACTGTGCAACTGGGAATAAAAAAAAGAAAAGAAAGAAAGCCATGAAATCTGGTTGTGGCTGAACCCCTGGATACTGTAACAAGCAAAATCAATTTGGTTGAATTACATATACAGCTAAAAAATAAAACAGACAGACACTAACCTCAGTATGTACACTAATCTTAGCTATTCACAGGTTTTCATCTGAGTTAGTTTCTTGTGATTTGTCAGTTGAGAGACTGTTTTTGTCTGATGAAGGAAACCTATTTGAAACATGTTCACCACAGGGTTAGCCTTGAGCTTTTTCTGTTTGGATTTTTTTTCTCGTTAAATGCATCGAAAAGCGATTTGTCTGCATTGCCCTTTGGGGCCAATAAAAAAAAAGAGAGAGAGAGAGAGAGAGAGTCTGCACAGGCATTTCAGATTTTCTTCACCTTTTTAGACACGAGAATGGCTGAGCTTTAGTACCTCATTTGTTTGTGGTGCTTCTTTCTACAGGCAGCAAAATATCGCTCTTTCCAAACACTTGATGAATCTTCAGCTTGTTCAGTTCAGCGCTGATGTGAATCACACATAAAAATCTGTTGTGCATTTTGATGTGAAATTGATTTTATAATTGTCTATTGGCAGGCGGAAATAACTCAGCATTCTGCAAGTCTGTGATGTTTGAAGTGTACCCGCTTCACTGTTTTTTTGAAAAGCTGGGACTTTGCAATTGAAGTCAATTCCTTTATAGACTAGATCTGGCACAAGGCTGTAATTCCTAATTTCTTATAATTGCTGAGCAACTGCAGAGCGAAATAATTTGTCGTGAATTGTGTTACATAAAAAAAAACAAAAACAGGGATTTTCTGAAATAAAGCCAAATAGAAATGTGCATGACAGTTAAATCCAGCAGTTCCCTTAGGTACACAGATATTTTTTTTATTTTATGGTTTTTATAGACTTTATGCAAGAAAACCTTCATGAGCAGCACTAAAATCTAATGCTGAAGCCCATGTGGTCCTTACACAAACATTTATTAAACCTGCAGTGGTCCAGCTTAGCTGTAGCATACTGCCTCCATTCGTCAGGCTGGTCTCAGGAGGAACAAAAATGGAAATGAGACAAAACTGTGATCTGCATGTCAAATGTGTTGAAAAAATAAATAAATAAAATTTGAAGCAAGTCTCTATGGGACTAATGCCTTTTTAAACAAGACAAGGAAATGAGGTTGGGAAAAAATGCCTCAACACTGAGCTAATATTATTAAATTAAAAACATCATAGATTGTCATTTAAAATGGTGCAATTTCAAGCAATAAACCAGGGGTCCTTTGGGTCACTTAAAGCAGTAAGTCCACTGACATATGGTACTGCAAAATAATTATAACATTTTCTGGAAAATACCCTGTGTACAATTAGTTAAAAAAATGTGACTTCAATAAGGACACGGGTTTGTTTTGAAATCATCAAAAAGAAATCAAATAAACAAACAAAACTCCTAATTATAACCTTCCTAACATCATAATTTCAACGTCATCAGAATTGTTTTATGTTCAAAAAGCGAGACAATTGCGTAAATTTGCATGGCATATCATAAGACACAAATATAGTTTTCAACCACAGCTCTCCAACTCTTAATATTTTGCTTCTCTATTTGCATAAAATGTTTAGGCTTTTTCATATTGGTTGGGGAAATGAAATTATTAGATCATGTCACAAATGTAAAGTCCCGAGGCATAGCGTCAGATATGCTTCACTGTCTCTGTCCTGTTTTTGTTTTGTTTGACTGATTTCATTTAATATCAACGCATGTGCGAGAAAGAGAAAAAAGCTTCAGGCGAGACTCTGGCGTTGCATTTATGCAAAATATTATACACACACATACACACAAGCATACACAATTTTCTTTCATATATTGTACGAGGCCCCTTATATCCACCTATAACATTAAAGTCATGAAATTTTTCCTCTTCCTATTACTTCCTTTTGGTGGCACGGTGGCTTAGTGGTTAGCACCGTCCCCCCGCACCTCGAGGCTCTGGGTTCAATTCCTGTGTCAGGTCTGTGTGCATGGAGTTTGCATGTTCTCCCCGTGCTTGGTGGGTTTCTTCCGGTTACTCCGGTCTCCTGCCACAGTCCAAAGACATGCAGGTGAGGCTAATTGCGCTGCGATGCATTGGCACCTCATCCAGGGTGTACTTTGCCTTGTGCCCTAAGTCTCACACCACTGTAAGATACACCCGTTCGCCCCACTCCAAGTAGGCCTATTTGCACAACTCAAAACCATTTGGAACCCTCAAAGACACAGTCCACAGAATAACCCTTTGCAAACATTTAAATATCATCAGAAAATGTCGAAATAAGTGTTATGGTTGAAGTAAGTTTCATTTATAAATTAAAAATGCATGAAAACATATATCTCATTTTCAGTGAGGACAGCTTTAGAAATTCTTGGCAGAAGATGAAGGGCTCCAGTAAAACTTTAATTCTCAAGTCTTATGCAACTCTTAGCAACTAAAGAGCACAGTAACAAGCAGGAGCAAACAACTAAACCTTTATTTCACTCACCACGTCTGACTATTTTTAGATTATTTATTTCAATAAAAAAACATTTATTTATGAAAAATATCAATACAGTTCTTATAACATTTATTTTATGTCCAGTCTTTATTTCCTGGCATATATCCCAACAAATATGTTCTCAAATATGTAACTTTTGCTAATAAATAATCCTACTGGGAACGAATCAAACTGAGGTTATTGTGTATACAGTATATAGGATATATTCATTCCAGAATGAAAAACAGCATGCTAGATGGTTCATCAAACTTGTCTCCAGAGTGTGAGAGCTCGCTGAATGTAAAAGAATGTAAAACTTTAATGGGCATTGCGTTACATATGCATTTTTAGGCTAGTTGAAAACTTGCGTGAAAGGGTTAACCACTGCACCTAGCAAATTGGAGCATTGTGTTAGATAGCACCCTTAACCGTTTACCACCAGTTGACAGAGTGGAAGAATGGTTAAAGGAGAAAGAATGGTTCTTCTCTCCTCTTCAGTTCTGGAGACTTGTAGAATTTTTGCCAAAATGCAGTGCGGCTGTTCTGGCAGCTCATAGTGGCCCCACACCTTACTAAAGCACGTTGTGTTCTTTAATCCCTCTTCCCTCTTCTGTTTACTAAAGGAAGGGAAGTATTGGTTTTGGAATGTGTCCAAATGTAGTATATTTAATAGATGGGTCATTCAGTGAATGCTGCAGCCATTTCACCATTCAATAAAAAACATTAACAGAAGTTTGAAAATAATCAGCAGTTTTGGAACTTAAAATCTCTAAACTCGAATATTTCAAGATAACTATTCAGTTTACTTACAGTAAGTAACCCATTTATTTGGGTGCTGAGCTCATCGCTAGGATGTCGCTAACTAAAGGATCCGAATATACCAAAACAAGAAACGATGGATGAACAGCAAGTTCTGGGCAAACTTCAAGAGAGGCATCAGGGCGGCACAACACAACTACAAACATCAGCTGGAAGAAGCCTTTAGCAGTACTGGAGCTCAAATCCATGACGGATGTGGCAAGGCATACAGTCCATCACAGATTACAAAAGAAAAAAAAAATCACACACAGCCAGCTAACAACACTGGAAGCTTAACAAAGGAACTAAACAATTTGCTCATGTTGACAACGACAGTAAATCAACCTCTGGTCAGTTTTGAATTGTCTGATATTTCACAGACTCTTGTTTTGTGCTCCCATGTGGCCCTCAGCAGCAATAACATGCGGAAAGCTGATGGTGTCCAAGGGTGTGTACACCAGACTTGCGTTGACCAGCTAGAAGAAGTATTTACACATTTTCAATATAACCACTCTGTCCTCATGCACATTCCCTGTATTCCTGCTAATACCTACTGTATGAAACCCACAGTAACATGCCTCAATGACTACCAGCCAATTGCTCTTACCCCTGTCATTTCAAAGTTCTCATAATGCCTGGTACCCGCCATATCAAAGACACTGTCCCAGGTGATCTCGATCAACTAAGCAAACAGATCGACCGAGGATGCTACCTGTGTGGTACTCATCACATCCCTCAGTCGCCTGGAAGAAGACAAAGGATACTATTTGCTGACCACAGTTGGGCATTTAAAAGCATCATACCAAACAAGCTCCACACCCTAGGCCTAGGACCCTCCATATACCACTGGATACAAGGTTTCCTCATCACCTGCCCCAGCCCGTCAGATTGGGCCAACGCACATCCTCCATTCTACAGGAAGGAGGTTTAGAACCTCGAAATAACCTGATCTTTAACACCAAAAAGACCAAGGAGATCATTGTGGCCTTTAGGACTAGGGGTACCTCAGTGGTTAAAAAAATTGGACTACAGTTTGGAAGGTCCCAGGTTTAAACCCCACAAACACCAAGGCCCTTAACCGTCATCTGCACAGGTGTAGAATAAAGTAATGTAAGTCGCTCTGGATAAGGTCATCGCCGAAATGAAGGCCCATCAAGAAAACTATAAAGAGTCCTATTCACATGAACACAGACAAGAGATAGTCTCCAGCTTCAGGTTCCTGCGAGTCATAATCACAGAGGACCTCACCAGCTTAGCGGTAGAGAGTAAGGTACAACAGTGCCTTTACTTTGCGAGAACTCCGAAATTCTACAGATGCATAGTATTACATATGTTATTCCTTTTCTTCTTAGGTTTAATTTTAGAATTTCATTGTTTTCTTGAATTTCTTGAATCATGAAGTTAAGACAAGCCCAAATCAATTGTTTTAATATTTAATACGTAGCTTCAGTATATTAAAGTAACTGACTGACTTCACTACAGGCTGCATGGTGCGTAGCGGTTAGCACTGTTGTCTTGCACCTGCAGGAATTCGAATCTTGCCTTCGCTTTGTGTTTGTAAAGTTTGCACGTTGTCCTTGGTGTGTTTTTTCTTTATTTTTTCCATTTTTTCTAAAGATATGCGGTATAGACTGATTGGTGTGTCCAGATTTAATGTAGGGTATGATTGGGTTGTGAGTGTGTGTGCTTGTGCCCTGTTATGAGCCTGTTAGGGTCCAGGGTGTAGCCCCACCTTGTGCCCTTGAGTTCCTGGGGATAGGATCCAGGCCCGTCTTACCCTCCACAAGATAAGTGGTATAGATGGATAACATATTTTTTTAGGCAGGGGAATCATCAGTCACAAGCTGATAAGATATTATCACCATACCTTAGTGCCGATTCTGTGTCACGATTTTATACATATCCTGATTTTATTATTCCCAAACAAACTTAGCAAATTATTCACTCCTACAACATGGGATGCCGGTGTAGGAATAGTTTAGAGTGCACCGCCAGTAGGATTATAAAGAACCGGTGACGTTTTTTTACCTCCCCAAATCCCTCCGGAGCGCCCGCTGAGTTGTTTTGAGCACGCAGCATTGGGCAGCTTGTAACGCAGACATGTGCGTCTTGCGAGACTAATTAGCGCACGTGGTGTTTTGAGACAGGTGTGAGAGATGAATTAACTCGTAGAGTTTGGAGAAAAAGGCCCAATTGACGTGAGTAACTTTTGATAATAAAAGTAAGTTTCTGTTCCAACATTCGGCAGAATTGGTTATGTCCAGAGCGATCAGTCATAGCTTATCAAGCTGAATAAAAAAAAAGGCAATTCCGGTCACTGGCTGATTGATTGGTGCACCTCTTTTATAAATGTAATAAATCACTTAAAATTTTTATTTTGGAGCCAATGTGATACATGAATCAGCACACAAAAGAATCGCGATTTACTGTATAACTGATTTCTCATCATTTTTTATTTTGTTTACTATTTTTGTTATTCCCTGCACAAAACATGTTGCTACGCAAAGAACACAATGGGCCAATTGATATTTGCTGTTTGAATTATGAATACAAAATATATTGAATGAGATGCTTAATAAAAACCCATCCTCTGTTTCATTGGAGTCAGGCAATCAACAACCATTAAGAGCAGACCCTTGAATGGAATATTGTAGATGTTTTCTCTTTGGCAGTCAAACATTGGTTGGCAAACATGGGACACTGATATCTGTAATAAACTCAAACCACTTAATTGATAACATTTCAATAACTGTTGGCATATCTCCATCCAATACATTCCATGGTAGTTTTCAAGTGTGAATATTCCATTTAAATCAATGTGTTACTGTATGTTTATCATGCCTACAAAAATTACCCTGCTGCAATCTCAAAATATAATTAATTGACAGTACAAGTAATTCTGGAAAAGCACAAGGATAGGCCCACAACCTCAATCAGCCCTGATAAATTACTTTTGCCTGAATGTATTGATTTCCATAACCGAAAGTAACAGAAGACACGACCCAGGTTCATGTTTCCCAGCATTCAAAATGAACAACAAGCAGCGTTTATATCAAATGAAGGGAGGCTTTTGTGTCTGCTCAGACGTAACCGAGCGATGAGGTTAACTCACGTGGACAAGATCATCAAAGATTCTCAAAAACGCTTGTGTTGTTTTGATGATTATTGTAGGAGATCATTGCCTGAATGTGGGGTCTGGTGCTACTGTACTGTAGGCTTGTGAATAAGGCTGTGGCTTTCTCAAACAAAGATGATCTCTACCATATTATCATATTTTTTTGGGGGGGGGGGGCACGGGGGGGGGGGAATGAATGCAATCCTTCCATGTATTTGATTGATATTTAACCATATTCAATGCACTGTTACATTTTCCTGCTTCAATTTTCATGGAGTGACCCCCAGATATGCTCTTCTGATGAGGATAAACATCGTTGAACTATCTGTTCGTTTTTTTTTTTCTTCTTTTTTTCCGGTGATTAGTGACATTTTTGTAAATCAGTGACTGCAGGGGAGGCCGATGCCCCGGCAACAAGAAGGTCAAGTCTTTTTGTGTCCTTATGAATTCATGAATATTAACGTGATATCAGCTAATCACAAGCTAAATGTAAAAGGTGACAGTTTTGCAAGTGATAATAATAATAATAATTTAATCCCAGGTCTGCGCTTTAGTTGTTTTAGCAAGAGAATTTGGTATACTGTATAACATTGGTCCTCGTTCAGCAGCATTCTCTTAAATTTCTGCTAAGAGATAAAAGAACAGAAGTCAACAGCAGATGCAAATGAACGCTCTCAACCTATCCCAGTCTGCTCTTACCCACGTCAGGTGAACGATGAATCCTATTTGATCTTACATTCAAGGCGCATAGGATTATCATAGGATTAGCACCACATAAGAGCAGGTGCATGCTGTGCCATATGCGAATTGGGAGCTAGGACTGGAGCGATGCCACTGAGAAAAGCTGGTAAGAAGAAGAAGAAATACATGAAGAGCGAATTCAAAATACTTTGTAATCAACTTAAACAAAGTTAACATGTGATCTTCCAGAGCGTGAGCACCGGCATTACAAGCACATGGAAAATGCAGAAATGGCAAACGATCTGTGACGGTTTGCTGGCACATGGAGTGAGGGCATGATCTCCATTTTATTTACTTTTTTAAAATAACAGTTGAGCTGCATAGTAGTTTTCAAAATGATGTGTTTCAGAACACTTGGGCAATCTGAAAAGGCTCGGCATCCATTCATCAAATCCGTGCGATCTCTAAAAAATGCACTCTCTGAGTAAACCCCCGGATGGCAAAGCATCTAACAAGAGTGCGTAAGCCATTCAGAAGCCAAACGCCTGCAAGCAGAAGGGTTTTTTTTTAGTCTTAACTTGGATCAGTTGACCAATAGTATCTCTTTAGCCCACGAATTAAATAATTATAATCATTATAATTCCTCTAAAAACATATAATAATGGAAATTGATTTAAAACTATGCTTCTGTGCATCAGATAAACTATTTGCAAAATGTGAAAACATTTACATTTACATTTAGGCATTTGGCAGACGTTCTTATCCAAAGTGGAGTTTTTTTTTTGTTTTTGTTTTTTAAGCTTGCTCGTGAAATTAGAGAGCAAAAATAAGAAAAGTTAGTGAATCCAAGAAATTAATAGCAAAGATAAGAGAAATTTTGTTTGTATACTGTACTACTTCTTGCATGAGGTCCAATTCTAATATAATCCCGCTCTGTAAATAAGGGATAGGAATCATCAGTCACCATCTGACATGATATTATCACGAAACCTTGGGTGCCGAGCACGGATTTACAAATTCTATATCGCATTCGTTCCCATTTTGTTATAATTTTAAGATCCTAACCCTTAAAACAAATTGTGGTCATAACTCAAACATTTCATACCTTTGCTTTACTCAAAAGAGCTTTTTATTCAAGAAAAAAAAAAAACATAAAACGAAATTGAACACAAAGCTAAATTTTTACTGCGCAGCGCACATCTCTGGCATCCGCCATAATTTTTATTTTTAAACAACCTTAGCAAATAATTCCCTCTTACTGTACCACATGGGATGCCAGTGTGGGAATAGTTCCGCGTGTGCCACCTGTAGGATTATATAGAACCAACTACGTTTTACTGCCTCCAATGCTGCTAAAGTCTTGAGCATATATTGAGCAGATTTGCGCACATGTGACTTCTATCAGGTGTGTTTCCAGACACAGAGTTTGGAGAAAAAGTGGCACATATTTTGATATTGAAATTTCTGTTGCACTACGCAGAAGCTCGTGCACCCGGCATAGAATTGGGTACTGTATGTCCAGCGTGACCGGTCATGACTGATCAAATTGAAAAACAGACGGGTCCGGTCACTGTCTGATCAACCGGTGCATCTCTATTTGCATATTTGAAATGAATTTTTTTCAATTACATTTGATAACAAGAGATGCACACACACACACCTTATGGCTGTGTATAATCCTTGATCACTGTGCAGATGAAGTGGTTGTCCTCTCCAGTCTGCATTACAGCACAAGGCATCCAAACGCTCAGATTAAAGCACGAGAGCAGCCGTGGGAAGAGAAGATAAAGCCCGACCTGACAAAGTGGACGGATTTTGAGGTGCTAGTACAGTAGATTCTTTATAGTGATCTGAGAGCAGTTTACTGCAGGTAATTCTAAGATTGGCCGTAACTAAACAAACTTCCATGCTGCAGGAGCATACAAGGACAGCTGAGGACAGTAGAATGCAACAACAACAACAACAAAAAAAAAAGCTAAAAAAAAAAAAAAAAGGTACTGCACTGAGTTTGTTTTTTGCTGCAGGCTGTGGAGGTTTTTGAGTCGTGAGATGCTGCGCAGCCGTCTAAACCTGCTCCGCTTATCAGACCACGATCACCGCCTCTGCTATTTTTAGTCATCACCACTAATTAATGATAAACAATCTTGATTGGATTAACATACGCCAGGGTACCAGAGGAAGTGACAGGCTTCATATTAAGAAAATTAACACACACACACACATGCACACACAGTTCCACATGATCACTCAACGACCTAGCGACCTAACCATGTTATGAATGACATAGTATAACATTTCTCCTAAATGAATGAACGAATCTAGAAATTCAAGATGTCTCTTCCATACCAGACGCTTCCACCATGTGATACAGCGTTTAAAGCGGAATAAATAGCTCTGTTACCTAGTTCATGTCTTATGTAGACAAAGTACTTGGATGATGCAATCTATTTGAGTCATATGGAAATTCAGGCTGTTCCGCTTTAGCGCTTTCATGGTACGATAACCAAGTTATGAAAAATAACACTGCAGCCAAGCACGAGGTAGAGAAGGACTGCGCGGAATCAAACACGACCGGTTGCTGCATGCTGTAGGAAACTGATCAGTGATGTATCGATGTCAGATAACATGCCGAGGTGGAGTATTTCCAAGATCGGCACGTCATCAACAGATCATTACTCAGCAATATTGCAACAATGTATATTTGTATTGATTAATTAGCATCGTAACATTTATCCAGTTATAGTTAGATCTAAACGATTGAGTTGATGTTGCCACTTATCTTCTGTTACAGGATGCCATGCAATCACGTCCTGTCTCGTGTTTACTCCTTCACCATCTTGTTTTGTGATCTAAACTACACAATTCGAAATATAAATATTTTTTTCGATCAAAATAATAAATGCGTTAGCATGAGCTGTTGTCAGAGATGTCGTTGCAGAAACGTAATCAACATCTAACAACATCGTGCCCCTGGATACGCTCCGATGAGTGAGTGAAGTTAAAATGCCCCCGTCTGAGACATTTCTAAGTGCATCAGCAAATAAGGATTTTGGTTTGCATGACCTTAAAAAAAAAAAAGCCAGCTAATAACTATCTAGTGAGGAAGAATAATAGGTTCAATTATGTATTGAAAATTTGTGGGCTACTGTGTTGTTTAAGGAGCTTTAACGGAATGGAAAAGTTAATGGGTTTAATGGAAATGCGTTTTAATCCTTCAAGGGTCGATGGTCAAATCACACACCATGGCACAACACTACACCTAATGTTTATTATTCACATCAGTGGATCATGTTAAATATACCTTAGCTCATGAATACAGAGAGCAGACGGAGTGTTTGGGTTAGTTAGGTTTTTTTTTTTTTTCCAGTTTTGCACAAATCTCAAACATGATCTGTCGTACTGTACTACGCAAGCTGAAGTCAGTCAATGATTCGATCAATCAGCCACGCCAATCAATCTGTTTTTATCGAATGAGGCGCATTAAGAGGCGCACACGCGGCCACGGAGGCTCAACGTAATGCGATAAGGTACAAGGGCTGGACATAATGGGATTACATTAGGAGATCGCATTGACAACAACAAAGGCAGAGAGAGAGAGAGGTGGCAAAGGAAATTTATCAGGACAGAGCCTACAGCTATGGAGATTGGATCAGATGCAGGTGAGCTAGAGAGAAGTGAGAGGTACAGTAGGATTTGCACACACACACACTGTCCTGAGCAAGTGGGGTCTGTGATTTATGTGAAATGATCAACGAGTCAGGGTTTTGCTCCGGAGAGTTCACATGCAGTGGAAATATGCGGGGACACGCACACACACACACACACACACACACACACACACACCCGAACACACATACGATAAAAAGGACAAAGTGTGATGCAGCCCAGGTCTAATGTCGCAGTAAAGGTGAAATAGCAACTCTTGCACTTTTAGGGATTGTAAAAATATATTTTGTTTACTGACACAGCTTGGGAAAAACCCGCAGAAGTACAGTACCTCATAATATTTTTTCCATTCCAGTTTCATCGTCATAAGTGAGTAGATGCACAAACAAAAGAACTGAATAATGAAATCAGACCATTCTAATATGAAATTTTAGATTTAGTAACCCAAGCGTGTTCTCGAGCTTCCTCTTAAGGATGAGACGGAATGAAATCCAATTCGGAGGCAAATCATGATGTTAAATGCAGTGCTGAAAAATTAGCTTGGGAAGGACAGTAGCTAAAGCAAAGGTAACAGATGGACGTCATTCATTAACTGAAGACACGAAGGTTGGGAAAAGAACATGAAACATAATAGAATGTAATAGATTGTGATTTATTTCTTGGAGGGGAAAAATAAACAAGCCTTTTACAAAAGGGTTCTATCGACAGCATGAGGCGGCGCGGTGGCTTAGTGGTTATCTCTAGGGTGCGGGTTCGATTCCCGCCTCGCCGTCTGTGTGCATGGAGGTTGCATGTTCTTCTTGTGCTTGGTGGGTTTCCTCTGGTCTCCTCCCACTGTCCAAAAACATGCAGATAAGGATTAAGTAGCATCCTTAGTCTGTGAATGTTGGAGGTTCTACCACGGAATTAGTCCATTGGCCTCCAGGAAACCTAGCTAGACCACAGTGGAGATGGATGGATCAATGGCACAGCAGAAATAAAGCAATAAAGGTAGTAAATAGTCACGAACGATATAGGCATAAAGTAATGTTTACACATGAAACATCTTGCTTTGTTTATTTGTAAATAAATGCAGGAAAGACTTTAACATAAAGAACAAACAGGAAGAAAGGGTGGCACGGGTGAAGGCAGGTTTATATTTCATATTATGCGCAAGAACCACATTTATTCCATAACTGTAATGTTTAGGTGCAATACATACAGCTAAAGTTGTTAAGCATTACTAGATTTGTTGATATTATTATTATTATTATTATAATAAACTTGTTAATATGTTCAAAAAATTATAATCTAAGCACAGAATCACTAAAGACATTATAAACACTATGTACAGCTGTATTTAATAATATTTTTAAGACAATATTTTAGCCATTTTATTACAATTATTTAATAAGAATTATTATACCACACTCTGTTTAAACACTTTATACAACAGCACAGGTCTGGCTTTAACATAGGCATCAACGATTGCATCCGTTCATTCTTTATTACAGTCTGGCGTGTGTTATTCAGCTTACACCGCTGTGATTTGCCAACATTTACAGTGTTGAATGTGTTAATTAATGCCATGTCAAACATTGTAATGGTTTGTAGCTCAATTTAGTGTTAAACAGCATGTTCTGTCTTAATATGTGAGATTCCTTACATAAATCTGATTTTTTTTTATTTTTTTTTTTACAAATCATCACTCAGTTATTCTGACAGGGAAAAAAGAAAAAGAAAAGTAATAACCAAACTTACAGTAAGCTCTATCACACATGCTGGATCAAAGCATGGCTGTAATTATCTTTCAATGTCTCTGTTTTTTTTCTATTGAATTTTTTTCATCCTTTAAGATTTAGTTTTTTTTTTTTTAATTGCATGAGCTAGGAAAAAAAAACAAACTTTTCCATGCCTCACATCACATCACAACTTTAAACTAGTTAGTCTTTAGATTACTTTTTGAATATCTTCAGCTATTCTTGAGCTCCCTAGAGCTCCGTAGAGTTTGTGCATGTGCCTATTTTTTGTTAAAAACAGATGAATGGGAAAAAAATGCTAAACAACAAAGTGTCTAAAAATAATATTGCACCTAATAGCTGTAAACACAGGTAGATATTTACAACAAAATATTTTCAGAACATGTGAACGATATAGATGGGAGAAACCTACTGTGGTTTAAAAATGAATTTCAAACTTATTATTATTGCTATTATTATTGGGGTATCGGTGGCTCAGTGATAGGTTCCTTGCCTGCCATGTGGAAGGCTTGGGTTGGATTCCCAGCCAATGCCCAAACCCCAGCCCAAGCACTGCGTCAGGAAGGGCATCCGGTGTAAAAACTTTGCTAAGTTGTTGTGGAGATCAGACGGTCCGCTGTGGCGACCCTTCAACGGGAGCAGATGAAAGCCGGACATTAATCTTATTATTATTTTTATTGTACTTGAATTGGTGTATCTCCACTAGAGCTGGGGGATTTGATTTAAAAATGATTTTTCATATTGCGATATGTCACTGTATGTAACTATTCATTGTATCATTTAGCATTCAGATGTATTAATCTAGACATAAAGCAAACAATGGTGGCACGGAGGCTTGGGCACTTGCGTTGTCGTCGTGCACCTCCAGGTTCCGGGTTCGATTCCCGCCTCGGGTCTGTCTATATGAAGTTTCATGTTCGCCCCATATTCCTGCCCACAGATTATGTTAATCGGCGTTCCCAAAATGTGAATGTTGACCGGAGGTCGTGAAAATGGGAATGAATGCAATGGTAATCATCACTGGCCTCTACGGTCCCTAGTTGGTTCCTAGATGGATGGATGGAAAGTGAATAATGGCACTAGTAGTTGCATGAAGGCAATTTATATCCTGGGTCAAGTGTTTTCATTAGTTTCTGGAATCCCTCAGCATATATGCGCACCACGTCCTTCGTTAAGTAATACATGACAGTATCTATGATTTCTCATGTCTGGACAGCTCATACGGCATGATGCTCCTAAACATTCCATATTAGTTATTCATGTCAGTGTTCAAAAAGCAGCAAGTGAACCCTTGATCTCCAAAAAGAAACACATATGCCACTTCTGAATGCATTAGTTTTACGCGTGGCATAGATCATGTTTGGACTTCATCCAAAAGTCCACATAAATTCATGAGAATGCATATATTAACTGTTTTATTATTATTATTATTATTATTATTATTATTATTATTATTATTATTATTAATTGAAGCCTTCTGCTTTTAGACAATGGCACAGGTCCATATTGTAGTTTAGACTTTTAATGCGATTAACTGATTAATCGTGCAGCACTAATCATCGTACCGGAACTGTTTGTTTGTTTGTTTGTTTGTTTAGCATTTATTTTGGAGTATCATAATTTATAATGAATTTGCCCATATATATATATATAATACAGAAAATGTATGTGCCAAAGGTGTTACTTCTGAGGTTTATGCAACATGGAAGTGACCATGGATCTTGCTTCCCATTAAAATTTCATGTTGCTAACTTCAGCCATTTAGGGCAGATGATTTTACAGTATACAGTATGTGCCCCAATTAAAAAAAACTGCCATTTAAAAACTGTAATGCCATTTTTCAGCATTACAGTATACTGTCTCGCTTAAAACAATAATAATTTAAAATACAAATTATTCATATTTTTATATGAGTATTGATTCTAACATTGGTGTAAGCTTATAGAAGCATATGACCTTTAAAAATTGTTGCTTAATTAGTTTTTTGGCAAAAGGCAAAAAATCTGTAGTGTCCGTAACCATGTCAAATTCTTGTTGGAATATCTTTAAAAAATTTTCATGTGAAATCTAAACTGGCCAAGTTTCACCTGAATGACAATTAAGATCATTGAAAGATTTTAATAAAAAAATCTAAAATTACAGACACTAAATAAAAGGGCATGAAATTATATTTAGCAGATGTGTTTCTTTTTATTGATTCTTTTAAAATATTTTAATTTATTGATAAAAATTTAATTGTGTATTCATATTTACAATAAGGCGAAGCATGGATTGGGAGATAAGAAGTATTAAGTATTATAAAAATGGTGATCCAAAATTATAGTATCCTATCTAAAAAAAATACACCATGTTTTGGCCGTATAGCATGAGGAATTTAAAAACGTCTCGAAAGGCATTCAATTGAATCCCTGTAGATAGACAGTATGAATGAAATTGAAATTGGAAAGTACCTGCTGTCTGTTAACGTCTCCTCCCCTATAGCCAGTGCAAACAAGATAATAACAGTAATAACAATGCAGATGGCAAACTGCCTCCACTGACATAAGATGTGATAGGAATAGTAACGGCATGGAGACCAAATGCAGTTATTTTCTGGTATAATTACTTAGATTGCTATACGTAAGCAGACCCTTTCCTTTCCTCATTGATTTGCTCAGGACACTAATCAGCACCTTAGCACAAGGTGCAGTTTTAAAGTATTTGCTTCTCAACACTAGCTGTTTAAGTGAAGAGCCTCTTTCAAAGCCAAACTGCACATTAATGTGAGCTGACAATATTTTATTTAATTCGCACTCGCTTTGTCAGCTTGAAAATGTTTTATCACGCCTCTAATCTAAGGCATATGGCAGTGACGACATATCCAATATTCCAAGTTTTTTTTTTTTTCTCCTCACATTGCTTTAACAACTTCCCACAAACTGCATCTATTAAACATGAAATTCAATTTTGTTAAGTGTAAAAGACAAAGGGTCTTTTTCAATAGGGCTACCCAAGTCAAAGGCTGCCATATGGAGATGGACACAGTCCAGTTGGTCCTGCTGTTTGGGGGATAAAAAGAGCAAATTGGATCTGCTCTGTCCAGATGTTGTTTAGATGCTGGGGGGAAAGTTACAGGCACATTGTGCAGACCTTGCACAGGACGTTTAGGGAATGTTATTGGAGACTTTGGGGTAAATGTTGCAGGGCCACTGGGGAAATGTGCTGTGGAGTTTCAGAGGTACTGCGTGGCTGACATTGAAAATGAAGGTTTTATTTATTTTTTTTATTCTTGGATATTTGGTTGCACAAATGTATAAGGCTGAGGAGTCCAGCCCAGTTCTCACTTTCACAATTTTTGCTACGAAATTCCTACGAATTTCATATTAGCTATGGCGTAGTAACGGAGTGCTATTGTGCTATGAATAGGCAAGAAAAAGCAGCCGATTTGGTGACTGATAGCAGTGATTAATTATAACTAGCTTTATGGTGCACTTCAAGAATTTATGGATCCCAATGGAGAAACCTGCAATATCTAGAGGTGAAACAGATCACAGAGCTCATGGTTCAGATTGTGTCACATTTTCTTTTTGGTCATGAATGAGATCATTTCTCAGATCAGCAAAAAAGGGAGACAAATACAGTATCATCTTATTTTCCATTTATTACTTATAGAACTTTTAAAACAAGGAACTTTTCCCCATAGACGTGAATGAAAATAACATTGAAGTATTGGGTAATAGAATCATGGGTCTTATTTGCCGCATTTAAAAAAAAAATTAAGCGGAAAGAGGTACCGACATTCCTTTGAACAATAATAAATGAAAAAAATAAAGCTATTTTTGGACTACATTATCATCAGGTTTTCATCACTGTCTAGGGGAGATCTGGCAGTCCTGGCCATCACAAACCAAATATAATGCTGTACAGCGGCTGTAAAACTTTATGTTTGCACTATGTTTTGTACTATTACATACAGTAGTAACATGTCGTATTCTATATATTTAAAGGAATGCTCACACACTATACTGCTTTATCCTGTGTATAGGGTCATGGGGGGTGTATAGCGTCTCCTATCCTAGCAGACTTGGGGTACGAGGTGGGGTACACCCTGAATGGGTTGTCAATCCATTGCGAGGCACAAAGAAACATATACTCACATGCTCACTCACACACTACAGACAATTTGGGGAATGAAAATTAGCCTAATCTGTGTATCTTTGGACTAAGGGAGGAAACTGGAGTACATGACATGGAGAAAACACACCAATCACAGGGAGAACATGCAAGTTCCGTGCATACAGCCACCGAGGTGAGAATCGAACTCAGACACTTCAAGGAATGCTCTGACTTGAAATCATTAATCCCACTGATCACTGGGAAAGTCCCGGAATGATGCCAGGAGGTTGATTTGTGGCTGTTGTAAAGATATTGCAATGGTTCTGAGGAAAGTTTGTTGGGACATACAGTAGGGGCATGGTGCAGAGGTGTTGTTAGGATAGTTTTTTGGATAGGTTTTTTTTTTTTTTTTTTTTTTTTTTTTTGGTGGAAACTTTTTTTGAAGAAATTTTCGGAATGTTGGGATAATGTTGGATAAATCTAGTGAGAAAATGGAGACCGTGCCTTAATATTTTTGGGGATATTAAAGGATGTTGCAGGGAGGTTGGGGATGTTATTGGGGAATGGTAGTGAGAACATTTAAGGAACATTTGTGTAATGTTGCTGGAGCCAAGATACTGTCTTGCAGAAATGCTATGGAAATTATATTCCAGATGTTATATATCCATATTATGGTGAAGCTCAGGGAATTTTTGAGTTTGCAAAAGGGTTGATGATTATTTTGTGGACTGAGGGGAAATAATTCAGTAGACAGTGGACATGTCCAAAGCTATTGAGACTGGCTTTTGGAGATGTGTTTAGAAATGTACAGTAGTTGGGGGTATTTATGGTAACTGGGAGAATGTTACAGGGTAATTGAGAGACTTTGAAAAGCCGGAGAATGATTTTAGGGACATTATGAGATGGTGTGGGCATGCTTTTGCAAAGTTTTAGGAAATGCTTTTGCAAGATATTTGGGTTGGGTACCAGATATGGTGAAGGTTTTGTTGGAGGAACATGCATGTGCAATTTTGTTAGAGGAGGTTGTTGTGTGGTGGTGCATAAATGAACAGAATACAGAGTGGGGAAAAGCAAATAACACATGCAAGAAAAGATACTAGAGAGGTAAGCCTGTGCACTAGAATAAAATTTGAAGCATTTCTATCTTTATAGAAGGAGAAACAGTGGCTCAAGTGGTACGTACAAAGCCTTCTCAATCTGCCAACATGCATGCACATTAAAGTCATTAGACTCTATTTATTATTCACTCCAACACACACTTACACACCCACACACACAGGGTCTGCAACTATCCCCTATTCATGTCTTGTGCCAGTAAACAGAACTGACTAAGGGGCTGATCTGAGGGGATCGCCCGCACACACACTAACTAGTTGGCCTGTTTTTGTCACTGTTATCAAAAGGTCAAAGTAGGAGTTAATCTGGAACTATTCCACACTTGAAATCAATTTTGTTTCCGGCATCAAAATGCTGCTGATCCGGAACTGACAACCGTTGATGCTCAAGGGCTTTGACAACCATTCTAGCTATTATTGCCATGTTTTAATGACCAACTTTAAATAAGACTTGAATGTGGTTAAAGACGATTGACGTTTACAGAATTTGCAAGATTGAATATTGTCTATTCAAATCATTTTCCACATAATTTTGGTGCTCTTCCACTCCTAAGCTTTTTGACATATTGTCACCGCTCCAAGTCCAACTTGGTGTATAGTGGTCAGGGATGCATCCTGTTTTTTTTTTTTTGTCATTCACACCACACCTCGCACCACCAGGGTTGGGGCTTATAATGTCGCCTTCAGTCAGTGTGTGTACAGTGTGCATGTTCTCTTCACGCTTAATGGGTGTTCTCCAGGTACTCTGGTTCCCTTCCATTGTCCAAAGACATACAGTACATTGTAGGTTTATTGGCATTTCCAGATTACCCATTGTGTATGATTGGGTGTGTGAGAGTCGACCCCTCTGTCTTGTGCACTTAGTATCTAGGCAGAGCATCCAAGCCCTCCGCAAATCCAACACAGAATAAGCGGTATAGATGATGAATGGATCGTTTTTCAGTCCGTCATTTTTTGCATCAAAAAACGCCAGTTCTACAGTCAGTAGACCAGTGGTAGCAAATGGTAGTGCTTAGCTGAGAGATTATACAGTTCAAAACTCTCTCTTTATTTTAACCATGCCATTCAGATGACATATCTTGCTGTTATCAGATATTTTTGTATGTCATATACCATAGTACTACTTCTAAGCAGGTGAGCTCGGTTCAATTCCCATCCAAAGCAAGATTCTGGTTAAGAACTCATAATGTTACAAAATAAAGTAGGGATTACTGGCAAAGTAGATCTTTTCGAACTTCCACAATTCCCATTCTATCCATCTTTTTTTTTTTTTAAAGAATGAGTCACAAAATACAGTATATTTTGCCCTTTCTGGTGGCACAGTGTTTATTACAAGCAGCGAAAATAACATAAGATTGCAGTTTGAGCGTACTTGATTTCTGCTTTCCCATTTCCAGCTGCTTTAAATAGCTACTCTGATTAGAATGGCACTGTATCGAAAGCACGTTGGGTTTAAAATGAGCTTTACCATCTTCACATTTAGCTGCTCCTGACGGCACAGTGGTAACTGCAGGCTAATTAACCAGAGACCTACCTTTCACAGCAATAGTTCTAGGAGTTTTCTAGGAGGATTACCATTATCTCTTCAAATTTCAGCCGTTCCACGCGTTCATGTTCGTTTAGCGGCGTTTTGTAAGCAAATGCTGGTTAGGGGATGAACAGAACAGAAATATGAAGTGCATTATTTGCTTTGTCTTTTGTCTGGGAAGGTGGTCAGGAAGGGTCACAGGGCCATTTGCTGAGAATAAAGAAGTGCATCAGGATGCACAGAAATACAGTAGTACTAGCAAGAGGATTTTATATTCATGCAGGTAGGATGGATAAAGACCTTATTATTTGGCATGAAGCTGTGGCGGCCCTCAGTAACTGCCTGGTCAGGATTGTAGTCGTTTTAAATTAAGCTTCTAGTTTCTATTTCAAGAAGCATGAGACATTAAATTTGTTAGAATAAATTGGAAGTATGCACAAACTAGAATAATAACCATGTGAGTGGGAATAAAATCAGTACCACGTAGTGCATTACCACGTAGTGCAAGGGATACAGCTAAGGTTGAGGAACTAGATACGGATACAAATTGGGGCATCATGTTAAACTAAATATGCTCATTTTGAATAAGCTACTGCACTTTGATTTGTTTTTCGATCCTTTTGACGACGCGACACAACAGGGGGCGGCGGAAGCACCGTTATCTGACATTAGACTAGTATGTTTTTTTGGTAATAATTACGTAGGAGGTGTGTTTCTAAGCCAAAAAAAAACAAAAAAACAGTTTAAACAGATAATTACCCGATTATCTACCGGATTATCTGATGATACTTGATCACACAGATAAAAGAGTAACCTAGCAACTGATTATTTCTACATGCTGTGTGTTGTGGTGGACTTCATTACTTATTCAAAAGCGAAACACACACATTTAAAAATGTATGGAGAAAGTAATAAGGGTATTAATTTGCAGAAGTTTAATTTGTTATCATAACGTGATTGCCTCAGACATTGTACAAATATGTGATTTCTCCCGGATTTGGTGGATTTGGTGTTCAGTGTTAGCATTAGAGCTGTGTGTTATGAGTATAACCACCAATATGGTGCCACCGAATATGTTGTTAAGTGTGGGAGCGCCAACGCAGGAATTATGGGGGAGCGTTGAGGCGTGGAGTGATGTGGAGTGTGTACTTTGGCGGGGATTAATCGGTTAGGACAAGCACTAATGTAATGACGCTTCTACGCCGCTTTGTAGCTCATATAACTAAAGAAGGGGGGATATTTTCTACTGTGATGAGGGGCGCGCTTATGTCCGCACGCACTGTATCGCCTCACTTCTGGTTTATGCCCCCAACTAAAATCCTCCCAAATAAGCTTAGGTTCCCCTCCTCCCCCTTTTCTCAGTTTTCTTTTTATACCTATACCGGAGCGCCGCTCCCAGACCTGGTGCTATCTAAATGTTTACACAGTGACCTGTGGGTTTAAATAACCTACTGGACAGGTGTAGCACTTTTGCTCTGATTGGCAACATGGCGGGGTTGCATAGCAACCATGCCCGTCCGCCGCATTGCCTGTCTATAAATCCGCATAGTTGTCCACATATTTTCCCGTCACGCGGGCGGCCTTTGTAAAGATCTTCAAGAGCAGCAAATTTTATGTTATTTTACACTGTTTAAATGTTGCACTTGGTTTTGAAGAGAGAAAATTTATGTTATAGGAACGGGCTACATTTATTTTTAAAGGTTTAAAATTGTAACAAAATTGGGGAGAAGGATTTGGGATTCAGCCGTGTGTTAGAAGCTAATTGAAACACAATCTGGACAGTTCATAGGCTATTCAGAATGACTGAATTGTTACTAAGGAGACAGAGTATTGTGTAAGATGTCATAAGGTTACCAGATGTGCTTTCTTGCTGAAAGTGCTTCTGTGACAAGTTTTGAATGTGGGTTTTGGCACTGGCATCCAATAAGTAACATCCCTTTCACCATTCAGAAATGCGCAGGCCCAGGGTGTACAGATGTTGTGATGTGATATACAAAAGGTCAATAGAAATGCTAAAAAAGCTAGCTAGATACAGTTTCTATAATGAGTGAGTGGAAGTCACTTTAGCTTCAGTGGCCAAGGTGAAGTATAGAACTAAGTTAAACATGGCATTAATTATGATCCAAGCATTGGGCTATCTGATGTCAATAACTTCTAAAATAGTCATGTTTAAAAATAAATAAATAAATAAAAAAAGCAGAAAATAAGAAATCTTTATGAGATCAAACTGAGGAGACCAACATTTTGCACTCTGTAATAAATGTTAAGACCATGTATACAAATGCTAAAGATTTCTAGCTAGATACAGTTTCTGTAATGAGCGAGTGGAAGTCACTTTAGCTTCAGTGACATAGAGCTAAGATAAACATGGTGCTAATTATGATCCAAGCATTCGACTATCTGATGCAAATGACTCCTAAAATAGTCATGATTAGAAAAAATAAAAACTACAGAAAATAAATGTTGGGGAGAGAGAACTGAGGAGACCAACATTTAGCAGTCTGTAATAAATGCTAAGACTGTGTTTACAAATGCTAAAAATGCTAGCTTGATACAGTTTAATGAGTGTGTGGAAGTCACTTTAGCTTCAGTGGGTGAGGTAAAGTATAGAGCTAAGGTAAACATGGTGCTATTACGGACCAGGTGTTCGGCTATCTGATGTCAATAACTCCTAAAATAGTCATGTTAAGATAAAAACCCAGAAAATAAGAAATGTTTGAGAGATAAAACTGAGGAGACCAACATTTAGCAGTCGGTAATAAATGCTAAGACTGTGTATACAAATGCTAAAAATGCTAGCTAAATACAGTTTCTGTAATGAGCGAGTGGAAGTGACATTAGTTTCAGTGGGTGAGGTAAAGTATAGAGCTAAGGTAAACATGGCACTTATTATGGTCCACAGATTCAGCTACCTGATTCACAAAAAATAAAAAAATAAAAAAATAGAAGTATGAAATGTGTAAGAGAAAGTAAAGAAAATTGAGGAGAGCAACTTAGCATCTTGAATTAGCATCTTGTAGTAGACTTAGCACAGAATCTAAATTACTAAAAACACACACTATCACACAGAGCTCTCCTGTCATTTCATTCTCAGCTGTCCAAATCGGAGAGTAACTGCGCACACCTGTCTTATTGATCACAAAGTGTGTGTGATTGTGTAACCGCTACAGCGCCACACAGAGTGTATCTTCAGCTGTGCTTAAGCTCAACCCAGCGAGAACACAGTCTGCTAGCAGGACATTGACCTTGCTCCCTCTCTCAACCTGTGTGTGAGGGAGTGTGACAGAAGCAGCAGGGAGAGGAGAGTGTGTGATGGTGCACATTGCGTGTGTGTGTGTGTGAAGAGAGGAAGAGAAAGCAGTGAGGTGTCCAGCACTTAAATTGCCTGTTTATTTCCAGTCACCGCATCATTTACAGAGAGGAGGTAGAGGCAGTAGTGTGTGCGAGAGCGTGTGTGTGTGTGTGTGTGCGCGTTAGAGTAAAAGGGAGATTTGGGAAATTCAGATAACGATGTGTTGGTGTAGCTGTGGGGGGTACAAACTGGATTTTATACAGTGAATAAGAAGGAGGAATCGAGGGGATTTGGGATGAGAATGGGGATTGGAGCATGTACAGTGTGTGTGTGTGTGTGTCTGTGTGTCTGTGTGTGTGTGTAAGGCTAGTGATTAGTGGAGCTCAGCTGGCTGAATGGATCAGTCTGAGAAGACCAGCAGCTTCTCTGTATTGCCTTGGTCAGCTCTCTGCCAGTAGCAGCAAGGGGTTAAGCACATTTACTTTACACTTAAACAGGTCACTTATTGCAGATTTATGCCCCCCCCCCCCCCCCCGCCTCCAATTTCCTTCTCTCACGCCCACTTACCTTGACCATAAGCTTTGCTCATGTCACCACCAAATTGGAAACGAATCACAGTATATTAAAAATCAAACTTAGTGTGTCAGATGTCAGTTTAGCGGTAAGCTCAAGCATCATGTATGTTTAAAAAAAACACAAATGCGATGGTCAAAATGGAAAAAAAAAGATTTGGGTATAGAAATCCAACACAATGTCATGAAATCCGTAGACAAGTTTGGACACACTACATGCTGTCCACATTGTAAAGCATCCAAAGGCTCTACAGAACCTGTAAAAGTCTGGACACAAGTTTGGATGTATTTTCCACCTTCTAGAACAATACTGGAGATTAAAAAACTGTGAAATAACACATATACAGTAGCATTAGGTAATTAAGCAACAACAACAACAACAGTCGGTAGTTATTTTAAGACATGAAGGTCAGCTCTTCTGGAACACTTCTTGCAAGAACAGTATTGTCAAGTGCATTTGCAAAACCCATGAAGCACCATGATTAAAACAGGTCTTTCTTACAATGTAGAAATAAATAAATATTAAAAATTAAATAATGAAAAAAAAAAACATAATTAATTATATATATATATATATATATATATATGAGCTCTTGATAGATATTACATTTTAGCCCTAATATCGCCACTAAGCGGCAAATGGTGTGGCCCATTCCAGAGTGACAAATGTGACACGAATGAATGAAAAATATTTTATTTAATTAAACAAAATGATATTTTTTACACCAGTCTGCCAAAATGATGTCAACTTGTTTTCTAATTTAGCAGCGACATGTTTAAAGCTCTGAGTCAAGGTGAGTGGCAGTACGGGAGGATGGGGTGGAGGGGGGTAAGAGCAAGGTGGGCCTTGAGACATCACAATCGCTCACAATTTTAATTACATACAGTATGTCATGGTTGCTGCTTGACATGCATGCTGGGGTGACTAATTTATTTATTTATACGTTAGTTTAGTAAATTTAATGCTCAGTTTTATATATATATATATATATATATATATATATATATATATTCTGACTGACAGCTTATTATAAGCATGCAATACGATTAAAAATAAGAATGAGATTTGTTATTTCTGTGAGAATTTCACTCCTAATTTTCACTCCTAAAGTCTACCACTTTTGCAGTACAAGCACAAAAGTACTTCTCCATGATTACAAGACACAGTGGAATGAAGAACTCATGCTCGGCATTTCAAGTGATGGAAATCGATATTTAATGTTGCATGGTGCCCTGCGATTGACTGACGTCCCATCCAGGGTGTAGTTCTGTCTCCCCGAGAAGCATCAGATACGGTATGACTCTGATCAGGATAAAGTGCTTAGCAATGATGAAGGAATTTATACGTGGATATGGGTTAGTGCTTTGAAAACTTTTCCTGCTGTGCCAGTCCATCTGAAATCGAAAATATATACACTTATATGCTCATATGCTTAGTTGATTTTTCAACGTAGGCCTTTGTTTTATAATCAAATACTGTATCATATTGTCCTTGAGTTTGCAAATTGCTAGTCATTGTTCCTTCAATGGTAACAAATGCCTTGAAAAACTAAATGAAACAGTGTGTTAACAGTGCATCACTTACTGTACGTGCTACGTACAGTAGATTAAGCAGTTAAACGCAAAGAATATGGTGTTGTTTACTGTACAGTATGGCTCAAATTTATGTAAATATTTGAAAAGTTGTAGAATTATAGTTACAAGCTTCATGATTATGTGTTTTGCCAAATTTGGAGTGGAAGAACTTGAGTGTAGTGCACAGAGCCCTGAACTGAGACCCTCTGAACACTTCTGGGATGTATTGCAACATCAACTGACAAGGGAAACGCTAAATCTGAAATGTTTGATGTACAACAAGCATATACAGTACAGGTTTGATGGCCAGGTCTCCATATAACAGAATATACTGCCCAGCCCCCAAAAAACCTGTTTCAGATGGGTCAAATTATTGGGTCAAACTACTTTACATGCAAAGAAAACAACTCACTCACTCATCATCTATACCGCTTAATCCTGTATTCAGGGTCACGGGGGGCCTGGAGCCTATCCCAGGAGACTTGGGGCACATGGCAGGGTACACCCTGGACAGGGTGCCAATCCATCGCAGGGCACAGACACACACACATACATACGCTCACTCATTCACACACTACGGACAATTTGGGAACGCCAATTATCCTAACCTACATGTCTTTGGACTGTGGGAGGAAACCGGAGTACCCAGAGGAAACCCACCAAGCACGGGGAGAACATGCAAACTCCATGCACACAGAGACGGGAATCGAGCCTGGCCGGGGATCGAACCCGGACCCTGGTGGTGCAAGGCGACAGTGCTAACCACTACACCACCGTGCCGCCAGGAAAACAACTAAGGAATTAAAAATTTTTACAAAGGTTACATATTTTTTTCTTTTTATATGAGGATTGTCCAACACAATGTGCAGTGCCATCAACTTCACAGGACAACTATGTAAATGGAGATCCCTTAAATGCTTGTGAAGCTGCATGGCAGTGGAATGGACTTGTGGAAATCACAGCTTGAGACTAAAGAGTGGTGTGTCTATAAGAAAAAAAATGTGAAGCTAATCAAGGGAAAAGGCTTTAATTTGCTAAAGAGCATAAAGATTTGGCACAATGGAAAAGGGTCATGACTTCAGATTGACCCTATTCATCTATCCAGAGTGATTGGCGCGTCAGGGTAAGAAGGGAAGCACATGAAGTGATGCCCCCTCCATGCATAGTGGCCACAGTACTAGCATCTGGAGGCAGTGTTACGATCTGGGGTTGCTTCAGTTGCTCAGGTCGAGGCTCAGCAACGTTATGCGGCAATAAAATCAAGTCAGCTGGGAATGTCCTGAATGACCAGGTTATCAAATCTATGGAGTTTTTCCTTCCCTGACGGCACTGGCATATTCCAAGAGTCAAATTATAAAAGAGTGGTTCTGGGAGCATTTCATTCATTTCATACATTCCTACATTTCATTTTTTAAATTATTTTTAGGCTGGACAGTGTACTTCAGCAGGTTAGGCTGTAGCTCAATGTTTAGAAATGTAAATGACTCAAACAACAGCCTCCAGTAAACACTTCGAGACTTCAAGTGGCAGCACTAGTATGAAGACAGGTTAATTGTGTAACAATGTTAATAAAGGAATAAAACAGGAGGGAGTGTGATTAAATAGAAAGGACTGTACAGTAAGTGAATGAAGACTTTCTAAGGTCTAAAACGAAGACACTTCCATAAATCTACCTACTATAAGATATACAATGATTATGTTTTATTTAAAAGGAAAATCAACACATTTAATCCAAATTTTATTAGCTTCATTAGATTATGTCAGCCTTATGCCATACAGTACATGATGGCTTATTAATAGACACCTTAATATAAGCCTGTGATTTGATTTAATTACAATCATGCGCTACTGAAAATGAATCGCCACATTCTGACTAATGAGACTGAAGAATTTGGCAGTGCTGTGGCAAAAAAAAAGTGAAAATCAACATTTCTATGGGAAAATGAAATCTGAAACATACTAGTTTATTTCTCATGTTTTGACTCATTAGATTTGTTACATTTAAGAGACAAAACGAAAAGATTTCGCAATAAAACAAATAGTGTAGCATTGCCGTTTATCCTCGCTGTGTCTGTGCAATATACCATTATTGAGATTTTTTTTATTTTAATAAAAGCTATTAATGTATAAGCCTAATAATGAAAAAAAAAATCGGTTTTGTGCAACAATGGGAACTGCAGTGCATCTAAGAATCAATTATTTTCCTCATCTCTAACGGATACTCTATCTCAGCGTCCAGTGAAAACGTTTGCAGAGAAAAAAGAAGCCGTATGGATTTGTATGCGTGTGTATATTTCTATGTGTATCATGTTAGTGATGTGTACATCTATAATTCATGCCTTATTTAATCCTGTTTTCTCATAACTCTCGAGTCAGACAAACTCCATTCTTCAGAGATGCTCAGAGCACTCGTCTTTCCGTTCTCCTCGTCAATTTCTTTTGTTCTCGCTCACCCTCCACCGATACCATGCCATTATGAAAAACCAGCACCTCATCTCGTCCTCGAGCTTTTCATTCTCCCCATGCTGTCCTTGAACTGGCTTTTCCACTCTTCCCGTCGCCGCTGAATACGAGACGTCAGCGCTCATCTCATCCCGCACTTCTAAACAGCTGTGAATGGTGTGTGTGGGGAGGGGAATGAGTGTGAGAGAGGGAGAGAGAGAGAGAGAGAAAGAGTAATAACAGACAGCGACAAGGAGGAAGAGAGATGCATAGAGAGAGAAGGGAGAAGGTGAGAACAAGAGTGAAGGAGAGAGATAAGGAGTGAGCTGGAGAATAAGAGAGGGAGACAATGAAAAGAGAGAACAGGAGGGAGAGATAGAATGAGTGAGAGAGAAGTCAAGAGAGAGACAGATGAAAAAAAAAGAGTTCAACAAGGGAAAGAGAGAAAAGATTTTAAAAAGGAACAAGACTATAGATGGGAAATAATAAAAGGGGGAGAGAGAGAGAGAGGGGGAAGAGAGAAAGATAGAGAAGAGAGAGGGACAGAATGAGGCAGTAAAGGAGGAGGTGGAGAGAAAACGACTGCAACTGTATGAATGGTGCAAAAAATGGCACCGTCTCAAAGGGCAGAGCCGAAAAAGACAAGGGATGGAGCGAGAGATTTATCCGGCAGGGAGGAGAGAAAGAGTCACGGTGAATGATTCAGAATCAGATTAGAAAGAAATGGGGGAGGAAGAGGGAGGGAGGGAAGGAGAGAGGGAATGAAGAGAGAGAGAATGAGCAGTGGTAAATCGAGCATCGAGCTCTGCATATGGGTGACTCTTAATTATCCGAGCTAAAAGCTTTATTAGGATCGCTCAGTCGCCGGGAGAACGGAGAGCGGGCGAGCATTCTGTCCATATTTCTCACTCCTCTTTACCCTTTTCTCTTCATATATATCTCTCGCTTACATTCAGGGGAAATGAGGTGGAGGTGCTACTGCTTAAGTCGCCCGAACTACAGTACTTTATATCATGTTTTATATCAAGTCCCCTCTCTCTCTCTCTCTCTCTCTCTCTCTCTCTATCTCTGTCACTCTCACACACACACAGACACACACACACACACACACTGGCTATTATACTGACTCTGTTAGGAGTCTGGTCACATCATACTGTGTTGAGTGTCCTGGTTTGTGTGTGTGTGTGTGTGTGTGTGTGTGTGTGTGTGTTTGTGTGTGTGTGTGTGTGTGTGTGTGTAATCATTTGCAGACATCCTAGGCTATTTAAAACCTAATGATATTAGCTAATAAAAATTCCCCCATGCATACATACATACAGAAAGGCAAAGACAAGTAAATTTAGGCAAAGATCCAGCCCAAAAGAAGAATCCAAATCTAGAACTACTTTAGGCACTGACCAGTTCGGATTAAGTGCAACAAAATCATTAGTGGGGAAAAAAATATCAGCTTGTGGCGAAGGAATTAAAAATTTCCTTATGATGAGAACATGCTGAAAATTGAAATTATTTTAATTTCCAGTTTCTTTTGTTATCGAAAGTGCGATTTGCTGTATGATTTAAAACCCAATATTGCGAATGATAATTTTTTTCTACACTATAACAGTATGTCATGAAGCAATGTATTCATCTTAATACAACAGCAGAACGACATCATATTTTCTAAGGTTCTGTTTAATGATGAGGAATGGTCTTCACTTATAGTATTTTACACTGATCATACATAACATTAACATTGCTATCCCTGTGGTGACCAAAAGCCAGCCGGCCTGGTCCCTCCGCTCCACACAAAAGCCAAAACATTAAAGAAGTAAATTCTGGCTATGATAGAAAGGCACCAGAACACCCAGCCGGCCCAGCCTTCAAATTCCCCAGATCCCAATCTGATCAAGCACGCATGGGATGCTCCAGACAACCAAATCAGATCCACAGAAACTCCACCCCGCAACCCACAGCACCCAAAAGATCCGTTACCAACATCTTAGTGCCACCCCAGTACACACCACAATAATCTACACAATACTGAGCTACACAATACTAAGGCTGATCGATGTATATAGTCAATTCCTCACCCACTGTCTTTTCTTCACTTAATTAATAAAAGAAAGAAAAAATTATGCTGCTTGTCATATTGTTCTCAAGACAAGACTAGGTTAATAATAGCTGTTACCATAGAAACAATAATATATTAGAACAAATGGATTGATGCAAACCTGTGATTTGAATTAGAGTAAGACATCCTACTGTCAGATCTGCTGTCATAGTTATGATGCAAACAACATGGGCTCAAAGGGAAAAGGAATAGCTTTTTAATGTTCATTTCAGCGTCTATGTAAATGACCTACTGTTGAGCCACGCCCCTCCAGAGAACAGTAGAGTTGAGGAACAAGCTGGGGGACGGGGCTCTTCTTATATGTACTCACATTAAGGGGAACATCTAATGGGCTTGTTTAAGCCCAGGCTAATACAAAAATGCATAAAGATTTTTTTTTTTTTTTTTTTTGGTTCATGCACACCGGAGACCCATTTGAATAAATAAAAAGTGAATTTTGCATAATAGATCCCCCTTTAAAGTTATGTTTTTTTTTTTACAAGATATGTGTAGAATTATAAGACTCATAAAACTTCTCTGTCTCTGTATTCTCAGAAGCCTAAAGGATTTACAGCCTGAAAGCTATCCGCATTTTGGAAATACCCGCATTACTGAACCATCTTATGCTGTGACTTGCAAGCCTGATTGTGTTTGAAGAGAAGAGGAGAAGGTTTATGAGCTCGGTCTGATCATATCTCGTGAAAAGCATGAACTTTCACGCGTCAAGTGAGTCATACTCAATAAGCATACGGAAATAATTATTCCATATCAATCTTATAAAAATAGCGAAGTGGTAAATGTTAGCTTTTTAAAATACATCCAGGCAGAAGGTCTCATGCAGAGCATTCAAGTGAATCTTTGATATGTTGCAATGGAGAGCATATGCTCGTGTCAGAATGTTGATACTCGACACACAGAAGGTGCTGCAGATAAGTTGCATGCTTCTTTTTTTTCTGTGAGACTGCGTTAGATATAAAGCCAAAATTAGCCTGTAAATACTTTATCTGAATCTATAAATATTGGCGATTTAATTTTTGCGTCTTGTTTTTTAGTTCTCGTGGAAGTAGGAGTTCTCTGGAGGTTGTTAGGTGGTTACATCATTTCCCACATGATGCTTTTGTTCACTAAGCACCAATAGAGGAGCTTCAAGGTCTGATTTATCTTTCACTTGGCAGTGAAGTGCATGTGAAGTGACATAAATGAGTCTCAGAGTCTCTCAGAGACTAAAGAGAACTTTATATTGTATTCAGTGAATATGTTACACACTACTGAACTGCTAAATGTGTGTATATCCTGCATCCATCCATCCATCCATCCATCCATCTATACCACTTATCCTTGGTGGGGTCATGGGGGCTTGGAGCCTATCCTAGGAGATTTGGGGCACAAGGTAGGTTCACCCTGGAGGGCACAAGCACACGCAAACCTCTTTTGGTTATCCATTTCATGCTAGTGCCGGTTCAGAGTCGATTCAATAGCAAACCTTCTAAAAACTGTCTTTGTTTTTCCATGGGCTAGAGAGTCACATCATTGCATCATTTCATACGTCTGGGTACAATTTCACTTTCCCAGCAACACTAGCGGCAAGCACAAAGACAACAAGGGAGAAATACAACATACTGTAGCTTCTATGTTCAAGAAGAATGTTAATCTAAGAAATCTAAGTTGTTACTCCTTGTTCGTCTATAGCTACCTACCTGGGCATTGGTAGCTCTGTGGTAGGTTTCTCGCCTGTCATGCAGAAGAAATGGGTTCAATTCCCACCCAATGCCCAAAACCCCAGCCACTGGATGCAGTGCCGGTCCCAAGCCAGGATAAAATGAGAGAGTGGCGTCAGGAAGGACATCTGGTGTAAAACCTTTGCCAAGTTGTTGGTTCGCTGTGGTGGCACCTTCAATAGGAGCAGCCGAAAGACAAACTAGAAGAAGTCTTTAACTTTAGTATCCACGAAGCTTGAGTAAATCACTGATATCGATCACATTGCTAAAATATAAACAGATAAAGAAATATACACACCTCGCTTCATACATTTGGTAATTTAGAAATGCCAATCAACCTACGTTGTAGACTGGGAGGAAACCGAATTATGCAGAGGAATCTCACAAAGCCTGTGGCCAGCATGCAACTCCACATATAAAAAAGAAAGAGAAAAATTCAAACCCCTAACCCCTGGAGGTGTAAGGCAGGAGGCTCAAGGCTGCATCCTAAATTCCTAAATATTATTTCAAGAAAGCTGTGGCATTGTTGGAGGTGATTTGATCTTTTCTACCGTGGTACACAGTTTTTTTTTCTTTCCTTCTTTTTCCTTTCTTTTCCAAAATAATGGGCCTCATGAGGAATTTCTGTCAATTGTATTTGACCAATCAGTGGGCTGTACTATTTATTATTTTCCGTTTTATACGAGTCTTTCGGGAATGAAAATGGAAAAATGGAAAGAGCATAAAATGTTGGATTTCTTACTGCACCACATTTTCTGATGGAAACCCACTATACTGTATATATGTTTGTGTGTGTATGTATGTATATTTATATATATATAGTAATTATGAAAGTTAACTCCGCTGGCAGAGCCTCATATATCTGCAATAGAGCTGGGAAATGAGATCTGCTAAAGCTGCTTGTGCGAGAGAGATTATTTTAATAATGGAGTAAGCTAATAAACACAAAGCCATAAAACTGATGCATCTTCACATTTGTAGGGCTCGCTGTGTCTACTCTAAGAGCAGCTGTTCGGCATACACACATGTTCACTAGCAAACATTAACACACCGCCGTTAATGTTAAAGCTACGCTCACAGAAGACCATTCATCATCGTGACACTCTGTTTGCATTTCTCCCTAAAACACGCACACACACGCACACCCACACGCGCACACGTACACGGCCATTTTTTGCTTCGCCCTCACCAGAGAATTGGCTCAACGTCAAATTAATGGAAGCTTTCCTCATCCTGACAGTAATGCTAGCCTCCAACTTATTCTCCAATGAGTTCACGACCTCCCCTCCCCCCCTCTCCCTGTCAAATGATGAATTGTGGGGGAGAAAATAAGGTGCTGCTGTGTGCTGAATAGTTAAGCAGAACCCCCTAAACACACACATACACTCGTGCACGCATACACACACACACACACACACGCGCGCGCGCTAAGCACTTTGACATGCACAGATTAAGCAAATAAGGTGCATAAATACACAATCATTTTCCTAGAACCCAAACACTCACACACTCGCTCCTTGAAGTACAGTGGATTTGTACATCAGATCAGAATTGGATGGAAGCGTGCAGTCTTAAAGAGTGGGCCTGTTATTAATATTATTCTTATTTTTATCTTTTCTCCACTCTTCAAACACAGCAGTCTGCGAAAGACATGTTGTGTTTTGTACGAATCGAAAAGCTAATCTGTAAATTCGGCCCATCGGCCCTTCCGAGTAAACACAATTCAAATTCCATTAGTACTCAGAGCCAGGCGACTGGATCGCAGGATTTATTATGAAAGATGCAGAAGCAATGAATGTGACGAGTTGGGACAGATTTTCAAAAGCAGAAGTGATGGATTTACGGATACATTGCATTTTCTATAGAGTGCCATGATGTCTAAATCCAGAACAGGTGTGATAGTAGAGAATGGCTTGGTTAAATCTTTCTTTCTCTCTGTCTTTCAGACAATCTAAATGCATTTTTCTGTCATTTTAAACCATCAGGTTCTCAGACTTAGAAACGCAGTCTGTTCCAGCTTAACGTACATACCTGAGGTTTATATATTCTCCATTAATACAGTTCGAATGTTACTGCTTTTGTGGCATCCATCCCACAAGCGATTTAAATAGTGAACATTCACTTTGCAATGCAATGCAGGCCAGCATACAAGCAAATACTTATGACCTTTAACACAATATATTGATTTATTTGATATTGTGTGAAACTGTGTTTCTCTGCAAAGCATATGCGATCATCAGTATGCCCTTCATATTGTGAAGCTGGCATCCATTACATTTACTGCCTCTTAGTACGCCGCCCGTCCGATTGGATAATAAACAGGTACAGGAGCAGTTGCGTGAGAGGGAACTGCCCGCTACAAGTTAATCAATCGCAGATAGCTCCGTTCTCCTGGACAGATTTTTAAAAAGGGTACGCAAATATTCTTGGATGTCCGTCAATATACTTTGGCCGACCGCCCAAGTATACTCTATGTGTGAGAAACGGTGGTATAAATAGCGTGTAAATCTCGGTCTAGTTCAGTATGCGAATGGAGAGGATTGCCGATTTGACAGTTGTCCAGAAGAAAATCATCAACATCCTCAGAAAGGAGAATACGCCACAGATGTTCATTGCTGAAATATCTGGCTGTTCAGAGAGTCCACTATCGAAGCATTTTAATGGAAAGTTGACTGGAATGGAAATGTGTGGTAGGAAAAGATACAAGAGCAACAGGGAAGACTGTAGCCTTAAAAAAATCGTCAAACAAAGCCGTTCAAAACCTTGGGAGACGAAGACCTTCACAATGAGTCGAGTGAGGCTGGAGTCAGTGCCTCAAGAGCAGCCATGCACAGACATCTTCAGGAATCTGGCTACAATCTTTGCATTCTTAGTATCAAGCCACTGAACTAGAGTCAACCTCAGAGGCATCCTCTTTTCAGATGAAAGCAAATATTTGCATTTAATTTGGAAATCAAGATCCCTGAGTCTGAAGGAAGACTGTTTGTGAGGCACTTGGAGATGCACAAGTAGCTTAGAGTCTAGTTTGAAGTTTCCAGTTGGTGATGATTAGGGGTGCCATGTTGGTTCACTGTGTTTAATCAAATCCAAAGTCAAAACAGCCATCTACCAGGAGATTGTAGAGCAGTTCATGCTTTCGCCAGCTGACAAGCTTTATGGAGATGCAGATTTACTTTTCCAACAGAACCTGGCACCTAGCCACAGTGCAAAAATTACTACTACAGTAACTGGTTTGCTGACCATGATATTATGACCATGATTAGCCAGCCAACTCTCCATGGTGTATTGTTAACAGAAAAATGATAAACACCTGGCCCAATAATAAAGACAAACCAAGGGCTTCTATTAAAGCAACATGGTCTTCAGTAATGCCTCAGCAGGGCACCAGGCTGATCACCCTCATGCCACGCCGTACCGAATTAGTAATTTGTGCTAAAGGAGCCTAGACATTTCAAACTTTCTGTTTTGCAAATATGCATGTCCAAATGTTAATGCATTTTTAAATTGACTTAAATTGCATTGATATTTTGAATGACTATAAAAAAACTGACTCCCTTATTCTTCAAACTAAAACAAAAAACTAATTATATTACCACATAAGACTAGTATTTGTACTATGAAGTTTGTTCTGTTTAACAAGCAGAAACAGAAAGTAGTCTAAAGTAAGTCCAAAACCACTGTATTGGAAGTGCTTTACTTTATTATATTTCACCTGTGATTATGTGTAATTATCAGCTACATTAGCATCATATTTCCATTGCAAAACTATTGCAACACCTCAGAGAGCAAAACATGTTTTGGTTGATTGACTGCATTCCGAGTAGAGGGGATAATGTCGAAATCTGATTTATTGCCAAACCGTCCATTTAACACTGTCAGAATTTGGCAGCACATTTGGTACATTTTTGCAGTGTTTGTACCGAGAACTAGCTGACCAACTGCTTTAGCTGCTAAGCTCAGACATTAACCTTTGCAATGCGTGTGTGGGTGTGTGCGAATCGGAGGACAACTCGACCTGTTATTTGCTTTCATTCGTGCTGTCAGCACAGGCAGTAATTTATTTGTCCTAAATCTCCTTCACATTCTCACTATCGTGTTATCAGCCACACACATACAGTACATTCACACGCATTTGTCTGACTATCCTTGCGAAGACCTTTCATTGGCATAATTATCAATGCAACAAATTAATACTTGGCCTACATCTTAATGATATGCCTACGTCTAACCATGGCACCTCATGGAAGGCTTTGTGGTTTTAGTTGTCCATCTATTTATTGTCCATACTGATTACCCTGTGTAGGGGGCCTAGAGCCGATCTCAGGGAATTTACAGTACATCACAGGGTACACCCTGGATGGGGTACCAAACCATTGCAGAGCACCAGCACAACCTCTTGCCATGCGGAAGGCCTGGGTTCAATTCCCAGCCAATGACAACCCCCTGAGACTTGATGCAGTCAAGGTCGCATACAATGGGAGGGTTGCGTCAGGAAGGACATCCGGTGTGAAACCTGTGCCAAATGTGTGCATCGGCCTTGATGGTAGCATCCAAAAGACCGACCCAAGCTACACCTTTAGATTGTGGGAGGAAACTGAAGTTCCCAGGGACGAGAATGAAACCCCCAACCCTGGAGGTGCAAGGCAACAGTAGCCAGGTTTACATGAACAATTTGTCTTCAGTCCAACTGAAATCATTCCAATTACACATTCCAGCGTGATTGTTTAATAAGATCAAAGCATTAATCCGAATAAAACTTTTTGACATGTGCCAAAGTGGTTCTGCCTACTGTGAAGTGTTTAACCTAAATTTTTCTCCAACTCAGAGATTAGGTTAGGCTTCCCATCTTTTCAGACAAATTCCATCTTGGAATGCATTATGATTGGTGAAAAGGTTATCAGTGTCATCTATAGTTAGAAATGAAATGGCGAGCCAACCAGTGCACCTTCCTCAGTCACAGATCAGGCGGGTGAAGGTTCAAAGTAAACAGTGGTAGTTGAGAGTTGTTTGTTCACACTGAGTTTAGGGATCAGAAATTGAAGTAATATTTCCTTTCTCGAAACAAGTAAGAAACAGTCGGCTCAAGTGTTATAATATTTACATATTGAGCAGATTATCAAATGTTTACACAGACACACACACCTTATACTGATTGAGGATTTATGATCAGGGCTGGATCCGATTGAGGTGTTTACATGATGCATTTTCATTCCGAATGGGCCGAATATTAAAACCGACTACTAAGCTACCATGATGCCACTTTTTAACCTTTTTTCCCCCACTTTTTCTTGTGCATCCCAAGAAGCTCAAAACCGTCAGGCTTGCCCATTAGTCTGCATTTGGGCAATTACTTTGGTGACATATCAGTTCATAAATTGTATGTATATGTGTAGCATACAGCATATTATACTGTACATAATCTAATATATAAAACAAAAACAAGTTGGTAATTCTAAAAACCTAGAGAAACCTTTTAAAATGGGATCTAACCGTACCAAAATAAATACAGCTCCAGCCTGACGTACCCAATTCCCTGACCTTATTTAAAGGATTTAGATGAAAAATTGAGCATGCATTTGAACCTTTGGCTCTGTTTTGTCATTACACCCTAGAATCAGGAATTCACACTGCATGTATAACTGATGAGAAGTTAATGCATCCCATAAGTTGGTACTTTTATAAAAAGGTTAGGAGCTCTTTAAACCCATTCATGGATGAAATGAATTCATCAAGTTTAAAAAGCCTGGAACTGTGCTCAACTCTCAGATCCATCACGCACATTTATGAGCAATCCCGTCTTTCGTGTTTCATAAAGCATTCAACTGCACTGCAACAACCAACAAAAACAGCTGGATTATAGGAAATATTTCTGCACATGTTTATGTGCTTGGTAGAATTTTAAAGATCTCAGTCAAATCTCAAAAGTAATTAGATGACAGGGTTTAGTTTATTTTGCCTTGTTCAAATAGGAGCGGTTTGATTTTGTGCACTTAAAAAAAACCCAGCAGCATTTCAGGACTGTTTAAACACACTCTTTTCCACTTATTTATCCATTTGGGCTTGGATAGACGCCGTCAACTTCTCCAGTTAGTGTTCCGATGAAAAGCTCAAATGACGTTCAGCGCGTCAGTGTTCTCTTAGTCGATATTACCGTTTAACATTCAGATTCACACACACTCTTTAGCTCAACAGTAGTGTGAGCACCAGCTAGTCAACAGCCTAACATTTTGTGTGGGAGACCTTTTTCTTCGGTGACAAAGAGAAAATATAAACATTGTTATAAACAGATCATCTCGCAAATTGAAACCGTGAGATGACTAAATATATAAATGTCCCGCTTTTGCACTTGCGAAATTCACTACAACACGATTGCACCTTTTTGAAACGTTATTTAAAACGTGAGGAACAAAACACATCTTTATTAGAATTATTTATTTTATTTCTTTTTAGATATATGATACATTGCTACATCCTGTTCTTTTTACTTTGAGTTCAGTGTGAAACATAAGTTCGAGTCAAACTGGGACTTTTGATTGCGCAGAATAACAGAACACAAGTTATGAGAGTTAAAAGACTACCTTTATTTCTCGATATAATCCCCTGCTACGCTAATGCACTTATCCCAGCGTTTCACTGGGGCTTGGATACCATCAAGGTAAAACGTTTTCTAAGTACACCGGAGACATGCCTGCTTCACGTATGAAACGCTGGCCTCCCAGGAACTCCATTAATGATCCAAACATGTGGAAATGGCACAGAGCGAGATCAGGACTGTACACAATAATGAAGTGGCAATAACTCCCAGCTGAAGTTCCTGTAATGTGCAACTGATTTGTTTTTGTGAATGATTGTGCATACAGTTCCCACTGACGGTGGTTCAAGTCAAGTTACAGTCCAAATGAAAGTAAAGCTTTTATAACTATCAGGTCCTTTTTCAGGTCAAGCCATTAATTTCAACTAATTGGCTTCAGCTATTTGGACTGGAACAATAATTTTTTTTTTTTTTTCCCCACAACCTCTTAGTCAAGTCTAAGTACACATTTAGCAAGAACAATTGGCCTCATGGACCAAATGTGCACCATTCAAAACCATGTATTACTGCAGCTAAGAGTCTCATCAATGTACTGTGCTTGAAGCCTTCTGTAAACGCAACTCAGTTTTATGCATTCATTCATGCGAAATTTCATCAATTTCCTTTTCATCAGTCCTTGTTTGACTTGAACTCCACTCATATATTTATATGGTCTTAGTCATATCTTTGTCATTTTGTTATTATTGCTTTTAGTCAAGATCTACCGATTTTCTTAATGACTTTTTCCTTTCAAATTTCCTCAATGATTTTTTTTTTAACTTATACTGTAGCATGCAAGCGTCATCGTTTTAATACATTTTACTAAAGCAAGGCCATGTTACAAATGTGAATTAAAATTACAGGCGTATTAAAGCCCAGTCCATGTTTTTTTGCAGCAAGTTATTTAAAATTAAAAGCAGCCAAAACCATCACACAATTATGAACCGCCTCCTTCATAGTAACAAATTGAATATCGTAACTAATCTAATAATCACATTTAGTTATGATTGTAAGTGTTTATACTTTTTTACATTTGTCTCTTTAACATTTTTATTTGAACCCCTTTAGATATTTAATTCTGTCACATTAGTAGTTGTAGTTGTTGACTAAAGAAAATGACAATAGAAATGTCACTGATGAACATTTTTGAAATAAAGTCGAGACCAACGTTGTTAAGTCCAACACCAGGTCTAACAGAGAACAAGTCAAGATGGTGTCTTAATTGGTCAAGTCCAAGACAAGTTCCAGCCCAATTAAAAGTAAGGCTAAGAACCATCCTGACCTTTTCCAGGGTACCTACTTCAACTAGGTGGCTTCATTTAAACAAAAAACATCTCAACTTTTTTTTCCCTACAAGCTCTTAGATTCGGTTTCTCGTCTGCCATGTGGAAGGTCCCCACCCACTAGATGCAGGGCCGGTCCCGGATAAAATGGAAGGGTCGTTCTAGGTAGGGCATCTGGTGTAAAAGCTGTGCCAAGTTGTCTGTATGCAGATCGCTGATGGTTCCAACCCTCGATGGGAGCCTAACAACAGTTTATCTCATGGAAGAAGTGATATACAAATGACTGCTTATTTTTTATCATATTTACATTTTTTTTCCGTACCCATCCATTTCTGGGATTCGCCAGTGTTTATTATTTTTGCTTTTAGGTAAAAGAAAATTGGTACTGGAGAACACCCCTTACCAATGAACAACAACAAAAAAAAAAACAGCTCCAGTTTTCACAGCCTGCAATTTTTTTATCCAATACACAGAAACTCACTCCTTATTTACACCGCTTAATCCTGTATTCAGGGTCACAGGGGGCCTGGAGCCTATCTCAGAAGTTATAGGGCACAAGGACACCCTGGACAGGGTGCCAATCCATCGCAGGTCACACACTCACACTCATTCACACACTACAGCTAATTTGGAAATGCTATTTAACCTAACCTACATGTCTTTGGACTGTGGGAGGAAACCGGAGTACCCGCAGGAAGCCCACCAAGCACGGGGAGAACATGCAAACTGCATGCACACAGAGACGGTTTCGATTCCGGCTGTACATTTGAATAATGTACATTTGTTATAGTGCACAGTTTCTGAATGGCGAACAGATTGCTGTTAGATGCTTTGGCCTTCCAGGGCTTATTCGGAGAGTGCGTTTTTTAAGAGATCACACAGATTTGAGGGGATGGATGAATGCGTGCTGACTTGTTTCGAATTGCCACAAGTACTTTGAAACATATAATTATGAAAAACCACAATCTAGTTTAACTGTTTTTTTTTTTCAAATTTTTTTACATAGTCGACAGAGGTTATGGCCTCACTCCATGTACCAGCAAACCAGTTTTTTAAAAGATTTATTTAACTACTGTACGTTCCTCGGCTGACACGGCATTCACAGTGTCACAGATCTTTTGCCCTTGTGTTTTTTTTTATTTTATTTTTTTAATTTCCCTGTAATGCCAGAGCTCTCATTCTGGAAGATCACATAATTACTGCAAGTTCATTGCAAAGTACTTTGATTTCGCGACTGCTATAGTTCTTGTTATTATTACTACCTTCCTTGGGTGAAGTGTCTTTGCCCATGGCACAACATGCACCTCCATTTACAGTATATGGTGTTAGGGGGCGTTGCCTACGGTATGTTATTAAATGCTAATCCTTTGCTAAAGCCATACGCCTGCAATGTTCCATCAAGTTGATTCAGCACTCCCCTGACTGGACGTTTAAGAACTTCTGGTACATCAGATGTTAACGTCTCTTATTTTTTTTCTTAACAGAAAATTAAGAGAAGAGAAATTTAAAAGATTGTTGCTGTATGAGTCACAATATCTCGGACAGGTCCATGTGTAAAAACAAATAATTCTCAGAAAAGTACTAGTCAATACAGAAAACTACGAAAAAAAATCTTGAGACTAGAATCGAGTCCAAGACCAGAATTGAGTACTGGACTGAACCCAAAATCAAAGAAGGTTCTGAAATCCTAATGAGCTGGCTTGACTACATCTTTTTTTTTTTTGATGTCATGAAGAGATTGCGGATTGGATCATTTGCTCTTTGGGTTTGTGAAAATCTGTAATATTTTCATTTATGCATTTCTCCAAAATTCAAATGGCACGTTCTTGAGGGTTAAAATTCGCTTCACAGTTACCTTGAAACATGATGCTTTTTGCATGAGCTTGACCTACATAAAAATTTAATTGGGTTTCATGGAACCAACCAAAAAAAAAAAATCTAAAAACGTATTAGCAAAATTAGAAAGTAAGGTCTAAGCAAAAATCAATCCAAGGTTCTGGCCCAAGTCTAATCTTATTATTATCCACTCACACGATTTCTGAAAGAGTCTAACCTCAACCATTTAGGCTTGAGAAAAAAAAACAAGGAACAAGAGAAATCACACTTAAATTCCCTCACTTTTATATCATCTTATATAACTTTATCTCTAATAAAAGCCTGTATTTGTTTTCTCAACAGAACAAGGATGCTTCTGGTGTAAACCAAGATCAATGGTCCCTCCTTCTCTCTGACCATCACTGGCAAGCACAAGGGATTTCAATTGAATTACCGGTGACGTCCAAGAGCATTTCCTTTACTCAACGCGAAAACAAACGCCAGCATAAAGTAAAGTTACAGCACGCCAGGGGTTGTGGGAAAAGACCGTGCATGGTGAGAAAAAAAACACAAGAAGCATTTAGTCCATGATGCAGGACAATCGTGAGTGAGACAGACCATCCGCCGTGCTCGGAAAGAAAGGTCCGGAACAAAGGTGATGCTTTGATCACCTAAAGGATTATCTTATTTTTGTAAATGAACCAGAACACCATTATGTTCATCCCATGTGGTCTTTCTTCAGTTTGGGATTTCATGGTGACAGCCCACACCGATGAACTCAAGTCTGATGGTTTTTAGGAATAAATACACGGATATCTCTAAAAGCCCTCTTTCAAACCTGTGACGGTGTGGAAAACCTCCACGACATACATGGAGATGGACACAAACACTTCAGTCTGGATGCTGATCTTTTAAGGCAGTAAAGCGATACTCAGACTTTACCCAGACGGAGGCAAGCAGTCTCACAATCCACCCAATCAAAGGTAATGTTTTTTTTCCCCATCACTTCAAATATATAGTATTGTGTAAAAGTCTTGAGCCGCCCCTCATTTCTTTATATTTTGCTCCCAAAGAGCCAGACTTTCTTGAATTTTCTTTTTTATATATAGTCTTGAGGAATAGTTCTCCAGGCTTCCTGAAGCACCCTAGTATTTACTCGAGCCCCTGTACCTGACTAGTATGTTTTTTGTTTGTTAAGCCATACAGTGACCTACTGTATGAATCAGTCAAGATTTCAAAACTTAAGGCATGAACCAGTGAGAAACAAGTGCAGATGATGACAGATTATCAGGCCAGTGATTATAATACTAATTGAATTCATTGTGATGTTTCTAAAAGCGAAAATTCGTATTGCAATACAAATTCTCCCATAAGAAATAATGCATATGTAGATAATCCGTTCCTGCCTGCCAAAAATATTATTAATATTAAAAAAATAAATTTATTTCTATAGCACTTTTAACAATGGTCATTGTCTCAAAGCAGTAATAAAATAATAGTAAATAAAAAACTTAAAGACAGAGAACTTTCTCTGAAAAAAAATCTTGGTTGACTTCGGGCTGGCTTTCCACTGACACTAACCAGTTTTGAACTGCTCTCGGTTGTAAGTAACGAAAATTCCTACAGTACGGCATTCGTATGCTGAGGTTCCACTGTACTGGTGATGCTGAATGCTGAGTGCTTGGAACAGACGAGAGGGGAAATGAGGTTGCTGCTGAGGTTGTTACAGTACATACAGTGAGCAACTAATAAACTGTATCTTCAGGCACTTTGCAGCCTGTCACAATAAAAACATTTGTTCCAGTTTAATCAGCATAATTTAATGTAATCTAACACGGAGAAACGAGGTGTTGTTTCACCTGGTCTTTTTTTTGCTTCACATGGTTTGCAAAGATTATAGGGTGATTGCATATTCATTAACTGCTTATATAAAATTAACAACGTGATTAATACAGAGCCATGTGTATTTAAGATTCTGGAGTCGTGGCCCCCACTGAGACCCAGAATATTTTTTTATTAAACAGTCCAGCTTGGCTCAGCAAAAAACAGTAGTGTGATGAGTACAAAGCACACTGACACTGCTACTGTAGTAATAATTCACTTGAGTACCAATAAAAGGAACGAACGATCAAGGAAATTGTTCATTCAGTTTAAAAATGAATAAATAAATGAATAAATAAAATCGACTTGTTTGCAAATGTATTTGCATTTTTGAGAAACTACTGTATATTAACGAACCAAATGAAGTGAGCACCATCTTAGTTCTCAACAGTATGTAAAATGAGGTAACCATAGCTGGCTTGAACTCAATTAATTATTATTATTGAATTATTATTGGAAACCCACCAAGCACAGGGAGAACATGTAAACTCATTGCACACAGACCCAGAGGTGGGAATCGAACCCGGACCCTGGAGGTGCAAGATGACACTGCTAACCACTACAACACAATTTTTTAACCTATGAAATTATGATAGCTTTACTGGTTTTGTTCGCATAACATACTGTATATAAGTACATAAATTTTCTTGCAGTTTCCTTTTAAATATTTTAAGCAATAAATGCTTGAAAAATTGGGCTAATTTTTATCTGCTCATCTTTATATAAGAAACTGCTTTGTTTTACCTCTGTCTTTAAAGTTACATAAAAAAATTTTTTTCGCACATATTATATCTTTTAATATAGTTATGTTATTATGCTGGTAAATGCATTATTGTTTTTATTATGTAATGATGATTAAAAAAATAAATAATGCTACATTAAAATGTGAAAGAACTACTATTTAATTATGCTTTTTAAAAAAATGTACTGGCACAGTGAACCATGTACTCAAGCCCTAAAACAAGAGTACACACAGTTTGTTACCATCCATCCTTGCAAATTACTCATAATCCAGAATGTTGGCTCTCTACCACCAAGCAAGCTGTATAATAATTACTCACCGATGCTGAATTTGGTGACCATTCTTGCCAAGGTACTATACAAGCCATGAAAGGATGTACAGTAGAGGTGGAGCTGGGAAAAGTGCAGATAGATGTCTGATAGCTGTGTCCGAGTGGAAGACACACATTTACAGTAGTGTCTGCCAAAGATTGTCACTCATTTTTTAATCTCTAGAATATGTGAGGTCAGAAATTTAAATGCACAATTTAAGGTGTCAGGTTTATTTATACAGTTTATATACTGTATTCACCTACAGTAATGCTTTCTTATCACATTTTCTTCTATGTGAGTCTTCTTGATCGCCCATGTGGGGCAAATCTCTAACGGCTTCCTGTTTACTTTGTTAGACCTCTGTGTTGGATATAGCTTAAGGGAGATAAGCACACTGCCTAGTGCATAGGAGGGAATTTGAGTTTCAGACCAGAATGCAGTATGTATGACCGCTTGTAAATATTTAAAGTCATTTGGGTCAATACTTTGTATTTTCACTAAAGATTAAAGTATTAGTATACACATTAATATCCCCTGTGTTGATTTAACGCTTAGTATTTAACTGGACCTATATAAACACGGTAGTTTGTTAATTCAGCACTCTGGGTCAACACTGGGGATTTGGCAGTGTACTTGGCTGTATTTGGCCAGCCACTGAATTAAGCTTCGCTCCTCCTTGTTTTCTCGAGGCAGTAAAGCACCGTCAAATTTGCACATGGACATTAAAAATACATTTTCTCAAGCTTCTGCTTACGATTACTCTATGAGAGAATAATGTGACAACATCACATAGATTATAATCAAGAGAGATCATTAACACCTAGAGAAACTCCTCCTACATTCACGGTTAGAATTATACACACACTCAGATCAAGGAGAATATTCCTCATAGGTGTTTTTTTTTTTTTAATAAATTTAAATAAAACCGGTGAATCACACTACAGTAATTCCCCTACATATGGGCATTCAAGTTATGAACTTTCGAAGATACAATATGGACATGCATTTACGCATGTTCAATCACGGAAGTTAAATCACATATCCGGCGTACTGTATATTGTTACATGCGTGCAGTTTGCATCCTCTGCAAATGCGGTACAAGCCCAGAAGCAAGGATAAAAGCAGCAGGTACTACTAAAAAGCGCCAAGCAATAACGATGGAGAGAAAAGTAAGAATATTTTAAGGGAATGGAGTGAGGTGAAAAGATGGCCGACATTGCTCATTCTGTTAACGTGAATCATTCAACACTGTACTGTAAAATTCTGTGTATAGCCAATTGTGTTAGTATCCTAATACAGTACCAATACAATGTTTCTTGGACTTACGAACAAATTGTACTTACAAACATGCTTTCTGAACGGAACTTGTTTGTATGTAGGGGACGTACTGTAGTTAATGGACAAACACTGTCTGGCGGAAACCTTCAAACCCAGACTTTAATTCCTAGATACTTTTTTAATGTTTGGCTTGTAATAATGGGAATCACCAAGGAGCACCTGATATGCTACAATCACGATACCTAGGCGTCGATTTGATTTGTATTGCAATTCTATTAGTAACAGGATCTTACAGTATGAATATCCAGATTCAATATTATTCATGTTTTACATTTCTAAACCAACCTAGCAAATGATTCGCTCCTACCACACAGGATTCTGTGCTGCCTGCCAAAGTGGGAACAGTTTAGAGCATCACCTGTAGGATTGTAGCGGAATTGCAACATTTTACACCTCTAATGCAAAAATATAAAATATATAAATATTTTCTATTGGCTTGTGTGGAACCATACTATTAATTTAAAAAAAGAACGAAAGAAAATAAAAACCAATTGAAACATATTGAAAGAGTGACTACCTTGGATATTATAGCCACTTAGCTTGGCATGACTTTCTATTAATAATTAAAAAAAAAAAAAAAACAGGTGTTGCATAATTGCCTAGCTGTCATTATCTATCTGTTAACTGATAATTAACCATAAATATTCAGTGCCACTAGGCTGTAATTTATGTAAATTAGCTGCACATATTAGGACTACTGCCCGATGTAGTATGAAAATCACATGGGTTATGGATTATTTCAAATGATTTAATGTTAGTATACAGCAATTTTGAGTTTAAATTGCCTAGTCAAACTTTAAATATTTATTTATTCATTTTATTCTCAGAATACATTTAGAGTACAGTCTGTTTATCTCCTAATTTCTTATTGTTGCTTAAAACTTTGTGCTCTTTTGTTATAATGCTATATTTAGGAGAGTTACTGTGGTCACACAGTGTCCTGCTGAGCACTTAATAAATCTACTGCAGCCTAATATTCTGAGATTTGTTAGAATATTATACAATCTTCTTATAAAGAAGATTGAATGCTTTCTACACATATGATTAATGCATCGTCTACTATATATGCAACAACTATGACTCTTCAGGCATTATCATCAAACTACCACCTTATCTTAGTTTTCAGATTTGATGTTACCTACAATACAGTATCTGTAGTTAGATCTGTACAAGAGAAAAGTGAGTTTTTTTATTTCTTGGTACAAATCAATGGTACAAATAAATAGCACAATAACAAGAGTGCTGTTTAACTATACAGTATTTAGACTACACCAGAACCATTTTTTTTCACAATTTGAGTCCTGGAATATGGCCTGTGCTGTCAGGAAAGAAAGAAAAAATCATTAATGTGATAACCTGGTCATTCAGGTCACTTCATTTTATTGCCACATAACGTTGCTGAGCCTAGACAACCCCAGATCATACCCCTGCCTCCAGAGGCTTGTACAGCCTCTCTTTATGTGCTTTCTTTCTTACCCTGAGACGCACTCATCACTCTGGAATAGGCTCATTCTGGACTCATCAGACCACATGACCTTTTTCCATTCCTCCCAAGTCCAATCTGTATGCTCCCTATCATATTAGTCTTAGTAACAAATGGTTTTCTCATGGCTACGCAGCTGTTTAGTCCCAATCCCTGGTGGAAATGCTCTTACAGTACTTTCACTGTTAAACATTACTAAGGCTTCTACTCTCAGGGTTTTTTTTTAATGCAACACCAAGTGATTTTTTTCTTTGGTCACAGTCATATATGATTTTTTTTTCCAACCACATTTATTTCACAAAGTTTGAGACGCTTCAGCACTACCCTTCCAGGTTTAGTTCTTAACTCAATTCCAGTCATTTCCGATGGGTGGTGACCATGGTGGCCATTTAGAAGTCGGCCATCTTGGATCCAACTTTTGTTTTTTCAATAGGAAGAGGGTCATGTGACACATCAAACTTATTGGGAATTTCACAAGAAAAACAATGGTGTGCTGGGTTTTAACGTAACATGGTCACCACCCATCTTGAAAAGTTTGTCCCCTCACATATACTAATGTGCCACAAACAGGACATTAATATCATCAACCATTCCCATTTTATTAAGGTGTATCCATATAAATGGCCCACCCTGTACTGTATATAGCACATACAGTACTGCACATACTATAACTTACTCCAGTAGCCCACACACAGTACACAGTGAAAGTAATTAACACTTCCTTAATTTCACAAAACAGGACAGATCAACATTTGCGACTTTTTTAATTAAAATTATCCAGTCTGTCTAACTCTGCATCTCTTTTCAAAAAATCCTCAATATAATTTAACATTTAAGCAGAAATATACGCTGATCGGCCATAACACTAAAACACAAATCATTATAGCTAATATTGTGAAGACCTCTAGAGGTGTGGTGTGGGTGTGGCGTCTGGGACGTTACCGGCTGATCGTTGAGGTGATGGAGTCTCCCTTTGCATTGATGCTTGATTGGAGTGACATCTGGGGAATTTGGGGGCCGGATCAACAACCTTGAACTCTTTGCCCGCTAAGCCCCATAAACGTTAGGCTGAGTGTTCTGATACCTTACCTTGCAGTGGTATTAATGTTATGGCTGATCTGTGTATATCTACATACAGTTATACATGTATGCTCAAATAAAATCAAATTATAATGCAGATTCTGTATACACCAATCGGCCATGATGACCTTTATTTATCTAGGAGGAGAAATTTCTTGGTGATCATCCAAATTATCAGGAAACAAACCTGGAGATATAACAGCAACACTGTAAAGACAAAAGACTTAACACAAAGTCAATAAAATTCGAATCAGGGCCGGGCATGATAATCCAGCAACCCGAAATAATTTTCCATCCAGCAGTGCACTAGAATACAGCTTCCCCATCATGACATGATGAGATCGATCATGGTGGAACAGGAACACGCATGTTAGAGGAATAGAGGCCGAATGAGACCCGGTGTTACTGCAATCCGATTAGGGACGTATGTGGGAAGAGTGGCGTCGCTGGATTGTTTTTTGTGTGGGTGAGGATTTTCATCAGCTGTAAGAAAAAAAAGGGGCAGAACAAGAAAGGATTAAAGGAGTAGAGTGGAAGAAGACAGAGGAGAAGAAATGAGAAAAAGATTTTGCTTTTTTTTTTTGGCTCATCAAATAGAAAAGAGGCCGCAAAAAAAAAAAGATAGAGAGAGAGGGAGACAGATGAAATGAAAGAATCAAAGGCAAACGAGTATAGAGGAGGGGGAAATGAAAGAGACTTATGGACAGGAGGAAGAGCTAGATTATGTGTGTGCGTGTTTGTGCATGTGTGTATCAGACAGAGAGAGACAGAGAGAGAGAGGGAAGGGAAAAAAGACAGGCTGAAAAAAGGGGCATGATGAAACAGAAGGGTTTGCATGAAAGCAGCAGAGAGAAATTGCGACTCAATCAGCCGCCTTGTTTCTTATTCAGAGCACGTTCAGATATGGACTATAACGGACGAGGAAAAGCGAGAGCGCGAGGGAGAGAGCGAGAGGCAGACCGAGATGAAGGAAGAGATAGGGGTTGTTCAATTTGAATTTAAACACACTGCCATCTTTTTTGCTAACCAAAGATGATGGATTGCATACAAATGCAATTCTCAAGACATACTAAGCACCCACATAGCCTAAGCACGCACACACACACACACACACACACACACACAGAAAGAGGGATGCAGCCTGATTTCCCTACATAAGGGAATAAATATATACATGCACTCACAGAGTTGACAATTTACATTTGACAGGAGCGGGAAAAAAAAAAAAGTCGTCATAAATCGAATACAAGATGTTCACAAGTGACTGAGGCTTGCATCCTTGCATCTATTTCAGAAAATCCAACACAGCGAGTCAATAAAAAAAAGATTAGCGGATCACAATAATACATTTTAACACACTGGTACAAATAAAGCCGTCACCCTTTCACTGCGCTGCACTGCATAAAGAACAGTAGCTCGTTAAATCCCCTAGCACGCTATAAAATTCATGCGAAAGCTTCCGCCTCTAAAGGTAGCACGATACCGGCACTCCAAAGCACGTTATAGCACAGCAGCTCTAAAGCACTAAAGCACACTAGCTAGGATGCTAGTTGTAGACCAAAGCGTATTAAAACAGTAATACAGTAGTAGCATACAGTACTAGCACAGTTGCTGTTGTTACAAGGACAATACTCCTTCAATCTGATTGAAATTATTGTGATCAGAGATTCCAGAAGTGTTTACACGGACATGAGATAAGATGTGTGTTGACGTGCACAAAGCATTTAATCAGAATATACATATTTTGAGATTTGCAAAGCGGTAAAGCATTTAATCTGCAGGAAAATAACCGACAACAAAGAAGAAGGAGAAAAAATGTTTTTTTTTTTCAATCTTTCAGAAAATTCAGTTTATTCTGTAGAACAAGATGACCAAGACGAACCCACGTCGTGTCGTGGGAACAATATTTGCATTTCTGCCGTTCTAATTAAGCAGCATGCTCAGAAGTAAAGACTGCTCCTGCGGATTTTAAACAGGAGGAGACCATACGAGAACGTTTACAGCTCTTCAAGAACAATAAACTTTCCTCCTGGAAACTTGTCACATCACTTACAGTCATGTTGCAAAATGTGTACCCCCCTCTTGTAATTCTAACAGTTTTTGTGTAAAAGAATAATAAAATCTTTCACCGGATTTAAGAGGGTAAGGTGCAGCCAGGTGCTGCTAATCTTTAGCCCTTGATTAATTGATCATCTGCAGGTGTGCAGACCTCTATATAAAACCAGCGGTTTTCTGGTCTGGAGCATTCAGGGCCCGAATTCACAAAGCTTCTTAGAATTCTCTCAGAGAGCTCCTATCTTAGCTTAAAACGTCCTAGCTGGGAGTCCTAGAATAAAAGGTGATTTAGAAAACTTCTCAGAGCAACTCTTAGTTTGTGTAAGTAAAGTACAAAGACATTTATCTTAGTGAGAAGGTGTGTTTGACCCAGTTGCTAGGGACGACGCAGCAATTCAAGGACTGTGATTGGTTGACAAAAAATCTGTATAGTTCTTAAAATGCGTTCTTTGGGAAAATAGAATATATGATCATATAATTAATGGAAGAAATTGTATAGTCATGAATACAGGCTACTTGTTTCTGTTATAGGTTAAATATTTTAAAGTTAATTAAAACAGTCAAATGTTTCAAAGGGGCCTACTGTTGAAGCAAGAAATTTCCACACAGTAGTTCCTATATTTATGTTATTAAATTTATTTACCATATTGAGTTTATTACCTGTAATCCATTTCAGATTGATGGGAGCAAAATGGCTCAGCTTTTAAATTAAGTGTTGGGAGAATATTTATTCTTTCCGCCATTTTGTCCTCCGCTATAGGACAACTGAGGTTTGCAAAATAGCATGGGAAAAAAAAACACGACTTTGGGAAAAAAAATGTCCATCTTATGGACAGATGAGACCAAAGTGGAGTTGTTTGGCCTTAATGCCCAAACAAAACCAAACAGCATTTCAGTAGAAACACCTCATGCCCACTGTCAAGCACAGGAGGGGAGAAGATTTGGGTTTATAGTACTTTGTAGCCAAAGGACCTGGGCACCTTGCAGTCATTGAGTTGACCATGAACTCACAAGTCTTTGTTTTCTTTTTCACTTCATTCATGTTAAATAAATAATGGCACGTTGAAAAAAAACTTATATGTTGCCTAATACTAAGATACGATATGATCAGATGATTATTATATTTTACACAAAAACAGATTGAATTAAAAGATGTGGTGCATTGGATGACAGTATTGTTACCCCCTACTATATCTTTATACCAACGGAAGAAAAACCTATCAAATGGATTATGAAAGGTTTATGCGACCCTGCCATTATGATTGAAAATTCCTTCCAGTCAGGGCTGATCAGGTCAAGCTGTTCAGACCCAGGTGGTTACATGATGCATGTTTATTCTGATTGGACTTGATAGAGTTTTCTTATATTTTTCTATGACTATAGCACTATTCAGACGGGACTAGATTTACTGGGGGACGTTTGAGTTTGAATTTTTTTCAGCCGACGTCCGTCATTTCATTTATGGATTCGGACAGGACTAACATCTCTGTGATTATTAAGGAAGTAGGCGTGTCTGTGTTTTACATGTGGGCGTTGCACAAGACCACATGTTGAGGATGAGGATTTCTACTGGAGCGTAGAAAGCAGAAACTCGAATACCAGCGCGCTAGAGATTGTACGGTAGTTCACGTTGACCAAAACACACAAGGAAACACGTTTCGGAATAAACATTTTCAGCAAACATTTCGATTTCTCAGAGGACCGCCGAGTTTGCTGAAAAACAGTAGGTAATTTGCTCTGGAATTTTCACAGAGGGCGTGTGAGAAAAAGACAGATATGGCAGATTCGGACAGGATTAAAATCACAAAGTACCTCTGTGAAACAGAAATTTCTCTAACGTCCCCCAGTAAAACTAGTCCCGTCCGAATAGTGCTTATGTGTTCTTAAGTTCTTTCTCACTCCTTATATGGCAGTACAGTACTTCCTGATGAATGTCTATAAAACCTCCCCCTCCTTGTTTCTCCAGATTTCTTTAGAACCTATAGTATAGGTGGCTCATGCTCTTTGATGTTGTAGCGGATGTACATGATGCGTATGTACTACTTTGTGTTCTCTCAGGATGTTTGGCTTAGGACTTATACTGTATACCTCACTGATCTGTGAAAAACAGCAAACATACCAACACTGCATTGTGTGTGTGTGTGTGTGTGTGTGTGTGTGTGCGTGTGCGTGTGTGTGTGTGTGAGAGAGAGATCTCGCCTCTGTTGAAGCACAGAGGACAGAGCTAGCGGTTCATTCATCCACTTTATACTTAACAGGGCTATTATTCTGATTACTAGTGCAATATTAGGGCCCATTTAAACGCACCTACTATGCAGAATAGGTGACTAGCACAATAGAATGCTAGCACATATTAAGCATTATACAGCAGTTAGTTCCAACTGAGCAATCTGGTTGGACGAAAGGCATTCCACAAGTGGTCATAATGGACGGTAACACCGTATGTACCACTCCATGTCCCAGGGGATTTACAATCATTAATTACACTAAATGTCTGTCGAAACATGGGTGAAAGTAGGTTGGTATGGAACGTAGTTCTGAGTAGAGAGCAGCTACCGGCCGAAATGTACATTCAGACCCAGTCATGGTCACATTTTACCAAGAAAATCTAACCTAGATTTCCATCTAATTCTATTTGGGATTTAACCCCGGAACCCAGAATTTAAAGGAGCTGATATTATAAAGCAGAATACGTGGAAATACGGGTAGTCCCCTACTTATGAACACGTTTCATTCCGGGAGCACGTTCGTAAGTCTGATTTGTTCTTAAGTCCGACAAAGTAAGTCTTATACCCCTTTGACACTAATATACAATATAAAGCATACCAATCCACTTGACTAAATCTGTACCCTTTCCCCACACTGCCATCACGTGGCCAAAAACTGTGAATGCTCCAAAGGAAAAGAATCTCATATGAATGTAACAGTGTTGTCTCTGCACCTTTATATCGCGAGGAGAATCCCGGATGCTATTATGTTCCAGAGCTGTTTTCCGCTGTATTTGACTGTGAACTCTGTTTTGTTGAGGATTTCCATAAATTTGGATTCTTAACCATCAGGACAGATTACTTAACATTTTTTATCATCGTGCTTCCTGTCTGATTCATTGAAACCAGTGACTCCGACTCATTTCTCCAGCACTCCCACACACACATACAATAAACCGGACTTTAGACATTTTATACATTCACTTACATCATGAAAAGATTGTATATAATTGTAAATCTTGGTATCTGGTGCACTGCAGTGTATTTTTCCGTGATTGACTAGAAATAGAACTGCAGTCCGTTCGTATTTGCGGAAATTTCGTAACTCAAATGTTCGTAAGTCTGGACTACCTGTATAAAGGGAAACGTACATGATTTACAGGACTGTCCACAACCTCCATGGTTTATTCTCCTTATCTTTTGGCTACATAGTACCGGTAAAATTTTCAACTACTTTCACCCTATTAGTTATTTAACTGTCAGTTGCCAGCTCCACCAGTCATGGTTAGTTAGTTTCGCCAGTTGTGGAAGGATATTTGGTGGTGGTTAAATAAAGAAACAAATCATAATCTGTTGATGATAAGTGATGTTTGTGGAACTGTCATGTAAAAGCAATGTCACACTTAAGTTTGTGCTGAATATCAGCATGGCTGTGATGCCTTCAGAACTCGGGCCGCATCACAGTTGTGCTGATATTCATCATAACCTCACTCCCTTTCATGTGATATTGCTTAATTATACCACATCGCACATGGATTCTCACATATGATTCAGAAGGTGTTGATTAATTTTCTCTAACAGCAGTTCCGACAATACTTATAATTGCCATGACAACTCATTCACAGAGACTTGCATGCTGGATGGCTACTAATAAAATCATTTTAGTATGCTGGTATCTCACAAAGAAATATGTATACTGGCTGATATTTTTCCATAACATCATACATTGTTGCGTTTTATTTCTTCCTTATAACACAACAGCCCCAAGACGCTTGCAATGATGTGTAACGTACATAAGCAACGTTGCATAGACATAATAAACAAGACATTAAAAGTTAAAGCAACATGTTCAGAAAACTACTCAAGTAAAGGTTTTAAAGTGTCTGATATTATAGGGCACTATTTTTATAATCACAATGCTAACACAAACGCGGAGCATAAAATCCAAGCGTAGAAGAGTGTGGGTGTAATAACATTGTAATGAGCTAGATTGATTGACAGCCTGTCTGAGATTCCCAGCCTGCTACGGCACTTAAGAACTTAATACGAGAGTGCAAGTGGAGAGAATCTGGATTTCTTCAGCTTTACAGTCGGAGTCATTAGAGTACGTTGTATTTGCTAGGTTAGCTTTTGCTCTGTAGCGTTGCTTTTTGTTTTACTAACTATTTTGTCTTATGTCTAATATGGAATTAGTCATTTGTTAGATGTTGATTATTATAAATTAATAATCATATGAATAATAAATATTCACACTGAATGAATGAATAAATGAATAATGAAAAAAAGCACCTTTTGCTAGTGTACGATAGTGAGATGAGAATCACCAGGGACATACCGATACAATATTATCATGATACCTAGGTGCTGATTCCATTTGTATTGTGATTCTATAAGTATCACTATTTTTTATTTTATTTCCTGATTACATTTTATTTGTTAATTTTGTTACTATTTAAAAAACATAAAAAATTATTCACTCCTATCAAAGAGGATGTTGTGCTGCCTGAGTGTGTGAATAGTTAAGAGTGTGCCACCTGTAGGATTAGAGAGGAACTGCAATATTTTACCACCTTAAATGCAAACATATATATTGAAATTAATTTTAAAAAATCGATTGTGAAGTCAGTGTGGCGATACATGAATTGCAACACAAAAGAAGCACAATACATTACTGAATCTGTTCCTATTGATATATCTGGAGATTCTAGATAGAATCAAGTGACTTGTAGTAAAATCTGAATAAGTCTTACACTTTACACTCTAAAAAAAAAAAGGTCTGTTGGTCTTACATGGGGAAAAATATGTACTGTACATTAGTTGCACATATTACAATTATGTTTTTTTTTTACAAATTAATATGATTTATTATTGTTCCTATATATTTATTTTTACATTTAACATAAATAAAACATTTTGAGGTGGCATAACTTTGATATATGTAACTAATGTACATATATTTTCCTGTAAATCCAACAGATTTCTTTTAATGTATATTCTAAATTACTATTTTTTAAAGCATTATTGATTACTAATTAGCAATCCAAAAATTAGCAGCTAAAATGAAAAAAAAAAAGTGAATTTGTGTCCCATATTTTAAAGTCAGAACATATTTTATGTTGAAGACTGACAGGTCAGTTCAGTATTTGTTGGATCCAGAAAAAACGAGGCTACCAACGCTGAAATAATAATTGTCTTTAAATTTTTGAAAATGAAATAGCATGTGAATTTAAATTGACACAATTTCACACCGATCAACCATAATATTAAAACCATTAACATTAATACCACCTTGGTTTTGGGTTCCCCTTGTGTGGCTCCGGCCCCTCAGGGTGTGGTTTCTGCTTGGCCGTGTGTGCAGCACTGAGTGGTGCACTGAGTGTGACTTTCTATCATGGTCAGCATTGACTTTTATTTTGGTGATTTTGTTGCATTTGCTTTTCCAAAGTCAGACCAGACAGGCTGGTCTTTGTTGGTCTTGGGTGCTCATGGACCTATCACCAGTTTACTGGTGTATAGTTGGTGATCAGTATTGTTCAGTTCACCTGACGGGGATGTTAATGTTACAGCTGATCCATATAAATGATATGAATATTTACATGTTTAACTCTGGTGGCTGCGCAGCTTAGTGGTTAGCACTGTTGAGTTGCACATCCAGGGTTCAGGTTCATGTAGTTTGCGTGTTCTTCTTGTGTTTGGTGGGGTTCCACTGGTTTCCTCCAACAACCCAAAGACATAGAGATTAGGCTAATTGGCGTTCTTGAATTACCCGTAGTGTGTGAGTGTGTGTATATGTTTGTGTGCCCTGCAATGGATTGGTTCCCTGTCCAATCCCCCCCATCCCCACCGTAACTCATGAGTTGCTTAGTTGAGGGCATTTCATAATTTTATTTTACTGATAATTAATTCATTAGTGATTTTTCACCCAACATTTCCCCAGTTATGTACTAATACAAACATTTAGAAATGAAGTCCATTAACAAATGCAAATGTCTAATTTAGGTTTTATAAATAAAGTTTACGACATTAATTACATCCTAATATGTGGTCCATGGGCGAAGAGCTTTTTTTTTTTTTTACTTTGTGGATTCCCATTTTGCAAGTTCAGTAGTATAGAAACAGTGCCAATGTTATGGTCGTGCATTATATCATTAACTGGGTCATGCAAAAGTCAAACCATGAGAAAGTGTGTGCCCAAGGAGATTTGCTCTTTTTACGAGAAGCACCCATGAAGAGTTCCCTGCCGTTACCAAATTTCACCCTCATTTGCAGAGTGGTATTTTTCAGCCTTGAAGATCATTTTTATGATCGGTGAGGGGGTGACGTTTCCTAAAAGGCAGAAAGTTCTGTTAAATGATATGTAGATGAAGAAAAGATCTCCCTGTGCTACAGTTTGTGACTGACATCAACGCCATTAGACAGAAATCACAGATTTTGCTTCCCTGGGACTTTAAAATTTAGCCTGTAAGTGAGTGAACAATCAGAGCCGTCTCGAAAATGACCGGCCGATCAAAGCCCTGACCTGACTATCAGCGAAGATTATAGCACAGAATGGATGTTGAAATATTTCTGCAATCAGCAAAGCAGCTACAGAGAACTCGAACTAAATGTTTTTTTTTTATGTCACTGTAAATCACAAAGTAATGTTACTCAGAGTGTACTTTGTCATATGACTAATTAAAGAACATCACTCAGTTAGCCAGCGGGAAGTTCTGACAGGTTGCGAGGGAGGCGTGTTTATCTTAATTGTGGATGGAAATATTTTTTGCCCATGGCAGAAAGCAGTGACTAAAAGACACCACAACTGAGCTGTATGAGAAATTTTAATATTATTGATCACAGAGCATGAGTTTATGCTAGAAAGAAATAATCAATAATCACCTGCTGGCTGTTGTACTGCATTTGAAGTGGATTCTATCTGTATTCTATCAATTAGAAATGTTGACATGAAGCAATGTGGAAATTCAAGTCCTCAAGTACATAAAAATTGCTTAATTTCCTATGCTGTCATTCGTAGTCTGGGGTTGTTCTATAGTTTATTTGTATGCAAACACAATACACAAGCCACATTCCCTCAATTTAGGCCATGTGACAAAAATACCGCCTTGGGCCCTGCACACCACTGGAAGTGTGTGCTTATGTGACTTTGTTCATTTGCGCTGACTTAAATTTGAAGCAAGTAATGAGCCTAGAGAAAATTAAAGGAATAAGTTGGCCTAAATTGATTTGCTTAGCTTGCAAAAAAAAAAATTCTATTTAAAAAAAAATAAAAAATCTTATCACAAAACTGTAGAACTCTAAAGAACCATGACTCCCAAATTAAATTCGTAGCCATCTCTCAGCTTTGAACCCAAAGTTGTTTGAAAGAAATGCTAAAGCGACATGATTAAGAGATGCAGAGGGAATGGAGAGCGGAGGAAAGATGAGCAGAGATGTGTGTAATTTGCTTGAATGTGAAATTTGCTTGGGTGCTGCATGACTGTCGGAGTCGCCCCACTTAATGACAGTGACAGATTAATCACATTCGAGACTGATGCAGAATTTGAGGACATTGCCGTTAGATCCTTGGAGCAGAAACTATACAGTGTATTAAAGTATTGTATCCACATCATGAGTGAATATGTATCACACTTTGCTGAGTAAAGAAAAAGTACTGTTCCAAAATGAAAATGACTTTTGCTCCTAGCGCTCAAAAGGAGATGTGAATTAATGCTGTCTTTAGAGAGTCCTACATAGAACCTTTGAGGTACAGTACCGTGAACCTCAGAAGGACAAACCAAAGAATTTTTATACCTTGGCTTTATTCTCCGGTTCCACAACTTAAATAAACATGAGTGATTAAATGTAGCCCATTCTTTACAGTATATTACTGTAGCTTTCTCACTTTAAAACCAAGCGCAGCATTTAAGCTAAACAAACTATCTTCATATACAAGAGTATAAATTTAAACACATTACGCGTAAAATTAAATTAGCTGCATGTTCACTGAGCAGCAGGTACAGTATCTCTGCCATCAGCCATAATTTAATCAAAGTTTCTAAACAAAGTTTGCAAAAACGTTGGACTGCCAGTGTGGGAATAGTTCAGAGGGTACCTCCTGTAGGATTATAAAGAAACAGCAACATTTATCTCCTCAAATGCCTCTCAAGAGCGTGCTGACTCATTGTGAGCACGCGGCCGCGCGCAGCCTCTAACGTGGGTGTGCGGCTGCTAACGCACGTGTTTCGAGACAAATTAGCGCACATGGTGTTAGAGTGTGTAATGAGTGGACTTCGATAATAATACAAAAGGCCAATCCGAGTGTTTTTAAACACACACAATTTTTGAAAATGTGATGCCATTAAAAATGTTTCTATTGCATCAACCAGAAGCTAAGTCAGCCAATTCCTGGCTGATCGACCAGTGCATCTCTATTATAAATGTAATAAATCATTTGAAAATCGATTTTGTAGTCAATGTGGCGGTACATGAATCGGCACACAAAAGAATTGTGATTAATTACTAAATTGATTTTTGCTTATCTCTAATATACAGCGTATTTTTTGTTTAGATGTTGGATGTATCACAGAATTCGATGAAACAAATCTGATGATTTTGTGACTGTTCTTAAATCTGTTATCTGCGTTATCTGCAAAGTGTACTTTAGGTAACTAAGCAGAGGTAATCAAGTTCAGTTCTGGCACTTAGTTATGGTGCCAATCATATACACAACGGTGATTCTGTCACCATCCATTTCCATTCCTGGATTGTGTAAAGTAACAGATGAACTACAGTCTGTAATTATACAAGAGTAGATGAAATAGCCAGTTGGAAACTTAATGCTTAAGCCTAGTTATGCCTATGACTAACCCTAACCCCTTTGTATTTGGAAAACTTGGGAGAAACTTGGAGAAATAATCCCTGGCATGAAGCTGGAATGGGAAAGACATTTAATACAAACAAGATCCACCAAGCCTGAGTTCTCTGACATAAACACAACTGATGTCACAACAGTATGACAACAAAAGGTTATCGCTTCAGAAGGGTAAAAATATTGGCCTGCATCAGGCAAAGAAAACAACTAAAGACAGTTTAAATTCCTAACTGCCCAAGGCATTATTAAAACTTGGAAGGACAGAGCTGAATCTTCAACGTCATATATGTTTGTTTTCTAGCAAATTCTATAGAAGAAGGCCGAGCAGGAGGAGGCAGCGAGGCAGAGGTGCAGACCCACAGCGAGTTAAGGTGCCGGGTCCCTCCTGTGCGCAAGGTGGAGCTGACCGTGGTGCTGAATACATGCTGTGTTTCCTTCAGCTTGGTTGAGCTTGGTGCAAGTGTGGCAGATAGTAAGAGGCGCTGGCTCTCGGCCCGCCCCCCCATTCACACACAGGTCTAGCTACTAGGACTCTGGACTAGCTACTAACGTTGTGTGTCAATAAAACTTCCTGAATGTACTAAATGACCAGGTTATCGCATCAATGGATTTTAACTTTATAGACATGATTACCTCATGAATGTTATTGGCTAGGTATTGTGAAAGAGTTCTTCTTCATCATGGACAGAATTCTGTTAACCTACTGTACACATTAGACGTCATCTGTGATCTTCCAGGCCTTTTGCTGTTGCTGAGCTTCACAATTCCAATATTACATTGGCGTGCAGTGGTATCTGACACAAGGGCATTAGCAGTAGATACTTAAAATTTTGGCGTGGGGACTCCATGGATGAGACTGTTTCTTTCAGCAGATTCCATGGATGCTTAATCAGATTGAGATCTGAGGAATTTGGAGGTCAGATCAACAATCTTTTATTCTTTGCCTGCTTAGTGCCATAGGGAGTTCTGATACCTTTCTTCCATAGCCAGCAGTAGCTGTTTTCAGCAGTTTGTGCTACATTGGCTTTTTGTTGGGGACGGGCTGGCCTTTGGTCCCCACAGGCATTGATGAGCTTTGGATGCCCATGATCCTGTCACCAGTTTATTGGTATATAATTGATAATTTTATTCATTTCACCTGGCGGTGGTGTTAACGGTGAGGCCGATCGGCGTATACATCTGGCAGCTGCTCATGCACGCAAGTTAATGAAGCCACAAGATATTAAATCAAGGTCATGAAATCGTAATGTGTGTGCAGGATGCGAGCTACTTTATTATGCCTTTAATTCCCTTTGTCCATTTACAGGTCAGTAATGCAACAGAATTGGAGCTGAGAAGGTTTCAATTCCAGAACAGAAAACGACTTCACGAATTTCATCATATTGCACAAAGTGTGTCTTCCTTGTCTCATCCATTTTAGTACATTTCTGATTTGTTTGTTTCTCTGAGGCGGACTGTAATTTTGCTGTAGGTTGGGGATCCAGAGCCGGCACTGTCTGGCTGTTTATGCTTTAAAGATTAATATTTAATCTTCAATTTAGTGAGGAGGGACATTGATTCAAATGAATTCCATGGCAACAAGTTCTGATGCACAGAACGGGCTTCTTCATGGACCATCAGGGATTTAGTTAATAAATGCTGGACGGGGCGAGGGAGGAAGGAAAGCAGGAACAAGAGAGCAATAGAGAGTCAGTAACTTTTAGTATTGTCTACTGCTTAAAAGCTCTTTAGCTGGATAATGCATATTGGGAAAGACTTTTTGGGTGGTTAATAGCTGTACGTTTCTAAGGAGGTTTCAGTAGGAAATGTCCAGGAAAAGAAGTTACACCCTGTTGCAGGGTTCTATACAGAATTTTTTGGGTTCACCCATTGGAAAAACATTTATTTAACACTGATCGCCATTGTTACAGTAGTTTGAAAGTTTTCTGCCAAAGGGAGGAACTTTGCACCTTTCAGTGTCTCAATAATATGACAAGCTGAGTTTTGTCATCCAGAATGGGGAAAAAAGAAGCAATTAATGGAATGGTTGTTTATAGCTGCTATAATATCAGTGATAACAGGAACTAACTTGATTAACAGAAATAAAACAACGATGCTGTTATTAAAAAATGATCATCTTCGAGGTGGTAAGAGTAACGCAGCTTCATACTCAACCACCCTTATGATTTTCCTGCAACAGCATACCCCATTGTGTTTTATTTCACAGAGATTAAACAGTTTAATATTCTACATAGATTGTATTTAACGGCTTCAAATGACATATTCAGGGGAATTTTAAGGCACTTTTCATTCTGACAAATATACACTTCTTGCAGTCATGCATCACAGTCAAGCTTCATTAATTTGAATTATGCAATGCTGGATGAGAACCAAATAACCTTATTAGGCAGAAAATGAAAAGGAACGAAGAGACGGACAGACGGATAGGCAGATGGACAGATAGATGATTTATCCAAGAATGACCATTAACTTTCTCCCCTATGTTCATGCTTCCTTTTCTTTTTTTTCCACCCACCCTCTATCTCTTATTCTCATTGTATTTTTTTTCTGTCATCCATCTCTTCTGTACATCACCCCCTCATGTGCTTTGATCAGCCTGCATCTCTCAATTCCCCACTGCAATTCGCATATATGAAAAGTTATTTATGGACACGCATCAGCAGATAGCAGCTTACTCGGCTTTATCTTCTGCTCACCATCAAATATGCCATATCTTCCCATGCGCCACTGTTCCCCTTCTGATAAACCGTTATTTTTATTTCATACACTCACGCGTGACACCTGGCAGCACCAGATATGATTTTATTGTAATGTGGTGAATTTTATGAGGGAGTGATAACGGAGCTGGGGATATGCCCTGTCTCTCTTGCTCAGGCCTGTCCCAGGGTCCCTGGATGTAAATTGATATAGTCCTGAGCTGCCCTCACACTAACTGGAATATTGGAGTAGTGAGGCAGGGTGGGGGTGCTCAGGCGACAGCCCGTCTGGACAGCTCCATTTCAGCCTTTCCCCTAGCGATTTATGGGTATATATCTCACACACATACACACACAAATGTCAAGGGACCACACAAACATGCACTTAAATGGCCAATCCTTCATGCATCCACATACAATAGTATTTAGGTTTAGTATATGAGGTTCCTCAGTGAACAAGACCAGATCCTGTTGTGTAGTGTCATACAGGAGAGTACTGTATACACGTGCATTTTATACAGTAGCAATGTGCCTAACACTTGTGTAAACGGAATCGCCACAGTAAACACAACTATATTATATTGCAAATATACAATAACTAAATGCCGGACCTTGATCCGGATCCGGACCAAGAGACAGTTCTACAGTAGAAAGACCCTGATGCTTTTCTGATTATACCAATAATCTAGCGCTTTTTCCCTCAAAGGGTGGGCGGGGCTATACATGTCACTCAACAGAGCCAATTAACGCAATGTGACGAGCCACTATGAGACAAAACACATATGATTTAAGCAAACATATCATTGGCAGTCTGCGATGAGGACGTGTAACATACCCAAACTGAGAGCCTGGTATGACAGAGCATACAAAGTCCTTTGACATTCATTTACAGCCCAAATGTGGATTCAGTAAAGATTGATTAAAGATTGTTGTTTGTATTCTATACAAATACAAGGAAATATACAATTCAATCAGTCCACATGTTTAATGTTTTTACTAAAAATTGACAATAAATATTATTGAAATGCTCTGGAAGTTTTAAATTGCTTATTTTATTATAGACTTACAATAACTGCCGATATAGAAATCTGAATCCTAAAACTATCATGAAATTCGGACCAGAATGTCAATTCTTCAGTCAAATTTAAATTTTTATGCTTTGTTCATGGGAATAACCTTTTCCCCTTTTCCCATAAAACCAAGAGGGATACAATCAAACGAATCTGTTTTGTCCTTTATGATGTAATATTGGAATGGAATTACAACAATTATACCGAGACAACTTTTTTCTCATGTCCTGCTGTATGACATTATACTGTAGTTCGAGAGTAACTGTCAGTGAAAGCAGGTCGGGTTATTGAATCGGAGAGATAAAAGATTGCCTATCACTATCTCAGCTTTACTATCATGAATCTGTCATGGCCGAGCCTATAGCACAAGGCCTCCCAGGCGTACAGTATAACTACTACACCTACTATACGCATAGAAACACACATTGAAAGACATGCAGTGTTTTCAAGTCCGTAATTATGCCATATGTCTTCTGAATAGCAAGGATAGTAAATTGAGAAACTGTCGACAGCATTAGACAGCTCTTTCACTCATGCCACACACAAAAAATATAGTGGAGCGAGCTCTGAATTTTTTATTTTGTTTGCACAGTTTCATTACTGTAGTTTCCTCAGTATTTTGGGATTAAACTTACTTTAGGTCTTTTTTACCACAATTAACTTTAACTTCATGTAGAATGAAATTAGCTTCAGCCTCTACTCTAGCCTCTAACGAATCTCAACTCCATTCTACTGTATGTGTGTGGCAATTCTATGTTCTCCTAATGATGGGGTTCCTTCAGGTGCTCCTTCAGTTTCCTCCCACAGTCCAAGCATGCACTGCAGGGTAATTACTCACTCATCATCTATACCGCTTAATCCTGTATTCAGGGTCACGGGGGGCCTGGAGTCTATCCAGGAGACTCCAGTGCCCTGTGCCCCGTCCCAGGGCATAGTGCCACAGTGCCCTGGGACAGGGTGCCAATCCATCGCAGGGCACAGACACACACACATACACTCACACATGAGCATTTTGGGAACGCCAATGAGTCTAACCTACATGTCTTAGGACTGTGGGAGGAAACCGGAGTACCCGGAGGAAACCCTCCACCAAGCACGGGGAGAACACACAGAGACGGGAATCGAGTCTGGCCAGGGATCGAACCCGGACCCTGGTGGTGCAAGGCAACAGTGCTAACCACTACACCACCGTGCCACCTGCAGGGTAATTAGTGTTTCCAGATTGCACTTAGTATGTGACTGCGTGCGCACTTGTGCCTTATGATGGGTTGGGACTCCAACTAGGGGGTAATATATATAATGGATGGATTTTCCTTACAGCCCTAGTCATAATAAATCCAATTTTTATCTACTTGTTTACACTAAATAAAATGATGTCAAGGGATGTCAAACATTAAAGCTTATTCTTATTTATAGTGCGTTGTCCTTAAACATATAGGGAAAGCTTAGCAATTCAAACTCATTTATACAAGAATGTACACTATAGCATGTAAAAGTAAACAACTTATAGTTTTATGACAATAATATGCCTGTATTTGTCACCAAATGTTATATTATCTGATATTTAATTGCATTGAGTGTGTAAGCAAGAGTGTGGGAACAAGTTTGGAATCATTTACTGTAACTGTATTCTCTTCTCTCCAACACCTGCTTAATCATTACACGTACAACTCCATATGTTCTATAATCCCACACACGTTCATCTGTCAATCACTCTGTCTTTACCTTTCTCTCTATAGAATTATTTTGGTTGTGTATCAGAGACGTGACCCAAATACCTCATGCACGTCAATGGATTTATTTGACCAGCTGTTTAGTCTCAAATACAGCCTTATCACCTACCATAAAACCAGCTTTCCCCGACAAACAAACAAACACAGACACATACAGTACAGTACAAACAAACACAGGTGCAAAACCGCACATGCACACATGAGCTGACTCGAAAGTATTGTCAACAAACCGAGGTTGTACCAGGGAGGGAGTGAAGGATGATCATGTTTGAAAATATTTGTGATGCTTAGGCAGAAGTCACTGTGTGCACACTCTTCAGAGTGAAAGCGATGCAAATACACTGCACAGACATTTAGAGTGTGTGGTTCATGCACTGTCATTTGTTACCTACAAAGATGATATCATGGAAATGTAATGAAAATATGGCATTAAACTTAGCCATTTTTTTTCACATACCTTCAGTATTAATTCAAGCTTATTTCTCTTTCTGTCCACAGGCTTGGATGCCTTAGCCTTACCGTGACTAAACACAAAATTGCTCTGCAGCTTTAAAGGAGACCTGCATTCTAGGCATCTGTGAAGTAGCTACAGAGAAAAGAGGGGACCAACATCAAGAGAACAAAGAGGAAAGGTTGGCTATTAGAATCATGGCACCTGAAGTCATGGCTGAGCTTCGTGATTGGCTCTTTCTTCTCCTGCTGTGCCTCACACTGTTGGCCGAAGTGCTACAATGTTCTGCGACTGCTTCACAGGGAATGGCTGCAGAGAGGGATGTAGTGTGTCCCTCCGTGTGCCGCTGTGACGAAGATTTTATTTACTGCAATGACCGTGGTCTGAGTGCTATTCCGCCACTCCCCCCATCTGCCTCCATTCTTTATCTACAAAACAATCAAATAGATAATGCAGGACTTCCCACATCCTTGGAGTACCTCACTACAGTGGAGGTTATATATCTCTATGATAATGAGCTGGATGACTTTCCCATGCACCTACCACCATCATTAAGGGAGCTTCATCTTCAAGATAACAACATCCGGGTGTTACCAAGGGCTGCTTTAGCCAGGTTGCCTCTCCTGGAGAAGTTGCATTTGGATGACAACTCAGTGTCCACAGTTAGCATAGAAGACCAGGCTTTTGCCGACAATCCTCGTCTCCGTCTGCTCTTCCTTTCCAGAAACCATCTTTCCAGCATTCCCTCAGGGCTTCCTGCCTCACTAGAGGAGCTCCGCTTAGATGATAATCGTATCTCAACAATTCCAACACATGCCTTCCGAGGTTTGTCTTCTCTGCGCCGTCTTGTCTTGGACGGTAACCTTCTAGCCAATCAGCGAATTGCAGACGACACCTTCTCACGACTCGCAAACCTCACTGAACTGTCTTTAGTACGGAACTCCCTTCAGACTCCTCCTCTAAATTTACCAAGTGCACACCTGGAAAGACTCTCTCTCCAGGACAATGCCCTGATCCACATGCCACGGGGCTCCCTTGATGGAATGCATAGTCTTCAGAGGCTGGACCTTTCCGGGAACAACCTGACCACACTTCCCAGAGGTCTGTTCCGGGACTTGGAGAGCCTGGGACAGTTGCTTGTCCGTGGTAACCCTTGGCACTGTGGATGCAACCTGCGCTGGCTTTACGACTGGCTGGAAGCCAAAGGAAACACTATTACAGTCCGAGGATTAACTTGCCAATCTCCAGAGCGAGTGCGTGACATGCCACTAAGAGATCTTACCAGCCAAATGGATGACTGTGAATTGGCAGCTGCTGGAGGTGGAGGGATAGGTGGAGTGGGTTCGACAGGTGGAGGAGGTACTACTGGCAATAAAATGATTGTTGGAGGAGTCAGTTCCACAACTCTGTCCCCTCCACAAGGCTCCCTGTTCACTCTGCGATCCAAGCGACCAGGTCTGGGGCTTCCAGACAAAGGCATAGACTACACACTTGGCAGCAGTGGTGTGGGCAAAAACCTGGCCCTGAATGTTAAGCCACTATCCCATGATAGCATCAGGGTCACGTGGAGTGTGGCTCAAACATCTTCTTCTTTCAGACTTAGTTGGCTGCGACTGGGGACTAGTGCTGCAATGGGCTCCATTACTGAGACTCTAGTGAGGGGCGACCGAAGAGAGTATCTCCTTACTGCCCTCCAACCAGCATCCAGCTACATCATCTGCATGGTTCCCTTAGTCTCTAGCAATGGGAACAAAGGAAGCATGTCTGGAGGGAACACAGACACAGATGAGGCTCCAGTGTGTGCCAAGACTGAGACATCTGATCCCAACCTGTCTGATGTTGACCAAGGGGAGGATCGGGGCTCAGACCAGCTCACCTCACTTCCACTTGCTGGGATTATCGGTGGAGCCACAGCGATAGTCTCTTTAACACTTATTCTTGGAATATTCTGTTGGTATGGACATCGCGCCAGACGATTTTTCTCAAGAGAACACTACAGCCGCAGTAGCTCACGCAAAAGTAAGCATTATGATGACTACATTGAATCGGGTACTAAAAAAGATACCACCATCCTGGAGATCCGAGGACCTGGATTCCAGATGACACCAATGGCTGCCAGAGAAACAATGCAGCCCAAGCCAGTACAGGAAGACTACATAATACACACAATCTTCCCTTCCAATGGCACAGGTCTATACAAACCACCGCATCCCACAACCAATGCAAGCTACGGTACAAACCGTGGCTATAGAGAAGGAGGTATTCCAGATTTAGATTACTCTTACACGTGATAAGCCTGATTTAGTGAACACTATTTAAAAAATATATGGTACTGGATAGATGCACATTTTTTATCTGCATGGGGTCTACAGGACCCCGATGTGCCTTCTGTCTTCATTCCAACCTAGCCTGCTGTTAATGGCACCAAGGAAGCTCTAAATTGGCCCAAATGCCTACTAAGAAACAGTTTTCTTTGTTTGGCACCAGAAAGAGCCTATATCATTTTAGGCAGTGATTCCAACTGGCATTTTCACTCCCCCCCAGTGTAACCTGGTGTGTCCTCAGCACCACTGCTTTATCCCTGGCTCCCTCAGTGAGGTGGATTCAAGGGCAGTTCAAACTGTATTTTACACAGAGATTCAGTCTATTTAGAGCTCAAATCATATGTGATATGGATAAATGGCACTTACTGAAAAAAGAACAAATTTGTATGTAAACCTTCATCTCCTGAGACTATAATTGTAAGCTGCTCAACTGCTTCATAGTGTTGCTCCTGACATGATGTGGAGGAGTACAGTAATGGCTAGAAAGAAAGAGAACACCATGGTGGATAACGATTGCTCAAAAACCACTGTTGTACAGGGAATCAAAAGTTTGTCTTGACAGTGCAGCTCTTCTGGGACAAAAAAACAAAAACGTGCTGGAGAATACACAGGCTAACTTTTTGGTTCTGGCGTTCATAAGTGACTTTGGACTTGGACATCTCGGTGTAGGATTTTATGTGGAGTGTTCATGCACACCAGTTTTAAACACTTGAAAACTATCTTGATATGGTAGCAAGGTTCTTGCTGTCTAGTTCCTTTTCACATGGAGCTGCGGGGAATCCAGTGTGATCTGTAAGTTCAATTAGACTGACAATTCTTTTTTTTTTTTTATAAAAAAAAGAAAGAAAATGGCAACACTTATAAATGTTGAACACAGGCAAGGTGTGTAGATATTTGAATCCAACACAAAGACTTTTGCAAGTGAAAGTGTGAAAACATATTGTGTTCCAGACTTGTTATGTATTTTTTTTCTGTAAGTTTATTTATCCCATACTGCTGTCTTTTTGGTTTAGATTCTATGGTTTAAATAATCTTTTAGAAAGAACTCAGTCAGTCCTGCTGCTGGTGACATTAAAAACACTGTGGTTTTGCCTAGCCCTGTAGCTCATGTAATGATTAAGGATCATTTTGTGTTAATCATTGTTTTATCAATATAAACTCAATTATATTCCACACTATGGTTCTAGTCAGATCCTTCCCCAAATCTACCAGTGTGACCCCCACACTCAACCCCTAAAACAACTTAGTATTGATATATCCCTATTAATATTCCCATTAATGAAAGAGAAACATGATGCCCCAAACTATTAACGATACTTCTGATCTGATGTCAGTCAGTCAATGCGTTTAATATTGGCGGATGGAAGCAGATTCTGTCTCAACACAAAAGATCCAGATCCAACCGAAAAACCTTTCTCCTGGAAATGGAGTCCATTCAATGTCTTGTGAGTATGTGGGCAGGACATCGAGCTGACACGTTCCTGTGTGATTACTCACTATAATTCATTTGGCTCCCCAAAGCCAGCTGTAGTAGATAAGGCTGCTATCTTCTCCAAATAGATATAGCTGTAAATTAGAGGTAGTGTTGAATGAAATGAAAGATAGCAAAGAGAAGGCATACAAACCGTAACACTGTGGACCTACACTGTGGGAGAAAGGGGCACTTGTTGCATTGCATGAATCTGAGAGACAGATGTATTTATTATTTATTTGATTTTGTTTACTTAGTTTTTTTTTTTTTTTTACACATTTTTCATGGGAGCAAGGGAAGAGTACTGTAGGATATGCATGAGTGGAAGATATAAATTTTTTGGGATACTCCTTTTTTTTTTTGTCTCCTAAGTGTTTACATTGATACACCACCCTTTTTCCCTTTCCCATAGTTTTCTTTCATTTTGTTTTATTTCTGTATCTCCTTGTTCTGTCCCTGTTCCACCCCTTTCCGCATTTTTTTGATATTCTAAAAAGGTTGTTTTCAGACATGCAAAGAACTGTTTTTTTTTTTTTATCTCATATGTGTCTACATTATTAAATATATTTCCTTTCCTTTTCTCTCTTTTCTTACAGTGCCTGCTTTCCCTTCCCTTCCATTGGAATCGATTCCTTTAAATCTCCTTGTCCTTTCCTTTCCTGTCACCTTCCCTTCCATTTTCCTTCCCTACCCTTCCTTTGGTATTTATTTACATTTCTCTTTGTCTTTTCCCATTCCTTTCCTTTCATGTCCTGGCCTGTCTTCTTTTGTCCTGTTCCTTCCTTTCAAATTCTTTTTCCTCCTCCTCCTCCTCTTCCTTTTTCCTTTCCTACCTATTTTCATATTTCCTTCTTCGGTCCCATTTCATTTCCTTTCCTTTCCGCTCTGACCCTTCTCTAGCCCTCTCCGTTTTTCTTCTCTTTTTTCTTTTCTTTTCTTTTCCATTCCTTCGATTTCCTCCTGTACTCCCCCTCAAGTAAAGGATTTTACTCTTCTATTTAAAAGATGAAAGCAAATTAAATTCACCTGTCAAGTATATCTGGCTTGTCTGTGATTGTATTTGACATTACAACATAGTAAATAGCTGGTCTTTCTTTTTTTTTTTTCCCCCCTTTCACTCCAAGCGAAAAATTGAGCATGGGCCTTAGAAATTACAGTCATGATCTCACTATTTTCAAGTCGTTATTTGTGTTCTTTGTGCGCTCTTAGTATGTGTTGTTATTACTAACACATTTGTTCAACTAAAGGCTACACGAGACTATTAATGGTTACTATTATAGAAATCTACTGGCAGTTAAGTGGAGTATAAAATAAAGCGATATACAGTATAACTGCTTTCATACTGTAGCAATCCCACCAGTGAGAGTAGTACAACAAGCTTCGGTTCTGACTGAAATCCTTATCGCAGAGAACCTGCCTCGCACATGAAAAAGAAAAAAAAAAAATCTCACCTTTCCTTCCTCACACACTTTCTTATATTAGAATTTCCCTTTGATGTGTTATCTCTCCATCCTTTTGAATTTCCAGAACGTGGGTGTAGGCATGTTTCCATATGTTTGTTTGTTGAATATGTGAGAACACATGCTGTATGTTGTGTCTACTGTATGTGGGGTCGAGGTGTTCGAAGCATACAGGGTCGCTTTTCTTTTGTCTTTCTTTTCTTTCTTCTTCTTTTTTTTTAACCATCTGCAGATTCTGCACCTCCTGCCGACACGGACCAGCAGTTGTTCCACCTGCAGCCCGTTTGCACAGATGTCTCCCTACACACACACACATACGCACGCGGTGCCAAACTCAGCTGTAGCCACGCACATTCATACTGCTCCTGTCTCACTCCTGAGACGAAGCCCTCACCTCCATACTCGCTAAAAATAACCCCGTTTCCCTTGTTTACGCTCACGATATAATGTCACGGTTGCACTGCATTGGTTTAGTTGAGGTCTCTATTTTCCTCCTGTCTCTTCATGCCCTTTTATACAGTATGTTTTTTTCTTTGTTTGGTTCTGTTTGTTGTTGTTGTTGTTGTTGTTGTTTTTTCACCTCTTCATAACTGTCTGTCCTTATTTATCTCTATCACTCGGTCTCCGTTTCCGAAAACGTACCCTCAGGTGCTGCCATCAGCCCGTTCTGATGATCATCTCTTCAGAGCTGTAATCATCACACTCTCTCAGCCTTGCGGATGAAGAGTTATGGCTTTTTCAATCCGTCTAAGTGATGTAGTCCTGCTGTAATGACATCATACCGACGGAGGCTACAGCACTTAGGCAGAGCTTGACGGGCCGTCATAAGGACGTCATATCACATGCCTCAAGGTCTGGTTTAATTCACACCGGTACAGAACCGTTTTACAGCCACTAGAGTCAATTTGGCTGTAAAAACGACCATGCAGCATGGCTCTCAGACTATATTACCCAGCATCAGCAGCGATTTCAAAGTGTGCTCGCATCACCGTTCTATCAAACCTGCGGAGCAGCTGTTTAGTCAAAATAGCTACCCCGTAATACAACGCCGTTTCGCGCAAAGAATGCAGTCCATCACAGGGACAGAAGGACTGAAGATACAATGCAGTCTGCCAGTATAACAAAACCATAATCGTTAAAGGCAATGAAATGAAACCCATCATTTGGGAAACAACATGAGGCAAGATTGCTTTTTGCTGGACCGTAGACTACCACTGGATATTTAGCACATCATTCACTGTAGCAACATGGAGCTTAAGAAGTGACAGAGCTACATGTGTAACTTGTTTATTATTATTATTATTATCTATATCACGGTTGCTTTGCACCTCCAGGGTCCGGGTTCGATTCCCCCCTCGGATCTGCGTGCATGGAGTTAGCATGTTCTCCCCGTGCTTGGTGGGTTTCCTCCCACAGTCCAAAGACATGCATTTGGCTAATTGGCGTTCCCAAATTGCCCATTGTGTGTGTGTGTGTGTGTGTGTGTGTGTGTGTGTGTGTGTGTGTGTGTGTGTGTGTGTGTGTGCCCTGCGATGGATTGGCACCCCATCCAGGGCGTACCCTACTTTGTTCCCCTCCATTATCCTGAATGCCGTTTAACGTGGTATAGATGATGAGTGATCTATATTCTGATACATTTCTTTTACTGAGTATCTAGCTCAATCTCTCAACCTGTTTTCTAAGTTTATGCATGGATTGCTTGTCCATATCCTAGATACAGAATACTGTATATGCTAATGCGTAGGCAACATTTCAACAATACTTCTTGCTCAGTCTCAACAGTACACCATCTTCTCTGAAAGAAACATATTTGTTCATGCTACAGTATGAATTATGACTGACCGGGTGATGCAACTTGAACAAGAAGAAGTCTTAGTGTGAACACATTACTGTACATATGCTGACTTTTGCCAACAGGTTTATCCAAGCTGACCTACAATTGAATCCAAGTCGAAAAATCCTCATAACTGGGGATGTGAATGGTGGCTTAGCGCTTAAGGCTCTAGGCTACTCATTGTGAGGTTATGACTTCAAATCCCAGCACTGCCAAGCTACCACTGCTACCCTTGAGCGAAATGCTTAACCCTCAGCTGCTCCGCGCAAATCTAAGTCGTGTTGGATAAAAGCAGAAGTCCGGTGTCCACTATTGAACTATTGTATGATTTGAACTCAAAACCATCTAATACGATTTATGAACATAAATACAAATGCATATTTGGAAAGAGCACATACACATATGAATTTCTTTTGGACGCAACAAAGAAGTCACGCTTTTGGGAGGATGTTGTATTCCTAATCTTGCAATGCAAAGACAAACGAAGACAACTCCATTAATGTGGATGTGCGCGGCTGCGCTATATGTCAATCATCCTTGGCTGCTAAAGCCTTCTCATGGTGGTTTATTTATTTCAATCTAATCTGATTAATATTTTGGTGATACAGAACCGCCAAAATTCATGTTATAAACCAGATTCCAAATCTCTTGTTGGAATCAATGATAAACTAGAACATTGTACTTGATGCTACGTTCACATTACAAGCCACGTTGTTCAATTCATTTTTTTTTTTTTTTGGTCAGGTTGGATTTGTGTGTCATGACCAATCACATTCATAATTACAAGTGTCTAGTTTTAAGGTTTTGCCTGAAATGGCGCGCATGCACACATCGACATGCCATCTTGGTTAAAACACGTCATATTTGTGATGCAATTTTAGCAAAAATACTATATTATATATAAATATATAAAATAATATTTTGCTTTGGAGGACAGCAAGGAGTTAGTCTGCCTTAGTTGAGGTCAGGAAGAAGTCCGACATTTTGGATGTTTTAGCAGCTATTGCTAGCACTGATATGAAATCCCCATGCTGCCGGTGCTCACGCATGCACAAAGGCAAAAAGTTGCTTACTTACCTAGAACTGACTCAGATCTGATAAATATCAGATTTGTGCATTCAGACAGCTGTAAAAAAAAAAAAAACAGATCTTTCTCACATTAGGGTAAAAAATCAGAGTTGAGTCACTTCAGGCTGGTAATGTGAACGTGTCCTGAGGTCACAGACTATACTGGCAGTGGTGACTTTTTCAGGCTCAAATGGAATTTAGGCGTAGAAATATATATCATTAAGACCCGTCCAGTTTAGGTCACGTCCACATCCACGTCCAGGGTCATAAGAAAGTGTCATTGTGTCACACACACCCCCCATTACTCAATTCCCACATCTCCTTGGTTAGATAAATGAATAAATCTGAAGTCCGATATGTTGAGTCTTGATGAACCGCTCCTCTTCTGCTGTCAGTATGTTTCCTCTACATGGCACATCCTGTGGGAGGCTTTAAGAACTACCGTCTCATCACTGTCTTTGCAAAATGGTTAGACACAGCGAAACGCATACTGCTATAAGTCCTAAAACAGAAAACAAAAATTCCTGGAGGATATGATGTACCAGTTATTTTAGGTTTTTGCCCCATTACTCAACTCAAGATCCAATGCAACTCTGACTGTTAAGTGTAATGGGATTTTTTTTTTCTGTCTACCTTGGCAGAAAGAAAGAGATAAGTACACACATACATTATATATATATATATATCAATTTACCATTTTTGTGTACATTGCTGCTTTTAAAAACAGGGCTCTCTTCTTTTTTCCTCTGTTGGACTGGCTGATTTATGACTCAAAGAGAAGGGAAAAAAGACTATTTTGTATAAAGTATGTTTTTTTTTCTATGTGATTAAAAAAGAGATGTACTGAAACTGCCTCTGTTTTTTTGTGTCTTTGAAAATATAACTGTGTGGAAGGGAGGGGGGGAGTGGTGGTGATGGGGGGGGGGGTTGTTGTTCATACAGTATGCACTATTTTCTTTCTTTTTGTTTCCTTTCATATTCTTCTGGCTCTTGATTCGCATATATTTATATATATTCCGTTCTCTCTCACACTGTCTATATACAGCGCGATGACTGATGCAGAGAATAAAAGATTTAAACTTTGCTTTAAATGATTTATCACAGCCATGTCAGTGACCTCGGTGAAACAATATCTGAAATATATGAAATTAGAAAAATGCGGTAAATGGATCTATAATAACCTGCATGTCGAGACACATTCGCAATTCATCTTTCATCTTTCATCATTTAGAATATTCGTCTCACTCTACAGTATATACTCCTCACACACAGGTTTTTTTTTCCTGTTTTACATTGACATAATTGCTGTATCACTGCTGCTATTTAATCCTATGCGTACACTTCACTCTAAGACTGAACTTAACCTTGATAAGCGAAAGAGGGAAAAAATGCTCAGAATTACTGAGTTTGGATCAACGGAAGAAGGATCATGTGGTCCAGATCGACCCTATTCCAGAGTGATGGGCGTGTCAGGGTAAGAACGGAAGCGCATGAAGTGATGCTCCCATCATGCATAGTGGCCACTGTACAAGCCTCTGGAGGCGGAGTTATGATCTGGGGTTGCTTCAGTTGGTCAGGTCTAGACTCAGCAACGTTGTGTGACAATAAACTGAAGACAGCTGACCTGAATGTACTGAATAACCAGGTTATCACATCAGTGGAGTTTTTCTTCCCTGATAGCACTGGGACACATATTCCAGGACTTGTTCAAATTGTGAACAAGTGGTTCTGGGAGCATGAGGAATAATTTTTTCACACATGAGTTGGCCGCCATATTGTGCACCGTAATCAAAGCTAAAGGTGGTCCAAAGAAATATTAGAGTATGCAACTTTTTTTTGGCCAGCCAGTGTGTGTGTGTAAACTGGAAATATATACAGTAGATATTAGTGGGGCGGCACGGTGGTGTAGTGGTTAGCACTGTCGCCTTGCACCGCCAGGGTCCGGGTTCGATCCTCGGCCAGTTTCGATTCCCGTCTCTGTGTGCATGGAGTTTGCATGTGCTTGGTGAGTTTCCTCCGGGTACTCCGGTTTCCTCCCACAGTTCAAAGACATGTAGGTTAGGCTAATTGACGTTCCCAAATTGCCCGTAGTGTGTGAATGAGTGAGTGTATGTATGTGTGCCTGCGATGGATTGGCACCCTGTCCAGGGTGTACCCTGCCATGTGCCCTAAGATTTACCCATGTGCCCTGGGATAGTCTCCAGGCCCCCCGTGACCCTGAATACAGTATTAAGCGGTATAGATGATGAGTGAGTGAGATATTAGTGGTTAGCACTGTTGCATTGCACCACCAGGGTTGGGGTTCGATTCCCGCTCCAGGTCTGTGTTGCATGTTCTTTCCATGTTTTCTGTGGTTTCCATGCACGGTTCAAAGACATGCAGATTAGGCTAATTGGCATTACCATGTGAATGTGTGTATGCATGATTGGTACCCTGTCCAGGGTTTACCCTGCCTCATGGCATTTGGGTATTTATTTTGATATGGATGGTCCAAAAAATTTATGATTTAATTCAAGACACACTGTACACGAATTCATGAAACATAAATACATGCCGCCACACATACAGATTTAGTCGAACTGCTTCATTCCCATATTGCACACTGCACTTGCCATGTACTCCCATTCCAATTTCTGCTCTTATAGCTCCCTATGCCTAGTGCAGAATGTAGGAATGTAGGGAGAGAGAGAGAGAGAGAGAGAGAGAGGGGGGTGAGAGTTGCTGTGGACCATGGCTAAAAACCAACACAGGACCAAAAAAAAAAAAAAAAAACAGGTCTCGAATTACATCAAGCATCACTTTAGGCTGGTAAGAGCGATGTTTCTGTCTATCCGTGCACCTGGGCTCTCTCTGAACAGAAGGACGGAGAGAGAGAAAAAGAGAGCGAGAGAATTATTATTCTGAGTCAACAGCCTCCCGGTCCGTAGGGAAATAATCTGCTGAAAAATAATTCTTTTAGTCGACACATTTGGCTGTTCAGAAATGTGTTTCTCACCTCGGCAGAGGAAAAGCTCGCGTACTCATTGTTTCCACACAATCTCTCATGTTTTAATGGCAGACTGCCTCATTCTCTGTCTCTAGTTCAAGCCCGACCCGGTATTCCTACCTGAACGCATCCGCTCAGGTGTGTAAATAGCAAAAATGACTGATTAAAATGCGTCTTTTGAGTATAAATGCAAATGCAAACCAATTATTCTCGCCCGATTTCACCAAAACACATACGCACATTTATACTCATCTGGAACATGTTTACTGACTGACTTCTCGCATCCACCGAGTGGCTTTGTGGAGTCAGGTGGAGGTAAGTGCGAGGTGATGCATCTGATGTTAAAGAGTTGAACTGTTCAGTACGTGTCGTATACAGTCTATGGATCAATAAGACAAAGGAAATCCAATTAAAAGTATACTAAAAAAATACATACTGTACATTGGGCTGTGTGGTGTAGTGTGTAGGTGCACGGTGGGCCTGGAACCCATAGCCTAGCTCAAGGGTACAACCTGGATGGGGTGGCAATCCATTGCAGGCCACACACATTCTGTAAAACTAATCATACACTATGGGCAATTTGGAAACACCAATTAGTTACGCTGCAAGTCGTCAAACTATGGGAGGAAACCCGAGTACCCGGAGGAAACCCACCAAGCACGAGGAAAACACACAAACTCCACACCCACAGACCGGAGACGAGATTCGAACCCCCAACCCTGAGGGTTTGAGGTAACAGCGTTAACCACTAAGCAACCATATAAAAAACTTATTTGATGATCCTTTTATTTCTATGATTTTGCAACTATGTTAGTTTTTAAGCAAAAATGGTGCATGTTAATAATTACCGCAGATTAGAATTGATTAGCAATGAGGTAATATCGGAACAGATTATTTCATACCAAATGGTGGATTAGCCAGATGTCCATAAAACTGAAACAGTTCCATAGCAACATAGATGTTTTATTTTGCATACTGTATGTGTTAAGTTTAAAATCTAATGAATGAACCGCTAGCTCTATCTGCCTGCCGATATCGGGAGAGACACAATGACACAATGATGGTGTCAAAAGCTCTCTGTTTTATTCATGCAACAAAAACCCATACCAGTCCCTGGCTTAAGCCCAGAGCTAACACTGAGTAAAGACTGTTGACCACCATGCAGGCTACATGACGGGTGCATGAGATGTGCATTTGTCCCTGCTGTATGAATGATGTACACACATTCTACAGGAAGTATTTCCATATAAGGAATGAAGAAGACTAAAATAATTAAAAGAGACAGAGACAAAGAAGTGGAGCAAACTCAAGTTAATATAGTGCAATGAAAATCACTCACTCATCGCTTATAAGGGTATATAAGGTCACTGGGTGGGGTGGGGTACACCCTGGATTTACTGGAAGAAACACATATTCCATACTGGTGTAGTTAATAAGAGGAGGATGTTTGGAGGACAGCAATATCATGGCTGGAGTGAGAAAACATCACATAAGGGTACTAGCAGAGTAGGATAAGGAGAAAAGGTTGTGGCTTCAAGTTATTCTTGGTTTAAGCAAGGGAGTTTGGGAATCTCACAAACAATTTTTTTTTTGTACATTGGGAATTTGTTGGCAGTCTGTTTTACTCGTATGTTGTCTGTAATGGTTGCTACAAAGTGAGCGAGCCAGAAACAGTGAAAAATCAAGATATTGGTAACTATTCAAGCCTCTTCACTGACCGGGTATCATTTTGCATTATTTTATCATTTGTAGTGAAATAAGGAGGTGAAATATGAAATCACAACACCTAATAATAATAATAATTAACACTTTATAATAATAATTAACAACTTAACACTTCCATGGAAAAAATTGCTTTGTGCAGGTTGGCCTGTATAGAATAATAATCAATTATAGCTCTTACAGTTTCCCAATAGTAATCCAGTAATTCAAGATGTTCCATGTGGCTTTGCTGAACCAAAAGTCATATGCAACATTTTATTATACTCATTAATGATATTGGATGACTGGAATAGAAAAATAGTCATTCATTCATTCATCTTCTATACCTCTGGCCTGGAGCCTACTGTATCCTAGGAGAATTTGGGCACAGGACAGGGTACACCATAGACTTGGTGCCAATCCATCCGTTTCATCTTTACACTAGCGCTTACTTGTGTGTGCGACCTCGTACCATAAAACCCACACATGGGTACTACACTTATTCCCTACAACACTATTCATCACCATGCTTTATTGTGCATTTTACATCATTATGCTTTGGCAAGGAGTGTACCTGGGATGTAATGTAAAATCATTGGAAAAAAAAAAAAAAACAAGAAGGAAGGAAAGTTAGTAGGTGAGTGTGTATAGCCCAGTTGTTGTTTTTTTTCTTCTCCCTTTTCCCTATATATTTTTTTTAAATATATAGGGTTTTACTCAACCTGCCCATTAAAACCCCCACCATACAGTTATTGATTAGCCTAATGTGCAGCTGAGGTCACTAGTCATGAGTCTGACTTTTTTCTCCCCGTTGTTCATTGGCCCTCCATTTGTCTCTGTCTCCATTGCCCATCCCCCATCCCCAATCCCTCCATCTCTTCTCTCCCTGTCTGGCCGCATGTCCTTCATTCGACACTCGTAAATCAATCAATCAATCCAATTTTTGTGTCGGGAGCCGGTGTGAGCATGGCTGCCTGAAGCGACGCCCTGCAAAATGCAGAGAGTGATAAGGAGAGGGAGGAGGGAAAGACAGACGGACGGAGACAGAGAGAGAAAGACAAGGGAACATTGTGCTTAATCTCCATTCAAATCTTATTAAGATAAAGGATTGAATAATGAGACGTCGCATTATTTGATTAGTGCATTTCAAAGTCACTGATTAGGTGTGGAGAACCAGAGTTAGAGCCAGCAAAATAAGGTGCAAGTTCCTAAGCGTAGCAAATAGGGTTCTCTCTCTCGCTCTCTCTCTCTCTCTCTTTCTCTCTCTCTCTCTCTCTCTCTCTCTCTCTCTGTCTCTCTCTCTCTCTCTCTCTCTCTGTATGTGCTTGGCTGCATGATGAGGTCAGTAGCATTTTGCTGTGCTGTTTAGAGAGAAAATTAGAAAATCGAAGTGACCGATGCAGCACCCTGCACTGGGCCAAAAAAGGACAAGACAGTGAGAAGCACAGGAGGCAAAGAAAAATCTAAATGAATCTGTCATCAAAATACACCTGCACGCATACACACACACACACACACACACACACACACACACACACACACACACACACACACACATTATACAGTTTGACAGTATGACCTGTAGAAAATTGGTATCAAAGCAAGGTGGCTAGTTGTGCTTTGACAAGCTCACCAGTTGCCAATTTATTTCCATTGTGACTAACGATGGCAGACAACAAAGTTCTGGCAGGGTTCGAAATTTTAGATTAAAATCTCAGCGTGACCATTGCTACAACACACATCTACCAGTAGGAGGGTGGCATAAGATGAAGCAATGCTTACCGGTAACTACAAATATGATATCAGCAATGCCTCATGACATGGAGAACATAAATTATTACACATTTTCACAATCATCACACGGGCTGATATGGATTTGGCCAAGATCTAATCTCATCCAGTGTGATAAATAATCATTTGTGCTGTAATTGGATAATGTATGAGCAGTGTTTGAGTCAAACCGGGATTTTTGATTGCGCAGAATTACAGGCTGGTTTGATTACCAAAGGCATTCTGTTTTTGTATGTCAATGACCGATCTCATACTGCACACTGCAGCAATCCGGCACTGTATTATTGGCACTGTACATCCTCCATCCAGTCCTGACCTCACTCCAAGCCATTTCCACATGTTTGGGCCGTTAAAGGAGTTCCTGGGAGGCTAGTGATTCAGACGTGAAGTGAAGCAGGTAATCCCGATCTTGGCTTTGGCGTACTGAGAACTTTCTACTTCGATGGTATCCAAGCGCTAGTGAAACATGGGATAAGTGCATTAGTGTAGCAGGGGATTATATAGAGAAATAAAGGGAGTTTTTACTCTCATTACTGTGTCCTGTTATTCTGTGCAGTCAAAAGTCCCGTTTTGATTTGAACACACCTCATAAAACCAGCCTCACTTGTTAATGATAAAGGTGCATTATCTCATCTTTAAATGAAAGTAATCAAGGCAACAGAAAAAATGGCTTAGGCCTGAGCAATAAACCCTGAAATCATTACTCTCTGCAGCATGTCAAAATCTGTTTGTGCATTTTCATTTGTTCATAGTTCCATTAACGTAGCAGGCTCATTATACTGTACATCCCTATAATGCTCTCTTTTCCTCTCTCTCTCTCTCTCTCTCTCTCTCTCTCGGCTAATGTCATTACATCGCTAATCATATTTACATAGTTTAACAAGGTGATGAAACCTTTAATGGTTTAGCTAAAATCTTTGCTAGGAATTATTTCTGTGTTTGCAAAGAGTTTCAGGAAGGGCGGAGGAAATGTATAAATTGCTGCAGTTTCTGCTCGAAAGCTCAGCTGCTTTTTATAACTGAGTTTAATATTAAATGTCCTTTAAGCTTTGCGATTATGACACGACTGAAAGGCGTGAGATAAACATAATTAGCGAGCGAAACAATGCAACTAGCAAGTTTAATAAGCTAAATGTCATGAGTTAGCTAAGAGTGTTATGGGTCCACTGGTACCTGAATTTATTCCCTCCTCCAGTCCTGTACAGCGGTAGCTCAGCATACGAGTTTAATCTGGTCTGGAGGTGAGTTCTTAAGACGGAAATTCGCCTTGCAGGACGAAATTTCGCATAGGACTATAACTAAATGCAGATAATCCGTTCCAGCCACCCCAAAATATTACCAATACTACCAATTTCTATACTATAACACTATAATCACATTTTTGCATATACAAACAATCAAAACATTTAGAAAAAAAACGTGTAAATGAAGTAAAATATTAAATAAATAGACATTTAACCTCACTTAAGCTTAATTTATGATTCCAGTAGGCACTACTGAAACTGAAGGCCTCTGTTTTCTTCTTGCTACCATCCTTGATAACATTCTTGGGACCCATAGCGCGGCATGTCTTCTCTAAATCTTGCACAAAATGCAAAAAAAAAAAACACCCCAAAAATATGTACACACGCTTAGCTTGACTTTCCACTGAGGCAAACAAGTTTTGCACGGCTTCCAGGCGCACGCGCAACTTAGCCGACGCTCAGGTTTGTTTGCCCGAATGCTGAAAATGCTTTGTATGTCGATGCAAATTTCAGTTCTTAAGGTGGGGTGTTAGTATGCTGAGGCACCGCTCTATATGTCTATCAGGTTCGAGTTGTAATTTTTGCATATATAAATAAAACTCAAGTAAAGCTAGCCTAAATGTGTAATTTGAAACCATTTAACATACTACTGCATACTAAATTTGTGTTCCACAGAGAATTGTTTTAGCTAGCCCACAAAGCTAGTTGGCGAGGTAAATGCTAATCTGTTATGTCACATTAGTCACATGTTGACACTAAAGGGATTTCAGTGCATCATTATATTCTCAGTGTTGAATCTAACAGTAGCTAAATCTGACAGATGATACTTTATCAATCCAAAATTAGCTAGGTTTGCTAGATAGTCGGTTTAGCATGCAAGCTTTGTGGCTCCAAGTCACTGACAGTACTACATCAACCTCCAGTGTCAGAGGTAATAAAAATAATGTATTGACTTTAGAATACTCATTAGAAATTTTACTATGATAAACTATATTACATACCATCATATACAATGGTACTAGCATGGTACTTAAGACATTACCAATACTATACAACTTTGTAGCATATCAAGGCAGGTACTATGGCACTTCAGTGGGTACAGTGGTAATACTATGGTGTATAACACAATACTTTTGTGAATACCATGTTACAGTGGCTAACAAGATTCATCAGGAAGCTAATATGTCTGTACTGTAACATATTAAATATCAGCCTGGAGCCTATTTCAGGAGACTTAGGGCATGAGGTGGGGTACACCCTGGACCATGTGCCAATCCATCACAGGGAACACACACACATAGAGACACACTGACAAGGCAACTTGGGAACACCAATCAGCCCAAACTGCATGTCTTTGGACTATTAGAGGAAACCGGAGTACCCGGAAGAAACTAACCAAGGAAGAACATGCAAACTCCATGCACACAGACACTGATGCGGGAATCGAACAAGGACCCTGGAAACGCAAGATGACAGTGCTAACCACCTCGCCACCTTAGTAATTGTATGTATGTTAAGAGTTCAAACATGCGCTATGGTGTTTAATTAACTTTACATATATGCAGTGGTATCATACTATATTACCAGTATGGTACATAAACATGTATAACATATTTTTCAGTGTCCTGGTACATGTTCCATAGTACATACAGTACAATACATAATAGAACCTTGTACCATACTATAGAACATGTACTATGTCAGCAAATAAGACCTATGGTACTGACAAAAATACTATGGTACGATCTATAAAGGTACAAATACCATTGGACTACCATGGTACCTATACCATGATAATAATTTTTTATAGGGATCCGTTTTATACGAATGTACTGAGAACGTTGTCATTTTTAATACTGTCTTAGCAACATATGCAATGTGGTGAGATTCCCAAGTCCTATTAGCCTACACACATCCTTACTCTCTCTCTCTCTCTCTCTCTCTCTCTCTCTCTCTCTCTCTCTCTCTCTCTCACACACACACACACACACACACACACACACACACACCTGCCTGGCTCCGTTTTGTGAAAGCTATCAGTTTTCCATATAGCTGTGATCTAACACAAATACTCACTCCTTCTGACACATATACACCTTCCTGTCTCTGTTTTGTGAACGCCATCTGAGTTTTCGTATAGCTGTGATCTACCACAAATGCTTTCCAGTTTTCCACCTCTCTCTCGCTCTTTCTCTCCCTCTCTCTCTAACACACTCACATACACATACACACATAGCTGTGATTTACTGTTCACTCTTTCCCTGGTGCACATGGACTATTCATTACACAAGCCACTGGTTTAGTCCTCACACACACACACTCCCCACACAGCCAGCACTGTCCTCTGATCAATGCAGCCAGAATAAATCAATCGATGGCCCTGCCACACCAATATACACACTCTCGTCTTGCTTCCCTGTTTCTAGCTTCCATTCCTTATCCTGTTGCTCGCTCACATTCTTCCCTTTTCTCTCCTTTTGTGTTCCAAATCACTTCTGCTGCCCACCTGACCTCTTACCTCTGAGTATCTGGTATTAACACAAAAAAGTTTTTCACATACAGTACACTTGTTTTTTTTGTTTTTGTTCCTTGAACACATATTACTTTTACTTGTCACTTACAAATAAAACACTAACAATGTGAATGCAAGACGTAAAATGATAAATATTCAATATTTTCATGTGGTAAATTATGCAGTCATTTTATGTTGATCTGACAACATAAAATGGACTGTGCAAAGTGTGAGATGGTGGATGTAAGTAAGAATGTAATAACTTCAAGCAAGAGGAATAATATCAAATATGATAAAAGATTTTTGGTTTGAAAGTTAAAATAGACATAGACATACACAAGTAAGAGCATTTTGATTGCATGCAAGATGCAGAATGGTGAATATAAGAGTTTTTTATGCAAAAGGGAAAAAATGAGCAAATGTAAGAGCATTTTATTTCCGTCAGATGTAGCAAAAATGTTTGTTTTCTCATGCAAAAGTTAAAATAGTAATTGTAAAACCATTGTACTTTGTTTGAGATGTAAAACAGTACATGTACGTGCATTTTAGATTTTATGCAAAGTAATAGTTGAATCTAAGACCGTCGTAATTTATGCGAGTGGCAAAATAGTGCATGTAAGAGCATTTCATTTGCATGTAAGATGAGAATATTTATTGTAGAAGCCATACTGTATATCGCCATGCTAAAGGTCAAATGATGAATGCAAACACATTTTATTTGTTGAAAAGATTTGATATTCATATGAACGGTAAAATTGGTGACATAAACGAATTTACATAATCTGTTAGGTCAAGGTCAAGATTACTTTTTTATCCATTATTATAGAGGAACTTTGTCCCAGATCAAAGAAAATTGTCATCATTGTATAAAACCGTGTTCAATATGTAATTTTGGATGTTCAATTCAAACCGGGACCTTTTATTGTGCACCATAACAGAACACAGTTGTGAAAGTAAAAACTCCCTTTATTCCTCTATATAATCCCTTCTACACTAATGCACTTATCCTAGGGTTTCACCAAAATTAGTAAAATGTTTTTTCACTACCTGAAATGCTTGAAACGCTGGCCTCCCAGGAACTCCTTCAATGGCCCACACATGTGGAAATGGCTTGAAGTGAGGTCAGGACTATACAGGGGTTGTGGCAATAACTCCCAGCTGAATTCTTGGAATGTTCAAGTGGTGCTGGTGAATGATTGTGTGTTCAGTTCCCACAGACAGACACATCTCTTTCGCCAAGTTGGTGGTAAGTTAGCTGCCGATTTTCAAGGATCAGGCGTTCCACTTGCTGAATGTGCTGAACATTCATAGGATCAATGCAGCAGTGATGCAAAGTCCCGGTTTGACTTGAACGGCCCACGTGGTATCCAATTGGGATCAATCAACTATTTGTTTCTGTTGAATAAAAAAAAATCATTAGGATAAAAAAAATTCCTACTTCAAACAGCACAGCATACAGTATGCATCAGACATTTCTCTCTTACCTTCCAAGACATGATCAATAAAACAAGTTATCTCTTAACAGGTGTTTCCTTTTTCCTTCTGTCTGTAATCGTTTAGATGCTCATTAAGACGTTTTTTACTGATATATAAAATCTTTTATATGATATAAACTCTTTCTAAAATATTCCTCTTGTACCGTATAATGATACGATGCTCGATAATACAATGGTCATGTTTATTTCCTCGCACACTATAAATGATGGTAAATTTAAAGTAATTTTGTGCCTCTGGAAGGAATAAGCTAGCAAATAGGAGATGATTTTAGGATTTTATGCTCAAGGAAGTCATAAATTTGTGGGAATGAATCCGTTTGAAGCTTTCACGGGAGGTAAACTGGGGAATATGAGAGGATTTTGTGCTTACGTGCGAGCTAAAGTGCTGATTGTGTGGAAGCATTTTGCATGTATATAAGAGATTAAGTTTGAATAATGGCCTAAATGGCACCTCGTAATCGTCTTCATTCCTCTCTTTTCATTTTGAAATTCCTCATTCTCTCTCCCCTCCGTGGCGGCGCTCACTCCTGCTCTTTATCTCATTTGCCAGTTTCATTTCTTCCTCTTCATCCCTCCTGTGTGGCTTCCTCATTCCCTGTAGGGGGACGACGACTCATCGTCCATCGTCCGGCCCTCTCCGTTTCTATTTTACTATTGTTCCAGTGCCACCCCACCTTCCTCCCCCTTCCTCAGCCTTTACTCGTTTATCGCTCACCTGCTCCACCCTTCCTTCCTTGCCCGTGCCCTCTTCTGCGTGTGGCTCTCGCTCTCTTTCTGGCACTCCTTCCCTCATTTTTCTCCTCATGCTGTCGCTTCTTCTGCAGGCAATCTAGCTGTGCACTGGGCTGTGAAAGACTCCCTCTTTCTCTCACGCTCACACACACACACACACACACACACACACACACACACACACACACACACACACACACACACACACCCTGTATCCAACACTGTGAATTAGCACAGAAGTCATACACATTATCAAACTGTCTTTCTCTTTCTCACATACTTTAAGAACAGATGCCACTTTGCAGACATAAGTATAGGCTTGCTGATAAAATATCACTGCTTATCCTACAGATTTATCCTCTCTACACAAACCGAAGCTGAGAACGGATGGAAGTCGAACACCTCTTTTTTTTTTTTAGCAGTGCAGCAGCTTGTCGCACAGCATTACAACCATTCATAAATCCACACCGGCACCTACCCATGCCTTAAAGAGCTTTTTACATAACCGTCAGTGTGTTTGTCAAAACAGTTGGTGGACTCATTAGGGTTACACTGGCATGCCAGTGTTGATTTTAATGACTGGTGATGGGACAGGCAGATCGGAGCTCCCTGCACTCCTTGTTTTCCCTCAACGCTCTTCGGGTTCCCAGTGCTGCGATCCTGGAACTGTCAGTTTGAAGCAAAGCGTAGTGGAGAGGTGGCATCGCAAACACTCAGACTGTGTTCTCTACTGCACTTTCAAAAATAAGGACCGGTCTAAACAGGAACCAGTGATGCTGGCTTATTTTAAGTCACCTAGAGAATTGAATGGAAAGGTCACCAGGGGGACAGTTCAAACTTTTAATTACCCAGCATCCTCAGACATGCAAGAAATAAATAGACATCTATGGTATTATTATTATTATTATTATTATTATTATTATTATTATTATTATTGTTATTAATCCATGTACCAAAATGTGTCACATTTTTTAGTAAGTAAGGTTTATCTTTTAACTCTCGCACTCAATCAATCTTTATACTGCTTATCCTGTTAAGGGTCACAGACTCAGATTATACAGGTACACAATAAACAATAAATAAATTATTCATAAAAATGATGCATGATAACGTTATTGTCCTGGCCTTGCACATCGATCTATAATTTTAAAAAAAATGTTTTTTTGGTGCAACCTGTACTTTTAGTATGCTAATTAGGCCCAACCTCCCTTCCATGGCGCTGAGATCACGTGACTTCATTATAATTTTCTTCAAAACAACCATCATGGCAGAAAAAAACAATTACGGAATCTGGAAAGAAAACTCTTCACTTGTTTGGGTTTCCGACAACTTGTTTATATTGACACCTTGTCATGTGACCATTGTATTTGCATACTCATTAATACTCATTAATGTCTGCCAAATATGGGCGTGTCCACAGGTTCAATGTTTATACAACACATTGTATTTGCTATATTTTGTATTTTTATTTATTTATTTATTTGTCTTCATTTTAACATGGATTCTTACACATGTAATATCAATTTTGAGAACCATGTATGTGTCAATCTTTAATACACCCATTCTAATATATTATCAATTCTTGATATGTTGAAGAACTTGAATGGTGGACATGCGACCTAATGAAAGGCTTATAAATGTCAGATTTAAATACTTATTGTTTTTTCAAAATAGAAAAAGACAATTGCTAATGTGGGAAGCTTTCTGTACGGAGAGGTTTATGGAACATTTGTGGAAGGAGTTTCTATCATCAGTACTTTGTAAAGATATGTTTTCTGACACGAGTCCACTACCTTGGATGATTAAAGGACGAGCTGCATTTTTATTTCTTTTTTGTCTTTTTACTTCAAGAGACAAAAAGAGAAACTGGGCCGTGAATGAGAGCTTATAGCTACTCATAGTTATAAGTAATTTCAAGAAGTGTCTTGTAAGCTTTCCGCAACATTAAACAGAACTAAAAATGGCAACAAAAAAAAAGTGATAAAACATCAAAAATAAAGTGTAGATACAGGAGTGTGTAAAAGTCTTGAGCCAACCCTCATTTTTCCATATTAGATTAAATTAAGTGAAGCAGATTCAATTTAAGAAATAGGAACAACAGGCTCATTTCCCCTCTCATCTCTTTCAATCCCTCAGCATTAAGTATTACCAGTATACTAATCACCACCTGATCATCTGTCCTCATCTGCACCTGTTTCTCACTGGTTCATACCATACGTTAGATGCTTTTTATGCTTGAATGATTCATAGATCACTGTATGCCTTAACAAACAAAAAACATTCTGCTGAAACTGCCCAGGTACAGGGACTGGACTGAAAAAGTCCTTCGGGAAGCTTGGAGAACTGTTCCTGAAAACTGTATTAAAATACAATAACGTCTGACTCGTTTGGAAGGTGGTTTAAGACTTTCACACAAAAAGATTTTCATCCATTAAGCAATTTTTTTTCAACAAGCTCTGTTATTGGAAAATAATCTTTTTTTTTTTTTTTTTAATAAACATAAGAACCTAAAGGTATAAGGTTAAAATCCTCACATATAGCCACATTACACAACCCCATAAAAAAAATGTTACAGTAGCTGACGAATGTTTTTCTAAAATATTACAATATGAACAAAATTCAGCATGAACAATAAAAAACACTTTTTAAAGTTTTATCATGATGTCATCAGAAAGTAAGCGCATTGTAGTCATTTTGGACATTTGCACCATAAAAATTAGGGCGTCTGCTGCTAGCGTACTTCTAATACCATGACGTTTCTTTTAACAGAGCAAATGAAGTCACCTGTCATGTAATTCCTTTTCATTTATTGTGTGTGAATTTAAGGATGAGTGATTAGCACTGTCCCCTTGCATCCCCCTCCCAAAATCCAAATACATACAGGTTATGCTAATTGATGTTCCCAAATTGCCCGTAGTCTGTGCGGGCCCTGTGGATTGACACCCGACCCAGGCTCCAGGCCCCCAGCAACCCTGTATACAGTGTTTTAATGACATTTTTTGTGTCTGGTTTATCATGATGTTTATCTTAGTACAGTGGAGTCCAAAAACTCTGAAATCACTAGTGATGTATGCTTTTCCAATTCAATACAACGATTTTGGGCATTAGCTGCACTTTATTTGCTGTATACTATGAAGCGGGAGAAAAAACATACTAGTTATAACCCTAACCCCTACCTCATCCCTATCCCTAACCCTAACCTCACTACCTCTGATCTCACTCAACCGAGTATTTCATTAAGAAATATTGATTCAAAATGTGCTTGACCAAACGGTTGAGAAGAATGTTAAAGGTTAATGTTGTGGAGCATCTGCAAAACAAGCTATAATTCCTGTTATTTCTTACATTATAGCTCACTTCTTCCTTTCCTCTGTAAGAAAAAATTAAAATTACAACTTCCCCTTTTGACTATTACAAACAGCTGCCACTCAGGAATCCTTAGGAATATATAATATACCTCTCCCTGCAGTAGGGAGAAAAAAAAGTAGATTATTTTAAATAGGTTTTTTTTAGAATTTAATCCACATCCCTTTTGGTTTGTGCTTCAGCTTCTGATGGGTTTTAGAATCAAATCTGTTGGTGTGTCCTCTGAACACCTGCTTCATTAGAAGAGATTAGGCATGAAGAAAATCTGACCTTTTGTACAAAGCAATTAACACGGTCAATATCACAAATTTATATTTATATAGGGACGTAGAAATAGAGCAGAATGTTGAAAGTTAAATATGAAATATTCAACATAGTGAACGTTAAATATTCCAAATTCGAAATAAATATCGTATATTTTTTTACAAATTGACATAAAACAAACATTCTGAATTAAGTTTTCGACTTTTAGACCCCAGAGTATATGCTACCTACCTTCATACTGTATACAAGCACTGATCTGGAACAGGTGCAAAAAAAAAAAAAAAAAAAAAAAACATACACCTGGACCTTTTCCTATGGGAATGGGACAAAAATTAAAAACGCACAGGTGCTAAAAATTCCAGAATTCAATGGAGCAAGCAGAAATATAATTACAGTACGGGAGAAAATCACACTCATTCGACTGTCTGTGTCTGCGGAGCTTCCTTCCTTAAAGTGTTCTCATTGGTGCTTAAGGTTTAGTGGCATCGCATGACAAATTGATGGCACCGGTGCACAATCTTCAAAGACCAGGTCCTCACCCAGGTCTTGGATAGTTCATGATTCAGATTAGTAAATGTTCCATGCCTTACTGCAATGACCTGGAAGAGCTCTCATTATACAGTTTTAACCTTATCATAAGAATGTAAATTGATAATTAATCAAGCAAATTGCGAAGGGTTACTGAAACGGTCGCAATATCTCATTACCAGATTTGATTTTGATTCAGTTGATTCAGATGCATTCACCAGGATTTTTTTTCCCTTTTTTTTTTTAATTGCACATAAAATGGCTGAAGCATGACAGGCTATGAATATACACAGCTACACATTACACACACTGCAGAGGTATACATCATAATGAAAGATGTCAAGCCGAGTGACTCGCGCGCACGTACACACGCGCACCCACGAGAGAAATGCTCCTTGACATTGATTCTACAAGGCTGTCAAGAACTGTACTGGAGTGATGAACACTGTTCTTTCAGAAGATATTTCCTCAACTGGTATGTTGTTACCAGTAGGGTGGTGCAGACTGCTCTCTAGCACACCACCTCTGTAGGTGTACACCTAAAGGCCGTAGCATATCGTTTTCATCCTCATCAACCCGTTCGGTGGGGCTTGTGTCCTGTGGATGGGAGGAGGAAGAGGGTAGAAGTGTTTCATCACAGAATAGAGGTGATTGGTCAGAAGAGATGCTTATTGATTCGCAGTGGCGCGTCCCTTTGAGGCCATGAATGGACTCAAAACATGATAGCGAAATGTCTCCAGAACCATTGTTTTCTTTATTTATTGGTCACCTGATTTGTGTTACCGCAGCATTAACCCCAATACACAAAATTATCTTTTAGGGCTACTGTAACTGGATGGCCATGTACGCCCATCACCAACAACATCCCGAATACGTGCACCAAAAGCACACTTGTATACATAAATACAACGACAGACAATAGAAATCAATTCTAGAATGGATGTTGGGAATTACTGTAAAGATCAACATCTAGCATGCAGGCAAGCAGTGCCCTCTTCTGTATGGGGAAGGAAACTACAATAGATGAATGAATGGATGAATGAATTGCTGAAGGGATCAATGAGATCAAAGGCATGTGAATGAATGAAATAATGTACGAATGAATGGTTGAATGAGGTTCATTTTTAATAGGTTTACAGAATACATGGTCATTTATAGAAAATCTGATTAAAAAATTAGACATTATAAACTATTTATTACAGTAAGGTCTCCAGTAGTGATGTGTCTTAGGTGTGGCCATGATGTTCAATCATATTAATTTAAAATATTTGATCCCGCATTTTACATAATGACAATCTCAGACAGAACAGATTGAGAGAGAGCAAGAGAGAGAGAGATGGCAGAGATTTTAGCAAGTGAGTGTGATATTGATTGCAGTAGGCGCTGTTTCGTGAAGTGTGACAGCTTTTGAGTGAGAGCTGCTTCTCAATCAGAGCGACTTAACAGCTACAGCACAGTGCGTGCGTGCAAGTGTGTGTGTGTGTGTGTGTGTGTGTGTGTGTGTGTGTGTGTGTGTGTGTGTGTGTGTGTGTGTGTGCATTTGAAAGAGAGAGAGAGAGAGAGAGAGAGAGAGAGAGACTCAGTAATTGTAATCAGCGAGACCACAGACACAGCAGTATGAAAATGTGAGAAGAATAAAAAACCTACAATCTGCACTCTTTAGCTGAAGCAATGCGCTCAGACCCACTGCAAAGGTTTAGCACAAATAAAATGGCTCTTTGAGACCGAATTTGGAGAACGTGTGAATTGCATATGAAGTCCATATACAGTACCGGTCTGTGACTTAGGGATTGATTTGGGATTGCAAATGCCTCAAAGACATGTGCATTAAAAATCAGTATGGGGAAATGGTTTTTGGTGGCAGATGGGCTAGTTGGAATTCCAGGTACTACTGATCTCTCATACATAACAGTCTCTAGAGTTTACATAGAATGATGCAAAAATCAATCAATCAATCAATCAATCAAAAATAATAGGCTACATGGTGGCATAGTGTTAAGCACTGTAGCCTCATACCTCTCGGGTCGAAGGTTCAATTCCCACCTTGGGTCTATGTGCATGGAGTATGTTCTCCCCACGCTTGGTGGATTTCCTCTGGGTACATGCAGATTAGGTTAATTGGGGTTCCCAAATTGCATGTAGTGTGTGTGGGTGATGGATTGGGACCCTTGTACCTGGTGTACACTGCCTCGTGCCCTAAGTCTCCTGGGATAGGCTCCAGGCCATCCACGCCCTGGTATACAGGATAAAAAATGAATAATAATAATAATAATAATAATAATAATAATAATAAGTGAGTGAGTGAGCAGTATGGTGGAATAGCGGAGTAGTTGGTACTGTTTTCTTACACCTCCAGACTCGATTAACACTGTGTTCACGGAGTTTGCATGTTCTCCCCGTGCTTGGTGGGTTCCCTCCAGATAATCTGGTTTCCTCCCACAGTCCAAAGACATGCAAATCTATCTAATTGTTTCAGATTAAACTAACTGGCGCTCCCAATTTGCAGTATATGATGAGTATGTGAATGTGTGTCCTAAGTATGCCCTAAGTCTCCTAGGATAGGCTCCAGGCCCCCCGTGATCCTGTACAGGATAAAGCTGGATAGGAAATGAATGACTGATTAAGTGAGTAGCTATTATGGAATGGAAACTCCTCACTGATATGAGAAGTCAAAAGGAAAATGGCAAGATTGGTTCGAGTTGCCAGGATGGATATACTGTAATAACTTATATATTCAGTCTTTACAACAGTGGCAAACAGAAAAGCATCTCAGAACACACAAATCATAATCAGCCTTGAGCAAATAACATCAACTCCAACAACTCCTGTCAGCCAAAAACAATGTTGTCATGGGCAACCAAATTGGACAGTTAAATATCAGGAAAAAAAAATCACCAGGTCCTTTCCCATTCCAATGGATCTGATGTGTCCATAATAGCCTAAAATTTTTGTTTTTAGCTAATGGGAGTAGAACCTAATATGGTCACCTCAGTTTATAATGTGTTGTGCATTCTGAGATGCTTTTTTGGTCATCATGGTTATAAAGAAGTATTTATTTAAGATTTAATATTATCTAGTATTAATTATTTAATAGTTTAGATTTTCTGTCTGCTCAGAAGGATTTGTTAATTTTTGTTCATGTTCATCTCAGATAAGAGATGATTATCTGTGAAATTCACTTGAAATCAAGAACTCAAAACCAGCGAAATACTGTGAAATACTCAAACCAGCCCATATTGTACCAACAACCATGTCATGATCAATGTCACACATTATCCAAATTATGCTGTTTGATGTGAAGGTTAACCAAAGCTTTTGACCTGTATATCTGCAGACTATATGGCCAACACTTAATAAACACAAAAAAGATACCTGAACATCTCACCCATGAGTACTGTAGTCATTCTCCAAATTGTTGGCACAAAACTGGAAGCACAGTTGTCTAGAATGTCTTCTTATGCTGTAGTATTGCCATTTCCATCAATGGAACTAAGGGACCCAATGCTCCATGAAGACAAGGTTGAAGTGGAAGAACTCAAGTATCCTGCTCAGATTCCTGAACACAGCCCCACTGAGCATCTTTGCGATAACGTGAAGTGTCTCTGAGGAACCCTTGACCTCAGTTTAGATATCATGGTCCTAAATAGTCTGATGTAAACCACTGTTATACTCTGTTTAAGTATGTGGTTAGTATCTTGATGATGATGATGATGATGATGATGATGATTAAAATGATTAATGATAATTTACCTCATGTAATTTACAAACAGTAAAAGATACAGACAGTGATCATCCTCATTAATGAGTTTATCCATTTCGTGAAGCATGTTAAGCCTTAGAGCATTGTTTCTGAAATTGCAGGTGTTTTCCTCAAGTTACAAAGTGTGTAACAAGTGGTTTTCAAGTCAAACCAATACTTTGATTGAGCAGAATAGCAGAACACAGTTATGAGAGTTTAAACAACCTATATTTCTTTACAGTACAAAATCCCCTGATACACTAATGCAGTCATCTCAGTGTTTCACTAATGTTTGAATACTATCAAGGTAGAACATTTTCTCAGTACACCCCAGAGCTATGATTAGACTGTCTGTTTCACAACTGGCCTCCCAGGAACTCCTTTAATGACCCAAACATGAGGAAATGGCTCAGAGCGATCATTTGCGAAAACTCTGCTCTATTAGCGGAAAGATCTGGAGCTACGATAGCCAGAATATGTGATGTAGCTTCTATGTTTTTTCTTGATTTTTATTTCTTTCTACACTGTAAAACAATGCTGAAGGCGTCCAAAATATGCAATAATCTACTTTGAGCAGTTGATATTGAGATTTGTCTGATACTTATGCTCTGTAAAACCCTCATAATGGAGATTATAATCTCATAATCTGAGGTGCTGTTTCTTAATTGGTTATTTCTGAGGCTGGTAACTCTAAATTAACTTCTCCTCTGCAGCAGAGGTGAGTTTTGGTCCCAGTGCTTGATGAGTTTTGCAAATGCATTTGACCATACTGTTTTTTGCAAGAACTGTTACAGAACAGGTGAACTTATGTCCGTAAAAACCAACTGACTGTTGTTATTACTTATTACCTAAACTTGTGTCCAGACTTTTAACTATTATACATTTAAATAATTATAGACAAACATTGAATTTAATAAACTGTCTTCATAGAAATGTTTTTGACTTGATTGTTAATAATAATAATAATAATAATAATATTATTATTATTATTTAATAAATGGGAGCCCTTCTTAAGAGAACTCGCAATGTTTCTGGAGCTTTCTTTCACATTTCTCTGCTCACCGTCAGCCTACTGACTTGTGATTCGTCGAAACGTTGTCACGTGATGAGGAATAACCAATCACACAAAAGTGCGCGTCATAGACGATGAGAAATGTGAACACTGTCCGGTGAGGCAGTTGACGTTTCCTGAATAAGGTGAGTGGGTTGCCGTGATGTTGCAGAAGAAAATCAGTACATTTATTTCCATTTAAACTCCGATTTTCGACTGCGGTTTTATCATATTATACCTGCAGTATGTATTAATTCTCTAAAAACATTTAAACATAGGACAATATGTTTTTTTCTTTAAATAAGTTGACATACATTGAGTGACAGATGTCAAGATGAAGAGAGGGGTTTTGAGATGAACATGGCAACCCGTTTTTTTTCAGCCAGTCTGAATATTATAAGAGGGCGGGACTTCAGTACTGTCGTCTCACAGTAGTTTCTGGAACCTCATGGTTGCGGTATGGAGAAAGTAAGTATCCGGAATTAGCCTTTGATTAAGAAATAGTAATAAAAATTATTAATATCCAGCTGCACAGGTTATATCCATACGCTTAACTATTTACATTTTTTTTTCATTATTTGCGCATCGTGTTAACCCATTAGCTTGTAAAAACACCGGGTACTGCAGTAGCGCTTATTGTTAGCAACGAAGCTATGTTGCCAGTTAGCTGGAAGTCAAGCTTAAAAGAGAAAGAAAAATGGTTTAATTTGCTTACTAGTTTCTGTAATTATGCATAGTCATCGTAAATTATAGTGCGTAATGAACCTGGTGTGTAACATTATTTTGTATCACTTAATTACTACAGCTAAACACGTAAGGGTCTTAGTTAGCTAAGTAGCTACATGTAGCGAGCTAGTGAGACCACTCAGTGTAACTGCATGCTTAGCTGTCCCTGTTACTGTCTGTATATTTGTACAGCATATAGAAGAGCGTATAAATCAAAGCAAGCACCAACTGACATGACAGGCTAGCTCATAGCTCCTCGAGTCACCTGGAACTTTCTAGAAGGTTCAGCTAACACGGGCAGATTCTGAATTGAATTGGAGCGTCATGTTCTGTCATATTTGTGAGATTTGAATAGGTGTTTATGGAATTTTGTTAACTAGTTAGATATTTTTCCAAAGTTAAAAAATATGTAGTAGTTTACCAAGTTATTAATAGTTATAATTTAAATCTGAACATTGGAGTTTTAGGGGAAGAAAAAAAAATCAATGATTATATGAGGGTTAAAGTGGGATGAACTTTAAACATTCTTTGGTGTACAAAGGTAGCACTGTTTATCAGATCATGTAACCCTTAAAAACCAGAGCATTTTAGCCATTTTTGTATTACTTTGTGTATAAATACACAGATCAACCATAACATTATGATCACCACCTGATATTAAGTACCCCAACTTGTTGCCTCCAAAACAGTAATGACCCATGTCTTCTGGCATCTCAATATTAGGCAGGTGGTCGTAATGTTATGGCGAACATCAGAACTTGACACCGGTTTTGTACCCCCCCCCCCCCCCCCCCCCTTCCCACTGCATCCAGTGGTTGGGTTTTGAGCACTGGATGAGGTTTGAACCACATGGCAGATGAGAAATCTATCCCTGAGCCTCCAATGGCCTTAAATGTATATAATGGTGTGAAAAATTATCTGTTCTCTGATTATATTCAAACTTCTGTTATCAGAGTTTTCCATCCAAGGCTACTGTCTCCCCAGTCACTGCTGCGAAGGTGTGAACAAGTTACATCAATTCATTTATAACTGCGGTGCTAGCAAGAACGGATGTACCACATCTGGTTTGCATGAGAGCGAGCAGTGGCAGTGATTGTCGTTAGATTGTGCCCAAAAAAAAAAAAAAAAAACATTTTAATGAGTGAATACAGAAGCTTGTTGACAAGGTGTATTGAAAGCAAAGTGGATGTAGCAATAATTAAAAGATTTTCTATGGCCAGAATGTGAATAATTTTTTATTAAACTTTTACACTACTTTCAGCAACGTGCTTGTATTAGATCTAGCTTGCTTGCTAGAATGTGTGTGCTTGCTTTTAGTGATCAGCTGTCCATGGCATTTTGGAGACACACATGGAAGAACAGGTGTAGTCCCGCGTATGTTGCACAGTAAAGAGCGAGCACTCATTGCAGCTTTTTGTTATAGTACAGTGGAACCTCGGATTGCGAGTAATGTGGTTTACGAGTGTTCCGCAAACGAAGCAAAGATTTTTAATAAATTTTTAATTGGAAACCGAGCAAGTATTAGTTTGAGTGCTGAGTAACATGTATCACGCATGCGAGTCTTATTTTGACACCGAGCGGCAAGTGATCACAACTGAGCCAATGATTTTTCTCTCTCCTGTGCTGCAGAATTTTGGGTAATCCTGTGTGTGAACGTGCGCACGCGTAATTTGACCCTGTGCCCCACACATACACACACTTTACTCACGTGTACTCATGTGTACTTTGTGCGCACACGCGTAATTTGACACACACTCTCTCCCCGGCTGCACACACGCGCTTTATTTACACAGAGAACTCTGCTCTGTCGCGATTCTTTTCAAAGGTAAGGTCCTGGTTCATTTATTTTTTATTTACTTTACAGCAGTGATTCCGTTAGTATGCTCACGCGAGTATTAAAACAGTGTTTTCATTGTGTATGTTAGTTGTGAAACTTAAAAAGCGAAGTGGGGGGAGGAAGGAGGAGTTTTACTGTTTAAGATGAGGCGAGGGGCGAATTCCACACACACACACACACGTACATACAAATACATTGCGTCTGCGCACACAAACGGAAACACTCATCTGTCTGGATTTTTTTATATTTATATATTAAGTGCAGGTTAATTTTTATTATTTTTACTTTATATATTGTATTAATTATTTTTATGTATTTGTTTTGGGCTGTAGAACGATTAATTTTTCATTATTTTCATTATTTCTTATGGGAAAATTCTATTTGGTTTAGGAGTGTTTTTGAATACAAGCCAGCTTCCAGAACAAATTATGCTCGTAATCCAAGGTTCCACTGTATATGTATGATCAAATGCTATAGAAGTTTTTATGTTCTTTACCCTTCAAAAACGTGAACATTTCTTTCGCGCACTCCTAACTTGCCATGATGTGAATAATTGACCTGAATTAAATTTGTAAAAAAAATTCTCTTGGTTTCTTGACATGTACAGGTACAAATTCTTTCAAACTGCATACAACTTAAGTCTCGGCGTGGTTTTCGGTCATTGACCCTATAAAAGGTGATCGAGAAAGAAAAAAAAAACTTGGAGTACTTCAAACACATTTGATTAGATTTTTGTACATAACGAGATTTGGGACTAAAGTTTATCGTTTATTCACTCGTTTTCAAATATAAAAACTACTAAAAGATTGAAAGACCACTGCAATGCTGTGCAGCCTTTGCTGATTTGTTTAAATGTCAAGTCTTATATAAAACTAAAAAAAAAAAAAAAAACCTAATCATCTATCACTCCACTCCAATAAACCCAGAATTCAGAAGAAGGCTCGGTACTTTTACGAACAATTGTTTGTGGAAAAATTTTTGGTGAAGCTGTGATGTATTTTTCAAAGAACTTAACATTTTGTTTGTTAACCCCAAATTATTTATATGTGTTTTTTGATTTGAAAAGTGATCTATCGATTCAGTTAATTAAACCAATCACCAAATGATTGATTAATAGTGGTAAAAGAAATAAAACGCTAGGGGTGCTGTCCTAGAGAAAATCAGTAACAGTAACTCTGCTTTATGCTGGGCTGCTTTATACCACCTCATAAATGATTACCTTCCTATAACGGCATGTCTTCACGTTTCATTCAGTACTTAATATTAGTTTGATGTACAGATTCATTTCCAGGCTATGACGACTATTTTCCAACTTTAACACAAGTGAACCGCCCCCTTACGACGGCGTAGTCCAATTTTGCCCCCACAGAAGGCATATTTATAAATCACCCACAGAGTACAGTGTGCTTGTAATTAATCTTCACTTGTTTCAGAAATGTGATACCATATTTGTGCTTTTTCTTTTCCTCAGGTATCTCAGCTGAAAGACCAGGGTAATAAGGCGCTGAGCGCAGGGAAGATCGATGAAGCAGTGCGCTGCTACACCGAGGCTGTGGCGTTGGACCCGAACAACCATGTCCTCTTCAGCAACCGATCTGCTGCGTACGCCAAGAAGGGCGACTATGAGAACGCCTTGAAGGACGCGTGCCAGACCATTAAAATCAAGCCAGACTGGGGCAAGGTAAATGATGCCATTAGTGCTTGTGATGACTGTTTAGCATCTCTCTGGCTTTATCATTGTTTTATTTATTTATATTTTTTTCCTGAGTTGTCTTCTAACATGTGTTTTCCAAAATGGCTGACATCCAGTGGTCCATTAGCAAGGAAACCCATGCGCCTTAATGGTTTATGCCTTAGTCTCTTAAACTTAATGATGTTTCATACAAAAACAATTTGGATGTCTGCGATGGGGTTTAGTATTTTCCATGGCAGTAGAACTTTTGGTACAAGCTATTTGATCTTTGAAATTGGTTGCCACATCAGTACATTGCTGTTTTAACAATGTGTAACACCAGAAACAAAGTAGTACCAAAAAAAAACAAATAAGACAATGGGCAGCATGGTGGCATAAAGTGGTTAGCATTGTGGACTCCCACAGGGTTCAATTTCTGCCTTAGGTGTGTGTGTGGAGTATGCATGCTTGGTTGGTTTCCTCCAGGTACTCCAGTCCAAGGACATGTATATTAGGCTAATTGGCGTTCCCAAATCGCTTGTAGTGGTCCAGCACCTCTGGCCGTCCTGCAATGGATTGGCACCACTGTCTTGTGCCCTAAAGTCTCCTTGAGTAGACTCCAGGCCCATCGCAGCCCAGTAAAAGATGAATGAATGGGTTAATTAAATAAATAATAATAATTGTAAAAAATATTAATTAATAATAATGAATATGATAATTTCCTCATTCATTTAATCATTGGTAGGGGTGCTCCGATTGATCGGTCGCCGATCGTAATCGGCCGATAATTGCTTTGGGACGATTGATCGGCAGTCTCTATAATGGCTGATATAGAGAAGCCGATCAAACGACGCAAAACTCACGGGATTTTTTTTTTTTTTTTTTTTGCGCTGCTAAAATTGCTTCACTGTTCTGGCAGTTCTACGTGTTGTGTGAAAAAGACAATACATTAGCAATCAGCAACCTGTGTAACAAGACAATTCCTCGAGACGGAAGCATCCAAAGCATTTTAAACAATGTCTGATGTACGAACCTCATCAGACATTTGAAGGTTAGTCACATAAAAGAACACGAGCAGTGTTCAAAGTTGTCTAGCGCGAAGAGAGCGGGAGAGCTCAGCAACTCGCGCGCTGCCACTCACGCGCCGACACTCACTCAGGGGACTTACCAACAGCTATCTCACCTACGTGGTTTCGCGCGGTGGCCGTAAGTATGGCTCATCATGATTCACCGCAAGTTTTGGCGCTGTGATTACATTTCCATCTTTCCTTGCCAAAAATTAAACATATTTAAACATGTTTCATTTTTTAAACATGTTTTTAAATATGAAAAAAATAAACATGCTTTATTTTTTGGCAGTTCTCGCGAATGCTTGCAGAACTTCCGGCGACTCGCGTCCTACTTCCCTGCTGAAAAAAACAGCATAGATCAGATAGCTGGTGACCAGCATATGTTGTTTTTTGGTGCTGGTATACTGGTGACCAGCATACATTTTACAAGGTCTAAGCTGTTCCCAATTACTAACCAAGCACAGGCTGATATATTTTAAGTTGACATGTTGCTTGCCAATAAATACAGTTATAATTGTAATTTCAATACTTAAACTATATCTAACAACAATGTGAATGAATAAATAATGCTACATGATAAGCCTGTGATCGGTATCGGTATCAGCCGATACAGCTTCTAGTGATCGGAGATCGGTGATCGGCCCCAAAAATCCTGATCGGAGCACCCCTAATCATTGGTTTCTCTGGTTTCATAAAAAACAGTCAAAAGTTTCAGATCTCTCTGTATTACCATACTTGGTTAAACTTCATGAATTTTATAAGAACAAATTTTAGCAGAACAAAGTGCCTTTTTGGTAATGCACTTGGAAAAATCTGGTCTGGATAACTTTTTAATTACACACAGCATGTACACCATTAATGAAGAACTAATTGAGAGTCCCATTTGAAGTCTGAGATTGAGCAGCGATTTTAAAGTAAAGGTTTAGGCATGTGTACTGCACCAGGTGTACGCATCCCAGACCAGGGTAAAAGTTCAATTTTTACTGTGGAAGCAAATGCTCTACTTATGGCTTTGAAAGTCATTGAAACCACATCATGAAAGGATTACCTAATATTAACGGATTCAAAATTATGTCTTCAAGGATTAGAAAATATAAAAACATAATACAACAATCGTTGAAATCCTAACCAAGTTATCATTTTTAGAAGCCAATAATTTTATCATAATTTTCTGTTGGATCCCTGGGCACTCAGGAATCCCTTGTAATGAGAAAGCAGACAAAACTGCCTAAGAAGCATCATCCAAAAAAATCACAATGGGACCAATGCTTAAATAATAAACTATATGAAATAAATTCAGATGTTGGATCAAGTCATACATTTCTTTTTAATAATCGTTGGGATCAAGTTACTTGTACAAGATGCAGGATAGGATACTCAAAAAGCTACACACATTTTTACTGTCCTGTCTAGAGAAAATCCACCATAATGTTAATCATGCAGAACCCTTCTGTCCATCAAACATACATTTTTTTTTTCTGTAACTCTCTTACTCCTTCAGCGAAGTTTTTATTCTGTTGACACTTTAAAAAAAAGTTTTTAAACAAGGAAATCCAAATGTCGTTTTGATTTTTTTTTAACATCTGGTTTTAATAACAAAACTGACTCTCGCCATGAATATAACTGTAGAAGCTGGCATGGCATTAAAAATGAAAAAGTTTAGGCATGTTTTTTGTTTTGTTTTTTCCGCTTAAATCAATCTTTCTTTATTGATTTTGCTGGTAGAGAGGAAAGTGTAATTTAATTTTTTCATATATTCAAAAGTCTTTGCCACTTGGGCAAGGAATGCATCAAGAATATCTGCAGTCCTTGTGTTTAAAGTGTAGTGTTTTGTTTTTTAATTCACTGTCTGAAATTGATTTCCTAAAAGTTGTCTTTACAAAAGACCTTGAGCTTATAATGATAAAATATTAACTTGCCATCAATTGCACTTTTAATCAGACAGAGAACCCGTTATCACGTCTGATTTGTCTGTGTTTATTTCAGGGTTACTCGCGGAAAGCTGCAGCCTTGGAGTTCCTGGGAAAGTTTGAGGATGCCAAATTAACCTATCAGGAAGGTCTCCGACAGGAGCCGTCCAACCAGCAGCTCAAAGACGGGCTTCAGAACATTGAGGCACGACTAGCAGGTCCGTATGCTAACAGGATCGTAATAAGAGTGCTATAATTACAGCCCACATTACGGTGAATGACGGATTTAAAATCCAGTAGATTTTATGGTGTGTTCAAAGTTGTGATATTGACACAAAGGTTAGGACAGCGCTCTAATCGATTTGCTGGCAGCTGGTAACTTTTTTTTTTTTATGGACAATGTCAAGGCACAGCCATGTTGGGAATGAGACAATACCATGAAATATGTCATTTCCCCTAGATGGGTTGACCTATTACCAAGAATGAATGACGATAGCTCCACTTACTCAACCAACAAGAGTACTTAATCACGTTAGTTACTCACTCACTCACTCACCTTCTCTACCGCTTTATCCTGTATTCAGGGTCACGGGGGCCTGGAGCCTATCCCAGGAGACTTTAGGGCACATGGCAGGGTACACCCTGGACAGGGTGCCAATCCATCACAGTCACTTTAGTTATATTAGTTCAATATGTAGTTCACAGTAGACATTGTTTTTCTGGTTCTCAGGGTAACAGTTAGAATCGACTACTCTTCAGACAGTAGTACATTTTAGCTTTTGGTGTGCGAGACATTTACTTTATGCTGATAAAAATAATATCGATGTACATTAATACATGCAGTGATAAACTTAAGAACAGAAGAAAATTTAATTGTTTGACACATGCACAATAAAGGGACACAGTACATCTAAAGGAGACAATTAGAAATGGGTTGTCAGAATGTAAATGCTCATACCCCGGCCCCTGATTGGCTGGTATTGTCCTCTGCTTGGGAATTGAGCAGGCACAGGAAGGAAAGTTTGAGCACGAGTTGAGTGAGTTTGACTGTGCAAATGAGCGAGAACAGGTTTTTTTCACAAAAATAACAGCACGCTGAGTCAACTCCACCAAGTAAACTGACTAGTTTTAGATCTGCCTCCTTGTTATACTTTACGTGAGTGACGGAGCAGTGCCATAAATGAAGAAGAGAGATGAGAGAAGTGTTGTATTGATTTGTATGACTAATTTGGTTAATTAATAGTGTTTTTGTTACCCTGTGTGAGTGTGAAGTAAATAAGTAATCACATGACTGTAGCATGTAGCATGATCTGAATGCCGGTAGATACATCTAACGATAGATTCAAGTGAATGACTGTAATTGATAGTGATTAATCGTTATTAGGGCCCAAGCACTATGACATCAGCCCTATGTCGTCATAGTTTGTGAAGGGCCCTCTTGTTTTCCTTAGGATTTTTTTTCTTTTTTTTTTTTCTCCACCCTTTTGGACTTTTCGGGGGTCTTAACATGCTCAAAAACTCATGAAACATGGCAGACAGGCTGGAATCTGCTGCCATCAGGATGCCTGCGAGTCTCGTGGCCCGGGGCCCAAAGGGGCCCGCACACGAGATTTTGCTGCCTAGCTCATACACACTTTCACCTAAGCACACGAAACTCGGCACACATTTAGAGCTCATCGAGCCGAACAACATTCGCGCTGCATGTCCTGGGCTAAACTCAACAGGACGCCGGTTATTTTGGGTCGTTTGCAAAAACGCACCCAATGGATTTTGATATACTCCTCCTAGGGAAATTATACAATCGCTACTAAACTGGGCCAAAGAGATCTAAAGACATTGAGGATGCAAAATTGCGGAGAGATTTTTGATATCTCAAACGGGTCAGCCGTGCTAATGTCTTAAACGTACACCAAAAAATGATTAATAACTTTCTTTCCGGCATTATATTGAGTGACATTATATTCAGTGACACCTTCTGTGACATCACACACACACACACACACACACACACACACACACTAATTCACTCAACAAATATTTAGGGCCCAAACTGACATTAGCCCTATTTTAACACAAAACACATCTCACACACTAACACACACATCACTAATGTTAATATTCACAGACTCAAACCATACACACAAACACAAGCACATTTCCTCGTCACACACAGACTGACACATCTACACGTCACACACCTCTCTTCCTCACTCTCACACACACTATCCCTTACACACTAATGCGTGCACACACACACACACATACATACACCCATATTACAAATGTTTACACTCACACACACACACACACCTCTCACGATGCACACACACACACATACACACACCCCTCTCTCACGACACACACATACACACACCCCTCTCTCACGACACACACACACACACACACACACACACACACACACACACACACACACACACACTAATGCACTCAACAAATATTTAGGGCCCAAACTGACATTAGCCCTGTATAGTGTGTGATGTGTGCAGGTTGTGAGGTGCAACCGAGTGGCGATGGCTTTTTCGAGGTCTTAGCACACTCGAGTGACACAGGTTGTGCGGTGCGCCCGGGGTGGGAATGGCGCAGGGTGCTTGGGCCCGTCATCGTTGCTTGCAACTATATTGTTCTCATTGGGATACATCTCTTGACATCTGATTTGATTCAATTATTTTTATTTTAAGAAGTTACTGTACATATTTTTTTATTTGCCTCTGCGTTACAGAGAAAAAGATGATGAACCCCTTCGCCATCCCTAACCTGTATGAGAAGTTAGAAGCGGATTCCCGAACCCGAGCCCTTCTGTCTGACCCCAGCTACAGAGAGCTGCTCGAACAGCTCCACCAGAAACCGTCTGAACTTGGCACGTAAGTATTAAAAATAAATAAATAAATAAAAGGAGAAATAAAAAATATGCAATCAAAGAAAATAATACTAATATAGAAAACTTGAATTTAAAGAATTTACAATATGTACAATGTTGCTCATAAAATGGAATTGAAATACAACTGATTTGGAATTTCTCCACCCTTCGTTGTTTTACATGTTTTTTTTGTTTTGTTTTTTTATCCCCGCTTCACTTTCCCTCATGACGCTATGATCTGCCTAGCTGTCAATCCCACAGATCTACACTTCAGATGCTATCCTTATTAATTTCTCTCTCTTATGTTGCTCCATGTTTCTAAATCCTGTCTATTCCAATTTCCCTCCTTCATTCTCTCCTTTATTTATTCATTCATTCATTCATTCATTCTTATTAACTTCTTTCTCTCTGTCAGGATCATGTCTTGTGTCCTCACTTTATCTACAGTATTTTGCGCACGAAAAGACGCACCGCATCAAAAGGCGCACCTTCAATAAATGACGTATTTTAATTATTTTTACATATATAAGGCGCATCGCATCATAAGGCGCACCTTTAATAAAACGCTTCGCATAAGGCGCTAAAGTAGAGGCTGGAGTTACGGTGCGTTATGCATCCATTAGATGCATAACGCATCCATTAGATCAGGGGTCGGGGACTTATGGCTCGCGAGTCACATGTGGCTCTTTTGACGACTGCATCTGGCTCTCAGATAAATCTTAACTTATATTCCTTAACACGATATGTAAGAAATAATTCCGCTGGAAATCACAGTGTTAAAATAACGATCACACTGTAACTTAGAGCTTTAGCTGCTTGGGCTGTTTCCGCAGAGATTTTGACTCTTACAAAGATCATCGCTGTATGAAACGATGCCACACTCTGTTGTCTTCTTTACTTGGCGGAGCTCATCCTCATACTTCCTCCACTTCCTCACCATTGATTCATTGATATTAAATTCTCTCGCTGCTGCTCTATTGCCGTGTTCTTGTGCGTGGCTTATCGCCTTGAGTTTAAACTCAGCGTTGTACGCGTGTCTTTTGGTAGGAGCCATTTCAGGGTATTTACAAAAATATTAAAATGGAAATGAAACGCCAGTTTCCCGGTATCCCAGCATGCACTGCGCACTATTACGGGGGAAAATCGAGTCGCGGCTGCTTACCGTAACTGAGACCTGTATGCGTTTTAATACTGGGCCATATACAAGGCGCATTGTATTATTAGGCGCATGATCAGCTTTTGAAACGATTGAAGGCGTTTAGGTGCGCCTAATCGTGCGGAAAATACGGTATATTTTTTCTGTAGGAAGTTGCAGGACCCTCGGGTGATGACCACCCTTTCAGTGCTCCTTGGATTTGACCTGGCTGGCATGGATGAAGATGAGGAGCCTGCTCCGCCCCCTCCACCTAAGCCCAAAGAGACGGCTCCACCACCTCCCAAAGAAGAAGATCTACCGGAGAATAAGAGATTGGTAAACGATTTAAATATTTACCGTATCGATAATTTAATGAGTTTTTGTCATCCCAGTTTAAATCAGTTGGCATGGTCACTATTTCTGCAACATTTGCAGTTGGATAGGAGTTTTTACTCACTTATTTCTTTCTATTAAACACACAGGTGACAAAATCTAAGGTTTAGCTACAGCATTTTTAAAATGCTAATAAATTTGACCCAGTGCTACCCCTAATAAACAGACATTAATTTTCTTTATGTAGCAATTGCTTCTGTTTTGTGATCGTTATCTATGTGATATTTTATCTGCTAAAGCAGGACCTGGGCCCATATTCACAAAGCTTTTTAGAATTCTCTCTTTGTGAAAACAGAATACGTGATGATGGAATACAGTGAAATCATAATGATTGTATATAAAGAAATTGTATAATTATGAATATAGGCTAATTTAGCCCATCACAGAAATTTTGCATAAATATCTTAAGTTAATTAAAACAGCAAAATGGTGAAAGTGTGTCTACTTTTGAAGCAACCAATTTCCACACAGTAGTTACTATATTTAAGTTCTTACATTTATTTGCCATACTGATTTTGGTATGGTATTTGCTCCCATTCAGATTGATGGGAGCAAAATGGCTCAACTTTTTACCAATTTACATGATTGCAGGACAGTCCAAGTTGTATTTTGGATGGTACAATATGTAGCCAACAATCCAAGAGAGATGAAAGGAAGTAAAAGACCAAGAAAACCAAATTGGACAGAAGAGCAGTGTTTACTTTACGTTTAGTGTTTGGAGAATATTTCTTCTTTCCGCCATTTTGTCCTCTGCTATAGAAACTCTTAAGCCTCTTAAGTCCTCTCTACTCTTAATTTTTACCTTAGGAGCTGTTTTTCAGTCCATGATGTTTCATGAATCATTTTCATCTTTACTAAGATTTAGTCCTAAATTTAAGGGGAAATTCTAAGAAAAGTCATAATTCTAAGAATTTTCTTCGAATTTCATCAATAGGAGCAGCTTTTAAGCTTTGTGAATATGGGCCCTGGTCTGAATAGGCAGTAGGATCTAAGCAGACTGGACTATTTTGATAGAAAATTAAGGAGCTGGCAAATATTGACCTCATCAGCCATTCACCTTAAGGTTTTCATCACTGTTGCTTGATGCACATCTGATGATACAGATTGAAATTAGAGGTAAATATCCAGCATAAAAAATGTTGGATTGCTGCAGGCAAACAAGTAGTACAGTGCTTTTCAAGTTTGACAGCTCTTTGGTTGCTATGGAGATGTTTCTTAACTGTTTGATCGTCAGACTGGGGTCTGGCAAAAATGTGCATTGTTTGTCATCTGGAACTTCCCTTTGGTGTAGCTTTGATAAAGGGAATGAATGATGGAGTCTTGATCTCTCTTGCAGGCATTGAAGGAGAAGGAACTTGGCAATGCAGCATATAAAAAGAAGGACTTCGAGACTGCACTCAAGCACTATGAGGAGGCGTGCAAACACGACCCCACCAATATGTCTTACCTATCCAATCAGGCTGGTACGAAAAATGCGCACACACTTTTCTAATCTCTTATTAAATTATGCATTACGAATTATTGTCTTACAGTTTTAATATGTTGCATGCTACAGCCTGTCCATTATTTACTTGGTCCAGTCAAGCTGCTTATTTTAGTTATTTATGGTTCTGCTCTAATTCTAGAGTTAGTTGTTCATGGAATCGTGTAGATGTAGACAGTCATGACTCAGTGGTTGAGGTCATGGAGTTTGCTCAAGCCCTTGAGCAAGCTTCTTAATTTCTCATTGTTCAGCTCTATTATTGGATTATTATATCTCAGCCATAATTCAGTCTATTCAGTTTTTTTTTTTTAAATAATGCCCAAATGTAAATTCCATGGTCAGACTAATTTGTTCATTTTTCCTACACAGCAGGAGATGCCTGATTAAATCATTATTTGAGGGTGCTGACCGAGTTGTTTAGCAAATTACAGTTCAACCGCGACTCTTATTTAACTGTGTTTATATTATGAGGTCGTACACTATATAGCATGGATTACTGCTCACAAATCAGAATTGAGGAAGAGGGTGTAAGGCACCACTAAGTAATGCCATAATCATGATCATAATTCAATTCAAATGACTCAGAAGATCCATCTAATTTCTCCAAATATTTGATTTCATTAACATGCATGCAAAAGCACCGAATAATATTAATATATTCACTACGATCAGCCACAACACTAACACCACTGCCAGGTGAGTTAAACGTACACCAGTTGTAAACTGGTAACAGGATCATGGTTACACAAGGCTCATTATGGGCTATACTGTATATGGGGCTTAGCGGGCAAAGAATTCAAGGTTCATCTTGCCTGCAAACTCTTTAGATCTCAGTCCAATTGAGCATCCATAGAATGCACTGAACAAACAAATCTGATCCATGGTAGGCCTCAACCCACAGCAGTCAAAGGTTTCACCGGTAATGTACTGGTTTTGGACACCATGGCACACTGCCAGAGGTCTTGGAAGGCTGTGGAGTCATGCCCCAAGGGGCCAGAGCTGCCCTTGTGGCACAAGGGGAACCTCCACAGTACTTGGCTTAATGTTCTAGGATTTTAATATTATGGCTGATCAAGTGTATGTAATAATTTTTCACACATAGGATTGCATTAAAAAGCCTAACTAGCATATTTTACTTGGAAATGGGTTATGGAAGGAAAATGCATTTGATTGACTTCCTAATTTGTTACAATTATCAGAAGCACTTATTTAAACTTCTAAACGGAACCTAGTCTAAGAAGAGATTCAAAGTAACAAAGTAATTGAGTATTAATGTAAAATTAATGAAGACACCAAAATGGACACTTAAACTAATGCTTTTTCATCAAAATTTGCTACGGTGGTATTAACCTTTTTAATAATGAGCCTATACCCTTTTTTCTAAGCAGTTATGATGTTAATTTAAAAAATTTTATTGTGCTTACAGACATTAACCCGTAGCTTGTATTCTGCTACTTCTTTCTGTATTAGCGGTGTTCTTCGAGAAGGGAGAGTTCGACAAGTGTCGTGAGTACTGTGAGAAAGCCATCGAGGTGGGACGAGAAAATCGTGAAGACTACAGACAAATTGCCAAGTAAATGTATTTATGTTGTGCTTGTCTTAAGCTGCAAAGCTAAATTAAAGTGAATTATATAACTCCATTGTTATTTCATAGGTTCACATTCTTCCCACACAGATGTGCCTCATCAACAATAGCATACTTGTGTTTTGTATAGTTTGAGAGCCAGATTAACCAGTGGCATGGTTTCCCATTCACTGCTATTGTCTCTCTCTCTCTCAGGGCCTACGCCAGGATTGGGAACTCTTACTTCAAACAAGAGCAGTATAAGGAGTCCGTTCAGTTCTTTAACAAAAGTCTGACGGAGCATCGAACCCCTGAAGTGCTGAAGAAGTGCCAGCAGGTAGATTTGTACTTTGAATACACATCCAGAGATTAATTCTAGGAATTATTTAAAAGAACCTTTTAAAGGGGAACTTTTTTTTTTTTAGGACCATCTAAGAAAGCAATGAAAGGAGTCATAAGTTAAATAAATTGATTTGCCTCCTACCTTAACAGGCGGAAAAGATAGTAAAGGATCAGGAGAAGATGGCATACATCAACCCGGAGCTGGCGCTGGAGGAGAAAAACAAGGGCAATGAGGCTTTTCAGAAAGGTGTGTGCACAAAAGCTCTTAAAGTATTGTTTATTTATTTGTTAAAATTACAACTTGTAAAGGTTTTTTTTTATTTTTGTTTTATATAAATGTCTCTGAATTTTAATTCAGTGATGAGGCCACCTGATTTTAGGTGATTCTAGACATTATATTATATATTATATTATAAACCATTCTGCTGTTTTAGGACATTAGATTATTAAAATTTAATATTCCTGTGCTGTCTGCATCTTTCATACGTGTCCGTTGTGTAGGTGACTACCCCCTCGCCATGAAGCACTACACCGAGGCCATAAAGAGAAACCCTAATGATGCCAAGCTCTTCAGCAACAGAGCAGCCTGCTACACTAAATTACTGGAGTTTCAACTGGCCTTAAAGGTACATTACAGGATAACACTAACGCTCAGGTTATGATGCACCGGATAGTATCGGCCTTGGTGACTTATTGTGTCGCATGTCACTGGTTAAATACATTGGTTATTTTTAGCCTGACTCAAAGCACAGTACCCTACCCAGCTACAATATCAGGAAAGATCCAATAGGTGGTGCTGTAATACCTCCCCTATGGTGATGTGCACATTATTTTATTTAAGTAAACGCCAATGTCGGAGTATCTTACTGACTAAGGAAAAAGACCGGCGATATGCAGTTTATTAGATGCGTTTCAGTGGTTATTTCAAGAGGAAGTACCAAAAGCAAGAATTTTTTTTCCTAATTGCTTTTAATTTACATCCATTTATGGTTTACAGTAAGTGGTGAATTGTTTTTATTAAATTGGGTAGCTGTATAGAAGGCTAAAAGGGCTTTTTTTTTTTCACGAAAACTGTCACGTGAAAGTGTTTCCCAAGAGGGAATAAATGGCAACAAAAACGACTATTGACAAAATATACACATTCATACTGGTCTCTTTGCACTTATTCTGGACATTCATGGACACTTGTGGACATTGCACACCTGCAAATTCATTCACATTTTACATATTCTATTTTTTTTTTTTTTCTTTGATCGGTTGCACATAAGTCACTTTAAATAAGACACTTTCAGGCATATTTGCACACCCCCTTGGGCAATTCTATTTAAATTTCATTTCATTTCCACACTAAAATTTACATAAATTTCTATATTTGTACAGGATAACTTCTCCATATTTGTACACCTAGGTGTTCTTATATTTTTCTTGTATTGTATATTTTGTATTCTATAGATACATTATTTTAGCTAAATTTACTTTCTATTTTATTTCTTTTTTTATTATTCATATTATTTCCTATTAATAGTCTTTTATTTTAAGGTCACAGGTGGTTGTCTAAGCATTTCACTGCATGTCGTTCCATGTATGACTGTATTGATGAATAAAATTTTAATTTATATTATTTAACAAATTAATGTAGGTATCAGTCTAAAATTTTATAATCGTACATCCCTCTATCCCTAGCTCAGATTGTGTCTTGACTTGTGGAACTGTAAAGGCATAAAGTACTGGTTTGTCTTTTACAGGATTGTGAGGACTGTATCAGACTGGAGCCCACCTTCAGTAAGTCTGTAACCTCACATGTTTCAGTATTTACAGTGATAAGAGGAATTAAGTTGTTTCACAATGTTGAATGTACAGTAAGTCCCCTACATACAAACATTCGAGTTACAGACTTTTGAAGGTACGAACATGCGTTCACGTGATCTCAATCTCAGAAGTTAGATCACATGTCCAGCGTACATGGTTGTTCATCCCAGGATGTCCAGAAGCAAGCATACAAGCAGCAGCAATGAGGCTGGTTCTGCTAAGAAGCCCTAAGCAATAATGGTGGAGACAAAAGTGAAAATAATTGAGGGAATGGAGTGAGGTGAGATGGCAGATGTTGCTCTAACATATTCTTCTGACATGAATCATTGGCACTTACCATGGGCATGATTCTAAAAAAACAAGGACAATATCGTGAAACATGTTAGTTTTATACTGTATATTGCCAATTGTTAGTCGCCTAGACAGTGTGTGTTGAACAAATTGGACTTACAAATGAGCTGTCAGAATGGAACTCTTGTTATATGTAGGAGACTTACTGTAGCTTTAACCAGATAAAGTAGTTGTGTTGGTTGATGGATGCGTTTTTTTGATAATTCTTTAATTGCTGCCCTTGTGTAGTTAAAGGATACACACGTAAAGCAGCAGCACTGGAGGCAATGAAGGACTTCTCCAAAGCCATGGATGCCTATCAAAAAGCTTTGGAGCTGGATGCCAACTCCAAGGTACAATATCAGGAAAAAGTTGTTTATGTAAAAGGGAGGATGGTCACTTCAACTTCTTTAGCTGGTAACGGAGACTTCTTTGCTTTGATCAATAAATATGTAACCCAGGACCAACAAACACAAGGAAAATCTGCTGACGGTCATTGCAGAAGAAGCTGCTGATGTCGTGCTTCCTGCGTGGATGGTTGTTCTTCTGTGTTCATGTGCAGATTTAAATTATAAGCTGCATTTTCTCCTTGAATGAGACTTGGATTCCATCATTTGTTTTGTGGCAAATTTTCATTCCGTCTCTGCTTATTTGGCTCAAGCTGCTGTTCTGTGTTTTAATTGGTGATTTATTTGTGCGCGTGCAGGAAGCCACTGAGGGGATTCAGCGCTGCATGGTAAGTCAGACCATGAGGAACGATAGCCCTGAGGATGTGAAGAGGCGGGCCATGGCTGATCCGGAGGTGCAGCAGATAATGAGTGACCCTGCCATGCGCATGATCCTGGAGCAGATGCAGAAAGACCCACAAGCCCTCAGCGAGTAAGATACATGCACATAAATGGAACTGTGTGTTTTTCTGTTTCATATGGATTTATGTGTTCAGATTATATGAACTTGCTGATCCTACATAAATAGATGCACTCTTTGCACTACTACAACATCCTGATTCTATTAAAATGTGGTGCACTTTCACAGCAGATTTTTTACACTTAAGAATTCCAACAAGAAAATACTAATGCTGCTAATGTTCTGTCTGTTAGACTCAATAGTTTAATTAATTAACTCAAGCACAGCCTTGTAACAGTTCCATAGACCCTAGTCTAGTGTAACCACTCTATGTACTATATTAGGCTTGTATTTGCATCCTGCTCTGTAGGTTCTTTTTCATTAAGTAGTGACTTGTCAGACCTTAATTGTTTCTCCCCTTCACTTTAGCCATCTGAAGAACCCAGTTATCGCTCAGAAGATTCAGAAACTCATAGATGTCGGACTCATAGCCATCCGGTGATTTTATCGAGAGAGCAGAAGAGTACCAGGACTACCACCATCCAGATGAACACCACCGCAAGACCTCAGAGGAAAGAAGACTCCATTCCACTCCAAGAAAATTTTTTTTTTTTTTTTTTTGCTCTCACCAAATTGTACAATCACACTCATTGTCAAACATTTTTAAGTGTAATGCCTTGTCTAACATCACATTTAATGAAAAACTAACATGCTATGCTACATTGGCTTCTTAGCACTCCAGTACCTGCAATAGCTTTTAATCACCAAGTCTCATTTGTCTCAGAATGGCATATTTTAATAACCTTTATGGATTCAGTATAAAACCGTGCAACCATTCTGAGATTCATATCATCGTCATGTTTGGGGTGCGTTTTGATGCCTATAGATACAGAGCCATGCAGGAACGTGACAGCAATTAGAATTAGCTTGAGTGTAGGTCAATGCATGTAGTATTTCCTGTAAGAAGCTTACAAGAACCCAAATTATACAATATTATTATTAATTCTGTTTCTGGACATTTTTGACAGATTGAAAGTCTTGTTTTGTAGGAAGAAATTTTTCCATCTTAGAAATGCATTACTCATTACTATGCAAAAGTCTTGACACCCCTCTTTTTTTTTTTTTTCTTCCAAAGAGACAGGCTTTTTTTTTTTTTTTGCGCTCTTGTTTTCCAGTCCATTCCCTGTATCTGACCAGTTTCCGATTGTTTTTAGTTTATTGAGCTACACTATAAATCATTCATGCATAGAACATCGTCTAACATTTGAGGCATGAACTAGTCAGAAACCGGTGCAAATGATGTATGGTCAGGCCGAGGATTAGTATACTGGTAGTTCTGAATGGTTGATGCAGATGACATAGGAATTCAGTTTGCTGCTGAGGTTGTTTTATAAAAAAACATTTTCTAAATAGTATCTTAAGGCACTTTGCAGCCTGTTGCAGTAAAACATTTCTTCCTGTTTCTTTAATTACATTTAATGTGAAGAAATGATTGTTTTCTCAAGACTTGGCACAGTATTGTAAATGTTTAAATTATCTACCCATAGAATAAGACTTTCTTGAAATTCCTATAGTGTGGTTGCAGTGAGGTGCCAATATTTCTAAAAAGGAAATTGTAGTGGGGGTTTAAAAAAAAATGTATCTGTATAAAATGGTTCCATACTAACAGCACGCTCTTGCCCAACATTCTCAATAAACAAATCAGTTTTGTCAATGGCAATATTTGTAAATTGGAGGAAGTCAATATAAACATATTGACTGAATTTTTAAGCACTTATTTTAAAATATGGATTTTTCTGCCAGAATTTCAAAACCTGGCTAAATAGGAAGGGGGAAAAAGTGTTTCCCAGATCACCATAGCAAGGGGTCAGATGTTACAAATACTATAACTCCCGTGGTTGGTACCTCTATAGATGAATATTTGAGAACATAGTTTCTACTCTTTATAGATGTCCGTGGTTTCTGGGTACAGGTGCATATCCGTGATCAGCTCCTTATATTTACCAGCAAATGAATGCTCAGTTAAAGTTGTGATGAAATCAGTTCTGGTTCTTGCTCTGGTTGTCTGATTGGATGTGGTTAAACCTCATTTTGAAATGGCACATGTTCTTTTCTAACGGAGAATAGTTTGACTCCAAATTCACTTGCAGTATATTTAGATTTTTGATCAAATAAGCTGGAACGCTGTCCTTTCGTAAACGTTAAAGCATAGAATAGATTAACTTGGTTGTGAAAGCAAATCCTGATCCTTGATTGGCACTTTGCGTATCTCAGCAGTCCCAAATGTTCATATTTATCCATGAATTAGCTTTGATAGTATTTGTACTGTATTCAGTACAATGTACTATGTTTTTGCTCAAGTGTTGGAAGGAATTAAAAATTTTGGCACCAGTTTATACCATGCCATGGAGTCTAGCCTTGGTGCCTGCAAAATCTGCAAGCCTCTCGCTGTTGTCAGTCTCGTCTGCGCTTCAATACAGGGCATAAATCCGACATGTGGATGTCTTTGGCTGCTTTCATCTTTCATTCAGTGTTTTTTCTTTGTCCACTTCAATAAACTGATACATACCACACCATCTTAAGCGCATCCAGTTGAGTTGCTCCTTACACTGTTCAAAGATTTAAAAAATAAAATAAAAGGCCATAAATGGCTGCCGCTCAACTTGAAAACTTCTGACCAAGTTCTAGAATAGTGTTATAATACATGTGCATAAGTTAGTTTTAGGATATGTATATAGACAGCACTTAACGAAATGGAGTCTTATTTAAATTATATAAACTAATCCATGGTCTCGTAGAACTGTAACTGGAAATGCTTTTGATCATAATGTATCTATTCTGGAAAAGACGTGACAAACTAAAATGCTGATGCATCATAATTGTTCTGAAAAATATATCTCGATGTGTTTTTAAAACAATGTATGGTTTTCTTCTGTTTCAGAAACTTCACTTTCATATGAACTCGTACAGAGTATACTGCTTTAGGAAACATGACATTTGAAAGTCACCATAATTTTGTTCTCACCACAATGAGATCATAGATGAGATCATTTACCATTAGCTTTAAATATAGTGGTGGCCAAAAGTACTAAGACCTCATCTGCAATGTATTCGAGTTCTCACTGTGCACAAAACGGTTGTCATTAATTAGTTCTCTTCTATCTGGCTGACGAGTTGTGCTAATTAGAATCCCACTTTTGGTGAATGGATGGATCAAATATGTTGCAGGGCTTTACTGGCGTGTCCACCTCTGCACAAAAATGCCTAAAACTAGGGAATTCTCAAGTGAACTGCGAACTACTATTCATGTTTCTGTACATGAACTTCAGGAAGCCATCAAGCAGGCATGGATTGAGAGTGACACCCGAATAGAGGTCTTTTGATTCTATCCCCAGCCAGGTCCAGCAGGTTTTGAAGCATAAAGGTCTTCATACTAAAATAAAATAGCAAATTATTCATGCTTTATGTTTGATGAGACATTGAGAGCAGATTTGCAAAGGAATCAAAAACCATCTTCTATCCAGATCTTATGATCTTTGATATATCAAAGACTCTGCAGTTAGCTTTAATCCATAAGGACCCATGGTTGACCCTTTAAGACACAGGTGTCACAAAACTTTCAAATGTTCTGGAAAGTTCCCTATTCAGCTTTATTCTTGACTTTAACTCAAGAAGTCTGATGACCATCCTGGTGCAGTCATGTGACAATCTGTAAATCTGTGTATCCATGACCACATTTCCAATATGGTGGTGTGCCTGGATAGGACATATGATAGAGCCTGCTTAAAAAAAAAAAATAAAAAACCTTTTTTGTGAAAATCTGTTTTATCTTGTTTAACAAAGCTAATTATTTAAAAACATCTCATGTTATTTTGAGTCTGTTCTGACTGCATTTCTTGAACAAATGGATCTAAAACTAATTAAGAAAATATCATGTGACATGTCACATAGGGCCATTAACCCTAAAATTGTAAGGAAACTGCCATATTAGATCTTTCATCCACGTGGTCTGCTATATCCCCCATAATGTCCCGTAAAGAAGAAATGGGCCTGGGCTCTTAACGGTTGAAGGATTGAAGGGTCAATGTAAAAGTTAATTCCTTGTCCTTTTTTTTCACTGGTGTCCCACAGGGTTGTGTGCTGAGTCCGCTGCTCTAATCCCTGTGTATGTACACTGGATACCCTGCTGAATATCTAGCAATGATTAAAAAGTGAATTTTGCATAATAGGTCCTTTTTAGAATCCTACATATAGAGATGTGCAGGGATTTGAAATATGGGCAACAGAGTACACACATTTTTGTGACATCACATGAAACAAACTCTTAGCAATAACGCTAAACCCAGTGACAGGCGAAGTGAAAAACTGTAGAAATAAGTGAATAAAATGGATGAAAGGTGGCAGAAGGTTAAAAAATTACCAGTTTATTACAAATGTTGAAAATGTTTTTTTTGTTTGTTTATTTGCATTTACATATAATGCTTTCTCAACTGCTTAAGGATAACTGACATTTGAAAAGAGTGTGGTCTTCATATCACATCATCAGTGAAGAACCATTCTAGCATGATTGGGTGAAGGTGTTATCAAATTCTAAAAAATTGCATCCTACACTGCTCTGTAATAAAAAAAGTCAGACACTTTAATATTTCATTATACCATCTTAAGCTTTGACCGTGGAGATTAATATGGTGAACAGTTCATGTGTGGAAAAGATTCCTCATGCTTCCAGAACCACTCTTTCACAATTTGAATTCTGGAATATGCCTGTGCTATCGGGGAAGGAAAAACTTCACTGATGTGATACCCTGATCATTCAGGTCATCAGCTGAATTAATTTTATTGCCACGTTACATTGCTGAGCCTAGACCTGAGCAACTGAAGTAGCCCCAGATCATAACACTGCCTCCAGTTGCTTGTACAGTGGGTGCATTCGCTTCTTACCCTGATGCAGCTATTTCATTAATTCATCTTCTATACCACTTATCCAACGTACAGGGGAGCCTATCCTAGGAGACGTATGGTACAAGACAGGGCACAATCCATCGCAGGGCACACACACACAAGGGGCAATTCGGGAATGCCAATTACCCTAATTTTCATGTCTTTGGACTGTGGGAGGAAAACGGTGCAACCCGACTAAGCATGGGGAGAACATGCACACTCAAGATGGGAATCGAACCTTGACCCTGAATGTGTGAGGCCTCAGTGCTGTACCCTAATGTAGCCATCTTTAAACAGTGGTGCATGTTAATTGATTAATTTGTATGGGTAGTTTAAGACTTATCCAGTAGAGGGCAGTGCTGTGTCAACATATTTCTTGCCTCAATTCTGATCTCACGCCTTTGATTCTTCATAGATGTTAACCAACTCAAAGTGCACTTGTGTGTTACAGTAAATTAATATAGAGATTAAACAAAAATCCTGTCATTGTTTCCTAACAGCAACGGCATAACCATGGCTACTCACGTGTCTTCTTATTATTCTATATTAAATATAGATTTGCTGACTTGATTAGATCTTCTTTTTTTTATAGTCTTTCTGTATTGCCTTATGTGTAACTAAGTATTGCTTCTCAACGCTGTGCACAAAACAGGAAAAGAAACCCTGAAGACTTGAGACATGAACTAAAAGAGGAACAGCCTGCGCTGTGTGAAACCTCAACTGTGCATGTGTGTGTGTGCGCGCTGTGTGTCAGTCAGAGAGTAGGAAAGAGAATGACAACGAGACAGGAGGAAGTGACAGAATAGTCAAACTGTGGAAGAGAGAGTGAGAAAGACCAAGGGCGTAGTCTGTTAAATACAACTGTTGAGTACCACAAACAAGGTAAGAGGAGAAAATAGAGTCAAATGGGAGGGAGAGCATTGTGTGTGTGTGTGTGTGTGTGGTGGTGGGGGGGGGGGGGGGGGGGGTATATATGTGTGTTAAATATTGTCAAGTGGACTGGAAAATTTCTTAGGCCTTAACTACCTCAGGCTAAGCATGCTGTTTTAGTCTAACGCAAACATGAGGTTCAAATAAATGAAGTGAGAGAAGCAGGAGCAAAATCTGTGTAACTGTGATGATTTTGTGGTCTTGAATTTCATCCGGTAATTAATGTTAAGTAAAATTAGGTGTAGGTTCTGGCTTAATAAGGTGATTAAACACTTGATCTTTAGTGTTGCAGAGGTTTAATAAAGCTGAGACTACTGGAGGGAGATTGAAAGTATTTAACTGATCAGATCTGGTGAGAAGGTGTCAATCAATTTGCTGTAATTCAAACCCCAACTGCGTACAGTGGAGGCCAAAAGGATTGAGACGAAAGTGAAATTCATTGTATTAATGACGTTCTTTTTAAAAAAATTAAATAACGACTAACAAGATTAGCACTGTTGCCTCGCACCTCCAGGGTCTGGGTTCGATTCCCGCCTCGGGTCTGTGTGCATGGAGTTTGTATGTTCTCCCCATCTTTGGTGGTTTTCCTCCTACAGTCCGAAGACACCCCATCCAGGGTGTACCCCACCTCGCGTCCTGAGTATCCTCGGATAGGCTCCAGGCCCCCTGCGACCCTGTACACACCATAAATAAGTATAGATGATGAGCCAGTGAGTGTATTTAATGAGCGGGACAGTGGTGTAGTGGTTAGCACTGTTGCCTCACATCTCCTGGGTCCAGGTTCGATTCCCAGCTCGGGTCTGTGTGCAGGGAGTTTGTATGTTCTCCCCGTTGCTTGGGGGAAAAAAATCTTTGGACTAATGGGTTTCCTAGTCCAAAGATTAGGAAAATTGGTGTTCCCAAATTGTCCGTAGTGCGTGTGTGTGAGACCAACGATGGATTGGCACCCTGTCCAGGGCAGTACGTCAGTCTCCTGGGATAGGCCCCAGGCGCTGGTGACCCTGTACACATGATAAGTCGTAAAGAAGATGAATAAATGAATGAAAATTAACGATAATCAAAAAGAAAGTGCTGTATTTTGTTTCTTTTATGAGTGGCACAGTGGTGTAGTGGTTCACACGGTGGCCTTAGATCTCCAGGGTCTAACTGGTGTTCCCATATTGCAGGGAGTTTTTCCTTGCCACTGCAGTTGTCGTCCTCATTTTTGCTCATCAGGGACAAGCTTATCATTTTGATTCTCATACAAACTTAAATAATTCTTTTGATTGTGTAAAGCTGCTTTCGACAATGTCAACTGTTAAAAGCGCAATACAAAAAAAAGTATGCTCCAGGCCTCCCATGACCCTGTACAGGATAAGCGGTAAAGAAAGTGAATGAATGAATAAATATTATTTGATGCAGTGAAATTACTCTACAATAAAAAAAAGACGTCTGCGGTACTCTGGTGTCATTCGCTCAATCCATGCCTGCGTGATTGCTTCCTGAAGATTATGTACAGGAAGTTGAAACGTTTTAGGCATTTTTGTACAGAGGGGGGACACCCTGGCATTAGAAAGGAAGCCGGCCACATATTTGTTCCATCCTTTAACTAACCCGACTGATTCACACCTCTTCAACCAGACAGGCAGGAAATAATTAGTGCCATCAGCTGCCGGAACTATAACACATGGCATATGTTGTCTGAATACTTTTGGCCACCACTGTATTAATGTGCTCATTGTAATACATGATCGTTCTAACACATTTATTCCTCACATGAGCCACTTTCTGCCTGCCTTACTCTTCCTCTCAGCATGGCAGTCTGGGATCTCAGCATCACTGTAGAGGAACTGGGACCAGAAGCTCCACCTCTTAAAGTCAGCGTCACTTCGGACCTCCATATTGGAGGCGTCATCCTTAAAGTCGTAGAAAAAACAGGTAAGGATTTTAAAAAAAGAACACACAAATATAGCAATTTTCAGTGTCTTGGTATGTCCTGCTTTGAAAGCCTCATCGGTGTTAAACTTGTCCCAAGAGACATAGGGCACAAGGCGGGGTACACCCTGGACAGGGTGCCAATCCATCGCAGGGCACACACACACATACACACACTACGGACAATTTGGGAACGGCAGTTAACCTAACCTACATGTCTTTGGACTGAGGGAGGAAACCCACCAAAGACCGTGCAAACTTTGTACATGCATACAAAGATGGGAATCGAACCCGGACCCTGGAGATGCAAGGCGACAGTGCTAACCACTACACTACCATGCAGCCCACCATGATACAGTAGATCTACATTTGGGTGCAGAATTAATAGCACCCCTACACTGAGCGGTTTTGGTCTAAAACTTCGAGCAGTTTGTCAGTTAATATAAATATAGAATGAACTGAGCACTGAGCCTCTTAATGAACTGACTAACAAGTCAAAGATAGAAAGCCCATGCTGTTTTTAAGCTCTGTTGTTTGTGTGTGTAGAGTTCATCCTTCGATTCGTGCTACATATTTTGTTGAAAGATCCATGTAAGTCCTAACCTCCTGGCAGAGGCAACCAGGTTTTGGGCCAAAACAATTTGTCAAAATACAGTAATGTGCAAAAGTCCTGAGCTACCCCTCAACTAGATTAAAGGATGCAGTTTAATTAAAGAAACAGGAGCACATGTTTAACTGTCACACACTGCAAAGTGCCTAAAGATACAAAAAAACTTAATTAATTTCAGCAGCGACCTCATTTCCCCTCTCGTCTGTTCCAACCACTCAGCATTCAGCATCACCAGTATATCAATCACCACCAGTATAATGAACAAAAAGTATCTGTCATCATCTGCACCTGTTTCTCAGTGGCTATATGTTAGATATTTTGAATTCTTAAATGATTCATAGGAGGTGGCACACTGGCGTAGTTGCTAGCACTGATGCCTTGAACTTTTCGCCCAATCTCTTAACAATTACATTTTACCTTCATGGGATTTGGTAGATGAACTCCAAGTCCAGAGCGACTTAGATTTTATTTCATTATACATCGGAGCAGTTGGAGGTTAAGAGCCTTGCTCAAGGGCCCAACAGTGCCAGCTTGGAGGTGTTTGTGCTGGTTTGAATCTGAGACGTTCCTATCAGTAGTCTAACCTCTTACCCACTGAGATACTCCTGCTATGTAAAAGGTGCCAATAATTCTGGTGTTAACATTAACACACATTACCAAATACAACTGTACTGCAGAAAAAGTGCATTTACTCTATCTGGTTCTTAGAATTAAGGTTATTCACCTGCTTAAGTACCGTATACTGTAAATACTTCCTTGTATTGTTTGTTGTGAAAGGTTGTGTGTTCAAATCCAAGAAACCTTAATCCACTTCTGTACTTATATATACACACGTGGACAAAATTGTTGGTACCCTTCGGTCAATGAAAGAAAAACTCACAATGGTCACAGAAATAACTTTAATCTGACAAAAGTAATAATTAAAAAAAAATTCTATGAATGTTAACCAATGAAAGTCAGACATTGCTTTTCAACCATGCTTCAACAGAATTATTTAAAAAAATAAACTCATGGAACAGGCCTGGACAAAAATGATGGTACCCCTAGAAAATACTGAAAATAATGTGACCAAAGGGACATGTTAATTCAAGGTGTGTCCACTAATTAGCATCACAGGTGTCTACAATCTTGTAATCGGTCAGTGGGCCTATATATAGGGTTCCAGGTAGTCACTGTGTTGTTTGGTGACATGGTATGTACCACACTCAACATGGACCAGAGGAAGCGAAGGAAAGAGTTGTCTCAGGAGATTCGAAAGAAAATTATAGACAAGCATGTTAAAGGTAAAGGCTATAAGACCATTTCCAAGCAGCTAGATGTTCCTGTGACTACAGTTGCACATATTATTCAGAAATTTAAGATCCATAGGACTGTAGCCAACCTCCCTGGACGTGGCCGCAGGAGGAAAATTGATGGCAAATCAAAGAGATGGATAATCCAAATGGTAACAAAAGAGCCCAGAAAGACTTCTAAAGAGATCCAAGGTGAACTTCATGCTCAAGGAACATCAGTGTCAGATCACACCATCCGTCGTTGTTTGAGCCAAAGTGGACTACATGGGAGACGACCAAGGAGGACACCATTGTTGAAAACAAATCATAAAAAAGCCAGACTGGAATATGCCAAACTACATGTTGACAAGCCACAAAGCTTCTGGGAGAATGTCCTATGGACAGATGAGACAAAAATAAAACTTTTTGCCAAGGCACATCAGCTCTATGTTTACAGACGGAAAAATGAAGCAGATCAAGAAAAGAACACTGTCCCTACTGTGAAACATGGAGGAGGCTCTGTTATGTTCTGGGGCTGCTTTGCTGCATCTGGCACAGGGTGTCTTGAATCTGTGCAGGGTACAATGAAATCTCAAGACTATCAAGGGATTCTAGAGAGAAATGTGCTGGCCAGTGTCAGAAAGCTGGGTCTCAGTCGCAGGTCATGGGTCTTGCAACAGGACAATGACCCAAAACACACAGCTAAAAACACCCAAGAATGGCTAAGAGGAAAACATTGGACTATTCTAAAGTGGCCTTCTATGAGCCCTGACCTCAATCCTATCGAGCATCTTTGGAAGGAGCTGAAACATGCTGTCTGGAAAAGGCACCCTTCAAACCGGAAACAACTGGAGCAGCTTGCTCATGAGGAGTGGGCCAAAATACCTGCAGAGAGGTGCAGAAGTCTCATTGACAGTTACAGGAATCGTTTGATTGCAGTGATTGCCTCAAAAGGTTGTGCAACAAACTATTAAGTTAGGGGTACCATCATTTTTGTCCAGGCCTGTTCCATGAGTTAATTTTTTTTTTATAATTCTGTTGAAGCATGGTTGAAAAGCAATGTCTGACTTTCATTGGTTAACATTCATGGAATTCTTATTTATTATTACTTTTGTCAGATTAAAGTTATTTCTGTGAGCATTGTGAGTTTTTCTTTCATTGACCGAAGGTTACCAACAATTTTGTCCATGTGTGTATATAAGCCTTCCTACTTACTGTATATCACAGCTTACGTACCTGGATGCTTTTAATAATACACTATGGATCATGTGGTACTCATGTGTAATGTCCCGGTGCTGCGCTGCAGAGATTAAGAAGGACTGGTCGGACCACGCGCTTTGGTGGGAGCAGAAGCAGCAGTGGTTGCTGAGACCGGCATGGACCCTGGATAAGTACGGGATACACGCTGATGCTCGGCTCTGCCTCACACCCCAGCACAAACCCCTGAAACTGGGTTTGCCCAATGGACTCACACTCAGGCTCCTCGTCTGCTTCTCCGGCCCCGCGTTCCGCAGCGTCATGGGTATCTGCAAGCTGCTCAGTAAGTGTGTGTGGCTGCGTAACAGTGAAAGTGAGAGCTGTATACAGAAACCTTTTCAGTTTTCTCAGCTTCTTCTTCGTCTTCCCCTTTTTTCTTTTCCTCTATTTGCTTTTCTGCAGATATTCGTCATCCAGAGGAGCTGTCACTTCTCAGGCCTGTAGAAGAAAAGAAGAAAAAGAAGCAGAAAGGGGATGAAGAGAAGGTGTACGACATCACTTCTGCACCATTGCCTACAGGTACAGTATTCATGTCTGTCTGTCTATTTAAAGAGTCATAAAATAATAAAATGGTTATTTGTATGTTCATATATTTTAATTATACATCATAAACTATTTGACCACAACTTGTGGTCATCTGTCCAGGGTATACAAACTTTTGCACTCAATATGGTGTGATGGTGCATGTACGGTTGGCTTCAAAGCCATTTCCACATGTCTGGGCGATTAAAGGAGTTCCTGGGAGGCCAGCGTTTCATACGTGCAGCAGGAAGTCTTGATCATAGCTCCGGAATACTGAGAAAACGTCCTACCTTGATGGTATGGTGCATCTCAGAATGCACTATACTGTATGTCAAACCTTGCGGCACATGCGTTGCAACGGTGGAAGACCACATCAGGTTGTGGTCCTGTCAGCCAGGAACAGGAATTTAGAACAGGTACAAACGGAAAAAGACCATAGAATCTTCTATTGATGCGTACGGATGTAAAGAGTGTTCAGCTCAAAACCAGTCTGGACAATCTCCTCAGAACGAGGCGTTTCCGTCCACAGACCTGCTGCATATGGGATGGTTTTGGTTATTCACACTATTCTGTACAAAATCGAGACACTGCTGTGCGTGTGAGACAAATCTCAGAAGCTCAGCAGTTTCTGAAATCCTCAAACCAGCTCGGGTTGACACTAACAACCAACACCCCACATGGTCAAAATCCGTAGCTGACGCTTTAACATGAAAGGATTTAATGCATTTCACTGCTGTAACACTGTGCATAAATAGGATAGATGGACAGATTGAACAAAGTGGTGTGTAAGAACTGTACTGGAAATGTTTGCAGAGATTAATTTGCAATTTCATTGTGACTCTTTTGTAAATATTTGCGTTTGGGTAAAAGGAAAAACGTATTTAAAAATCAATATACTAGGCTAGGATGTTACTCATCGTCTGTACTGCTTAATCCTGTATAAATCCTGTATATACTGTATCGTCACACACTACAGGCAATTTGGGAACACCAATTAGTCTAATCTGCCTTTGGACTGTGGGAAGAAACCAGAAGTGAAATCATTCCCAAAAACATTTATCGAGTGGAAGTTAAAAATCTTGACAGATAACTTGTAGCAGTGCGTCTTGCAACAGAGAAGCATCTGTCTGGAAGTTATTACGACGTCCCCTGTACAGTCCTAACCTCACTCCTAAGCCATTTCCACATATCTGGGCCATTAAAGGAGTTCCTGGGAGGCCAACATTTTAGACAGGAAGCAGGAAGTCTGATCATAGCTCCGGAATACCGAGAAAACTTTGATGGTATCCAATCACTAGTGGAACACTGGGATAAGTGCATTATTGTAGCAGGGGACTATACAGAGGAATAAAGCTAGTATTTATTATCATAACTGTGTTCTTTTATTCCGTACAATCAAATGTCCTGGTATGACTTGAACACGCCTCGTATTTGTATAACGAATTCTAATATGCAAGTAATGCACAAAGTAAACAGTCATGCATTTCCCCTTAATAATGCCTGGTAGCTGTTTTGAGCTGTGTAAAATGTTGTTGTACTTCTGCTTGTGATTTTGCAGGTTCTATTTTAAAGCTGGCCAATGGCATGCCTGCATTCTTTGCTGAATCTCCCGAGACAGAAACAGTGTATAAGATGATTTCAGTGAGTCAGCCAGCTCCAGCTCCTGAGACCATCGGCAAAATGTTCAAACCCACCAGCAAGGTGGACAAAGCGCAAGTTAACAGCAGGTAATCTAATTACAAGTGTACATTTAGAGACGAAAGGATCACAAGACATCTACTCTTTGTCCTTTGTTAATACAGAGGTCTCCAAAATGTGCAGAGATCATGCATGGTGGAAATTTCCTTCTCTTTCAAACGTCTGTAACTTTACATAGCAATCAGTTACTGGTTGCCAAACCCTTCTGCAACCAAAAAAAGAAGTCGTCTTGTTTTCTGCATTCTGATTGGCAACAAAAATACACTTCCACAAAGGGTTTAGGAGACCAGTAACTGATTGCTATGTGAAGTTACAGACCTTTGAAACAGAAGGAAATTTCCACCACGCATGATGTATACAGTATTTCAAGAAGCATTATGGAGACCTTTAACATACCACCTTTAAATCTAAATGGAGTGTATCATTCGTTCATTATTATAATTCTCAGTATAAATGCTCTATTATTATTATTTTTTTTTTTTCTATTCTCAGGTGGCTCGATTCGTCTCGCTCTCTCCTCCAGCAGGGCATCAAGGAAGAGGATAAACTCTTCTTGCGCTTCAAATACTACAGCTTCCATGACCTAGCGCCACAGGTTGGCTTTAAAATGAAAACCTGTCACGTTTTAATGAAATACTGTATAACGTTTGCTTTTTGCCTACTGACTGTTTGTTTGTGTGTGTGTGTGTGTGTGTGTGTGCGCATGTAGCTGGATGCTGTGCGTTTGACTCAGCTGTATGAACAAGCCAAATGGGCAATTTTGCTGGAGGAGATCGACTGCACAGAGGAGGAGATGATGCTTTTTGCTGGCTTACAGGTAGGAAAAAATATAAGGGCTAAGATTCTTTACACTTCTTTTGGAAGCATTAAAAAAAAATTAAATATAATTTATATAATTTAAATTAGGAAATGTATTTTAAATAACCAATAATCAGCATATTAGCAGTGTAAACTAGGTACGGGAATCACCATGGACCATCCGATGCGATATTATCACGATATCTAGGTGCCGAATCAATTTGTATTGCTGTTCTGTTAGTATCAGATTTTGTTTTGTTGCAATTCTAAACAAATTAAGCAAATAATTTACTCTGACCACACAAGTTACTTATATAGATACTTATATTGCAGAAAATGTGTGTGCCAAAGAAGCTACTTTTGAAGGTTACACAACATGGAAGTGACCAATCTTGCTTTCCTAAAGATTTCAAGTTGCTAACTTTAGCCGTTTTAGAGAGAGATGAATATTGAATCTAAAATTAGCGTAAGCTTCTATAAGCATATGACCCGTAAAATTGTTGCTTAAATTAGTTTTTGGTAAAAGCTTAAAAAGCAAAACATCTGTAGTGTCCGTAACCATGTCGAATTCAAGTTGGAATATCTTAACAATTCTGCATTTTAGAATAATACACTTTTTTACTTAGGTCTTTTCATGTGAAATTTAAATTGGCCAAATTTCATCTGCATGACAATTAAGATCATTGAAAGATTTGAATTTAATAAAGTTACAGACGCTACATAAAAGGGCATGATATTGTATAACCAAATGTTTCTTACCAAATAACCAAATGTGTTAACAAGAGAGGTCAGAATAAAATGTGAGAGAGTGGTTTGTGATACGCTATCTTAAGTAACAACACCTTGAACCTTGAGGGCGAGTAAAAAAAAAAAAAAAAAAAAAACACAGCACACTTCACAGTTTTAGTGAGCCTGGGCATGCTATAGCCTCAAATAACTTGTTTGTGTATGCATGAGTGGAACCTGATGTGGGCTGCTGCTGTTATAGTCCGTCCATCTACGAGTGTACAGGTCTTCCTAATAAAGTGTTAATATGGGTTTTTAAATAATCTGTCACTTTTCTTAAAGAGATCCAGGCAATAACATGAAGTTGTGTGACAAGTACCCGTCTATATAAGGTCTCACAGTAGATTGTACGTGTCAGAGTGAAAACAAATCCTTGAGGACGAGATAACTATCTGTAGATCTGCAGGACTGTGACAGGACTGTGTCAAGACAAAGATCTGGGGAAGGATACAAAAAACATTCTGGAGCACTGAAAGTACCCAAGAGCATGCCAGCCTCCATCATTCCCAAAAGGAAGAGTTTTGGAACAACCAACAGTCTTGCCAGATCTGGCCTCCCAACAAAACATCCATCTATCTAAAGGTACCTCTGTAGCCTAACTAGGGCTCATGGAGGCCAATGGTGGCCATTGTAATTATACCCCTTTTTTTTTTTTCTTTACAACCAGGGTAGGACCTCTGGTCAACATTCACACAGTACAGATCATTTGGGAACACCAATTAGCCTAATCTGCATGTCTTTGAACTTTGGGAGGAAACTCACCAAGTATGGGTAGAACATGCAAACTCCATGCATACAGACCCAGGAATTGAACCCTCAACCCTAGAGATGCAAGACAACAGTGCTGAAAACGAGGCCACTGTGCCACTGACCCAAAGAACGGCAAGAAAACACAGGAGTGGCTTCAGAACAACTCAGTGAAAGTCCTGGATTGGTCCAGACAGAGTCTGGACTTGAACTCAATAGAGCATTGATGGAATGACCTGAAAATGGATGTGAACAATTCTGCCAAGAAGAATGGAAGAAAGAAGGGTGTGCCAAGCTTGTAGCATCTTTCACAAGCAGACTTGAGACTGTCATTGCTGCCAAACGTGCTTTGACCAAGTGATGGGTCTGAATACTTGTTCATTTTGCAGCAATAGTGTAATCAAATATGTGTTTGTATGTGTTTCCCTCTGTAGTACCACATAGGAAAAGCTTCCCTGACCGAGCAGTTGACCGAGTCTTGTCCTGCCATGGATGACCTGGACTCAGCTCTGCAGTGCCTTGAAGTCAAGATGGAGGCAGAGAGCAGTGCGGAAGAAATGCTGGTACTGTACATATACACCACTGCTGTGGATTTGCAATTATACAACAGTTAATAATATAATGGGACAAGAGGCAATCCATGAGTGCTGATATCGAGTATAACAGCACTGCGACGGTTAATTATATGCCTCATTCCGCTTTGTTTATCATTAACTCATTAACCCCTGGACAGGGGTACTACTTGGTGTGTGGAACACAGGATTGTACACCCTACAAAGCCCAAAATGTGAAATTATTATATTTAAAAAATGCTGTCACTGTTAAAATAACCGTTATGTATCGTTCAAGTGTTAGATCAACTAAACCCAGCCTTTATGGAGCGTTATGAACACTGAGCTTCGGTAAACCATCAGCAGGAATGCTGCATGCTCACCAATTTCACATTCTTTAAAAAACTAATATTAACCCTTTTTGAGATGAGCATGAAGAATGTAACAGCGTGAGTGTTGGGTTTTCAAGAGTGTCACCTTGCTTATCACGGCATCACATCTTTGTGTCAATGCAGGATATTATGACAGCGCCGGAACTGCATGACTATATAAAGATTTTCAGGTGAGATAAAGCCACCACAGACATTTTCTAAATGGAGGAACTTTGTAGTAGCTTAAACAAGAGTCATTCTTATAACAGCTTATTAATTATGCATGTGATGATTCATAATTGGCGGCATGGTGAGTTAGTGGTTAGCACTGTCGCCTTGCACCTCCAGGTCCCGGGTTCGTTTTCCGCATTGGGTCTGTGTGTATGGAGTTTGCATGTTCCACCCACAGTCCAAAGACATTAAGATGAGTCTCTAATTGGAGTTCGCAAATTGCCTGTAGTGTGTGAATGTGCGTGTCAGTGTTGACTGGAGGTCCTACCACGGTCATACAAATAGGAAAATAGTTGCACTACAGAGGCTCCTAGATGGATGGATGGATGGACAGATTAATGATATTATTAATAATGATGATCCACACAGTTGGAAAGTTTAAGTAAGTGCACAGTTATTGCACAGATATTTACCCTAAAGCATATTTTCTGTTATTACTATCAATTAGTTACTCAAACAGGAAAGGAGTGTTATTTCAGATGAGACAATGTAAGTCTGGACCAAGTGGCCGAATCTTTCTTTACTTCAATAAAATCAAGCTTTGCCTACAATATCATATGTTCGTTTCTCTCTAGACCAAAGAAGCAGACGCTAAAGAAGTACAAGCAGTTCTGGTTCACCTTTAAGGACACGTCCATTTTATACTATAAGAGTAAAGAGGAGAGCTGTAAAGAGCCAATACAGCAGATGAACCTGAAAGGTAACGGTGTTTGTGACTGCAGACACACACTGACACATGATACATACAGTCACACAGCAGCATGCATTCATATGTCTTAAACACTTAGACAAACAGGATGTGAACACATTTAACTGCAGGAACAATGACAGTGGGTTTTGTACGACTCACACACACATGCGCACACACACACACACACAAGTCAAAACTGTAAGATATTCCTGTCCTATCTATAGGGTGTCAAGATAGTGTATAAAAAAATACCTCCACACACTAAGAAATGCTTTTCCTTAGGTTGCGAGGTTGCTCCAGATGTGAGTGTGGCTGCACAAAAGTTCTGCATTAAACTGCTGATTCCTGAACCCGATGGCATGAATGAGGTCTATCTGCGCTGTGACAATGTGAGTGTACAATCTGATTCTAGCATTGATGCTGTTGCGTCCAAGGGGTGTTCCAAAAGTCCAACAAGGACTTTTGATTAGTGTCAGGACGTTTTCTCAGGTTGGCCTCCCAGGAACTTCTTTAATGGCCCAAACATGTAGAAATGGTTTGGAGCGAGGTCAGGACTGTACGGGCGATGTGGCAATATACCTCCCAGTCGAGTTCCTGTTAAGTGCGAGTGGTGTTGGTGAATGATTGTGCGTACGGTTTCCACAGACGGATGCGTCTCTTGTGCAAGTTATGTTCACAAGAACAACTGCAGCGAGCTCAGAGCCACCTCAGCCAGGATCATCAGTCATGCACGTACAGCCGTTGCACCATTCGGAAATTTTACTGCCGGTAGTCATCACCAAGTTTGACCCCTGATTGACTGGTCAACTATGCAACTGGATCCTGGACTTTCAGTGGCCACATCTTTTCTGCACTGACTCATCAGCGTACAGAGTTGAGGTCAGAGCGTTATTTGAATGGCGCAATGACAGCAACCTTTGCCTTAACGTCGATTAAAAAACGAACTTGATTAGGACAGGAAGATGGCCAGATGACTTGGTGTACACCTCACTGATGACCTGTCCTGGTCGCTTAATACCAAGTTACTGGTGACGGCTGCTCATCTTGTGTAGTGACTCTTCTTCTTACAGAGGCTACCGTTTTACTACTGAAATCAACTTCCCTACAGAGTGTCGTGAAGACAGCTAACCTCATTATTGGCACCAAGCTCCCAGTCTTACAGGACATTATTCATAGACAATGTCTGAGAAAGGCTCTGAAAATGACCATGAACTCCAATAACCCCACACATGGACTGTTTAACCAGGCAGGCAATAGCGCAGCATTCTAGCCAGAACCAGCAAGCAAGAACAGTTCCTACCATCAGAGTCCTGAACAAACTGTAATCAAGACACTACTCACTACTCCTTCTTGCACTCATTCACCCATTATTTCTCACATTCTGGACATGATAATGACACTCTCAGGCTTTTTCCTCACATTCTGCTGTCAATTTTCCACGCGTCCCGGTACTCTCACATACTTAGTCATAGTCTACGCCGCTTTATCCTGTATACAGGGTCGCAGAGGGCTTGGAGCCTATCTCAGGATACATACACACACACACACACACACACACATGCTCATTCACACACTACGGGCAATTTGGGAACGCCAATTACTCTTAATCATCTGGATGTCCTTGGACTGTGGGAAGAAACCGGAGTACCCAAATGTGTAATTTATTTGTACCTTTAAGTTTAAACGCTCCTCTGGACTGCTTCTCATCCCTTATACTTATGTCTACGTATACAGCCGGCCGCTCTTGCGCTACGTCTACACTCAGTTGCTTTTTAGTTTGCTACCTTTGCGCTCTAGTTCATGCCGTATGACTGCACACATTCCCATGTTCACGACTAGGACCTGCACTTCACTCACTTACCATTAGGCACAATTACAAGACTGTGCAAAAGTCTTGAGTCACCCCTGAGTTCTTCATATTTTATTTCCAAAGAGCTAGACGTTCCTGTATTTTTAATTTAGTCTTGAGGAATAGTCTCGAGGCTTCCTGATGGACCTTTATAGGAATCTTCTTTGTTTAAGTCACACAGGGACCTATGAATCATAGGTTTTACATAAACACATAAAAATGCATCTCACTTAAGGCATCAACCAGTGAGAAACAGGTGCAGATGATGACAGACGATCAGGCCTGTGATTGTTATACTGGTAATGCTGAATGCTGAGACGTAGGGCATGAGGCGGGGTACATCCTGGACAGGGTACCAATCCAGCGCAGGGCACACACACTCACACACTACAGGCAATTTGGGAACGCCAATCAGCCTAATCTACATGTCTCTGGACTGTGAGAGGAAACTGGAGTCCCCGGTGGAACATAGACCCTAGAGGTTCGAATACACTATTTCATTAAATTCAAAATTAAGCAATTTGGAGTGGCTCAAGACTTTATCAAACTACTGTATTTTCACTTCACTTTTATCTTTTTATTCACTTTTAGTTCTGTTAAATGTTGTGGAACGGTTACGAGACAGTTCTTCAAATGACTTTTAGCTACAAGTAGCTATGAGCTTTCATGTTCTTTTAAAAAGTCTTTTTTTTTTAAAGTCAAAAATACATAAACATGTAACCATCCAAGGTAGATTGGATTTAATCTAAACCATTTAATTTAATATGAAGAAATGAAAGGTGGCTCAAGACCTTTGTACCACTCCAACTACTAGTACACGACTACTAATATATTTAGCTTAGTTGGCATATTCTACTTGTAAATAATCGATTTTTCTAACTAATCTCTTCCCCTGATCCTCTCACCTTGCCTTGTCGTTTTTAGATGTATACTTTAATTCTATACAAAAAATTCATCACTGTGCTATAAGATGCTCTAACAACTCTTTGCAACTCCACTATATGCTTGTGCATGAACTGTGACATAATAAGATGAAACCAGACTAAAATGTCACTTGAGGGGGGGGAAAAGAAACAAACCCTGTCAGCAGAAAATGTCTATGGGGAAATGTTCACTGAATATGGAAGCAGCCAAGAGCTTACTTCCTCATGCGCATCGTGCTCATTCTAATAACACTTCTTATAAAATTACACATGGGACGACTGTGCGATTATTATCTCTGTGCAGGAGCAGCAGTATAGCAAATGGATGGCTGCCTGCCGTCTGGCGTCTAAAGGAAAGACCCTGGCTGACAGCTCTTTCTCGAGTGAGGTCCAGAGTATTCAGTCTTTTCTGGCCATGCAGAGGACCACACCAGGAAATAAGACGGCCCAGAGCGACGAGAGCATCAACACACACAGCCTGGTCTCTCCGCGCTACCAGAAGAAGTACAAGCCCAAGCAGGTAACACTACAGACTTTTATTAGCATTCTATCATCAAATAATAAGACTTTATTATTGATGTGCTCTTTGGTTTTGCCCAGGCTACACCCACGCAAAAGAGTCTTCTCACATCCTTTATGCAGTAATCCTATCCTTTATTAGACAAAGCATTAGCACCACCACCAGGTGAAAAGAATAACATTGTTGATCAACTATACACCAGTAAACTGGTGACAGGACGATCGGCACACATCCTTGTTGGGACCAAAAGCCAGCCCATGTGGTCAGATCCTACAGAAAAGCCAATGTAACCAATTTAGCCAATGCTGGCTATGATAGAAAGGTATCAGGACACCCATTGCATCACAGCCTGCTGAATATTTGGCTGTTGACCCGGCCTCCAAATTTCCCAGATCTCATCCTGATTGACCGGAAACAAGCCTGATCCACGTGTCCACTCACTGATTTGTGTTTCAATTTGTGGATGCTTGTCATCTGAGTAGCTTATTCTAGCTTCCTGTTCTCACATCTCAGGCCTTACTTGTTATTTAGCATTCTTGAAAGGAATCTTCAGTGTCAGCACTTTGCAAGAGAAAGAACTAAAGCCGTAATGCGACATCCTCAGGACAGAATCTTGTGTTTGCTGTGGAAAGACTGACTTTTTTTTTTTGTTGTTGTTAAATGAACTTTACATGAAATAAAAAGACAGACTGGTGATGAAACAAGTATTTAGCGCAGTGATAACAGGAAGTACATGGTTTTGCAGACATTGCATAATATCATGTCTAACTGTTAATACGAGGGGTGTAACCCAGGACTAGTGATTTGTGGTGAATGAAGGCGTAAAACCAGTACGCTGATGAGACTGAATCATCTTAAAGAAGACTGTACGTCCATGAATGACGATCCCGGCCGAGGTGGCTCGGAGCCCACCGCAGTCGTTCCTGTGAACATTCAGCGAGTGGAACGCCTGGTCCTTGAAAATTGACTGAATTTGTTGCCATCTTGTCTGTGGGACCTGTACGCACAATCATTCTCCAACACATTCCATGGGAGTTATTGCTACATCCCTATACAGTCCTGACCTACCAGGAGTCCAAGACATTTCCACATCCGATTAAAGGAGTTCCTGGGGGGCCCAGCGTTTCAGACGTGAAGCTGGCAGTCTGATCATGGCTCTGGTGCACTGGTAGAACTTTCTACCTTGGTGGCATCCTAGCACTGGGATTAGTGTAGCAGTGGATTATATAGAGAAATAAAGGGAGGTTTTACTCTCATAACTGTGTTCTGTTATCCTGGACAATGACAAGTCCCGGTCAGCTCAGGACAACATGAAGCAAAACACTTCAATGTGCGGTTGTACCAAATGAACCAACTCTGCTTCGTGTGCATCACATCACTTGATTGCTTTCCAAAATCGGCACATCCTGCTGGGTTTAATTTCATACAGAGTGAATTGGTGTAAAGACAAGCAGACTTACTTTGTCCTCTACCTTTTTCCTCTCTTGCAGTTGACCCCTCGTATTCTCGAGGCCTATCAGAACGTGGCACAGCTCTCGCTAACAGATGCTATCCAAAAGTTCCTGCAGATCTGGCAAGCGTTGCCTGATTTTGGACTTTCTTATTTTGTGGTCAGGTCAGCCGTCTTATGAAGCAATGTCTTAATTGATTCACAAACAAAAAAGTGAGAGCCAGTTTGACTTTAATGTACTTCTCGTCTCAGGTTTAAAGGGTGCCGTAAAGATGAGGTGCTGGGCGTCGCTAATAACCGTCTTATCCGCATCGACCTTAACGTAGACGAAGTAGTGAAGACCTGGAGGTACAACACGATGAGGCAGTGGAACGTCAACTGGGACATTAAGCAGGTGTGCTGCTCGGTCTCTAACATTATACATTTTTTCAAAAGTATTGACTTTCTCATTTTAAATGAACTCTTCTTGTTACTCTTCAAATCCAGGTCGCCATCGAGTTCAACGGTAACGTGAACGTGGCCTTCAGCTGCATCACGGCAGATTGCAAGATCGTGCACGAGTACATCGGCGGCTACATCTTCATGTCCACGAGAAACCGGGAGCAAAACGACACGCTGAACGAGGAGCTCTTCCACAAACTGACAGGAGGCCACGATGCTCTGTGAAAGAACAGACACCTTAAAATATACCAGACTGCGGAGAACGTCAGGAAAGCTGTGTTCTCCCGTGTTGCGATGTCATATTGAATTGCTTTAGATTTTAAAGCGAGGAAGTGAAAACTGATCGTAAGAGAAACGATTTCTGCATCCAAAAGCTTTCTTTTTGTGTGTGGCCCACTAATCCAGCAACACTATTAATGCTTGGTCGACTGAACTAGTGACATTGATAGTTTCTGCCGGAAGAAAAGCTATTCTCTGTTATTTCAGGGTCACTTTTCTGTCCTCCAGAATAGAGCTGTTGACGTCAGTCCTGCTTTAATAAAACCATAAACCACCGAAGTGATGTTTTTATATGATACTCTTGATCTCAAAGTCTAAATAAAAGATCAGAAAGAGTAAGCGGGGTTGTTTCAGCTCGGAGCGAACGTGCGACGAGTCACATGTTTTGTGGTGGAAATGTTGTTTGCTCAGGAAACCACAATGCTCAACAGCACACACAGGTGCAAAAGAAGAAAAAACAACACTGCGCCCCCTTGTGGATGTTCGTGTATAGACAATGTCGATGCTCACTGGGGCAGTTGATTGGAAACACATCCTGTATACGCCTGCTCAGTCAGCCAATCATGTAGCAGCAGCATGTTGAATGAAATCCTGCTCCAAACAATGTGCACATTTAAAAAAAAAAAAAAAAAAAACTAAACTTTGTTTTAGTTATGTGACTTTTAAGAGCACCTGATCAAATGAAGGGGTTTCACACCAATGGGAGGTTAATATTTATGCAATCACAACTTTAGTAGAATTGTAGATCAATTTCTATATCATTAAGTGCACTTACAGTACTGTGCATGAGTCTTGAGTCACCTATGATTTCTTCATAATTTGCTTCCTAAGAGATAGACTTTCTCGTATTGTTTATATTTTTTGATTTTGATATTTGTTTGTACAGTATATATTGAATATAGTATGAAGAATTTAGGGATAGCTCATGACTTTTGTGCACTCCTGTATGTGTATATTCCAGTTAGATCCACTTCAGTGCCATGCTGTTGATGGAAATCAACCGACACCAGCCAATATGATGTCTCAATACCTAGACGCCGATTTGAGTTGGATTGCTATTTTGTATCTATCACCACTCTGTAAATATCCCATTTATATATATATTAGATTTTATTACAAATATGAGCTCTTACCGCACAGGACGTTGCCTGCCGATGTGTGATTAGTTCAGAGCACACCACCTGTAGGATTATAGTGGAATGGCAACATTATGCCAACCAAAAGCCAACATATACACATTTTAAATACACATAGGTGCATCTCAATAAATTAGAATATAATCGAAAAGTTTATTTCAGTAATTTGATTCAAAAAGCAAAGCTCCTATATAGATTTTTCCAAGTGCTTATTTCTTTTACTTAAGACGATTATGGCTTACAGCTGAATTTTTGACAGGAAAAATTTTAATATTGTGAAGAAGTTCAAAATTAGAAACGCATGGTGTCACACACTAATCAGCTAATTAACCCAAAATACCTGGAAAGGTTTTCTGAGGCTTTAAATGGTCTCTCAGTCTGGTTCAGTAGATTACACAATCAGGGGGAAGTCTGCTGAATGTCCAGAAGACGCTCATTGACACTCTGCACATGGAGGGTAAGACACAAAAAGTCATTTCTAAAGAAGCTGGCTGTTTGCAGAGTTCTGTATCCAAGCACATTAATGCAAAGTTAAATGCAAGAAAGAAATGTGGCAGTCACAAGTAACAGAGGTAACCACAGCCTTGAGAGGATTGTGAAACGAAGCCCATTCTAGAATTTGTGGGCGATTCACAAGAAGTGGACCGCAGCTGGAGTCGGTGCTTCAAGAGCCACCAAGCACAGACGTACCCAGGACACGGGCTACAACTGTAGCATTCCTTGTGACAAGCCACTCTCCAACCAGATGAGCCAAAAGGACTGGTGGGCCAAAATCCTCTCTTCAGTTTAAAGCAAATTTTGTATTAAAAAAAAAAAAATGAATTCTAGTCAGCGAGGCATTCCATGAATCACTTGCCAATTTTTTTTGCCCATTTCGAGGTGCTACATTACAAAATGTCGAGAAACTCATCTTACCTAATCTGTATGAAATATAACATGGTTGTGATGCTGCCTGACACAAATCACAGCTACATAAAAGTTGAAAACTTTCCATAACACCAAGTGTTTAATTTATCTCAGACCACAGGAATAATGTTAATATCAACTAACCTGTACCTATAAATGTAACTAGGTCTTAAACTCAACACAGACTTTCTCCGTACTGTTAAATACACTTCTGTACATCCAGATGGATTATACGCAGAGATTCTAAAGTACTTGGCATGAGTTATGTTTGTGTGAGAAAGTTCCAACCTGCATGCCGAAAACGCCAGAGTGAGTAAACCTAAATATGTTTTGTTTAGTATTATGTCTTGAGAGACATAAATGAAGGTAACCATAAAAACTTAAGAAAAAACGTCAAGTGTGGATAGTACGTTTTAATGTCAGTCTGATTAAGTTAAAATAAAAAGGCATTTTTTGTCACAAATTATTTTATGCATCGCAATACATCGCAAACATTTCAGTTTAACATTTAGTATGAAGTCATAAGTCTTGGAACAATTAACACCATTCGCACTGTGACTTTGTGACATATAAAATCGTACATCAATGGCTGCACTGCAATTAACCGCATTTCTTTTTTATTGTAATTTATATTCTTTATTTATATCCTTTTTATATATCTTGTACTTTTTGTCCATCATTGCACTAGTAACTGATCAGTTCTCACATTACCCTGTGTATACTGACTGTGTGTAAGATATACAGTGTGCAATCTATAAGCTGTCTTACTGTTACTGTCTCTATCGCTGCTGGATATCTGGAATTTCCATCGGGATCAATAAAGTATCTATCTATCTATCTATCTATTTATAGTAATCTATCGTATCTATCTGTCTTTATTCTTTGTATTGAATTGTCCCCAGCAGTTTCTTTGCCCAGTTGGAGCACAGAGTCAGACGTCTGCAGTCCTCTGGTGTCACTCACTGAACCCGGCTGCTGTTTGACTGCTTCCTAAATTTGTTTCTGCTGCTGTACAGAAATTTGCCAAACTGTAAATTACTGAGCGCAGGGGCAGGAAACCCATCGCTCTCGCGTGTGAATGAAAGAGCGCTGGCTTTGCTTTGAACATAGCGTTTACGACAGATGGCTAATTTTATCACCTGAATTTTATTACCTGAAAAATAATGAAGAATGTATTTTTAACACTTGAAATAATTTTTTAACTGCAATTTAGTAACTTGAATATTTCCGCATTGAATTTTAAATGCTTGAATTACATTTTCATTTGAAATATGCAACCACAATAAATTGTAGTGGCAAAAATATCAAACATGCTCTAAGGATTTTTCTTTTTTTTTCAATTCAGATCAAATTGCAGTGCAGGAACATTTCAAACATTTTTATAGCAACAAGTTTTTTTCAGTTCATGTAATTCAACCTGCTACAGTATTTTGCTTTGAAGAATTTTGGCACTATTATACTTCCATAAATGACACTTAGAAAATCGCAATCTAAATGGAATCGCCACCTAGGTACCATGATATCGTATTGGGCGATCCCTGGTGATTCCTGTCCCTAGTGCTTATATTTTCATAACTGTTAAGAATGGAAGTCTAATCATTTTAATAATCTTGTAAAACCAACGACTGTAAACATTTAATTTAAAGGTGCAATATATTATTATTTTTTTTATTCCTGACTAGTACAAATAACTATGGAAAATATGTTGAACATGACAAAACAACACAAAAAGTGCTGCCTTAGCAGGTGTATTAAGGATTTGAGAAAAAATAACTTCAAAACCTGACTTCCTTTCCAGAAGGCTTGTTTGTGTTTGGATCCTCACGTCTGTCATTTTACAGACACGGGTTCCAGCAGATCCAGGAGGCGGCGCTTCATGAAAATGAGTGGAAATTCATTGATTCAAATATCAAACCACTAACTGTCAGTCTTGAATAAAAGGTTTGTTTTTACCTAATGCAACGTTAACTGTGGGCCTGTTCGGAAAAAAAACAACAACCTCAAAATCAATAGGTCAAAAAAAAAGAAATTTTTTACGTTTGTTTTTGCAGACATCAAGGACGACTCAGAACTTCTTATATGACCGGCTAAAGATGAAAATATTTATAATGAATTAATGAGTCAGAGGTATTTCACATGTGATAAAATGACATATATTCCGTCAATGAAAAGTGGTTCCACCTTGTGGCGTTTAATGATGACTGTAAAGGGAAATTACATGACACTTATTTAAGTGAACGGGTGAATAGGTGAGAACAGAATATTTCACTGATGCCACTACATTAAAACAAAAAACTAACTCCTTGTTATCAATATAGTTCATATTACTGGGGAAGAAACACTAATAGAAATCTTTCTTGTTACAGATCTCTAATCATGGATGAGATTTTACAGAAAATAGCCTTTACCTTAAATTAAAATACTATGCCACGAGTGTTTCACGGTTTACATTCAGTTCTTTTTACCATTAAAAAAAGAAAAGAAAGATCGACAGCTGTACATGGATCCAAATTTACATTCTTGTAACAGTTCGACATGGCTTATTGTTACGGACATCCCCATGCAGATTTGTAATTCCCCCACACAGAGATGCAATACCAAGTTTAATAACATCCTTTACAAAAGAAAAGAACGGTGTATATTATGTACAAGTCCTAAAGAGGACAACAGATTAGCTTTCCTTGAAGTTGCTTGTGCGTAGAATCCACAGGTGGCTGTGCTGGTAGAAAAACAAAAAGTCTGTGAGTCACTGAGTCACTTGATTATTTGACACTCTGTTCGAAGGGCGTGGGAGGAAAAAAGAAAAAAAAAGTTTTTTGTGGTGAATTCATTAATTAAGACCCAAAGCAAGGATGAATGACAGGACTGGGTCAGGAAGATGATCAATAAGACAAGTGCACCTAAAGAGAATGGTGGATGAATCGGAAGTACTTCAGAAAAGCAAATCCACTTGCTCTGCTCAAACACCAATTTGAGGAAGAAAAAAAAAAAAGGAAAAAAAGGGCACAAGGACAAATCTGAAGACTGATGGTCACAAAAGCATGATCGCTAGAATAACGGGCAGTAACTTTTTTTTAAATATATATATTTCTTTTGTATCTTAAGTCATCTCCGAATAGGACAAAAAAAAGTGACCCAGGAAAATTGAAAAATTGACTCCTGCAAATGAAGTCTATTAAACTTTGCAGTTCTCCAAGCTTCAGTGCCAGAGGTTGCAGTGGAGTGCATCTCTACCACTTGCCCCTTTTGCTCCAGTCTTTCGGGGTAAAATGGAGGCATTTAGGGTCGATACGAAGGTGTCGCTTTTGCATGGCACGTTCGTGACCGTCTACGATGTCCTCCGAGAGTGTGAGAATGTATTGCCCCTGAAGAACAGTTAAGAGAGTGTATTAATTTGAATTCACTTTCATTTACATTTCATTAAATTCCATTTTAACGAGATACAGATTCAGATCACTAATGAACGAGCCAGAGGTGGAAGTGGCGAGGTAGAATAAAGAGGTAGAATAAAGAATAAAGAATATTCTACTAATAGAATATTAGTAGAAACAACTAAGTGCACTACCAGGCAAAAGTTTGGACAAACCTTTTCTGATTATTATTTATTCCTACATTGTAAAACAATGCTGAAGGCATCCACAATAGGCAATAAACTCCTTTGAACAGTTGATATTAAGATGTGTCTGCTGCTTATGCTGTGTAAAGTCTTCATAACAGCTCTAATCTGAGGTGCTCTTTATTGATTGGTGATTTTTGGGGCTGGTTAATCTGGAAACTTCTCCTCTGCAGCTGAGGTAAGTTTTGGTCTTGTTTTCCTGGGATGGTCTTCATGAGAGACAGTTTCCTGATAGGTTCTTTGTGTCTTACAATGTTGTGCATGTCATACAATGTTGTTACTTAATTACCTAATGCCATACATTTTAAACTTTTCATAGTTTTGAAAATCTCCAATATTGTTCTAGAAAATGTAGATCACAAATGTAAATTATAAAAAAATATGTATATATTGAAGTAAAAGGAATGTCCGAAATTTTGACTGGTACTGTAGGCGTTATATCTATTGTTGCTTAATTCCTGCATGGTCACTCTCTCATTGATTTCAGGAGCTGGTTTTCTACTTAAACATCAGGCAATTAATATGTTAACAAATAATTCAAATGTAATTGAAACAACATTTAACGACAATAATCCAATATTTATGGATATAACAACCAGTGGAAGTAAATAAGAAAATGAACAAGCAGATTTTTTACACCAAGGAATAAAAGTTCTATGATATTGTATATACATAAATAAGCATTAATGGGTACCTTGTAGTAATTGATGAGATTGAGGTACTGTAGGGTTGAGATTACATCCTCTTTCTTTACACTGGTAATCTCGCTAATTTCGCTATAAAAAAAAAGTAAATGCAGCAATCATCACATAAGCCGATCAACACTTCTGGAATGAGAACAGGATGTATTCAGTATAATCTGGTTTTCAAGGGCTTACTTGATGGTGATTTGTGGTCGTTCTCCGTTGTCTGATTTAAGCTCCATTAAGATCTCGAGAATAGTCTGAGACCAATAGGAACGGTAAGAGAGCAGGCCCAGATCAGACAGGGGCTTCTCTGGGGTTCCTGTCTTACCTTCAACCTTAGAAAGTTCATAGCCTAAGAGAGAGACAAAGATATGTGAGCGATTTCATTTTGGCCCTTAACAACTAAATTCTACAGAAGAGGGAACTAAATGCAATGACTATGAATTAGCCTTCAGGCTGCAAAGAAATTCTTCTGAAACACTCTGGTGTGAATCTGTAATTTTAGGCACTTGGCTAGGCACTAGGGTAATTTAATCACAATCAATAATTTTATAAACAAATTTTCACCATTCATTAAAAGGTCTTTTATTTCTGAGAAAAGAGATTGTGTTGTGGCACTTACTGAACTCAATCAGCAGTTTGCCGTAGCCTCTCCTCTGATATGGGGGTAAAGTCAGAATACAGGCCACGTTATAATCCTCAGTCGACTCTTTTTCCTTTGACCATTACAAAGGGACAACAACATGATTAAGACTTCACCCTGGCACTGTCGGAACTGTGCAGTAATTATGATCAGCTTTGTTTAACATACCTTAGAAAAGTAGCCAACTATATGGAAGCCTTTGGAGTCATACTCAGTCATTACATAGAAGAGGAAGGGGTCTGTGTCGTAGTACAGGGTCTTGTGGTCCAGAAAGCATTTTGCCAATAAACACAGGTTCTGTGAATATGTCTGTAAAGCAAGACAAAATGAAACACAATGTTTAAAAAAAAATGTACATAGCAATGAGTTACATTTGTTGTTTAAGTTGACTGGTGACCTGCGTTGCCTGATGTAGGACAATTATCAAATCAAATTCGCACTATAATATGGGTCTCTGTATGGCGTTCAAACAATAATTGTAAAAATCCTAATTACTCCCATAGAAATTTCATTTCAATTCAGTTTTTTGGCGTTATGTAATTTGAAACCCGTTTGGTTATTCAATATATTGTACATGATCGCATTACGGAAAATAGACTGTCAATCCACATCTCCACTGAGATCTCATGAGACAGCCACTGTCGCCTCCTAGCTAGAATTGTACAGTGTAGCATATGTAGGCAATCAATACTCAAAAACATCGAACAGTTAAAATCCACTGCAGTTTATTTGGTAGATATGGTTATTTATTTGGTGGATGTAGACGTTACAAAGCTCAGTTCTGAGATGCTGCAATCAAATTTTTGGTGTACAATAATTCCCCCCGAAACATGATTATTCTGGGGTCTCTGTATGGTTATTTGGTTTTGACTATCTGGCAACGCTGCTGGTGACTAAGGTCTGTGTGACGAGAATAGGGTCATTGTTATATATCGCTGATATGACTGAACAATGTTCATATTCACAGACGGCGAGTTTATGATAATGTTGGTCTGTTTTTAGTTTGGATGTCAAAATGCATCTAGTAGTACATCAGTTAGTTATAAGTTACAAAACACTGAAGAAATATAATTACCTTGTTTTTCCTGCCGTCAATTTCAAAGAAAGATATAGTCCCCTTGCGGTAGATTTCATTTCCTGGAGGATGTCGGAGATTGCATTTTGTCTGCTCACAACAAAAATGTGGAATTAACCATGTACTGAAAGTTAGTAGATAAAACATTCTAACAAACTCCACAGGTTTAAAATGTTTAAACATAATATACACCATTAGATGCGTTTAAACAGAACACAATATACACCATTAGCTATTGTTACAGACTATGGTACAAGCCTGACTGGTGGTGCAGTTTATGGTGAGATACATAAAATGCCACACAAAAAAAAAACGCAGTACATCACTGAATTCACCCCCCCCCCCCCCCCCCATCTCTATTTGTTAACATGTGTAAAAACATACCAAATGCCTCTGTAGACACTTTAGGCTTTTGAGGTACTTGAGGCAGAACTCGCAGAGGTAGAGGATGGGCAGCGTGGTCAGCTCCTGCGGGTACGGGGAGAAGTACCAGGGCTTGAGCCGATGACGTCCTAGCTCAATGCAGTCGATGTTCTTCATGCGCGTGATGATGTCATCGTGGCTGCGGTCAGACACCAGACTCCCGGTCATGCGTGGGGCGGAGGGGATACCGTCCGAGCTGTCCTGTGAGTCCTGACATTGTACAGAGAGAGGACAGAACACATCACAAAATAGCCACACCTTAAAAAATGGCTGAGTTAAATCAAACACCTCTGAACTGTAGTCCTAATTCTTTTCTACCTCCTAAACTCATTATACAATTTGAGCTGAATAACTTATTCTCTGAAATAAAAACTTGCCATGTTAATTGCTTAAATTAATAAACTGTTTATTTACTGCTAATGCCCGATCCCTGTCCCCTACCTCTAAGGTACAACTCTACACGTCATTATGAAAATCACAAGTTTAAGGCTGATCCCACTCAAATGAAACCAGCAACTGTTTTCTGATGTTAGTTGATCCATCATGTTAATACAGAGCCCTGTTCACTACCCTGTGACTGTCACACACCAAAACAGACAATGATAAATAAATGAGACGGACCTCTCCCGGCGGCAGAAAGCCACTGGCGCTGCGAGGGCTGTTATACTGGAATACCTTTATCATCTATCAGAAAAACACAAGGGGTTGCAAAAGGCTTTGGGGCACTTGCATTTCACACGGGAGGGGGGAAAAAATGTTACAGCAGAACAGATTGGAATCTTAAAAGAAATCTGCGGCATTTTTTTTGTGTGCGTGTTAGTAATCTCAATCATGTGTGTAGTGTATGCAAAGTTTTTACACATTCCCCATACTGGGAAGAGCACTGCTGCCTTACATCCAAATTATAGCTGAGTTGCGTCATTTTCTGTAAAGAAATGCGTGAGCCAAACATTTTTGTATTTGAATCTTTATGAATCTGTAGGAATCGTTGAGGACAAAATTGGAAATTAATCTCAAACCAGAATATTAGTCCTTTTAGATGGGACTTTTTTTCCACAAGAAAAAAAGAAAAAAAAAAAAAAAAAAACATAAATCCATTCATGTAAACAAAACTACAGGATTGACACTGTCCTGCAGTGCTTCAGTGTTTAAAAAAAATGGAATGGAATGAAATGTCACAGGCAGATTTTACTCTTATCCTACCCTCTAGGTAAGTTTAAGACAGGATTATTATTGCAGGATTAAATAAGTAATATGGTAGCTACTGCAATTACTTATAAAAGCAAACATGTGAGTTTAGATTAAAACTTTCTTCTCATTTGTGCAAAATGCATTAAAATAAATTTAGTAATCAGATGCTTAATTGGCAGATTAAAATTTGTCTTGTAAAAACATTCATATGTATATTGTAATATCTCCATAAAGTGACCAGATAGCAATCTGCTATGGTCAGAATGGAATTTGATTTAGTAGATTTATTCTGAATTGATTCCTTAATGGGTTTACAAAACAGGTTTTATAAACCATGATTATGATTAGCTTCTCTTAGAAGTCTCTTCTGGTGCTCAAGTAACTGCTAAATGTCTAAATATAAACTGTACTTGTCCATAACACATTTAAAACCATTACATGTCATCTGGAATTTAAACGTGATGTCGCCAGATGGATAAAAGTTTCTATTCTAATTATATGGCAATAAAATGAAATAGAAGAAAAGTCAAATAAAACATGAAATATGTTTATGACAAAATAAGTATGACTTGCAGACATATGGTCTTAAACGGAATGCGAGTTATATATTTAACAATGATCTTTAATGAAGAAATAAAAGGGAAAGTATGCTGAGGTTTGGGGCTCTGGACTGATGTGTTTACCTCATCAGTGCCACAGTTTTTCCTTTTCCGGCCGGGCTGAGACGGAATGAGACGGCGAGCTGTGCCATTCTAATACAAAAGAGAAAGCACACACAACAAAGGCACATTTACTTCTTTCTGATAAAGTGCACTTCTGTTCAGTTGAATTAAGCAAAATGTTAAAAATATCACATTAAAGAGTTCTAGGTAAAGATACTTTAACTAAAGATATTGTACAAATTTCAACTCAACACAAAAGAAATAGGGCAATTCCAGCAGTCTCAGAGAATGTCTGTTTTTTATGTCTTCATCTAAAAATATACAAATTCTCAAAGTTCATTTACATCCTGAAAATATCTAGTATTTTATAACTGTTATGGATGTCACATTAAACTGACTGAGAGTGAGTACAGGTTTTCTACAAACTCTGTTTATTTTTAAGACACTTAGAAAACGTCACACCTGTACCTTGAAAAAGACTTGAATGAGGATAAAAAGATATGAAAATGTTTGTCATTTTAAAAATAAATTATTTTGTAAAAACTCATGTGCTGTCTGATTGAGTCCTCTACAAACTCTATTAAGAACATGCTGGAATTGTAAGTTGCAATATAAATAATTTGAATCAGTAATTATGAAAATCAAATTACAATATAATAATAATATAATTATGATAAATTATAAATACAGTTCTATACTTACAATACTGATAAATATATATTATATAATTATTAAATCACCAACAATTTTTCTAGCCTTTTTTCTCTTTTTCTTTGTGTTTTCTGACACTCAGTGCTTTAGTCTTCACCATTTCATTTGCAAACAAAAGTTTAGCCAATATAATCAGTGTACAAGTATGGTTTGGTAGGAACCCTATGAATTATGCCTACTTTTGTTTCCCAGGGCATGGCTGATCTTTGCATGGAATTGTCCAATAGGATGTGAGGGGATGCCAGAGTAGAGAGAGACAGAGCACTTGGGCAAGGTGTTACCGTGGTGAGGGAGGTAAGCGGCTCGTGCTCTTCTCTGGTTTTGGTACTGAAAGTTTCCCGTACTGTGGGATACACAGACGCCTGCGAGACCTCTGCTGAACTTGGGAGTGAAGGCACTGATGTCGCAGCAGAAACTTGCGATGCTAAGGAGACTGATTCTGCTTTCCTCTTCTGTAAGCCAAGCAAAAAATATCAAAACTACTTTTCTTCCTGACAGAAGAATAACATTTTCACACATTGCATTATTCTAATCATATCTGCGTTTTAAATATACATATAATTGGCTAAGACAAATGAAAATGACTTCGTTATTAACATTTACGGTTAATAAATACTGATAACCTTAAAAAAATAATAATTTAAAAAAATTACACACTGGTGTTTTATTACCCTTCTTCCATTGCACTGCTTACACCATTGTCAGCATAACGAGCAAAAAGGTGCTTCCTCCATTTTCTGCTAACAATGATGAACTATTATGTCCAATACAAGCCTCAGCACAGAAATAAATAGTAGGGATGTAAATCTTTGGCTTGATGATGATACTAGCCTCTTAAATGACCCTGAACATTTCCACATTTTACCAAGCATCTGACTGATATGTCAGGAATCTGCACAAAATGTCCCATAACATTGATTTGGGATTTAAAAAATAATAATATAGCTATTTACCAAAATTGTTTACAAAAATGTTATAAAACATGCTCAGAGAATAAAATGCTGCAATTGCAAGCACAGGTAGTTCTCTACTGGGTATTAACCCAGATGTGAATACTAATACATGTAATAAATATCTCCTCTTTCAGCTTAATTATCCTTTGTTGTGCCATGCTGTGTTAATCCCAATTAACTTTTAAATTTCAGGTATAATGCTACAAAAGTTCAAGGGGAGAAGACTTGTGCATTATATCTAATATTGGTATGTTCACATTTACTCAACACAAAAAGGAAAATTAATCTTTCCACAATACAAAAAATTTTTCCAAAACTTTTTCCACAATTTAATAATGAACCCGAACAGGATTTACCATGTCACTTTAATCACTTCCCACCCACATCACATGTTCCATTAGGACTTTTTATGCTAAATCAAGCCCATTCCTACTTTTGGCATTAACTGAATGGCTGTTTTAGTGTAGAATGGGCAAGGTTTGGCTGTACCGGTGTGGGAAGGGTTTTGCCTCTGGAAGGTGCTGAAGCAGATTGAACGTTGAGATCTAGACTCTTCCTCTGAATTTGAAGAAAAAGGAAGAGAGCACAGTTAAACAGAACACATCATGTTTAGTTTACTTCACATTGTTTTTGGGAATACAATTTGACCACTTCTTTTAAACGACAGAATTTGAAATTCAGTCCCCCAGGTTAGTGGTGCTCAAGAAGTGGGGGAAAAAAACAAGGAGGGGGGGGGGGGGGGTGTTAAACAAAATAAAATAAGGATTTTTTTTATTTATTTTTTTTATGTAGGCAGTAGGGTAGCAGTGGATCTAATACCTCCTCTCTTACCACATCTCGTTCTGGTGAGCTGGGCCGAGAGCCAGGCAGCCCGTTCTTCGTGGGTGTTTTTGCCTCCTTTTTAGGGAACTGGAGCTTTTTCATGTCCAGCCGATCCGGAGTGACCCACTCATCCAACCTCTTGTTAACTTAAAACAAATTAAGTGCATCAACTAAGATGTCACTGACAGGGAACACAGCTCCATAAATTAGATCAGCTCTGTGATATGATTGTACCTTTTCTAATAATTCAATTGTTTATAAAAGACTATGCAAGAATGATATCTCAGATTCTATAACAAACAACCTATAATGATAGACCTGCAATTTAAGTGAATCCCTACATTTCACATCATTGCACATTCAAAGCCTACCAATCTCAACTCATGAACCAAGATTTTTACTACAGCGTGTGATTCTTGTCTCTAACAGCAAAACTGGGCTAAATACCATACAGTGCAAGTACTTACAGTCGATGTAGTGAACATAGTAGAGCTTTTTCCCAGGGACCTCTTTGACACTGAGAATTTCAGCCAATGCTAGAAAGAAATAACATGAAACAAAACATACCAAAAAGATTAACAAAAGTGTATTAAAAATTACAAATAATAATAATAACTAATATGGATCAATAGAGATTGAGGGAGGCCGATTCTTTTTGTGATAGCTGAAAGAAATTCTAAGGATTTCCACAATGTTGCAATTAAATAATATTTTAATCACCTTAGCTAATTAATGCATAGGTTGGTACCATTTATCTTAAATCAAATTAAAATTAGAAACCAGCATGGAGGCTTGGCACTGGACTGTCGCCTTACACATTCAGGGTATGGGTTTGATTCCCACCTTTGGGACTGTGTACAAGGAGTTTGCTTGTTTTACCCATGCTTGGTGGGTTTCCGCCGGGTACTCCGGTTTCCTTCCACAGTTCAGAGACATGCAGATTAGACTAATTGGTGTTCCCAAACTTGCCCGTAGCGTGTGAACTACCGCGGTCATAAAACGGGAAAAAATGTAATGGACATCATTGGCCTCCACAGTCTATAGTTGGACGGATTGATGGACACGGGACTACAGTGGAACCTTGAATTACGAGCATAATTAGTTCCGCAAGTGGGCTCGTGTTCCAAAACACTCGTAAACGAAATCATAATTTTCCCATAAGAAATAATGAAAACTCAAATTATTCGTTCCACAGCCCAAAAAAATAAATATATAAAAATAATTAATACAATCTATAAAGTGAAAATAAAACAAATTAACCTGCACTTTACCCTTTAAAAAAAGTACAAATAAATCCCGACAGATAAGTGTTTCCGTTGGTGCGCACAGGCGCCGTGTGTGTGGAATTAGCCCTTTCCCTCGCCTCGTTTTACACAGTAACACTCCTCCTCCCTCTCCCCACCTCGCATTTTAAGTGTCACAACAAACACACACACAAACACAGCGGAAACACGTTTTAACGGAGAAAAAAAAGAAATCTCTCTGTGACTGGCGTGAGCGCATACTAACGGAAGGGGTGAAAAGGTGAGAGAGTGTCTGTGCATGTGTCGGCGTGTGTGTGTGTGTCGGTGTCAAATTACGCGCACGCGCACACACATAAGAGACGCTGAAAGAGAGAGGGAGATGATTATACAAGTAAGAGACGAGCAGAGTTTCTGTGTGTTTGCAAAGCCGTGGTGAAAAGGTGATAGTGTGCGCGTGTGTCGGGGTGTGTGTGTCGAATTACGCGCGCACACATAGGAGACGCTGAAACAGAGAGGGAGATGTTGATTATACAAGCACCCAAGAGGGGAGACGATTACACATAATTCCGCAGTGCAAGAGTGACGCTCGATGTCAAAATAAGAGGCGCTTGCGTGATACATGATACTCGGCACTCGTAAACCAAGACTTGCTCGTTTTTCAAATCAAAATTAATTAAAAATCTTTGCTCGTCTTGCCGAACACTCGTGAACTGCGTTACTCGCAATCCGACGTTCCACTGTATATGTACTGTTTAGATTAATTCTGGCTAAGCTCAAATGCACAGCTCATCTTTTGGCCACTCCCACTGATTTTACGTCAGAACGCTTGCATCTTATCCGGGCTTGGGACCGGCACTGTGTCCAGTGTCTGGGGCGTTGAGTGGGAATCGAACCTGTGCCTTCCGCATGGTGGGCGAGAAACCTACCTAAGCCTGAACAGTCTCTAATATACTTCAACTGTTATATCTTCAGACTTGGATTTATAATTTCTTTTAATTTCTAGATGTGATGAAAAAAACTTTTTTTTTAAAAAGGGATCAACATTTGTTTAAAATTATATTAAAAAATACTGCTTCCTGTTTAATATTTCTAAATTCTAAAATCTAAATTAAAGAGCTATTCATTTGTTTTCCAAGTCTTTAAAATAAAATAAAAAATTATAGTAATTAACTGCAACATGAACTTGACTACGTTATATTTCTACGAGAAAACTTCGCAGCTTGTTCTTGTTCATGACAGCAGACCTAAAAGTACACTGACACTAGACCCAGGTTGTATTTTGAGTTCAAATCTACCTCCCGACTGTAATACCGGGCTTTTGTTTACATTCCCAGGCGCCCGTGTCCGCTTCACTGTGCGCCGCCATGACAGCTGCTTTATTATGCAGCTAGCGTATTAGCATGCAGGCTAACAGCAAGTACTTACGCCATTCGTCTTCGTTTTCTTGATTTTTTCTCAGCACGGGAAGACGACAGCCCTCGACAAGTTCCGGCTATCGAAAAACAACACGTTAAAATGTAAACCAGTCGCACCACAACTAGGTATTTATCTACTTAAAACCATTAATTCGGCTAAATAAAAACAGGGATTCGTCGAGCACTCACCGTTGAGTCCGCCATTTTGGTCATCAGTGTGAACCTAGGCGCGCAAAGAATTGTGGGATGTCAGACTGAGCGCCAAGAAACGGCTAAAGCTGGAGTTCATTTCTGAAGCAGCAGGAAAGCAGTACGCCGTTTATAAAATATTAAATAAGCCATAAATAAGCCAAATCATCATTTAAACTTGAATGTTATTTTTTTATGAGAATGCAGGAAAAATGTCACACACTTACTGTAGATCTTATAGATTTGTAGGGTCCTTATATTTTATTCTCATGAATAAAGTATGCCTTTAATTACAGGACAGCTTCTCATTTTGTTTATACAATAGAATGATTCCATTAAAAAATTAAGAATTTATCTATAGACACATATTGTAGTAATATTGAGTAGGTCCCCCCTTTTACCACCATAACAATGAGCACTGTGTGATCTGTCACCTTTCTATCACAACCAGCATTAATATTTTCATCAATTTGACCTACCCTAGCACTTCTATTGGATTGAATACACAAGCCAGCATTCACTCCCCATGTGCATCAGTAAGCCTTGTCACTCAAATCTTTATGCTTGCCCATTTTTTCTGCTTCTAACACATCAACTTCAGGAAAAAAAAAAAACGGTTCACTTGCTGTCTAATATATCCCACCCACTTCCAGCCACCATTGTAATGAGATATTGAAAATGTAGCTACTGTAAGACGGGCTGAATTGTGATGGTTAGAGGTCTGGGCCGGAGCAACTCCAAAACTGCAGCAATTGTGTGATGTTCTCAGGCTGCAAATGCTCCCAAAGGTAGTCCGATCCAATAGAAGAGCTAGTGTAGCTCCAGTTGTTGAAAAAGTTCATGCTGGTTGTGAAAGAACAATGTCAGAACACACAAGTCATTACTATTTTGGATATCTACTCAATATTAGGCAGGTGGTCATAATGTTATGGTATACATTGATATACCCATATATATGTATCTGGCACCAAGACTTCTTCCAGCACATCCTACTTATGCTTTATAACATGTAATAATTGTATTTGTTGCATTATATCATGTCAATTTTACAACTACCAGAATATGGGAATGACGTTGTGAAAATGTAGAACGCTCAGAATTAGCGAAAACAATCTGATAAACGTGCGATCATGTGTATATGTGCATTTTTTTTTTTTTTTTTTTTTTGGTCTGTCATGTTTGAAAGGTTGGTTAAAATTAAATAAAATTCAGTTTATCATATTGCCTAGATTGTGCTGAAAGAACAGCAAAACCAAAAATAAATGACTAAGATGCTATGGGTTTTAAGAGATTAAAAAAAGAACAAATTATTGCTTGATGTGTCCGCTGCACCAAATCGGGGGAAACGATGATGATGTGTCCGCCGCAGCAAATCGGGGACAAACATGCCACATATGATGTGCCTGAAGTTCTCTGTTTATTATCAGCAAAGAGAGTGTATTTAAGCTTTTGTTCAGGTGCCCTGTGCCATCTACATCCTGTACATCAAAAGAACCTCATAGAGAGACCTGGAGGCAGACAGATGATAGGAATCACATTAGTATTTTCTGGTTCCAACAGACACCAGGTATTTGGATGTACTGCGTATTCGTCTGGCCATGGGCTATAGGAAGCGTTACCATGTAAGGAATCAGGAAGCACAATGAGTGGGTTGTTCTAAGGGTGTTGTTGTTGTTAGTCTTTCGGCTGCTCCCGTCAAAGGGTCACCACAGAGGACTGTCCCATTCAACACACAGCTTGGTACAGGTTTAACGACGGATGTGACGGAATAGAAACAGAAACCCTTACAATGCACCTCAAATTCTAACTGTATTTACTATGATTATCACTGACAATAAATTAACAGTCAGGCACTGGCATTAAATAAATAAACAAAAATCAAATGTGAAAAATGAAGCTAATACCATGTGCCTGTGTGAATATGAAAAAAAAGATGCCATTTTTGCAGTGTCTTCATGACATGTTCTAGTAAGCTACAGGAACTGATAATGAACTTATACACCGTTTAACCCTGGAGACTGAGCCCCGAAATCCAACCATTGGCTTTCAGCAGGCCATCTTCAGTCCTCCTGATCTCTTATCAATAGATTCCATTCAAAACCTATTCCTCAGACCTTGAAGCCAAACATCTCTCGCCACACTTGACTACGAGAGAGGAAAAGACTTAAAGACTGATCAGTCTGTGTTTGTGTTACAGGTATAGATACTCAAGGTGTCAAGCTTAATTGAATATCACAAATCACTGCAGAGGTGACGTGTCTGCATCCGAATCATTGTGGTCTCAGTTTGATGGTACTTATTCTGAGATATCTCTGAGAATATAGTCAAAAAGTTCCTTCTTGACTGCTGACACTTAACAATGCTGTCAATTTTAGAAAGTTGTTTGGTTGGCAAAACTGTACATGCATGATGGTAAAAACAATCATCAACTTCTCCAGTGGAATGTGTATCTGAAATAAAAGAGAAGGTTGTTTATGGGACCACAGATTTGACAATTTGCCATGTAGCATGCTTCCATTCTGTGAACTTTTTTCTGTTCTCAAACCTGTCATTAAAATTAACGGTTACTGTTGTCTTGAGCAAGGCCCTTAACCCACAACTGCTCAGACAATAAGGGGTGCCAAATGCCATAAATATAAATGTAATAAACCTAATACTGGAATTTACAACCGGGAATATCTTATTCCTGAGAAACTCTCAGTATATGGATCATAGGCTCCATGTCCTCTAACCAAGATGGGAATTCACACATTTATCAAAAACAAATATTACACAGGGCAATACAATTTAACACAGGGCATTTGGGAAACCAAAATGTGTAACTGCAAGTACGCACTGTTCCTTGTTCCCAAGAGCACTCTTGGATCCTATACCAATATCCTATCCTTTACCCTTCTATACCAAGGTCATGAATATACAAGCCACTCCTTGTTCCCAAGAACACTCTTGGGTAAGTGGATCCTTAAATCCATGTTTAGCTGGGTTTACCAAGGATGTGTGTTTTACACATGTATCGAATGCAAATACTGTAATTTCAATATGGCATTTGGACCACAAGCCAAGCACGTTCTTGTTCCTGAGACTTCAGGAAAATTAATCTTCTGCATGTCTTTGGACTGTGAGATCAAACCCACCAAGCACAGGGAGAACATGCAAACTCCACACACACAGACTTGGAGGTGCCAGGGGACAGCACTAACCACTGCGCCACCGTACAACTGGTACCTAATAAATGGAACTTAAAGCAGAATTTATTACATTTTTAATGACACATGGTGAAGTTATTACAAACTTACAAATGGACAAAATATTTCTATGCTCCTCTTTGCACGAGAACAAACACAATCACAGAGCGTTTTTAAAGTACACATACAAAGATAATACTGTCTCATAATACTTTCACTTTACTCTAGACATACAAGTGGGATTTTACCTTTAATTGCATCTTTCCCTTTAGCTATCTTTAGTTGATGATGGCTGATCAGGTTAATGTATAATGTAATAACTTTAATTGGGAGAAGTTAACAGTTTGTTCTCCCTGTAGGTTTTTCACTATCTCCCAACATCATGACAGGTAAGGTAATGAATGCTAGCACAAAAATACAAATGTAAACATTTATCTTAACATTACCTATGTCACGGGGGGAGGCAGAGGAGGAAAGAACCCAATAGCAGACAGATTCCCTTAAAGGAATTTTATTAGAGGTTAAAAGATTATGACAACAATGGCTGGAGGAGCGTATGTGTGTGTGGTGTGTGTGTGAGTGAGAGAGTCAGTACGCAGCAGTAGGGGAGCAGCACGTGTGTGTGTGCGTGCGTGTGAGTGAGTGAGAGAGTCAGTAGCAGCAGCAGGGGAGCAGCACGTGTGTGTGTGCGTGCGTGCGTGTGTGTGTGTGTGAGAGAGAGTCAATGCGCTCACGGGATGCTTCGGGGAATACCTTGTGACGTGACGAAGGATTGGGTGACGAAGTCAAGGAATCCTCCGTTAACCCGGAAGTGGAGGCGCACGAATTCCTCCCCGACAGACGCGGATTGCGCAATCAAGCTGTAGCGCTGGTTTTTCCGACGCGGATCGGCTTCGCGGATTGCGCAATCAAGCTGTAGCGCTGGTTTTCCGACGCGGATCTGCTTCGCGAGCAGAGAGAGGAGGGCAGAGTGCTTCGGATTCTTTTCTTGAGGAGTAGGAGCTCGGTGCGTGTTGCGAGGATCCTTGCGAGAAGACGGAAGCACTTTTGTGCGGCACCGGGAGCGTGTCACAAGCCGTGGAGTGAGGAATGAGAATCAGCGTTCTTTACCAGGTAAGGGTCGATAACCAGAAGATCCAGCCGCGGGAGCTAACAGATACAAAGGGGCAAGTCCAAAACCAGATTCTTTACACAGGCAGGGTCATACACGAAATTCAGTCCGAGATAAAGGCGAGGTAATCCGAGGGAGAAGGCGAAAAGAAGAATCCGAAGGGCAGCGGGGTCGGCAACGAGACAAACTTTCCAAAAGCTAGAATAGACACGAGAACGCGAGGCACACGAGCGAGACACTGCGGCACAGACTGAAGCACTCGGCTTGCTTTTAAGGCCTAGGGATGACTCCTAATCAGATACAGGTGTGTCGCTGGCACACCTAAAGTTCCGGGGTGGAGTTAGGGATGTGAGGAGCTAGGTGGGATGGGCTGGCTCGTGACAGTACCCCCCCCTCCTACGGACGCCACCTGGTGTACTAGCTGGTGCGTTGGGGTGTTGACGGTGGAAGTCATCAATAAGGGAACGATCCAAGATATATCTGGAAGGAATCCAGCTCCTCTCCTCTGGGCCATAACCCTCCCAGTCCACCAGATACTGTAGCCCTCTGCCTCGGCGTCTGGCCTTCAGAAGCTTGTGTACGGTGAACGCCTCACTACCATCGACAAGTCGGGGAGGAGGAGCTGGGCGGGTGGGTGGATTCAATGGGCATGAGACCAGAGATTTTATCTGGGATACATGAAAAGAAGGGTTTATCCGACGCATGGTGGAGGGCAGGTGAAGTCTGACGGTGCAGGGATTAATGATTCTGGTGATGGTGAACGGGCCAATGAATCTAGGAGACAGTTTCCGCGAAGTTGTCTTAAGGGGAATGTAGTGAGAGGACAGCATCACTCTTTGCCCCACGCGGTATGATGGTGCCCTGGAGCGACGCCGGTCGGCCTGTTGTTTGAAGGCTGATACTGCCCGGCGGATCCTAGATCTTGCATTCAGCCACGTTCTTCGGCACCGACGAATGAATGCTTGAGCTGAAGGTACCTCCACCTCCACCTCCTGAGATGGGAACAGCGGAGGCTGATACCCGAGGCAACATTGAAAAGGGGAGAGGCCCGTGGCTGATGTGGGCAAGGAGTTATGGGCGTACTCGATCCATGGTAGCATCCGGTTCCAGGAATGGGGTTCCTTAGAGATTGTGCACCGAATAGCCGTTTCTAGGTCCTGATTGGCTCGCTCCGCCTGGCCGTTTGTCTGTGGGTGATAGCCAGAGGATAAGCTGGGGGTAGCGCCAATTAATTTACAGAAGGCGGACCAGAACCGGGCTGTGAACTGGGGGCCCCGATCAGATGTAATGTTTGTCGGAAGTCCATGAAGCCAGAAAACGTGTGTGATTAACAGCTCGGCAGTTTCTTTAGCTGTAGGGAGTCCAGGTAGGGGAATGAAATGGGCCGCCTTGGAAAAGCGATCCACCACCGTAAGCACACATGTGTTACCCTCGGAGTCGGGGAGTCCAGTGACGAAATCAAGAGCGATGTGGGACCAGGGCCTGTGAGGAACCGGGAGAGGTCTAAGGAAGCCAGCGGGGGGCTTGTTGCTGGTCTTGCCTCTGGCGCAAGAGTCGCAGGCTTTAACGAAGCGGCGAGTGTCTTCCTTCATGGTGGGCCACCAGAACCGTTGTTGAACCAGGGCCAACGTACGTGCTGCACCGGGGTGGCAGGCCAGTCTGGAGCTATGTCCCCATTTCAGGACATGGGCTCTCGCAGTTTCCGGGACAAAGAGCTTGCCTTGTGGTGTCTGTGAGGGACCGGACTGTTGATGGAGCGCGTTCTTCACTCTCGATTCCACCTCTAGTAGTGCTGCGCCCACAAGACAATGGGGAGGCAAAATGGTGGCTTCAGGTGCCAGATCATTGGCTGGAGAGAACTGGCGAGAGAGGGCGTCCGGTTTTGTGTTTTTAGATCCCCGACGATAGGACAGGGAGAAATTAAAACGTGAGAAGAACAAGGACCATCTTGCTTGGCGGGAGTTTAGCCGTTTGGCTGTCCGGAGATATTCCAAATTTTTATGATCCGTCCAAACCAGGAATGGGATCTCGGTGCCCTCTAACCAATGCCTCCACTCTTCCAGAGCCAGTTTGACTGCCAGTAACTCCCGGTCGCCGATGTCGTAGTTCCTCTCAGCGGGGGAAAGTCGGTGGGAGAGGAAACAACACGGATGTAGTTTGTTGTCCTTGGGTGATCTCTGGGAGAGGACTGCCCCTACACCCGAGTCGGATGCGTCCACTTCAACCACAAACTGGAGGGACGGGTCCGGCTGAAAAAGGACTGGGGCCGAGGTGAACCGCCTCTTCAGGTCTAGGAATGACCTGGCCGCTTGCTCCGACCAAACGAACGGGGTCTTGGCTGAAGTCAGGGCGATGAGCGGGGCGGCTACCAAACTATAATCGCGAATGAACCGCCTATAAAAATTAGCAAATCCCAGGAAGCGCTGGAGCTCCTTGCGTGTTGTGGGAGCAGGCCAGTCGGTGACTGCTCTCAGCTTGGCGGGGTCCATTTGTATCCTGGATGGGGCGACAATGAAGCCGAGGAAAGAGACTGTGCCGCTGTGGAACTCACACTTTTCAGCTTTAACGAAGAGCTGGTTCTCGAGCAACCTTTGGAGTACTTGACGGACATGTATCTTATGTTCCTCCAATGAACGCGAGAAGATGAGGATATCATCGAGATAAACAAAAGCGGAGATATTTATGAAGTCCCTAAGGACGTCATTAACTAGGGCTTGGAACACGGCCGGAGCATTGGCTAATCCGAACGGCATGACTAGGTACTCGTAATGTCCTGATGGGGTGTTGAAGGCTGTCTTCCACTCGTCCCCCTCTCTAATTCGGACCAGATGATACGCGCTGCGAAGATCCAGTTTTGTGAAGAATTGGGCCCCGTGCAGGAGATCAAAGGCTGTGGACATCAGAGGCAAAGGGTACCGGTTCTTGATGGTGATGTCATTCAGGCCCCTGTAATCAATGCAAGGGCGTAGAGTCCCATCTTTTTTGGCCACAAAGAAGAAGCCCGCCCCCGCAGGGGACGAGGACGGCCTGATGATGCCGGCGCTTAAAGCCTCAGAGATGTATTGGTCCATGGCCTTCCTTTTGTTTTGGGAAAGTGAGAAGAGACGTCCCCGAGGTGGAGCTGTGCCAGGCAGGAGGTCAATCGCGCAGTCGTACGGACGATGAGGAGGAAGGGAGATGGCCCGAGACTTACTGAACACGGCCTTAATGTCGACATAGTCGTGGGGGATCATGGAGAGGTCAGGAAACTCCTCAGGGGGGCCTGAGGCTATGGTGGGACACAGAGCAGATCTTAGACAAGAGGCCAGGCAGAGAGGACTCCAACCGAGGATGGTATTGTTTCTCCAATCTATGTGTGGATTGTGTCGAACAAGCCATGGACGTCCAAGCACGAGCTGGCACTGAGCCTTATCCATGACGAGGAAGGAAATCTCTTCCGAGTGGTTCCCGGAGGTCCTCAGGGTAACCGGAACGGTGCGTCGGGTGATCGAGGGGAGTTGTGTTCCATCGAGGGCGCGGACGGACAATGGAGTGTTCAGTGAGAGGATGGGAATGCGCAGTTCCTTGACCTTCGTGGCACAAATCATGTTCTGGTCGGAGCCGGAGTCGACGAGGGCCTGAGCTACGTAAGGGCTGGTTGTCTAGGAAGAGCGTGACGGGAATGACTGGACGGCCTCTAGGCAACTGCTCTTGGGTGTGCCCCTCCAGTGTGCCTATGTTCACTGGGGGGGCCTGGCTTTTAACGGACATTGCAGACGCAAGTGCCCAACCTGGCCACAATAGAGGCACGCACCTGCCTGAATCCGGCGTTGTCGTTCCTCCGGTGAGATCCGGGTTCGCCCGACCTGCATGGGCTCAGCTGAAGCGGCGACAGGCATGGTCAGTGTGGGTGAGGTCCCTGCCCTATGCCGGGGATGGTTAGGGGCGCGGTGTCTACGTCGGAGACGCGAATCCACCCGCCCCGCGAGGTCCATCAACCCGTTCAAGTCTTCAGGAAGCTGCTGGGAAACCAATTGGTCCTTGACCAGCTCAGAAAGCCCATTCAGGAAAGTGTCGTAAAGCGCCTGAGTATCCCACTGAGCTGCGGCCGCCAGGGTTCGGAACTCAATAGCGTAGTCATAACCAGATCGGGTGCCCTGGCGGCTTTCCAAGAGCTGTCTGGCAGCCTCTCTTCCCATCAGGGAGCGGTCAAACACTCTTCTCATCTCCTCAGTGAAGGTGCTGAAAGTGGTGCAGCAAGGATCATTAGCGTCCCAGACGGCCGTCCCCCACTCACGGGCTCTTTCAGTAAGGAGGGTGATTATGTAAGCCACCTTGGAACGTTCTGTAGGAAAGGCAGAGGGCTGGAGCTCGAGCAGCAGAGAACACTGATGAGAACGAGCAGCAGGTACCAGGGTCTCCATTGTAGGGTTGAGGATTGGGTAGACGAGGTTCACGCTGAACCGGGGGGGTGACGGTAGACGGAAAGGCTGAGCATACCTGTTGAAACTGAATCGACATCTGTGCCATATTTTGGGACATCTGTTGGAGACTTTGCTGTTGAGAATTAATGAGAGCTCCCTGCTGGGCGACAGTCTGGCGAAGCCTGGCTTCGGATAGGCTACTAGTTCGGGAGTGGAGCTTGGTGCGAAGACCTGGTCTGGGATGAAAAGTGTCCGCTGGGTCCGCCAAGGCCGCAGTGTACTGTCACGGGGGGAGGCAGAGGAGGAAAGAACCCAATAGCAGACAGATTCCCTTAAAGGAATTTTATTAGAGGTTAAAAGATTATGACAACAATGGCTGGAGGAGCGTATGTGTGTGTGGTGTGTGTGTGAGTGAGAGAGTCAGTACGCAGCAGTAGGGGAGCAGCACGTGTGTGTGTGCGTGCGTGCGTGTGAGTGAGTGAGAGAGTCAGTAGCAGCAGCAGGGGAGCAGCACATGTGTGTGTGCGTGCGTGCGTGTGTGTGTGTGTGTGAGAGAGAGTCAATGCGCTCACGGGATGCTTCGGGGAATACCTTGTGACGTGACGAAGGATTGGGTGACGAAGTCAAGGAATCCTCCGTTAACCCAGAAGTGGAGGCGCACGAATTCCTCCCGGTTGTAGCGACAGACGGATTGCGCAATCAAGCTGTAGCGCTGGTTTTTCCGACGCGGATCGGCTTCGCGGATTGCGCAATCAAGCTGTAGCGCTGGTTTTCCGACGCGGATCTGCTTCGCGAGCAGAGAGAGGAGGGCAGAGTGCTTCGGATTCTTTTCTTGAGGAGTAGGAGCTCGGTGCGTGTTGCGAGGATCCTTGCGAGAAGACGGAAGCACTTTTGTGCGGCACCGGGAGCGTGTCACAAGCCGTGGAGTGAGGAATGAGAATCAGCGTTCTTTACCAGGTAAGGGTCGATAACCAGAAGATCCAGCCGCGGGAGCTAACAGATACAAAGGGGCAAGTCCAAAACCAGATTCTTTACACAGGCAGGGTCATACACGAAATTCAGTCCGAGATAAAGGCGAGGTAATCCGAGGGAGAAGGCGAAAAGAGGAATCCGAAGGGCAGCGGGGTCGGCAACGAGACAAACTTTCCAAAAGCTAGAATAGACACGAGAACGCGAGGCACACGAGCGAGACACTGCGGCACAGACTGAAGCACTCGGCTTGCTTTTAAGGCCTAGGGATGACTCCTAATCAGATACAGGTGTGTCGCTGGCACACCTAAAGTTCCGGGGTGGAGTTAGGGATGTGAGGAGCTAGGTGGGATGGGCTGGCTCGTGACAACCTACAGTAGCGGTGTAACAGTACCCAGTTAATTTTTGATCTGCACTATGAGATTGTATTTTTAACATTTTCTTGTGGCTGGTTTATACTCTTATACACTATATGTGCATATTCTTTGTTTTGCTGAAATTAGCAAAATTAGATTTTTTTTTTCAATATACCAAGATAAAAAAGTATCTAAATTATTATCAATATATTCCCAAAAAAATGGCCTTTGTCCACATCATCAAAAAATTATAAGCATCATGCTTCATATATGTGCTATCAAAAGTTCTATCGGGAGCGCCGACCTTCATAAGTCAGTGTGCCAAGAGACATCGTCCTGTGGGAGCTGTGCAACTGGTTCTATTCTGACCATGTGCATTTCCACAGCATGGACAGCAAGTTAGAACAAAGAGCAAATGTGAAATGTTGCGTGAAACTGGTCAAATCTGCAAAAGAGATGTTGGATATGATTCGTCAAGTTTACAGTGATGCTGCAGTGAGTCTTTGTGCTATTTTGAATGCTGTGCACGTTTCAAGACCGAAAGAACGTCACTGGAAGATGACGAAACAAAAGGAAGACTTTCAACGACATCAACCTCTGAAAATGCCAAAACCATTTAGCAGCTTGTGCAAGTCGATTGTCGGAGAACAAGCCACAACATTGCGGCCATTGTCAGTTTGTCATACAGAACAGTTCAGGCAATACTCACGCGTGATTTGTACATGCACATTGTTGCTTTCAAGTTCGTCCCCCGGCTGCTAACCATGGAGCAGAGGGAACATCATGTTGAAATCTGCCAAGAACTCCGTCAGTGGGTCTGGGATGACCCATCCTTTATGTCGAGGATTATTACTGGTGACAAAACTTGGGTGTATGGGTATGACTCTGAGACGCAACAGTGGAAGAGCCCATCATCTCCACGACTGAAAAAGGTGAGGCAGGTCCCCAGCTCAACCAAATGCATGCTCATCGTCCTTTTTGACATTTGCATCTGAAAGGATATTTGGCGCACGAATCTCAAAACTCATATCACTCTTTAACCGTTAAGAATTGTGTTAACAAGTTTTATATAAATGGAAAGCAAAATTGTATTGTTCTTCCTTTTTCTGCTGATCCCAAAAAAAATATCGGATCAGAAACCAAAAACTGTGATATGATCCAATCCATGATTTTTGTTATCGTTTGCATGTCTAACCTACAATATTTTTACAGTTAAAGGACCCTGTAGACTATCAAAAGAAACACCCATACATATTGCCTATTTCAGCCTGTCAAAATATTTCTCTACATGAAAGAATTGCACATGGCTAGAATTTTATGAGACACACATAGTGATCCAATTGGTAGTAAGTGGAAGATTGGTATTAATTGACTACTTTAAGTGTGAATGAGTGTGTGAATGTGTGTGCATGGTGCATGTGATTCAGGATACATTCCAGTCTACTTTTTTTGCTATAATAACATCCATCTTTCTGTCTAGGCTACATTTCACAGCATGGCCGTATGAATTTGCCCATTTAGCCACAGGAACATTAATATGAGTTTGGTCAAAGTAGCCTCAAAAAACACTTTGATGCCAGTTGATCCTCCATGCTAGTGGTCATTGTGACTGCCCCTGCTCAAGCTTCTGCTCATCCATGGGTGAAAGAATGACTGGTATAGATGCACATATTGTAGGGATATGCTCTCGGGTAATTAAAAAAAAAGGGTAAGGTGCTCTCATGCTATTATTGTTGCAGCGTTTAATATATATGTATGTTTGCATGTCTGTACTGTATGTAAACCATATAATAGTGAGTAAGTTAGGAGGCAACCTTTCTGACATTAATTTCTTCTTTATCTTGTTCTGTGACTCTAAATCATGTGTGTTCTGTCTGAGTGCAATGAAAATAAAGCAAACATAAGAAATGTATAATAATAATAATAATAATAATAATGAGTTGAAAATTTTATTTCAAACATATGTGGTTAATGTTCAAATGTAATTAATTTAAATAAATGTTAATTAATTTAAATAACTGTTGTTAATTGCTTTGCTGTTAATCATTATGTAACTGTTGTTTCATGTTAATATGGATATTTAATTAAGTATAATAAGTATGAAGTATGAAGCCTGACGTTATGTCCATGTTTATCAGTACAATTTCCTTATGATGCAGAAACATGCCCTGCAATATTTTGACTTGAAGAGTTTTCTTCAAATAAAAGACTAAACGCACATTGCTAAACTACTGAAAAAACTTCTCACTAGTGTATTTTCATTTAAGTTTTATTTGTTGTTGCTGGTGTTGTTGTTCACATATGATAAATAATTTAATAAAAGGATGAACCATTTACTGCATAGTGAATACTGTTTCTGTTCATGGATTTTTTTTTTTTGTAACACTGGCATTGGTATTTATTATTTCCATTGATTATTAGTTATAACTTGCCTATATATATATATATATATATATATATATATATATATATATATATATATATATATATATATATATATATATAAATAGGCTAAGGCTAAGATATGTCCAGGCTGTTAATTTGACGTGTTGTTCTATTTCTCAAAACCATTAAAATAATTAGATAACATTGTTTGTTTGTTTGTTTGTTTGTTTTTCAATGGTGTACAACATTATCAGGGACATTAACTAAGTTTAGACCGAAGTATCCAACGGTGATTAGAAGAAGTTCTAGATACCAAAGCTACAGAAATAATTATATGATTTATTATAATTAATTCTCATTAATTAAATTAAAAGTGCCTGCTTTTAACTAAAATCAAGAATTTAAAAACTTGAGTTTGTATAACAAACAACAACAACAACAACAACAACAATAATAATAATAATAATAATAATAATAATAATAATACATCCCAAAGAAAACAAGCAAAAGAATACATTTCAAATGTTAACATTTATTCTACATGATACGAATAAGGTGCCTTGGGTTAGTTTCAGTTACTTTTCCTTTTCACTGATAGAACCACTGCTATGAACACTCATGAAAGAAACATATTACTAATCTATAAATAAAAGATTATTATTATTATTATTATTACTACTACTACTACTACTACTACTACTACTACTAGCAGTAGTACTAGTAGTGGCAATAGTAATCAGAGTAAATAATCATGGATTTCGTTTTGTGATTATGTTGTTTTCATTTTATAAACCTGATTTTCTTTTGAAAAAAAAAACTATACTGATATAAACATCCGTCAAAGGAGCACATACTTATTTGAATTCAACTTCACATCAAGCATTATTGTGAGTTAAAGGCCAATTATTATTATTATTATTATTATTATTATTATTATTGTTGTTGTTGTTGTTGTTGTTCTGACCATTTTATTCATTTTTGTATGACTGGTTAAACAAAAGTATGCATGTAACTGTGGGTTTATTATTTGTTGTCTGTGCCGTGAAACCATTGAACACATCGGCTTACGTCATTCTTATCGTAATATGCTAAAATATTTGTAAAATTATAGATTTTAGTCTTGTGGCTCTGCTCTATTCTGCAGTGACGTCACATCAGAAGCACACGTGGCAGTTGGTGAGGTTGGGCTAAAGAAGCTTTTAGTTTTCAAAACCATTGTTGTTTTTCAATAAACACTTTAAGTTTTTGCAAAGGAACAGCAATATAATGAGTTAACTCTTCAAGCTGTTGATTTAGTGTTTACTGATTGATTCTTTTTTAATGCTATGTGTTATAACACACCATTTCTTCAGTGTCATATCAGCATATCAGCATGTGGTAAGCAAGGCAGGTAAGAAAACAAAGACATGCGCTTGAGGCAAGGCATTCCAACCTTCCTTATCCTGTCACACACTGATTTTCAGCCCATTCAATAATAGAGTTATTTCTCCTCCTAAACCCCACACAGGATGTGAAAATCTTATAATTACTTTAATCAACTTATAGCCAAGAGTCTCAGAAGTTTACATTTTTTATGTTTTGTGTATTAACCATTTTGTTGTAGAGTATATAGGTATAATATATATTATAAGATATAAAGTATAGAGTGCATCTAGTATAATTACATTTTTCAGACGTTTTTGTTTGCTTATTTATTTATTTTCATTTTATTTATTTATGTATGTATTATTATTTTATTTTACACAAGTAAGAGTGATGAAAATAGTCTTGAAATAGTTGGTCTTATAAGAGGCTTATGGCAAATGCTTGATAATCAGTCTAGAGAACAAGTACCTTCAATTCTTAACAATCAGACCATAATACTGTCAGTATCCTTGTTTTTTCTGTTTAAACCCAGAATTTGGTCTGGTTTAAGTCTCACGCAAAAATCTATAGATTGGTAACCTGCAAGCTATTTAAAAAACATAAAACATAACTTTTTCATTAAAAAAAACTTTCTCTATAAGTTTACACTTGCAGGTTGCTTGAATGTATTTACTATAATGTTTCAGGATATACTTTCCATTGAGGGGTTATGACTCAACGACTGTTATTGTTAAATTACTATTTGACCAACACACAAAACGAATTCTACGTGAATATAATTTTATTGTTTAGAAAAGTTTCATTCATTAAAAAAAAAAAAAAAAAAAAAAGTCAACTTGTTAAGTTGAAAATGTAAAAATGTACACCAGGATAAAACAAACAAACAAACAAAAAAAGATATAAATACATTTCATAAATAAACCAATAAATAAATCATGTATAAATAAATAAATAAATAATTCCATACAAATTTCTTTAAAGAACAAATGTCCATAATGCCTATAAACTACATTTTTTTTATGCATTGATGTGCGACATCCTGCAGTAATAAAATAAAAGAAGTTTTAAGGCACAGTCTGAGATGTGAGATCTTAGAGGTTGTGCGTGAGGAAAATCATTTGTCTGCTTTCTGTCGGATGATTTTTGTTGATGTGCCTGGTCAGCCCTGGAGATGAGAAGAAGTTCTCTCCGCAGAAGCGACACGTAAACACGTCGGGGGTTTTATGGAGTTTCCGGGGAAATTCCGAGGGATCTTCCTTTGCCAGCACGATAGACTCGGGGAGACTTGCGAGGTTGAGATCTGGCCGTAAACCTGCAGCTTTGCGCTCGTGAAGAGCGAGGTGTTTCCTCAGGTAAGCCTGTCGCCGGAACTTTTTGGCGCACTGAGGGCAACTGAACATCGCTTCATCCTCAGAGCCCGAGTCGGAGTGCTCGCATTGGGTCGTGCTGCTCACCGCAGTCGGTTGATTTTCTTCTCCTTTCGGTTTATGCCAGCGCCTGTGAGACGCCAGGTTCGCCGGGCAGCTGAAGGTTTTGCCGCAGTCGGTGCAGCGGTACTCGACGCGCACGATGCGCGAACACTTGTGGTGCGCCAGCGTGAGCGGGTCCGAGTATCTTTCCTTACACAGCTGGCAGATGAACTCACCCAAGTGGCGGCTCGCACCTTGACTCGAAGCTTCCACTGGATCGTCTTTAATACGTAGACCTAGAACTGGAGACATGGTGACTTCGTCGCGACTGGTCGCTTTTCGCTCTTTGCGCTTTTTGGGTGGTTTGATTTCGGAGTTGCCTGGTGGCGCGGCTCGTTTTGCAGAGCTGGTGACCGAGTCGACCTTCGTGCTCGTTTCAGGGAGAGACGGTGATACCGGAGATCCGTTGACCCCAAAACCGCCGAGGACGGGCTCGAGGAAAAGCTGATCGTTGGGTTGTGCTGATGGATATCGGCTTGTGTAAACTTCTCCGTCGGGGCGAGTCGGGCTGAGAGAAGGAGCGCAGAATGCTTCAGGCAGGCCTCCCAAACACACCCGATTCAGTGTCCTTTGAACGATGATTGAGGGAAGAGTTGTAGCGCAGAAAGAGTGATGCCCTGGACTCGGGAGAACATCCGGTCTCGAGTCGTCCTCGTCCCGCACCCTGTAGGACACAGCTCCGGCCTTTTTCGAGCGTTTTATCAGGAAACCTTTCGGCATGGTGGCGCTTGGCGTTTGCTCTGTGTCGGTTTGTTCGAGTTAAGAAAGAACAAGCTGCATCCCCAGAAGTGTGAACGCCGCGGCACTTTTCTGAATCGATGCTCGCCACCTCGCCCCTTTTAAAGCCACCGGGTGCGCATTGTGCGTCAGTTAGGACGCAGATGGCTGCAATCCAGACGTCAATAGCAGGACCTGGCAACATGATCCACCCTGGGGTCTCAGAGAAGAGGAGCGGCAGATGTCAGCTTCACCCCCACCCTTTTCTTCCCCTCCTTCTCGGGGCCATACACTCCCAGCCCCTCACCCCCCCCCCCCCTCGCCACACACACACACACGCACACACACGGCCACCACCCTACCCCCCGACCACTTGCCCCGTCCTTGACGGTCCCTCACCATTGATCAGGGACTGCCACACTCCAAGATTATACAACTTTTTTATTCAACGCTCCCCTCTGGGAATCCATTCAACGTACACGTGCCGAGGCCCTGTGTCCATTTATCTTAACACAGGAATGTGTGTGCGTGTATATGTGAGTGCGTGTGTGCGCGCGCGTTTGAGGGACAAATAAGCATAAATAACAAACAAAAAAAAAAAAAAACCCAGAACAGTTCTATATCAAATATTAGCAATTTACATGCACATTAACCGATGACGTCGGATAAGAACATATAGATATACATTCATTATATTGTTTATATAATTTAATTATGATAAACTTGCATGGGAATAAGAAGTTCAGTAAGACAAATATTTTTTTTCTCCCAATTAAATATTTGCCAATTAATATTAAACCTCCAAAAATAAATATATAACAATAAAAGCAATAATGGAACCATAAGCACTTATATTATATTGTTATATTATAGATAGAAAGATATAAGTCATGTAAAATAACAGTATGCATACATGAAATTGAAGGGTTTTTTTGTACATTAGATATTAATTTCCGGTTACAATTAGACTAGGTAAATTATATTTCATATACAATATTATAAGAAAATAATGATTAAATAAACAGGTCTGTTAAATAAAAACGATGCATAATTAAGCAAGGTTTACAGTGCCAGGGGTAAAGTGTAAGTTGGACAGAAATATGCTTAGAATAAAATCACGCCCGAGGCGCAGAAACGTTAGAGAATTAATTCCTCAGCCAACGAACCCGCACCGCTCCATCTAATCTCACACCCCCAACGCCAAACGTCTGACCCGGACAATGGAAGGGGTCTGTCATCTTATTGTCACCGAAATGAACCATTTTCATCACACGTCCGCAATCTGGCGAAAAAGGCGGCCAGCTCGCGCATTGCGACGCTTTTCAAGTGCGCCTACAGAAATAACGGCTGAGGTCGGCGAGCCGGAGAGTTTAGCTTGATGAACGGCGTTGCTTTTTTTTTTTTTTGTAGACTCGAATCAATGAGCATAAATCTAAGAAAATGTGCCTCATAAATTATTTTTTCCAGCCATTTGCATTGTATGCCTGGTGATATCTCATTATAATATGACATAATTTAACGTTTTGTACGTTTTGGTTTTGGTGAAAAACTTTGGTGATTAAATGACATTCAGGGATTAAATAATAATAATAATAATAATAACAACAACAACAACAATAATAATAATAAATTATTATTATTAATATTATTTTATTTATTTATTTTTCGGCAAAATTATGTTACCCTTGAAACTTGAACTTTTTTTGTTGATCATGCAAAATAAAAATATTTTACTGATTTCACGGACCTTTCCACAAGTTCACCCAAACATGTCCCTAACATTTTGCGAAACAAAACGACGATTAGCCTACTATACAGGGTGGTCCAGAAGAAATGTCCGGATTCATATGCAAACAAACAAACGCTTTAAAATCCAGCAACAACTTTACCCCGTAAAAAAACTGTGCCTCGCATTGTGTTCACTTCGATCACCAATGGATAGTTCGGATACCTTCTAAGAAAAAAAAATGAGAAAAATCACATTTGATATAAGGAAATGACCATGGATCCAGACCTTTATACCACACATGTAGCCTAAAAATCATTCTAAACATATTGCAAACAACTTTTGATGCAATATCGTTGTCATCTTAAGAATAAAGAAAGAAAAAATAGTGCGTTTTTGTGCATTTAAAAACCTCACATAAAGTCACTTAAACTGTGTGCTGCACTACACTCCTTTAACTGTGTGTGTATATAATTTGATCTTATATCAAGTCATTTGGAATGTATGAAGTACTTTTATGTTTGTACATTTTGTGCACATTCATGTTTTTTTAGAGAGTCCTCCAGGATTTCTAATGCCATTAAAAAAAAAAACTAAATTAAAAAATGTAAGATAGTAAATCACAGGGGTACAAATCTGTTTGGAAGACAGTCAAGTTGGCATTTCAGGGATGTGCACGCATATTTTCGTCTATCAGTTGCTGCCCGTTGACCCCGACACCTCCTTCCCGCATGCACCGCGAGCCCGTTCTTCTTCCCGCAGCCGTTATGCGCGGAGTTTCCCCCAAGCAGTCTGTCGTCTCGAGGGAATGTTGATTGTTATTGGATTTTTCCCCCTTCTCTTTTGGCCTCTGGGGGAATCGGGAAACAAAAAACGACGGGTAAGAGAGAGAGAGAGAGAGAGAAAGAGAGAGAGAGCAAGTGATGTGCGGACTGTGTTTGCGTGTGCGTGCGAGTGTGTGCGCGCGTATTCCGACTCCCGCTCCCCATTCTTTCACTTTTGCGCCTTTGTTGGAATTGGGGAGGCTGCGCGTGTGCCTTCGAACCCGCACGCCACGCGCGCTCCCTGACCTGCATGACCTCGGATTTGCATAAAGCTGGAAAACTGAATTGGAGGCCGGCACACACACACACACACACACACAGTCAAGATAATGTACCCTTTTAGTATAAACTTAACGATCAGATTTCACTCAGAATTGAATGAAACTGACAAAATCCTCTGATTTTAGGAAAGACAATAAAAGCTTTTAGATTACCCAAGTGTCCAGCAACTGAACAAGTTCCTTATATACACATATAGCACACAAAGTTATAAACACAATCATTAGGTTATATATAATAATGACTAAGCACCTTTGAAACTCTAGGTTTTCTTTCTGTCCTGCTCAGTTGTTTTGGAAGAATGTGTGAATGCCTCAGGGGAAACCAGACTGCAAACAACAGACTGACACCACACACATCCCTGCCGATAAATGCCTGAGCTGGGACTGGTATCTTGCAGATGGCACAATACTGTTCACTCCGTTTTTTTTCACGTACATTGGAATATATTCCAATGTACGTGTGCTGTAATGAAACACTTTCTAGAAAATACACATCCTTGTCTAATTCTGAAGCACATTACATTAGATTACTCAAAACTCAACAGCTGCTAGATTTCCTTTACTTTGTGCTTCACCATTAGCTCACTACAACTCATTCATGAAGAAATGTTAGTAACAAGTAACATTATTTAAACAGTTTAAAAAAAAAATTTAAACTTAGATGCAAAATCTTCCTTTTTTTTAACCTAGTTTATAAAAGTTGCACAGCACAATCACATAAACTGGAAACGAATTTATGTGGTGCATGATATGGAGTAAAACACTATAAATGTTGATAATTATCTAAATGTGCTGCATTTTTTTGTCTTGCATTTTTTAAATAATACAAATTTTTCATTTCCCCTTTGTATGCAAACTTTTATTTGGAGACAATTGATTTTAGCTACATAACTATTTCGAACATCTCCTGTTAAAGAATAATAATAAAAATAAATAAACAAAGAGAAAACGGAAATTGCAAAAAAAATTATATTAATAATAAAAAAATAATTTCGCTTTTGCTCTGGCACTTTTATTCTTTTTTTAAATCTCCATTAATGGAGATTTTTGGGCACAGTGCATTTCAGCTACATAACCATTAGGGACAACTAAAGAAAACACTGATTTCGTTTTGAATAAGGCATACTTTGATCATGAAGTAAAAACGGTACGAGGTTTAGTTTGTACGCTTTCTTTAAAAAAAAAAAAAGAAAGAAAATATAGAAAATATTAATATGAAATCATGATAAGCTGTCAGTTTACATTTTTATATGCGAAAAAATCAGCATCTGGGTGAAATCTTTATATCTTCTTTGAGAAGAATATCAGAAGAATTTAAATATAAGTATTGTGCTTTTTTAAAGAGAGAGAGAGAGAGAGAGAGCGAGAGAGAGAGATTTACACCTATCCTTGCATCATTCTTTATTTCTTTGATAATCTTTTTAAACATACATTGATTTGTAAAGTCAAATGGTTTAATGACAAAAATCTGAAAATGAGAAAAAAAAAAAAGACTACAGAACAGGTTTCTATATACACAACATCCATACAGCACGGCATTCCATTTCCATTCATAGGATGCCGGTGTCTTGTTGCTACGGGGAACGACGCCGTGAAGCGCTCTGATTGGTCAGCAGCGCCTCGCGAGCCATGTGCGCGCCTACATTTGCATACAGCTGTACTGTAGTTACCGCGCGCGTGAATACAGCCTGCAGAGAACAAAAGCAGAAGCAGAAGCACAATGAGCCGCTCCGCAATCCGCTCTGAGCTTTATACAGGAACCGCCTGAAAGGCCTCGAGTAGCTACAGAAGGACGGTGTGTATTGTAAAGCCGCAAATTGTGATCAATTAGGAGGGGCTGACAGCGATTACGCAAGTTGCCAAGAAGCGTGTTGTGGAATCCTTATTTGGATTCCGGTGATGAAGGGCAGGGAGGAGGGCTTCGAAACAACCACCACATAAGGTGAGATAGTATAATGTTGGGGGGGGGTAGTTCCTCAGAGGGATCTTTGGATAGTCTTTGGTTCATGCAGGAGGGGCATGGTGGATCAGTGTTAAGACAGTCATTACATTATAACCACCTGCCTCACATTGACTAGGTCCCAGGAAAACAGTAATGACCCGTGTTATCTGACACCTTTCTATTGGAACCAGCATTAAACTTTTCCTCAATCCGAGCTCTTCTATTGACTCGGACTCCACGGGCCAGCCTTCACTCCCCATGTGCCACCCGTGACCCTGTCGCCAGTTCACCAGTTTTCCTCCTTGGATCACTTTTGGCATGTCCTAAGCACTACAGCCTGGGAACATCCCACAAGAGCTGTAGTTTTGGCAGTTTAGCCATTACAATCTGGCCCTTCTCAAAGTAATTACATTTTCAATATCTCGTAACAATCGCAAATGAAAATGGGTGCGATCGACTGCATTAGGCAGCAAGTGGACCATTTTTCCTGAAGTTTATGTGTTGAAAGCAAAAAAAAAAGGGCAAGCATAAGGATTTAAGTGACTTGTCAGAGAAACTTCAGAACTGCAGCTCCTGTGGGATGTTTCTGGTCTGCACTGGTCAGGACATACCAAAAGTCAAGTCAAGTCAAGTAGGCGTTTATTGTCATTCCAACCATACACAGTTAGTACACAGTGAAACGAAACAACGTTCCTCCAGGACCATGATGCTACATTCATACACAACATAAATGAACAACACAAATGTTTACATTTTTAAGTTAACCTAAAAAAAAAACCTATCACATTCTATACAAAAAATACAACAAAGAGCTACATGACAAACACAACAATGTAACACATAACGGTACTTTTTTATTTTTTTGATGAAGTATGAGTTGAGGTAGTGGGAAGAGCAGCAGTAAACAATTGACATTGTGACAAGAATATAGTGTGCAAATAGCGAGTGAAATAAATATTGTGCAAAAATCGCAAAGAGCAGCACAGGTAGGTAGGTATGAACAAATTGAGATGGCTGTAGATCAGTGTGATTGTGCATGTGTGTTTATCAGTTCAGTCCAGATGTTATTTAGTTCATCTGAATGATTTGTGTGTGTGCGTGTGTGTGTGTGTGTTTATTCCACCAAGGTGGTTCTGGAGCTAGTTTGAAGCCGGTGCCCAATTTCGAACCAGTTCTTTGTTTTCAGACAGTCAAAGCACCAACCCTTAGACAGATAAACCTGGTCCAGTGCATCACCAACACTTTCCTGGGCTAGAAAAAAGAACGCTGGAAAGGAAGAGACTCTCTAGCCAATGGAAAAACAAAGCTAGTTTTTAGGAGGTTCGCTATTCATGGTTTATTTTTGTGGAAAAGGGGCTTCTGTGCTTTGAGTTTGTTGTGAGAGGTTCCAGGCACCATGGCCCTAAACAGGATAAGCAGTATGCAACATACACAAAACTGTAAACTATTTCCTACAGTGGTACATGAAACACTTTCGAATACGAAAACTCGTACATTTATAATCTTTTTTCACACATACGGGTATACTTATATAATGTCTTTATGACCTCATTTGTTGGTACCAAAAAGTAATTTATAAATTATCGGAGCAGAATAAATAAGAATGAAGATATTTGCTCAAGGACACAAAAGTGGGGCGGCATGGTGGCTTAGTGGTTAGCACTACCACTGAACCTCCAAGGTTCGGGTTCGATTCCCGCCTCTGTGTGCATGGAGTTTGCATGCTCTCCACATGTTACTCTGGTTTTCTCCCACAGTACAAACACATGCAGATTAGGCTAATTGGCATTCACAAATTGCCTGTAGTGTTTGAGTGACTGTGTGTATGTGTGGGATGGATGGATTTGCACATCGTGCCCCAAGTCTCCTGGGATAGGCTTCAGGTCCCCTGCGACCCTGTCTTCAGGATTAAGCAGTATAGACGTGAGTGACATAACAGTGGTAACTTGTTGGTACTGTGATATGAGCATTGACAAAATCAACAAATACTTTTAAGTAAATGGTAAAAGGCAACACAAGCATCACACTGAACTCTCTCTCCCAAAGATTATCTCAAGTTTTGCAAGCAGACTTAAACAGTATAGTCTCTAACTCTGTAACTGCTGACTTTTTTTACACTGCAAATCAGGGAGTATATTTTTTAGTTTGATGTGGTTCATTGTGACATCAGTAAAATGGGAAAAAACCTTGGGATTCTTGTGTGAAGATTAATGGCCAAACTATTTTGTATTACAAAGAATATATACAGTAGTTGTATATATATATATATATATATATATATATATATATATATAGTGAAACGGTTAATTTTCTTTTGAGATTTAATTCAGTTAATTCTGTGTAATTCTCCTACATTTTAGATTCATGACATAAAGTGAAATATTATAAGTCTTTTTTGACTCACCAACTCACAGCTCATTAAAATCCAAAAATTTGAGTAAACCACAGAAGGTGCTGTACTGAAGCATATTCATGGTAAATTTCCTGTAAGGAAAAAGTGTGATAGGAAAATGTGCACAAGTAATAGGGATGACCAGAGTCATCAAGATGATTCAAGACCTTAGGAGAGGCTTATAGAGAATGTGGCTGGAGTTAGTTCATTAAGAGCCACCAAGCAAAAAGCTCTTCAGGAAATGGGCGACAACTGTTGTGTTGACTGGCTATCCAACTCGGCTGATCTGAACCCTATACAGAATCACGTTCAGTCTGCTCTTCAGTAATGCTGATGTAATAACGTATTGAGTGCATAAATTAAGATATTTCTTTTCTCAGAATTTCTGTATTGTAAATCCTTTTTCACCAAGCTTAGGACATATTCTAATATTTTGAATTAGATGATAATTAAAAAAAAAAAAGCTTGAAATATTTCACTTTACACTTTACATTCAGAAGATGTCTGAATGAATTTTGTAAGAATATTTTGCCATTAATATCCTTGTGACTCCAAGAAAACATGCAAAAAATATTTTCTATCATTGTGCAAAACAAATATTTTTTTTCCCCTCAAGCTTGGAGTCAAAAACATGAGTTATCATTTACTGTCAAACTGTTCGAATGTTTGTCCAGTGTTGGTAAAGCCATTGTATTAAAATAATAACAGGAAGGAGAACAAGAACACGTTGAGTATCTGTATGGAATCAGTGTAAAAGCAGCTTCTGTTGAGACACAAGCTTATTAACATGGCTTTGGAAATTTCGCATGAAGGCGTACCATTGGTCTGCAACCCCACAGCCCCAGGGTCACCAATGCTACACTATACTGTATGGACAAAAGTATTTGGTCAAATCTGTTACTTACTGAATTCAGGTGTGAAGGGCAATCTTAATGCTTCAGCATACCAAGCCATCTTGGACAATGCTATGCTTCCAACTTTGTGGCAACAGTTTGGGGAAGGAGCTTTTCTGTTCCAACATGACTTGTGTCCCAGTGCACAAAGCAAGGACTATAAAGTCATGGTTCAGTGTGGAAGAATTTGACTTGACCGCACAGACTCCTGACCTCAACCCCATTAAGCAGCTTTGTAATGATCTGGAACAGAGATTGCGAGCCAGGCCTTCTCATCCAACATCAGTGCCTGACCTCATAAATACTCTACAGAAAGAATGGGCACGAATTCCCACAGAAACATTGCAAAATCTTGTGGACAGCCTTCCAAGAAGAGTGGAAGCAGGTATAGTTGCAAAAGGTGGACCGACTCTATAGTGATGTGTATGTATCGCAGGTTTGGCCAAATACTTTTGTCTATATGGTGTATTTTGTGTTCTAGTTACTATTCATTTTGAGTATTCTTCCCTTATTCTCAGGATTTTCAGTCTTCTCCAACAGTCTAAAACATGTCAGCATGCAAACTGCCTGTAGGTCTGGACAGGACAAAGCGCTCAGTTAAAATGTGCGAATCAAAGATACAGTACCACTGCTGACCACTAGATGACACTAGACACCAATTTAGATGGCATGATTTTCTTTAAAGTACTGCGAGAGCTCTACCTGAGCAATACAATTATATATCCTTCAACAAATAAACAATCTACATAAACAACTATACAAATGCTAATAACAGCAACAATAACGTATTATAGACGTTCTGTGTTAATACTTGCAAGATTCCCGAGTCTGCTTCGATTTGCGTTTATACGTTTGGACCAGCAGAGGGCGACGTAACATAATCAAACACGAAACCGGAAGTAATTATGGCTCAAATTAATATACACATTCATAGCAAAAATCTATGGAGGGAAACTTCTGTAGTGCTATTATGTGAAATTAAAGCAGTGCAGTGTGGAAAAATACAAACTTTGTACATTTGTATATTTTAATGCATCTTGACAAACAATTATAAATAACTGTCAGCTAGCCAGCTTAGCACTCACTGGCTATACCGCTTTACAGGGGCGCTGGGGGCCTTGAACGCGGGACCTGAACCCAGACCCAGTAGGTGCAAGGCGACAGTGCTAACCACTAAGCCGCCATACTGCTTTAGCTTGGCCAAATAATTTATATTAAGCCTACAAATTAGTAGAGAATGTTTTATGAGATATTACACACTAATTCTAATGTTGCTTAATGCCAGTAAGCTTCAGGGTAGAGAGTTTGATTCCCACCTCATGTCTCATGTGCATGGAGAATTCAGCTCAAAGTTAAACAGCATAGGCAAATTGGCATTTCTATATCCCCGTAGTGTGTGAGTGAGGTTGCTTGTGCCCTGTAATGGATTGGCATTTCGTACCCTGCGTAGTGCCCCAAGTCCTCTGGTATAGGCTCAGTGACCCTGTACAGAAGAATGAATGAGTGAAAGGGGAAGCTGCAGGGAAAGATTAGTCAGAGAGCTTCTTCTTACTTTCCTTATTGACATTTGTTCACTGTATTCATATATTTGTGTTCGTAAATTTTCCTTACTCATGCTTATCCTCTCTGTTATGTTCGTAATGACCACAGGTTTTCAGTTATCAAACCAACGTCTTTTATTCAACACTTAGTCAGCACATGTACTGCAGAATACGACCATGACTAAATATCTAGTGTCCCCCTCTTTAGGTTCCGACTGTGAAACCAAATAAGACCGGAACCAACATGTTATCGGACATAACATCACACTCTCTATATACAATTTAACCACAGTGTGATTAAACATGTCAAAGTAGATGATAATCAAATACTCTAAATGATCTCTTGTCACCACAAGAAAAATCATATGCATATGTGTCCTCATGTTATACACTACTGCATTGGCAATGCATTAAAGAGAGTAAGTCTCATTTAATGTTATGTGTCATGAGCCACAATTTAAATTTCAGTCACCAGACTTTCTCACTTCTCCGTTTCGAATTGCTAGCTCTTATCTAGCTTATCGTTCAGAGTCTAGCGGAGGAAGTAATAAGAACAGGATGTTCTTCGGTGCATAATATTAAGCCATGATGAGGTATGTTTTATACGTGATGAAATATGACATGTCTGTGATTATGTATGAGTTTGAAAACTTCTGACAAATCCATCCTGACACTTGACAGCATTGACAACAAAGTCTATTAAATTGACACACACACACACACACACACACACACACACACACACACACACACACACACACACACATATATTATATATTAATAATATATGAATAAAACTGAAACACTGGCCAATTTAGTGTTAGAGGTTTCATGGCTGGTTGAACAGCCTGGTGGCCAATCCTCATTGATTGCACATTCCACCAGTGAGAGCAGAGTGTGAAGGTAGAGTAATAGCACAGTTTTGCTTATAATATTGAAATGCACACAATATTATGGGTGACATATCAGAGTTCACAAGAGGACAAATTGTTGGTGCGCGTCTCCCTGGCACATCTGTAACCAAGACTTCAAGTCTTTGTGATGTATCAAGAGCGACGGTATCCAGGGTAATGTCAGCATAACACCAAGAAGGACAAACCACATCCAACTGTGGATGCAAGAGGAAGCTGTCTGAAAGGGATGTCCGGGTGCTAACCAGGACTCTATCCAAAAAACATAAAACCACAGCTGCCCAACTCACTGCAGAATTAAATGTAGACCTCAACTCTCCTGTTTTCACCAAAACTGTTTGGTCACTCATGCAAATGCCAAACGCCCGTTTCAATGGTGCCAGCAGTGAAAATCTTGGGCTGTGGACAATGTGAAACATGTATTGTTCCCTGATGAGTCCACCTTCACGGTCTTTCCCACATCCGGAAGAGTTACGGTGTGGAGAAGCCCCAAAGAGGCGTACCACCCAGACTGTCGCATGCCCAGAGTGAAGCATGGTGGTGGATCAGTGATGGTTTGGGCTGCATTATCATGGCATTCCCTAGGGCTAATACTTGTGCTAGATGGGCGCGTCACTGTCAAGGACTACCGAACCATTCTGGAGGACCATGTGCACCCAACGGTTCAAACATTGTATCCTGAAGGCGGTGCCGTGTATCAGGATGATAATGTACCAATACACACAGCAAGACTGGTGACAGAGTGGTTTGATGAAAGTTGAACATCTCCCATGGCCTGCACAGTCACCAGATCTAAATATTATTGAGCCACTTTGGTGTGTTTTGGAGGAGCGAGTCAGGAAACGTTTTCCTCCACCAGCATCACGTAGTAACCTGGACACTGTTCTGTAAGAAGAAAGGCTCAAAATCCCTCTGGCCCAATGTGCAGGATTTGTATTTGTCATTCCCAAGACGAACTAATGCTGTATCGGCCCCGCAAAATGAGCCCCTCCACCATAGGGTCTTAGTGACATGGTGGCTAATCACTGATTTTGAAATTTGACAAATAATGAATGAAAAAAATGTGTAATTGTGAAGTCTGTTGGAAATCTTTGGGCGGCAGTATTCTAATGCATCCAAACCCTAGAACGTCTTGAAAAATGGAAAGGCTTGGATGTGATTACTGACACGAAAACTGGTTTTGCATTTTTCATATCCATTAAGCTACCTCACTTGCAGCTTACAAGTACATAAATATGTATTGTGGCATGTCTTCAGGCAATCTCCTAGTGAGGAGATTGAATGGAAAACATGTGAAAGTTGAATAGAAATCTGAATATATTGAACAAAAAGTAAACCGCTAAGGAAAAAGATCATTAAAATGCTCAGCATGGATATTTATAGAGAAGTTGAATTGCTATGTGTAGATTTGTCTATTTATTATTATTATTATTATTATTATTATTATTATTATTATTATTATTATTATTATTATTATTATTTCTTTTTTTACAGTTGCTTTAGGGATGTAGGATGCTTGCTTGTCCACTGTTCTTTAATGTGTGTGCGACTAGATTAAACGAGCTTTCAGCAAGAGCGTCCGGCTTAATTGCAGTCACTTTTGGCCGTACACACACTCACATGTGTCTTAATTATCTTGTCATTCCTTGGTATTGCTGCCACTACATTCTTTGCTGACTCACTCATTCGGACATAATTGCCAGTAGCAATTAGTGCACATCATAAACACTAGATGGCACCTGCACCTTTGTATATACAGCATGTAGCCGTCCATTCTGTATTCTCAAGTTTCATTCGATATGAACTGCCTAAAAAACAAAAAAGAAAGAAAAAAAAAGTACACTCTTCTTTGATTTCACTCGACTTCCTTTAGCCTTGATTACGGCGCACAATGTAGAAGCCAATACATGTGTGAAAGTGATTC